>JADWQK010001143.1:0-1200000 GCA_017933935.1 Sesamia nonagrioides | reverse complement strand
CTTTACCAGTATTATTAAAAAAAAAAAAAAATGTGTGTGTGTTTTAAAAAAAAATGGTGTGGGTACATTAATAAATATGTTATGCTGTCTTAAGAGTAGATATAGCGAATGTGAGTACCAATACAAACCATTTCTGGTTTATGGTACAAAACAAACAAACCTGTACTGAGTAAATATAAAAAAAAACTTCTTCGCAGAAGGAGGTAATGTAATGCAAATGCTCCGGCAAGGACCAGGGTTGGACGCGAGAGATAGCCGCCGCCGATCGCCGCAATGAGAACAAGGCGGTACTCCGCTCAAGCCAGGCATACCTCCACCGTATGCTCCACCGTATCTTCTAAGCAATCCAATTATCCGGAACAGGATACAAGAACCTCAAGAAGCAGCGGTTCCGGTGTGGACTTAGGTCAGGCGGAAGGTAATGGAGCCATGGTGCCTCTCTAGCCACTCCTCAAAGAGGGGACTTACAGCTGCTATTGTAGCGTGCCCAGCACACAATCGCACTCTTCATCTGGCCATGAAATCCCGTCGGAGCTCTGTCCGCTGCCGTGCCGCGATTTCGGCCCAGCGGACTTGCCCCAGAGTATTGCCTCCTCTCGCCACTCCCACATGTGGGCGAGGGCTTTCCCATGGCGGTAATCCGGCAAGGAGGCTTGAGGCTTTAGCAGGTACCATGCGGAATCCCCAGACTAGCCGTTAGGCCATGACCCTCTGGGACGAGATTCAGAGTCGGGCTGGTCGCTGTCTCAATGACCGTACAGCCTTCCAGCAGGAGACGTTTGGACCCCTAGATTGAGGAGGAGCCACCTCAAGGCAAACCTTTCTTTGTCATGTTGACTTTTTGAAGTCAGTAATAAGAATAACCATGCATTAGTACGTAACCGTAAGGCACCGGACAGCACAAGTTTTGCTCATTTTGTTCTATATACATAATAATATAGTATCAGTTCCCGATCCTGACACGTGGCTACCTACTTTTAGCGCGAGACGACTGTTCTGAAACAGTTTACCGTTACAAACTTCTCCATTTCATGATCTCCTAGTCTAAAGTGGAACAATGCGTACCGTTTTGGTACCGGAACTGATACTAAAATACTAGTTATAGAACGCATTTTTAGAGTTAGAAGATGAAAGCAGTCTGGAGGATCATTGTTTCGTACGTAGGTGATTATTTCAAACAAATTGATTTTATTATAATATACTAGCGGACCCGGCAGACGTTGTCCTGCATTTGATATTTCAAGCGATTAGGGTATTAAAAAGTATGAAAGGAAAGATCAATAATATTATTATTATTCAGTGGCAAGTGTTGTTAGGTAATTTGGTTCCCTTCAAAATGGTTGAGCTAAGTGGGGCTAATGCGCGCGTCATGCTCGTGAACGGGGGCCGTCAGTGCAGACTGGTCATCTCTTAGCTGCCAGTGGGCTTAATTAATTTTCTATCTTTTCATTGAGTTTTATAATTATACATTGTGCTCACATGATAGAAGCAACAGAAATATGTAATGAAGATATGTAATCTATATTATGATTTTAGAAGAGTGTTCATGGAGTCTCTTGCACGTTCTTCTCCATAGAGATCTACGCTTTGGAAGGTGCTATATAGCTTCACTTTTCTTGGACTGACCGACATTGACTATTCAAAAGTACCAACTGTTGGTTAATTTGAAATAAACAATTTTGATTTTGATTTTTTGATTTTGATTCTTTATTTTGAAACAACATCAATTTTTCGAAAACAATTCGTTATAATCAACAATTGCACGAAACACTTGTTAAGATGCGACGAATGTTTTACAATAACCGCTGAAACCTTCAAGTTTTGCATCAAATGCGGTCACAATTTGAGCCAAATAATACGAATTAGTAGGGCTAAGGAACAAAAAAATCGAGTGAAGAAACTACTTGTTAAAACGGAAATACATCTCAACAATGTCACCATCATCTTCTGAGGGAATAACATTTTCAGAGCTTAATTTAACTGCCGAAGAACTAAACGATTTAAATGAGGTAAAAAAAAAGTCAGGAGCGCAACATCGGCAATATTCTGGTTCAGCCAGACTTGTCCGAGTCACCGAGGCCTCCCGCCACGCTGTCAAGTTCGGCGAGCCAAGTTAAGACATCATCAGCAAGCCGGGTTCGCCTGTGATGTTTGATTAATTACTATATGTTGCCAGAGTGATTAATATAGTCTAGGTATAATAAAAAAAATGTATCAAATTAAAAAAAAAAATCGTACAAATCGGTCCACCCGTACAGTTGCAGTATAGATAAATAACCTAAATACCGACTACAGCGCCATCTGCCGAATTGTTTTTTTGTGAATGTAAATTTTCCAGTAAAATGTATAAACAAAAATTCATTCGAATCGATCCAGCCGTAAGGGATAAATAACATAGATACCGACTGCAGTGCCATCTGCCGGGCTGATTTGTGAATTTAAACGATCCCGGGCGTCACCCAAACGCAAACAAAAAAAATCATTCAAATCAGTCCAGCCGTTTAGTTGCAGTAGATATAGATAAAGAACCTAGATACCGACTGCAGCGCCATCTGCCGGGCAGATTTGTAAATGTAAATTTTCCAGGCCCCCACTTGAATGTATAAACAAATATTTATTCAAATCAGTTCAGCCGTTTAGGATAAATAACCTATACACCGACTGCAGCACCATCTGCCAGGCTGATTTGTGAATCTAAACCATCCAGAGCGTCACCCAAACGCAAACAAAAAAAATCATTCAAATCAGTCCAGCCGTTTAGGTGCAGTAGGTATAGATAAATAACCTACATACGACTTGAATGTAAAAACAAAAATTCATTCAAATCAGTTCAGCCGTTTACAATAAATAACCTAGACACGACTGCAGCGCCATCTGCCGGACTGATTTGTGAATCTAAACAATCCAGGGCGTCACTTATACGCATAAAAAAATCATTCAAATCGGACCAGCGCTTTAGGAGGACTTCAGTGGCGTACACACGTACAGCAGATTAAGGAATATACCCACGGAAAGCATTGTCATCTACATTTTGTAACAAATATATCACACCTCTCTCTACCCCTAGAGCTCTTGTTTCAGTCTCTTAAAGTTAAATAAAAAATTTAAAATATTTATTTCTTTCTATTTTTTTTTCTTTTAGTTCTTAAGTACAATTTTAAATAAATAAAAAAAATATATATTTATTTTTATTTTTTCCCCTTTCAATTCTTTTATACAATTTTCTTTTTAAGTAACTCCAAAAACCAAAAAAAAAAAATATAAACTTGTTTAAAAACAAAATAAAAAAACCGGTCAAATGCGAGTCGGACTCGCACACCGAGGGTTCCGCCGTACAAACGTAGCGGCTTACAATTTATGACGTACTAGCTTTCCGCCAGCGGCTTCGCCCGCGTGGAGTTCGGTTATATCGCGCTGTTTAAATTCCCCTCGGGAACATCAAATTTTTCCGGGATAAAAGGTAGCCTATGTTCTTTCTCAGGGTCTAAAGATTGTCTGTGCCAAACTTCATCAAAATCGGTTGAGAGGTTTAGGCGGGAAAGCGTAACAGACAGACAGAGTTATTTTCGCATTTATAATACTAGCATTGATTTAGAATTTTTCACAGTTTAGAGGCAATTAGATTTAAGAAGTGTTTGATATGAATTTCAACTTTAATATCTCTACGCGTTCATGTGAAAAAGGGTAGGTAGTAAGTTTATAATTATTAAAAAAATATTTTATGTCATGTAAGCAAAAATAATATTTTAATATTTTATGTAACTTCAAATTTATCATTTTCACAATTTTTCCTTTATCTGTCTGTACTATAATATAACGTTGCTTCGTGCCGAATTTCAAGATTCTGAGTTCACGGGAAGTACCTTGTAGGCAAAGAGATTTAAGATATATAGAGAGGGCATGTGTCAAAATGGCATAGAAAAACTGTGATCCCATGGCTCAGTTCCGCCATCTAGTACAATATAGCAAAATTAGATTGACAATTGGAAACATCAAATAGTAAAAATGAAATAAGTTTATATAAAATATATTCAGCTATTACCCGGTAGTTGGCCAGTGTGGTCTATGTTGCCAGATCCGATTTAATACCCTAGTATAGTTCAAATCGGATAAATAAATATTAAAAAGTAAATAAATTAAGTGAAACTTGTCTTGTACAAACAAAAACTGTTTTAGAATTTTATTCGCTACTATTCATTTACCGTGACACCGTCTATTGGCATTTTAGATGTTTTATGCTTACGAATTATTTTAACGCTCAGTTTATTGCGATTTTTGAGTGTAATAGACCTTTTAGGCCATAAAGCGCATTTTGTTTTGCAATTTTCGTTTGCATTTCGTTTTTAGCAAAATTATTCTTTTTACACGTCTGTTTGCAAATATTTTTAAATGGCAATGCAAAAAACTGTGGTAGGGTTTGTATCATTTCGATATAAAGTTATCGATAATATTCAAAGAAGTTTCTACGACGATGTTTTTTCGCATTATGATAGCTTGAAACAAAAAATTAGGAAACAGAATAATTATGGGTAATTTCAAGTTTACAAGTTTCTTATTTATATAATTCTTTTAATATAATAGGCGTTAAAGTTTAAAATTGCCGATTAGTACTGAAAATGTAAATAATTGCTTATTTTTTAATTTTTAAATAATTCATTTATAATCAATATATAGGAAGGTCGTTTATGCCTTTGTGATAGAACTCTGAGGATCTAGACTGCACAAACTGTGTGAAAGCAGAACTGCCTCCTGGGAAGAAAACTTCTTGTCACGTAGATAATTGTCCAAATCACGACAAAAATGGTAGTCTGCTGGAGCAAGACCTTTACAAGATTCGTACGCCATTATCTTTAAAAACGGCAAAAAAATCACGGTTATTGTATGGGAGCCCGCCTTCAGGATTTATTTTATTTTAATTATTTATTTGTAATTTGAATATATAACTATATATTCTCTGAACATTTTAAGCGTCTATCTGTTTCCGTTATTAATATGGAGCAAAAAACGGCAAAAATTCACGTTTGTTGTATGGGAGCCCCCTTAAATATTTTATTATTTTTATTCTTAGTACTTGTTGTTATAGCGGCAACAGAAATACTAACACAATCTCTGGAAATTACAACTGTCTCGCTATTACGGTTTATGAGATACAGCCTGGTGACAGACGGACAGACGAACAGAGAAGTCTCATGAATAGGGTTCGTTTTACCTTTTAGGTACGGAATCCTCAAAATCACAAAGTAGCTCGCAATCATTGTACTACATATACGTACCTACATATTTTATGAATATATTTCATTATAAATAAGTTATGTAATCTATGTACTTATCCACTTAACCGTAAATTTTATTCCAATTTTTACGGTTAAGTAAAAAAGTAATGAAATTAGTAACTTACTATTTCATTTCTAATACAAGGTACCGATTCTTTTTTTTTTTAAATTTGATCGACAAGTCTTTCCAAAGTAGATAACTTCTCCTTTAAAATGCATTGAGCATAATTTCGACGAATGAGACGGAAGCCAATTTTCTTCTCTACGGTCTATCTGGATAAATCGTATCCACTTTTTCCCTACGACATTATTTTTATTCGGAAACCAAAAAGAACAAAAACCTAGATAAATGAATAGTAATTGTTCATTCAATTTTGTTTATTAATATGATATGATTATGTTTAAATAGAGTTAATAATAAATAAACTTGAAATATAGTAATATTTTAAGTTTATTTAGCTATATTTTAAATGTCAATAAAATACAACAAAATGTATTCATCTTAATAAGTATTATCGATAACTAAATCGATAAACAACATTACTACATCTCTACAAGAAAATAGTAAAACTACTCAACAATAGAGGGCGCTTATTACAATAATGGAAAATTTTCTAGAACTAAGATTTTTTTAAATTTGAATTGCAGACGAAATATAAATAATTCATAGAAAAACAATTCGAAGTTAGGTCCAGTCGTTTTACTATAACGAGATGTACAGTAACACAAAGCGCAACATGGCATATTTCCTTAGAAAATGTTTATTCTTGGTGGACACAAATTACGTCCTGACGCGCAGACTAGACTGAGCGACTTTTAACCAAGTCGATAAAAGTATTGGCTTAGGATTTTCTTCGTGATGTCCTGTCTATTGTAAATATAATTTTAATGTCTTTGCTTGTAGGTTTTGACTCCCTAGCGTGTGACGGAAATTCGTCTAAGGTGTCGGTATAAACTGCTGTATCTTTTGATCGCTTTAACTTAGAAGTTTGATTTTTTTCACTGCTTAATGGGACAATAGACCTACGTATTTGGTATAAATTTCAATTTGATACCTTTATTAGTTCGTGAGAAATAAGGTAGTAAGTTTCATTTTATTAAAATATGTTTATCATATTATATAACTAAAAAAATGTGATTTTCGGAATTTTTCCTATATTTGCATTATATGACAATCCTTCATGCCAAATTTCAAGATTCTGAGTTTACGGGAAGTATCCTGTAGGTTTTGATTCCTTTGCGAGTGTCGAAAATTTGTTGAAAATATCCACATATCGGCTGTATCTTTTGATTGGCTTGGCTTAGAAGTTTGATATTTTCACAGCTTAAAGGGACAATAGACTTAGGTATTTGGTATAAATTTCAATTTGATAACTTTATTCGTTCGTGAGAAATAAGGTAGTAAGTTCCATTTTATTAAAATATGTTTATTATATTATATAACTGAAAAAATGTGATATTCGCAATTTTTCCCATATTTGCATTATATGACAATCCTTCATGCCAAATTTCAAGATTCTGAGTTTACGGGAAGTATCCTGTAGGTTTTGATTCCTTTGCGAGTGTCGAAAATTTGTTGAAAATATCGACATATCGGCTGTATCTTTTGATTGGCTTGGCTTAGAAGTTTTATATTTTCACAGCATAAAGGGACAATATACCTAGGTATTTGGTATAAATTTCAATTTGATACCTTTATTCGTTCGTGAAAAATAAGGTAGTAAGTTCCATTTTATTAAAATATGTTTATTATATTGTATAACTAAAAAAATGTGATTTTCGCAATTTTTCCTATATTTGCATTATATGACAATGCTTCATGCCAATTTTCAAGATTCTGAGTTTACGGGAAGTATCCTGTAGGTTTTGATTCCTTTGCGAGTGTCGAAAATTTGTTGAAAATATCGACATAATCGGCTGTATCTTTTGATTGGCTTGGCTTAGAAGTTTGATATTTTCACAGCATAAAGGGACAATAGACCCGAGTATTTCATGTGAATTTCAGCTTGATACGTCCACGCGTTCTTGAGATAAAGGGTGGTGACAGACAGACAGACAGACAGACAGACAGACAGACGGACAACAAAGTGATCCTATAAGGGTTCCGTTTTTTCCTTTTGAGGTACGGAACCCTAAAAAGAAGTACTTGAGTCTGCCTGGGTTTGAACCGAGGAACACCAGCCATCGCGAGTAGAACCATACCTCTATCAACCACGCCAAAGCCGCAAAGTCAAACGGCGCGAAATTAGCGCCCATATTATGCGTGAAATATTGCGAAAGAGAAAACTCGAAAACATGCGCTTCCGCAGACATAAGACTGAGCTAGATCGATTTCTCGTCCCCGAAAACCCCCACATATCAAATTTTAGCGAAATCGTTAGGGCCGTTTCCGAGATCACATGCTTTTTCAAGCAATCAGCGCCATCTGCCGGGCTGATTTGTGAATCTAAACGATCCAGGGCGCCACTCAAACGCATACAGAAAAAATCATTGAAATCGGTTAAGCCGTTTAGGAGGAGTTCAATGACATACACACGTACAGTAGAATTATATATATAAAGATTGTGTAACGGACAATTTGCATAGGGGTGTGCATTTTTTCATTTTAAAATAACAGGAAATAAAATTATGACAGAGTATTGATAGATATTTTATTGTATTGTAAAGAAGACATATTCCGATTTGGTATGGAATAATAAATATGGAATAAGAATATAATAAATAATATCCGGCAAATAACCGGCTCTGAAGACAGGCCATCAGTCTTTTCGTGAAATTTCCCATGACTTTTGCACAGAAATGTGGCTGCATCTCACCGAATTCAGGAATTGTTTCGAGAATTTACAAAACCCCAAAGGAAGAAATAATCACATGGTGTTAAATCGCATGATCTTGGTGGTCAGTTGACATCAGAATTTCGTGAGATAATGAGTTCTGGAAATCGTTGCTGCAATAAGTCGATTCTTTCATGCGCGGTGTGGAAGGTTGTTGAAACCACATGTTGTCCAGATTCATTCCGTCAGTTGAGGCCACAAGAAGTTCGCGTATAAGCGGTTGCAGCGTAACTATCCACATTTTGTAATGAGTTTTCACAATTATAACGCGTTGTTCTTTGAAAAAGCGCTTCATTTTTAATAAACAGGATAAACAGAGATGACTGTTGCTAAATTTCAGAGTTTTCATTTACATGAAAAGGAAATATTCCAATTTTAAAAAGTGCACTCATATTGATACACCCCTTATAAGTAATGTTAATCGCCAGCACTTACTATCACGTTCGTGTTTATTTCCTGTCTTGGACTCTCAATGACAACAGAAATATGAAGGAAGGAAATACGTCCGCCCATAGGAAACTATTGCGATATACTCAGTGTTTGATTAAGCCTAGATTCTGTGTTATCTTGTACCCCATTTCTGTTATAGTTTGTAAGATATTTGCAAAATTTATTACGCACTGCCCGAAAAAGCGCCATTTTGGATTGCCGCTTTGCACAAACCTTACAAATATGTCGTAATAAAATGGTGTTCCGAATATTTTTTAATGGTACTTGTTAAGTATTTAATATTGCATACTTTCCATTTTATATTGTGTACCTGTAAGTCATAATTTGTAAGAAATCAATTAAATTAAATCGCACACACTCATTCCATTATGAGGACTACGATTGAGATGCGCGTTATAAAATCAATATGCTTAAACGTGGATCCGGTTTACAAACTTGTAGGAATGAAAATAGGAGCGAGTTTAGCATCACATACAATGGCAGTTGTTACGTATTAACCACTCAAATTTTCAGATTCAAGCTCCAAATGTTTATGGGCTCCTAGTATCTTACATCGTATTTGAGCCAACTTGACGGGACTTCGTGGGTTTGACGCAAGCGCGTTGAAAGGATATATATATATATATATATATATATATATATATTATATATATATATATATATATGTTATAGCCACGTGAGGGCAGCCTGTGGAAACCACGTGGAGGTATAATTGATGCATTACGTTCTATGAGACTCGTACCTTGCGAATACAAATAAGAACTAAGTAAAAAAAAAACCTTGCGCTACTACCATTTCAACAATTGGGTACAGTACCCATTAAGGAACGTTAAAAAAATAGACAGCACTTTTTAACATTTGGAACACATCTCTAATAATACTAGCGGCCGGATACGTGCATCGCTACGTATAAAGTGAAATAATAAAAACAAATTTTTTGGATCATCAAAATTATTTACACAAACATAAAATATTTTTTTTAATTGCTAGCAATTTTAAAACTTAATCCAAAACATTAATATATTCAAACAAAAACGACTGGAGGTACCGACTCTCAAACAGGCAACATAAAATTGGTCATTTAAAAAACATGATTCCTCCAAATTCTGACCACAAACGTGAAATATTTTCCCTTGAGCTGTGTTGATGGACATAGCAAATGACAAACGCACAGGATATTGTAATCATTTGAAATTAAATGGCATATCAGTTGGTATCAAACAAACTTCACCTTTTGATTTACCAGTTAAGATCGTAAACTTCGTCAAAACAAAGCCAAACATTTGGTTTGGATAGATGAGTCCGTTCTTGACTTAAAAAATTACAAAGTGATGCCTCCAATGGGAATCAAGAAAATTGCTTGCCAATGTTATGATGATGAAAAATTGGAGTTGTTAGGCGATAGGCGACTTTTTGACTATTTCTGTCAGTTTTGGCTTCTTAATGTCGGGCCAAAATTCAGAAATCGAGGACTAAGAAAAACTTATAAAGGTTGTGCGAACTTGGTATCTCTTTGATATTCATGATATCCCAGTGATTTGGATACGGAATTGCCTGTGACAGTTATTTATAGTCACGCCTCCCTAGCCACGCCCAAGAAATTGTTTAAAAAAGGATAGACTAATGTGAGAGAGTAAAGCAGATTTGGCGCGAAACGGCTACCAGAATTTCATCTTACGTACTCCGTGTAAGTCTATGTTCCTAGTGATTCAACTGTTCGTGAAATGACAACCCTGGGCTTTTCTATCGCGTTTACTTCATGCGGAGAGTATTTCGTTTTTATGTTTAAGGCAAATTGATTTTTATCTCATTGTGCACAATTGCACAGCGAGCTTCTTGCGCATGCCCCTGGTTTATTAATTGGATTACTAATTTAGTATTTAACCTAAATTCGACTACCTGCTGTAAATCGAAAGTTGAGGTGGTGTAATTTACGGAATGATTGTGTATGACATCGTTTGCATTATACGTTGATTTTCTGGCATCTGATGAGCTTCCATTATTTCTGTTATGCTGTGAATATGCTTCAACCCCTGGCTTTGATGAGAATAGGTAACCTGGAAGGAATGGGCTCGTCCTCTGTCGTTCAGATTGTTAGAAGTTGTATGTTACCAAGACTGACGAACAGGTCCAACTCCAGACGCTCGATTCCAATCATAACAACTGGTACTGAGTCATCCGGGACGGCTAACATCTACCACATCGATCAGCTTCATTCGACTTCTTCCACGCGCCAATCAGTCGATATTCGTTGAACCTAAATTCCAATGTAGCAAAGATGAGAAGACTGCACTGTGGTTATTTGAGTATATGTAGGTCCTTCTTCTATTTTAATCTTCAATTCTATTTATAGAAGCTGTGACTATAATGACACAGACATGAGTGTGTATGAAACTTTCACTTTTTACAGTCACATTTGATATATCATAACGGCGGTAAATAGCGGCCGCCAGCGATTTCGTTCGCGTGGAGTTAGTTATGCTCCGCTCCTATTGGCCGCAGCGTGATGTTATATAGCCTTTAGCCTTCCTGGATTAATGGGCTATCCAACGCAGAAAGAATTTTTTAAATCGGACTAGTAGTTTCTGAGATTAGCACGTTCAAACAACTAAACTCTTCAGCTTTATTAGCATAGATTTTTTTATGTTAAATTATTTCCGTTTCGTCATGATTCAGGTCGGATTTTTCGCCTATTTATCGATTAACAGATTTTATGGACACTCAGCAATAAAACATGTACAGAACGTGTTATGAGTATGCAATTCTTTTATAAGATTTATATTCTAATTATGTATTTGTTTCCAGGACTTATTAATCATAAATTTCACTGTAACCTTGTAGTTGTTGATAGAACGCCGACAAAGTCCCTGTCTATCCCTTACTAAAAAGTGAGCTCGTACATCTACAGTCGTACAGATTACAAAATACACAAGTCCTTTAATAGTTATTTAAATCACACATATATTATGTTTTTATTAGGTTGTTAATGTGCTGTATCAGATTGCGGATTATCTCGTTGTACATCATAGGTTATGACTTCTTTATGTTTTTATTGAAAGTGAATTCGAAGATCGGAGTATGCCGACTTGGAAAGGTTGGGATTTCTTTTTGATTTACCTAAGAGAGCGCCAATCGAGGTGGAAAATCGGAGCATTCTGAATACATTTTCAACATTTTTTTTGTTTTTAAATTAATTTAATATCTTCGCTAAATCATCAATCTCTGTTTCGCTAAATATTCTTAGATAACAGACTGCTATTGAATATTGTTGTCAGGAAATATTAGCCTTATTAATTATATCCTAATTTTTTTTTCAATTTATGTTTGCTGCTAACCAAAAATTGACCTTGTTTATATATAGAAATGTGAAGTAAGCCAAATGAAGGTAAAAAGGTTAGTATTTAGTCTATAGTTCGGAAGAATTTCATTATAGGTATAATATCACATCAAAAAATAAGACAAAGTAACTAATACTAATAACAACTAAAGCTTTGGCTCTCTGTATGGCACTCAGTATTGAAGCAGCTTAATCACTAATCATTAGGTATGTACCTTATTTCACCTTCAATAAGTATGATTACTTATTCTACAAAAAGAAAATAAAATGTCTTCATATTCATTTAAAGAAAATCTATTGGAGTTAAATTAAAATCAGTGCCATCTGTCCCGCATGATGTAAATGTCATGGTGCCCTTGGTCATTAAAAGGGTTTATGGGTGTCTCACTAGTTCCACGTCTGCCCGCAACTTCAACCTTTATTTTGAAGGGCGCCGGGCACTGCTGTCGCTGAATGCACTCAGAGCGATGATACAGGACCCAATTTTGATTGGTATTTGTAGTGGCACATTAGCTCAGCTGGATGGAATAGAGGATGCTCTATTCCATCTCTCTATTCTCTATTCCATGCATTTGAAACGCGAAGGTCGTAGGTTCGAGTCCTACATGTGCCCATTTTTAAAACTTTTTTTATGAACTCTTACCATCAGATGAGATTGCTGTCAAGCACTAGGCTTGACAGCAATCCCACCTGATGGTAAGCAGTGATGCAATCGTTGATGGTAAAGCGTGCTAGTTTGTTAAGGGCATATTCACTCAAAAAATACTGGGTGAACATAAAAGAAGACGGCAATTGAGGAAGGTGATGCAATTTTAAACCCAACAACACGACCAACTATGCTGCGCCAGAGGGAAATTGATGGGACTTCATAAGTTTTGCGCTCTTATTGCAAAAAATGCTTAAGTACTGGTTTTTAAGGTTGGTATCAGGATTAAAATGTGCCCTGCTTAGAAAACAACGAATAAGTAACAATATTAGCATCATTTCTTTCGTTCGTACAGGTATTAGTTGAAGAAACGTTCCAATTTCCTAAATTTTAATATTATAACAACACTTTAAAGGAGTAAAGTAATTATATTATTTATTAATCCATACTAATAATTTAAATGGGAAAGTGTGTATCTGTTTATTTGTCATCTTTTACGGCCAAACGAAGCGACGAACTGACGTGCTTTTTAAGTGGCAATAGCTGAAGTAATGGAGAGTAACATATACTACTTTTGTCCCTTTCTAAACCCCCACTTTTCTAAAATAGGGGTGGAAGTCTGTATGGAGCATACCGTAATTTTCAAGGTAGAAAGCAAAGAAAAATATATAGGGACCATTTGGGACTAAAAAAAAATCGAGCCCCTTTTTTTAGAAGTTAGTCCCGTAACATGAATAATATCGTCTACAGCATAGGAAGACCAGGGAATGACAGGGCAAAGTGCACAACTGTCCCAGAGCGGGAGAAGTCATTACATGATTTCCCAACCCAAAAAAAAGGTGCACAACTGTACGAGAAAACCACAATATGTTTTTATTTTTAATAAAATACAAACTAGTGCTTGACCGCAATCCCGCCTGATGGTAAGCAGTGACGCAATCATTGATGGTAAAGCACATTAGTTTATTAAGAGCCTATTCACTCTAGCCTTCACGAAAATTCCAATTTTTGCACGATAATGCGCGATCACATAGTGGTCAACGCGTATATTTAAGACGTCGGTACTACCTGTATGGAATGGTCAGCTCGTAGTCCGGACTTAAATGCTATAGAGTATTTATGATACGAGCTCGGAGATGCGTTAAACAACGCTCTCCAGCTGCAGCTACCTTACGTGAGTTAAGAAATGTGCTAGTGGAAGAATGGTCAAACATAGGCCAAAACCGTATTAGAATTTTGATTTACAGCATGCCACATCATCTTAATGAAGTAATACGGGCTAATGGAGGAGATACAAGCTGTTAAAATGTCTAAAAAGCTTACTTTTGGAAGATTAACTGCGTTGTTTATTTTTGTTGCCAAAAGTTAGAAATGTTTTTTTATATATAAAAAAGTTGAGTTTACAAACATGTTAGTTTTTTTTATTTTATGTATAGTCAGTCATCTATAACATTGTAGCGGTACGTTAAACGCTACTGACGTCACGTAAATCCTTTATCTCGGAAGCAGAGTTTACTTTGCAACTAGTACGCATACAAGTTCACGACATCCGCCGGGGGGCAAGTGGTCGCCAGGCAATACTTACTAGTGTGGGCGGAAGATAATCCCTTTTCTATGGAGGATGAGTGGAGTTTACTCCCTGTTCCTCATGCCTCTAAAACATACTACAGTTTCACGGATTGATGTTGTGCATTAAAGGAACTATCACACTTTCTATAAGCGACCCGGAATTTTTGCGGCCCAGTTTATTTCTAGCATAGAATGAGTGAATTATATTTCACGACAGCCCGCGTCATTTGAACCACAGGCTTGCGACTTTTTAATAAACTATGCGCTTCTTTTTCTTTTATATTTTTAGTTCGTTATTTTTAGTTGTAGCCCAATAAATCGTGAGCTAGCTAAAACGTTTTGCTGACACCTGGTTGAGATACACCTTATTAATGAGCTGCATCATCTTGAATCTTCAAATAAAACAAATATATATGTTATTAGGTACATTATAATGGTTTTCTCGAATATATTTATACATTCGAACATTGGCGAAGGGCCAACTTATTTTATGGCGAGCGCAGCTGCATAATGCCAAACTAATTGTTCTTTAGGACTCAGTGGGCAGAAGGTCGTGCAATAATAAGACTTCACCAAAAACATCATTTTTTTTTTCTAATGAGCATTATTGATATATATATGCCTATACTTAACCTATACTTATATTTCGAATCTTCGTCACTCAATTTAAAATGATTTACTTGAAGAAGATGCCTGTAAGTTCCAGCATGTCCAAATCTTTGAAATCAATCAAGTTCATATCAATACCCACCCATATTTTACTATTTGTACATAAAAGATAGAATAACATCGGACGACCCGTCGTACGGCTGGTTTCCACCCTTACGTTGTTAACACTACTACGATCCGGACGAAGCGTTTCGCCTCCTCCTTTATACCGCGTACATCGAGGGACTGGAACAATTTGCCAGCGGCGGTGTTTCTGTCGGACTAGAATATGAGTGTCTTCAAGGCTAGAGTGAATAGGCTTTTAATAAATTAGTGCGCTTTACCATCAACGGTTGCGTCACTGCTTACCATCAGGCAGGATTGCGGTCAAGCGCTAGTTTATAATATATATATATATATAAAAACAAACTAAACTACCCTCAAATAAATTAGTATCTATCGGTGTCAAATCCATCGTTAAACTAGGTGATTCGGCGGACTTACTTTTGTACCACAAATAGTTCATGAACTAGGGATAAACGTCATTTTATGATAATGTTTTCCGATGATAATGTACTGATTTAAACCTAGTAATAGTCCTAACCTAGTAGTAGTACTAAATCATGTTTTGAAATATGCTGGTTGAAGATTTCAAATTCACATTAAATTAAATTTGTAACAATATATGTGCAATCGCGATTAGAGAAATATAGATATATTTCTATAATCGCGATTGCACGAGGAACAAGTTATGTATCTCACGTAGCCAGCAGGCAGCTTCATTGGTATTCAACAGCGAATATTTTAAAATGTATATAACATCTGTGAATTTATGCTTTCCTAGTACATTCAGAGCGACTAGCGGGTTTCCTGACGGCAGCAGTATCACTAACCTTTTTACTCATTTTGTTACGTTGACTTGCGGCCGCGAATTCTTGGTTAGGTTAAGTTAATTTTGCTAAATTACTCCATAATCGCTTATTTTATTGACATTGTTAAAGCAAATGTGAGACCACAGAACTTTACACATTATCCAGATAATCTAATACAATTTTCTCTTCGTTTGCCATTTTTATCATTTTATTATTTTTTCACTTAAGAGCGGGGTGTCCTAGCACAGGTAAATTCTATTACTTAAAAAGAAGGTTCTTAAGTAAGATTTACTGTGAAAGGTACTGCAATAATCCTTGTTTTGTTTAGTCCATTTTACTGCAACCATGTAGCCCAAGACCGGTTATTGTGGAAAGCCTTTGCGGAGGCCCTTTGTCCAGCAGTTGATCTCTATAGGCAGAAAAGATGAAGTGTAGCTCTTGTAGCCGTATTGTTATGCTACGACGTAGCACCCCGTAGTACTACGTAGCATGTTCATATCAATACGCTAACACAAACTAACAAAGAACTTCTTTTGTAAATTCAATAATAATTATGTCGATCTTCTTACTTTCATAAACAATCCACATTTCTAGTTTCGTCGATATAATTATTTTTATTTGTCGTATAATCATTGCCCTGTAAAGATGATGGATAATGAAATACTTAAGGATAAATAGTTACTACAATAATTATATTATATTGTCTGTGTAAACCATATTGTTGGTCTTATTTTCTAAGGAAATATGGCAATGATTCCTTTTGCATGTGTGGCATCCCTGACATCTCATTGACGACATAAGTATGTAAATGTCTATTAAGTACTCTCAAATAACAGTGTTCTCAAATAACAAGTGAATGTGTGAAAGAATTCGCTTGAGAATGGAGGGCTTAAACCCAATGTGGCGAAGACGGTGTACACGGCCAGTTACATGACAGATCCTATGTCTGTGTGCATAGGCGGAGACATGGTCGAGTGCACAGACCAGTTTAAATACTTGGGGTCCACGCGTCCGGCGACATTAATTGCGACGTTAAGGCACGCATTCCCGCGGCTTGCGCAAAATGGCGTGAGGTGACAGGTCAGGCCAGTCATCGTGTCCGTGATATAGCAGACAAACTGCAAGAGGGTCTCCTACGCTGGTACGGTAACGTCTTACGAAAACGAGCATGTTACCGCCATGGCGCCTCCGCCGGGCCGGAACAAGCGAGGTAGACCAAAGAAGTGTTGGCTTGGCTTGTAAGAGATGACATGCGTGCCAACAATCTCACACCACGGGATGCCAGAGATCGTGCGAAATGGAGGAGTAACTGTAGGAAAGCGGACCCTGGGCTCCAACGCGAAAACCGCGGATGCAACCGGGATTATACGCTGAGATGATGATGATGACAATATTTAATATTTATACAAGTAAATGTTGAGACATATATTTTGTAAGTGTGAGGACTTTGTAGACCTTGTAGACTTTATATCTGTAGATCATTCCTTATTTTATCAAGTATCTGGTACTTGTTGACAGGCCTATATGGGTATGTATAAGTATGTATAATAGGCGTAAGTCAAATTAAACGTCAAGCTATTGCTTTGTGAGATTGCTTTTGGGCTTTTGGTCGACACTGTAAATCCATTCACTTATAATACACCACTTTTAAGTTAGTTCTTTTGTATTCAGCATATATGTAAATACATGAAATCGAAGTTTTTATGAACAATATTTCGTGACAACTTTCTTTTGTTCATGAACTCTATAGAATAATTCGTCTTTTTGAGACTAACAATGGCATTCTAGAATAAAGGTACACATTTATATGTTACAGTAAACTCTTAAATGGTCCAAACTAATAGTTAGTTAATTAAAACATTTGATAATGCGGTTTTATTTTAACATTGTATTTCAATCGTACAGTGATATTGATTCTTGTTGTTCTTAGGTGGCTGTAGTACTGTAACATAACTTTTACTAACAGTGAGCTCGAAGTTGGAGACTTGGATAGGTTGGGACTTCTTTATGATTTTTCTAAGAGAGCCAATCGAGGTCCGAAATTGGCGCATCCTGATTGAAATGATTTTCAACTAAATTGCGGTACTCGTTATTTAGTTAATGTTCCCGTAAAATTATCAATGTCTGTCTCGCTAAATATAATTCTATAAAAGACTGCAATTGAATTTTTCAGTCATCGAGTATTAGCCTAATTAATTCTTAGTCAATTTCTTTTTTCGATTTAATTTTGCTGCTGTCCAACAAATGAACTTAATTACTTATATATACTCAGAAGTATAATAAGTAATTAAGGCGGGGCACATTGCTCGTAGAACTGATGGACGATGGGGCAGTAACGTTCTGGAGCGCCGGTCACGTACCGGAAGACGCAGCGTAGGGAGGTCCCCAACAAGGTAGACCGATGAACTGGTGAAGGTCGCGGGAAGCCGATGGATGCGGGCAGCAAAAGATCGGTCATCGTGGAAAGCCTTGGGAGAGGCCTTTATCCAGCAGTGGACATCTATAGACTGAAGAAGAAGAAGTACACACAGAAGTGTGAAATGAGCCAAATGAAGGATTTAAAACTTAGTTTAGTCTGTAGTTCGAATAAGTTTCATTAAACGCATTAAATGTATGACACTCTACACTGAAGCAACTTTATCATTGACTGACATAAGCTGTGCGTAAAAGCCCCTATAAACCAATAGGAGAAAAAAAGAACTTAATCATTAAACATAAAGTATATTATTACACCTTCAATACGTACTAGTATAATTACTTTACATAAAATAATTATTTTATGAAAATTAAGTAAAAGGCTCAAAAGTCATTTAAAACAAATATGATAAACATTAATTAAAATCAATGCCATCTGTCTAGCATGATTTAAATGTTATGGTGTCCCTGGTCGTCCAAAGGGTTTATGCGGCTCTAACTAGTTCCACGTCTGTCCGCAATTTTAACCATTATTTTGTAGGGCGTCCGGCGCTGTCGTCGCCGAATGCACTGAGGGCAGGATACAGGACACAATTTTGATTGGGATTTGTAGTGGCGCATTAGCTCAGCTGGATGGAATAGAGCATCGCGTTTGAAACGCGAAGGTCGTAGGTTCGAGTCCTACATGTGCCCATTTTTTTAAATTTCAGCACTTTCGAACTTTTAAAATTCCTATTAAAATAGATTTGAAACAATATTTTATTTGAGATATTTGTGCTAAAGCTTCATTAATCAGTAATAAAATAATGTCATGTAAACAAACGTTGTTGTACAGAAATCTGTTAAATGTTGGTGCACAAATAATCTGAAATACTGTATCATGCATATTTCAGTCATAGAAGTTCCAGAATTTGTAGAATATTTGAGCTCTGCTGAGCTCCTTTAACGTATTTAAGTAATTGATGCTGCATATCGGATGTAGAAGTGCTAAGATAAAGGATTACAGGTGGTCAGATAAGAAAAACAAGTGCAGGTGCCAATCTTCTACCACCCAACAACCACGGTTGGGCACGTTCTACTGCATAAATTTCACTTCGAAAACTGAGAGCGTTGTGAATGGCGGCAGAGTTACAGCGGCCAGGAACGTACTTAAACGTCTAGGCCGCTGACACTCTTCCAAATAATTTAATAACTTGTTAATTTTCTTAAATAATCATTTTGTTATGGATTTTAATCATTGAATATTGTGTGGTGAGATGTACTGTAGCGAAATAAAGAAGAAAATAAACTTGGCTATTATACGTTTATTAATTTAGATTTAAAATATATGCATAAAAAAGTATCATATAGAAGAAACACGTAGTTTAATATTATAATGGGAAAAGAGCACTGAAATGTTTTTGATGTTTGTGTAAAGAATAAAATTTAGTTGGATAAAGGTCGAACAGGATTCGTTTGCAACTTATTGCGACGAATATTGAGAGTAAAATCATTCTATAGTCATTTCGTTGTTTTGACAAGACAGTACGATAATCAATTTGAATACCTCCTGTCAGACACGTGTTGTTTTTTTAATAAAATGTAATTAATAAAGTAAATATTTGAATTAGTCTGACTACAGTTTCCGCTGCGCAATTGTCCATCGTCAGACCTCTCTCAATCAGGAATTTTGCAATACAGCTAGCTGGTATCTTAGTCGGCAGGATACTCAAACTGTAGTATAGTCATCATCATCTCAGCGTTAATCCCAGTCGCATCCGAACCCTTTTCAGCTTTGAAGCCTGGGGTCCGCTTTACCAGTCTAACTGCTGCTTTTGGCTAAACTTCGATATTTTCCTTAAAGCGACGGCCGTCTGACCTACACAACCTGAAGGCGATATCGAAGCATTGCAGTTAGACCAGTCAAACTGTAGTATAGTATCGTTGAGTAAGTATCCCATAACACAAGTCTCGAACTTACTTTGGGGTTAGCTCAATCTGTGTGATTAGTCCTTATATATTTATTTATCCCTATATATTTATTTAATAAAACGACTGTCTCGTGTGAAAATTAACAAAGGAATATATTTATTCAAAAATTACATTCGTTAGTCCACAGACAATATAAGCTACATATTTGTTACCAAGGAGGGTGTAGCATGTTTCTTTGATGTCACCATTATAAGATAATACTTTATTCTAACACCCCAACTACAGCAAATAAACAAAACATTTCCAAATTTACAATTATCTTTCCAGCGGACTAACCCCTATGCCCTCTATACATTTATAATGCTTCATAGGATTCAAAGCTTTTGTTAGGACATCAGCAGGCATGTCAGTTGTTGGCAAATATTCTAAACTAATAATTTTATTACTTACAGCATCTCTAATAAAATGATAACGGATGTCTATATGTTTACTTTTCCTATGACATCCATAATTTGCCACCAACTTCTGTGCACTTTGACTATCATTAAATAAACGCACTGTACATAAAGTACCAGTCAGTTCAAAAAACAAAAACCTTAAATGAATGGCCTCTTTACAAGCCTCGGCAATAGACATGTATTCAGCTTCCATGCTTGAAAGAGCTACTGTTCTTTGCTTTCTACTCTCCCAGGAAATAGCTGAGCCTGACATTACAAAACAATAACCAGTATATGATTTCCGATCTACTGTATTACTTGCCCAATCGGCATCAACATAGCCTATAAGTTCAGCTTTTTCCTTCACAAATCTTAAACAAAATTTCTTTGTTTTCTTTAAGTATCTGAGTATTCTTTTCGCATAATTCCAATGTAAACTTGTGTGACATTTATTAAATTGACTAAGAAAGCTTACACAAAAAGAAATATCAGGTCTAGTGAGGACCGACAAATACATGAGGCTTCCAATCAATTGTTGATATGGAATTTCTTTATCACAAGTTTCAGGCTTTTCTATATCTAACTTACATTCCATCGGAGTATTTGCAACTTTACAATCTATCATGTTAAACTTGTCAAGTAACTGCTCTACATACTGCTCTTGATCTAGAGTTATAACATTAGACTCTTTATCTACTTTTACTCTCATGCCTAAACATTGTTGAACTTGTCCTAAATTTTTAATTTTAAACTTAGAACTCATTACAGATAATAAATTCCCTATCTCTACTTCACTGTTAGTACTAGAGAACACAAAAAAATCATCCACGTACAATGCAATAACAATCTTTACATTATCATTCATTTTTGTAAAGACACATGGCTCTAATCTACTCTTTTTGAATTCTAATTCGCTTAAACATTGCTCTACTCTTTCATACCAAGAGCGAGAAGACTGTTTCAACCCATAGATTGCTTTATTCAGTTTTACAATAACCTGTTTCTTATTAGAATCACAATGTATGTCTGGTTGAACCATATAAATGTCTTCTTTTAGATAGCCATTCAAAAAAGCTGTCTTCACATCCAAATGAGTGATATCAAGATTTAATTGAGCTGACAATGCAAACAACAACTTTAAAGTAGAATGCCTGACGACAGGCGAGAAAGTCTCATCAAAGTCAATACCTGGTCTCTGCATGAAACCTTTTGCCACTAAACGAGCTCTGTACCGCACACTTTTATCACTATTGACTTTCTTTTTAAACACCCACTTGCATTGCACTAGAGTTTTATCTGAGGGTAACACATCCACCGGACTCCAAGCTTCATTGTCTTCAAACGCTTGCATCTCATCCTGCATGGCCTCAAGCCACTTGTCTCTATCTGGGCTTGCCAGAGCCTCCTGGATAGTCACAGGATCACTGCTGGCTTCTGAATTTTCCGAAGTACATAAATTCAAGTACCCGAAACGCTCTGGTGGTTTCCTGATCCTCTTCTCTCGTCGGGCTGATCCCTCTGGTGCTGAATGCACTGATGCTGGCTGCTGTGGCCCACTCAGTAATTCTTCTTCGTCTTCTTGTGATTGCTGTAACTTAGAATCCAATTCAGTCAAAGCATTAAGAAATTCTGACTCTGAAGAAGTATCAAGATCTGTAACAGTTTCCTCTTTCAACTTTTCCTCTGTACTCTTAATATTACTGCCTGACTCATCTGATTGAATAATATCCCCAACTGAAACTGTTATAGTTCTATCTTCTGAACACTTAATATCAGTTTTCTCTTGGATAATAACATCTCTACTTATTGTTATACATCTCTTTACAGGATCATAGACTCTATAGCCTTTCACATTCTCTGCGAAACCGACAAGAATATGCTTCTTCGCCTTACTATCCCATTTAAGCCGTTTTTCTTTTGGGACGTGGACCATTACCTGGCTTCCAAATATACGGACATGACTTAAATCTGGTTTCTTGTTTGTCCAGAGCTCATACGGAGTTTTATTATTTAATCCTGATGCAATTGACCTATTCTTAAGATAGACTGCAGTATTTGTAGCCTCCGCCCAAAACTTCTTTTCTAACCCTGCATCAAATAACAAACATCGAGCTCGCTCAACAATGGTTCGATTCATACGTTCACTCAAACCATTTTGCTCCGGAGTATATGCATTAGTCTTTTGATGAATAATGCCTGCTCCCTTCAAGTAATTATCAAATTCATTACTACAAAACTCTAAGCCATTATCGGTCCTGAATATTTTAATCTTTTTACACTGTTGGTTTTCAACCAATGATTTAAATTCCTTGAAATATTTGAATACCTCGCTTTTTGCTTTAATGAAGTAGACAAACGTCATGCGCGTAAAATCGTCAACAAAAATAAGGAAATACCTTGCTCCTCCAATTGAAGCCGTCTCCATTGGCCCACAAACGTCACTGTGTATCACATCTAGAGGCTCACTGCTTCTCGCTCCTCCTTGGCCGAATGGTAAGCGAAACTGTTTTCCTTCGCAACACACTGTGCATGTATTTTTGTTGATCACCGACTTATCTGTGTACGAAATTCCACTGACAGCTCCATCTTTCATCTTGTTCTGATCATTCATATTCAAATGACCCAATCTTCTGTGCCATACTTCACTAGTGGCGGCTGAAGAAGGTTGTGTCCATAAACATATTTCACACCATACGTCGAGCTTATAAACACCGTCAATCTCGTGTGCCACTGCCACTAAACAGTTGTCTTTGTTGTAAATATGGGCATAGTTTACACCAAACTGCACTTTATTTCCAGTTTTGTGAAGTTGACTGATCGAAATCAAGTTAGTGGTGAGGTTAGGTACACACAAAGTATTCTTCAATGTAACCTCAAACTTGCACTCTGGAGTAACAGTCACTATATCTACATCACCCGAGCACAATACAGGCATAACACTTGAATTTGCTGCCTTTATCTCCGGAATATTCGGTGTATTACACAAGTTTTTCATCTTGTTTACGTCTGTTATCATATGACAACTCGCACCACTATCCAAGTAAAAATCATTTTTACTATAATTTCCATTCAGGAAAACAGCTGAAAACGCATGTGTCTTCTTTATTTGCAAATTATTCTGTTTGCACTGCGATTTATAATGGCCAAACTGTTTACATCGATAACATTTGATAGTTTTTTCCGATTTGTTTACATTTGAGCCGGTCATAGACACTGACACACCGTCGCCATGATGGTTCTTCGCATAGCTGCCAACATGACCGCTACGACCGCTGCTAGCACGATTGTGCTGCCCTCTGCTCATAAAAGCATTTCCTGCTTCGGAATTGTCACCGGCCATATCAAATAATTTTGTCTTCACGACGTCAGCCGTAATGGCGATTCCCGAATGTTCTATCGCCATTATCATTGGGTAGTATTTTTCAGGAAGACCTGCCAACATCAAACACCCGATCCACTCATCATCCACCTTGAAACCCGTTCCTGATAGTTTCTGAGCGGTTTCAATTAATTGCGTGACGTAGGTAGTCATCGAATCGCATGTATCAAGCCGAATCGAAATCAAGTTACGCAATAGACTGATTCTTCTTGCAAAACCAGAATCATCAAACATAGCTTGCAATTTCTGCCACAAATTCTTTGTACTTGAAGCTCCTTTGATGTGGACATACAGCGATGGATCGATGGTTAGAATTAACTTGGCTTTGGCTTTTGCATCTTCTGCGGCTGCTGATTCTGGGCTTTCTTGCTTTATACAGTTCTGCATGCCCTCCAACACCAACATATTCTCCGCTGCAAATGCCCATTCATGATAGTTATCACGACCTCTCAACTTAGGCACATTGGCTAAGAATGAGTTCGAAGCCATTTCTGCTAATCCGCTTGATGTTTATCAGGCAATTATCACTGCCGCACTTACTCCTATGCTAGCTAACTAAAAAAAAAATTAATCAACTTATAGGGCGCGACTGGGCATTGTCTGGGCCCATAACCTAATAAAACGACTGTCTCGTGTGAAAATTAACAAAGGAATATATTTATTCAAAAATTACATTCGTTAGTCCACAGACAATATAAGCTACATATTTGTTACCAAGGAGGGTGTAGCATGTTTCTTTGATGTCACCATTATAAGATAATACTTTATTCTAACATTATTTATATAACATTTTGTATATTAACGACATTTATAACAATGGATAACGAAAAAATAAGTTAAAGTTAGTAAGTAAGATTTAATTTTGCTTTCTGTCAAGTAGCACACGTATTCTATTCTCAGTAAAGATGTGGAGGTAAATAGCTTAACGTAAGTTCCTCAAACCACTTACCACTAATGAATGAATACCAAGAAATAGTTAAATCCACATGTCGAGTGGTCTAAGGCGCCAGATTTAAGCTCTGGTTCCCGAGAGGGAGCGTAGGTTCGAACCCCACACCTGAGAGATGTTAGCAGTCTTAGCTGTCTGCTATTTTTTGAAAAGAAAACTTCTTTAGGGGTGAGCACTTTTTTGGGATGAGTAAAAAATGTTAAACTTGCGTGACCTGATTGAAAATTCATAAGACGGAGGGAAAGTAAACCGTAAAAGTAAGCTGTAGTTAATTATGTTCTATGTATTATAAGTATTTTAAGTTTTTTTATGTTATAGTATATGTTTATATAATAAAGCCGCGCGAAATTAGCGTCCATATTATGCGTGAAATATTGCGAAAGAGAAAACTCGAAAAGATGCACTTCCCCAGACATAAAACTGAGCTAGATCAATTTCTCGTCCCCGAAAACCCCCACATATTAAATTTCAGCGAAATCGTTAGGGCCGTTTCCGAGATCACATGCTTCTTCAAGCGATCAGCGCCATCTGCCGGGCTGATTTGTCAATCTAAACCATTCAGGTCGCCACTCAAACCCATACAGAAAAATTCATTAAAATCGGTCAAGCCGTTTAGGAGGAGTTCAATGACATACACACGTACAGCAGAATTATATATATAAAGATAAATAAACAATACTCACTCTTTCTGCCGCCCAGCGAAAATGTATAATGTTTGTGTATTTGTATATTTAGTACTACAGCTACACTGCTATTACCGCATCTGCGGATGGTGATGGAACAACATTGTATCTAAACTTGTAAAACTCCTATAATTTTTCAACCATTAAAACTATCTTAAGCATATTAAAAGTTCAAAGTTCCAGTTTTCTTTGTTTTTTTAAGTCACCAGTGGTTTTTTCTACTTTAACTATCGGCTATTATATGCGAGTCTACCGAAAACACATAATAATTCTGTATTTTTCACAATTGTTTGTAACTTATCTGCCTTAGGTACCTAATTTATTCGAGAAGTTTTTTAGTCACTACTATTCCATGTACCATAAGTACTAGGGTACTAAGAATCGTTCGCAACAACAATCACACATTAACAATCAGTTAACATCGTTCAAACTCTTTTGGAATTAAAATCGGTAGCAGCCCGTATTTCTAGCCTTAATGTCATAAATTTAAAAGCAGGTTTGATAAAAGTTGAGAGTAAGTTAGAAGATTGCCTTTAGGAGAAGTTTGAGATGTTAATGATAATAAATTAAATTTACAGACACAACATTTTTCATGAAATATCGGTATTTTTCATGAAAAACGTATCACTATAATTGACTCAATATATGAGCAAAGCTGTTATGGCGGTCCATAACATCTTTGCTACTTACATATATTGAGTCAGTTAACAACCACTTGCATACGTTTCCGACATAACAACGACTAATGTACCTACACGCTATTACCCCCTCAGAGTACGTAGCTGGGCTAAAATAGTAATAATATTATTTATATAAAAAAAAACAAAAGAACTCCCCGGCGGGGAATCGAACCCCGGTCCCCCGCGTGACAGGCGGGCATACTAACCACTATACTACCGAGGATTGTGATTGGAAATCTAAAATTAAGGTTCTGTCGCTGTGATGACACGATGAATTAAACGAAACTATGCAACTTTATTGTGTATATTTATACGTAAAATAAGCAAAGAGTAAAGAGATAGCCTAAGAACTAGAGTACGACTAAAAGAACGTCATTTTTATGGTATTTTAATGGAAATTGGACTTTTTTCAGTTTCCATCTCTCGGATGCAAAGTGAACTGCATAGCCTAGAGCTCTAGGCTATGCAGTTAACTGGTCCATACAAGTTCCGAGCTCAATGTACGCTAGTCAGTGCAGTCGGCTGCAGCTAGATGTCACTACGTGATTAAAAAGCACATTACACCATTGTCCTTCTTCAAAAACATAGTATGTATTCGTTTTCTACTAGTAATCTCATCAGATGATTCATAAGAATTTTTAGGAGAAAGTTCAGGAAAATTTGTTATCATTTTTTAATCTAGTTTTGCTTACACATTATTCTTGTCTTTTGTATTATTTTCAATTATTATTGGAATTATGTTAGTTCCAAGAACATTAAGAAAAAGCTTTCCATATGTTACGTTTCTTGGAGAGTCTCAATGTTTTTCGTGAAATACACTAATATTGAGATAGTAAATGTGGTTTCGTAGTTAGAACCTACTAAACGGTTGTCTTACATTTAAATTATCAATTAATAATATTAGGCTAGAGATGAATTTCACGTAAGTTTAAAAGTATACAAATTCAGATGAAATGTGGACAAGTTAAGAGATTGTGTAATGTAATGTACAGACTCACACTTATTTGCATACATTCCTGCAGGTCAGAATAAGCATTCAGTTACTGTTTGACGTTGCTGTTATTATCTTCCACGACACCAGGATTCATTATTTATCCATTTTCAGCTCACTCCCCTTTTTTGCTTGGGATGGGAAATCATCAAATGACCTCTCCCGCTCTGGGCGGAGCGAAAGGGCGTGTCAGACTTTTACTGACTAAAACCTACCCGTATTCCTTCACTTGCCTTTAGGCTAGGGCCAAGGTTTCTTTTTTAACCAAGCCGCAACCCTGACCCAGGAGGCATCGGTCTTCGTGGACCCCGTCACGATGTGCTGACATCTCTTTGCGCCCGTGTGAAATACAACACGTCGTCGACTCGGGCCTGGTCACGGTCTACCAGGAGACGAGTTGCCCACTGCTCACCGCCCGAAAGTCCGTGCCTACGGTGGCCGGGATGTCGATGTTGTCATCCGACCAGGGCGTCTCCTGCAGCGACTAGAGGCGTGAGGGAGCTGGGATTCCTGCTCCCTCACGCGCGCCGCCTCCTTCTTTGCTACCATCACTGTTTCGCAAAAGGAGGTGACGGCCTGCCATGTACTCTCGCTCCGGACCATGGCCTGGACTAGGGTCGGACGCGAGAGATCGCCGCCGATCGCCGCCACGGGGACACGGCGGTGCTCTACCCAAGCCGGGCAGACCTCCACCGTATGATCCACCGTGTCCTTAGGGCGATCAGGCGGAAGGTGAAGGTGCCGTGGCGCCTCAGTAGCCACTTCTCAAATATTGGCTTTGCCGACAGATGCATCCCTCAGCTTTAACTCTAAGATTCTACGACTCAGTGACATCTCAGTTTTGCATGGTATACTTTTTACTAAACGCAATACTTTTTAATACAATATTACTTACGATTTCATTGTATCCACAAAATTATTATATTTTCACTGTTTTTGGCAACGCTTTTTATTAAGTCACCAGGACAACCTTTTTTTGAAAGTATTAATGTCCTGTTATTTTTTAGCGGGCCAGATGTCCAAACTCCTTCAAATATGCACTTTTTCCTGGCCGCTATAGTTATTCATATTTCTACTTAAAGATGTTCTGCAAGATTCCATTTAAAAAAGTTTCCAGGCCTTATCCAAAAAAATCTTCTATTTCGGACCCATCCGTGTAGCTAGTCCTAACAGGTTGCAGTCAATTTTTATTTGACTCGGTTCTGAGGAGCAATTCTCTTGTAATTTTCATAACATTCAACAGACTGGTCTCAGTCTCAATCTATACTAATATACAGTATGTTAAATAACAGAGGGCGTTCCCTTAAACTCGTTAATATATATCATTAATAGATTAAAATAAAAATATCAGCATAGAAAAATAAGCATAAAAAATCCGAATAAAAAAATATTCTAATTGGAAATAAATTTGAAACCTCCTGTTTTAAATCAAAATAGTAGTCGTCATGTATAAATAAATTGCGACGTTGCCGTCTTTCATGTTCGCGTGTACAGTGTGTTTCTTTTACATGTCAATTTAAAATTTTTATTGAATATTTTCATATTGGAAAAAATTTTAAAACATTTTGTTTTCGAATGGAAATATTTTTTTAGCATGTATGTATGCTATACTATTTCGGGTTAACGGGAACGCCCTCTGTTAGTTAACATACTGTATAAAGCTGAAGAGTTTGTTTGTATGTTTGTTTGTTTGTTCGCGCTAATCTCGGGAACTACGGGTCCGATTTGAAACATTATTTTTGCGTTGGATAGCCCATTAATCCAGAAAGGCTTTAGGCTATATAACATCACGCTGTGACCAATAGAAGTGCAGTATAACTAACTCCACGCGAACGAAGTCGCTGGCGGCAGCTAGATTGTCATAAATACTTGCTAAGTTCCCTATATGTTTGCCAAGCTATATGTTTATGCAATATCATCACTACATAGTATAAAACAAAGTAGCTTTCTCTTTCCCTATGTACCTGTGTATGAATAAATCTTTCAAACTACACAAAGGATTTTGATGATGTTTTTTTATTAGACTGATTAGTGAAGAGTTTAAGTATAATGAGGATAGTTTATATGTATAATAATATCCATTAAGTAGTGGAAAAATACTATTATTTTTGAGGTTTCTAATGTGATGTTGTAAATAATATTTTTTCCGTGTTTGCAGTGAAACGCAGGCTGAACCTAACGAGATTTATCAAAATAATGTACAAAATATTGTTCACATTGAAAAGGTCTACAGAAAAGTCGCCGATGGTATATGTCTATCTCTTATGGATATCCCACAATAACATGTTTCGTCATTTACTTTTTACGACAAGTATTGGCTATTTTTTTAAGCGATTTTAACCAATACAGCATTAATCCTTAATTTAATACCTTAATTATATTGTTGATTTAATATAGATCTTTATCGCCCTGTACGGAATATAATTTAAATGAATATTTTTGAAGATATTACAGATTAAAAATTGCGGGGCGTCGCGTTTGCGGCGGTACCGATCGACCAAGATAGTGCGGCGGGATCACACCAGCTATCGAGACTAAGATTCCGTAACCTATGACTAACTATTTACGCTATGTGTTTACTTTATCCGGAGAACAGGATTTGTAAAGAGTTCACAACCACTTTGAAGTTGTTCTCGAGCGTGTTCGCTGTAAAGCTTGTTGCAAAACTTCTTCTCCACAGCGAAAGCACTAGGAAGTTGTGAAGGGACGTTTGACGTTTTGGAGGAACAGCCGTAAATAATTTGTAGTTCAAACATTGCTGTTCAAAAATTGTCAAGTAGAATAAGTATATTTGAAGACGCCCACATGATAAGAGATTACTCTAGAACTATTCTATTAAATTATGAATAAAATTACTTACACGTGAAATGTGGATATTACGATAGGTATCACATTTCACGTGTAAGTAATTTTTACAACATAAAACACAACTTTTCATGGTTTTTTACTTAATAATATGAAAATTACACAAAAAGCCACCGCTGTGCACAAAACGAACGAAAACTCGGTACACTGTAGAAGGCCACGCCCCCTATGATAACGTCAGAGACTATTGAGAATCACAGTGCACAGGTGCTTAGGCCGCCTTCTCTCTATATTAGCTCCATGTTAACTACCGACTATTAGATGCTTGAGTCTACCGAAAACACATAATTCTGTACTTTTCTTAACTTGTCACATTTCAGAATTGTTTGTAACTTATCTTAGGTAATTTATAAGAGAACTTTTTAGTTAAACAACACTATGGAGATTCCATGTACCATAAGTATTACTATACTGCCAATCGTCAACAACAACAATCACACATTAACAATCGGTTAACATCGTTCAAACTTTTGGAATTAAAATAGGTGGGCAGTATTTCTAGCCTTAATGCCATAAATTTACAACAGGTTTGTTAAAAGTTAGGATAAGTTAAAATTAGGAGAGATTTGAAATGTTCATAACATTCAATTAAATTTACAGACAACATTTTTCATGAAATATTCTACCACAACAGCGTTGCTATTTATACAGAGTGGTGCTGACAATACGACAATAATAGTACATTACGATATTAGTGCGTAATGATGGTTATAACATGCGAGGCGGAATTTCAGCCCGAGCCGAAGGCGAGGGTGTAATTGAGCCGAGCATGTTATAACCAATACGCACGTATATCGTACGACGTTTTTTAACACACTTGCGAGGAAACAGAAATAGAAGTATTTTATATTTTGTTCATTTTAAATAAACTCAATCTGTGAATGCACACTGTTGCTTTCCCTCCACTATTATTATTATTTGCCATTTCAAATATGGAACAGCGCGCAGCGCGAGCCGTGCGGCGGCGATCAGTTCCATAATTACTTGAAATGGAAAATAATGCTGTTATGGAAAATAATGCTGTTATGGACTATAACTTAACTATTTGCTTTGATAAAACACGCGTTTGTTGTGGCCTGCTTTACATATTTAAAACCGGTGGAATTACATCAGCTTTACGAGCAAGGGTGTTAAAAATTAATCATCGTGTACCTCAACACATTCTCAGTCTACCCATAAAAAATCATATAAATATGTCACTAGTTTAGGTCACAGGAAATTATTTTCCATTTTTCACATTTTTTACATGATGTACATGTTGATAAGGAAGCGCTTACAGGTTAATGACCGCCGCATCCTGCGGTACCAAACTTTAATAATAATGACGCGAAAAAAGCAAGTCGATACAGGATCGCGCTGTCGTCGATCGGAGATCAGTGAACCAATATTTTTAAAGAATGTTCTACTCCATTTGCAATTTTATTCGATTTAGTTTGTTTGAAAATTTCATTTTCTTATTCAAAAATAAGAAAATAACCATAATAATAACCATAGAAAAAAACCGAGCATCAATGCTAGGTTTTTTTCTATGGTTTAGGAGTAATCCTATGAACGAGCATTGTTCGTGTTTTCGTTTATTGTCATATTGTCAGCACCACTCTGTATATTGAGTCAGTTAACAACCACTTGCATACGTTTTTGACATAACGACGACTAATGTGCACGCTATTACCCCCAAGAGTGTGTAGCTGAGCTAAAATAGTAATAATATTATTTATATATAAAAAAAAAGATCTCCCCGGCGGGGAATCGAACCCCGGTCGCCCGCGTGACAGGCGGGCATACTAACCACTATACTACCGAGGATTGTGATTGGAAATCTAAAATTTAGGTTCTGTTGCTGTCATGAGACAATGAATTAAGCGAAACTACGCAACCTTATTGTGATTACGATATGATGATACCTAAAATTAGCAAAAAGTAAAGAGATAGCCACATCATCATCATCATCAACCTTTTTATCGTTCCACTGCTGGGCATAGGTCTCCTCTCATACAGAGAAGGATTGAGCGTAATCACCACGCTTGCTCAATGCGGGTAGGCGATTTCAGACTTATAAAGTCCAGGTTTCCTCAAGATGTTTTCCTTCACCTTCACTCATTGGCGTCCAAGATATACTTAGGAAGTACACATAACGTTAGAAAAGTTACATTGGTACTTGCCTGACCTGGAATCGAATCCGCACACTCATACTTGAGGGGCTGGTGTTCCCACTACGAATGTAAACTGTAACTGTCTAAAGAGATAAGAACTAGAATACGACTGAAAGATCGTCATTTTAATGGAAATTGGGCTTTTTTCAGTTTCCATCTCTCGGATGCTACGTGAACTGCATAGCCTAGACCTACATTCCATAAAGTAGCTCTTCTAGTCTATGCAGTTAACTTGTCTATACAAGTTCCCACCTCGTACGCTAGTCAGTGTAGTCGTCTGCAGTTAGATGTCACCACGTGCACAAAATGCACATTACACCATTATCCTTCTTCAAAAATAGTATGTATTTTACAGGTAATCTCATCAGGTTATTTATAATTAGAATGTTGAAAAAATGAAATATAACTAATATTTTTTTGAGCTTCGTTTACACATTCTTCTTGTATTTTGTTTCATCTTCAACCCGTATTGAGACTAAGTTATTTCCAAAAACATTGAGAAAAAGCTCTCAATATTCTTCGTGTAGTGTAATATAATGTACCGACTAATACTTATTTGCATTTATTCCTGCAGATTATAATAATCATACAGTTACTGTTAGGCGCTGCAGTTATTATCTTCCGCGATACGAGGATTCATTAGATACAAATAAATACAAATATTTATTGGGACAAAAAATACATTTTTCATTTTTTGTGTACGTTACATTACAATAAGTACCATGACTTACATTACTTATCCACTATCAGCTCACAGACGCACCCCTCAACTTTAAGGCGCTGTGTTCAGTAAAAATAGGCTTCTTAAAACAATTTTTTAGCCAAATGCCAAATTTCAGAGCAGCCATATTTATATGTTAATCTTGATTATATGTAGCAGGAAACCATTGTTTTCAAAACACGTTTTGAATTAATTTTCTCGATAGAAAAAAATCCTAAAGTAACCCCTAAAATTGAATTTATAACAGTTGTAACTGTATTATTAATCATCAAATCTTGATAAAATTGAGAAGAGCGATGTAAAATATAATAGTAAATGAAACCATTGTTTTTGTTTATCGATTTAACTAAGATATTCTAAAATAAATAATGTATTTAATGATAAATAACGTGAACGAAACGTCGCTCCATCGCGGCGTCCATTGCCTTCTCTTTGACTTCTATGCTTAGCGACAGTGACCGCTGAGGCGTGGTGCTTGTCGGACCTATGTCACTTTTTGCTTTACCCCGCACAGAAAATAATTATATTTACGTGTCTGTTTGTTGATGAATAATCATATTTCGTTTTTGCCCGGGTTCAAACCCCAGGTTTACATTATATGCTTTTTGTAGATTTTAATTGAAATAAATGCTTTTTAATTTACTGTTGTATTTTTGCCGATATTTTATTTGATTTTTTTCTGTAATTATTCTTTTTACTTTTTCGCGGCACATTTTTCTTCACCTGTATGTGTTCGGGTTCAAACCCCAGCCTTACGTTGCATGCTTTTTGTTGGATTTCTTATTTGCAATTGTTTTTTTTTTTTAATTATTATTAATTTATCCGATTTTCTGTATTTTTGTAGTAATTGTTCCATCTTTTTAAATATATTCTTTTTGTAACAATTATAATGCAAACTAATATTTAAAATCAATTCGTTATAATTTTCTTTCTACAAATTTCTAGAAATTAATAATAAATAATAATAATAAGCCTTTATTTAACCATGAATTTCTTAGTTCATAATATAATTTAAAAAAAGAAAAACAATAAAAATAACAGTTAATTTGATAATAGTTCAAAACAGTAAATTTAGATTTCATTTTGTTGCATTATTCATGGCCCCTTTCAGTATAGGCCTCCTCCAAGTGCCTCCATCTATTTCACTCGTACAAACCCGATTTCGATAAGAGTTGCAGTTTTGAAGAAGAAATCTTTTATTTTTTTAAATATCCGATAATGCAGTTTTTTTAACAGTTACTCTAAACAGCTGTTTATAAATAGTAATTTCTAGAAATGATATATTTCTAACAGTTTCATGAAAAAAGGACATAACACAAAAAATTTAAGCAGAACGGACAAAGCGCATTATAAAAATAAAAAAGAAAACAAAAAAAATTATAAAAAATGAAAATATGTATAAAGTACACATTTTCGAAAATCGCAAGGTAAAGTCGGATTCGATCCTGGTGCTCGTCTAATGCGAACGGGGACTGTGACGAACAGAGCCAACCGTACCTCGGGGTTGGGTTGTGAAATTACCCTTCTAAATGTAGATGGAATAGATAAGAAAAACAATAAAAATAACAGTTGATTTGATAATAGTTCAAAACAGTAAATTTAGATTTCATTTTGTTGCATTATTCATGGCCCCTTTCAGTATAGGCCTCCTCCAAGTGCCTCCATCTATTTCACTCGTACAAACCCGATTTCGATAAGAGTTGCAGTTTTGAAGAAGAAATCTTTCATTTTTTTAAATATCCGATAATGCATTTTTTTTAACAGTTACTCTAAACAGCTGTTTATAAATAGTAATTTCTAGAAATGATATATTTCTAACAGTTTCATGAAAAAAGGACATAACACAAAAAATTTAAGCAGAACGGACAAAGCGCATTATAAAAATAAAAAAGAAAACAAAAAAAATAATAAAAAATGAAAATATGTATAAAAGTACACATTTTCGAAAATCGCAAGGTAAAGTCGGATTCGATCCTGGTGCTCGTCTAATGCGAACCGGGACTGTGACGAACAGAGCCAACCGTACCTCGGGGTTGGGTTGTGAAATTACCCTTCTAAATGTAGATGGAATAGAAAAGAAAAACAATAAAAATAACAGTTGATTTGATAATAGTTCAAAACAGTAAATTTAGATTTCATTTTGTTGCATTATTCATGGCCCCTTTCAGTATAGGCCTCCTCCAAGTGCCTCCATCTATTTCAATCTTTTTGTGTTGTGTTATTCTAAGCACTCGTACAAACCCGACTTCGATAAGAGTTGCAGTTTTGAAGAAAAAATCTTTTATTTTTTTAAATATCCGAAAATGCATTTTTTTTAACAGTTACTCTAAACAGCTGTTTATAAATAGTAATTTCTAGAAATGATATATTTCTAACAGTTTCATGAAAAAAGGACATAACACAAAAAATTTAAGCAGAACGGACAAAGCGCTTTATAAAAATAAAAAAGAAAACAAAAGTAATAATAAAAAATGAAAATATGTATAAAATATACATTTTCGAAAATCGCAAGGTAAAGTGAACGGATGTGGGATTCGAACCTGCTGCTCGTCTAATGCGAACCGGGACTGTGACGAACAGAGCCAACCGTACCTCGTGGTTGGGTTGTGAAATTACGGTTCTAAATGTAGATGGAATAGAGAATGATTGCTAAAGATTTAATAGAACGTGCGTATTTCTCGATGCACGACGCCTCACCTCACGCATCGATGTACTCGCGCGGAGCGCCCCGCGCCCCGCAGTGGGCGGGGCTAGTCGTGTCCCACTTCGTCTGCTTCACCCCCTCAAATACCTAAAAGTTTGCTATTCACAGCGTCTTAACTTTAAGTTTCTACGACTCAGTGGCATCTCGGCGTTGGGATGGTAATACTATTTACTAAACACAATACTTTTTAATCTATATTAATATATAAAGCTGAAGAGTTTGTTTGATTGTTCTGTGTGTGTTGTGAAAAATTCTTTTTGCGTTCGATAGCCCATTAATCCAGGAAGGCTTTATAACATCACGATCTGAACAATAGGAGCGGAGCATATGAAAAAAACAAGTCGAAACTTACGCGGGTGTAACCGCAAAGCGCAGCTAGTACAATATAACTAACGATTTCATTGTATCAACAGTATTAATATATTATCACAGTTTTGGCAACGCTGGTTATTGCGTCACCAGGACAATCTTTTTTTGATTTTTTTAATGTCCTGATATTTTTAAGCTGACTAGACATCTCTCGACGACTCTTTCAAATATTTATGTACTATTTCCTGGGTACTAATAGTTTTTGATATTCTGATTTAAAGGTGTTTAGCAAGATTTCATTAGAAATCCACGCGGAGCTGTGGTCAGTTCAGGTTCGGCCTAAGTCGTTTTTCCTACTTCCTCATCCAAAAAAGTCGACATTTTCTATTTCAGCCCCATTCGTGTAGTCCGCACGGGTTGCAGTCAATCTTTATCTGACTCGGTACTGAGGAGCAATTCTCGTGTAATTTTAATAACATTAACAGACTGATCTCAGTCTCAATCTGTCATATATACTTGCTAATTTTCCTACGTAAAGTTGGTTATATTTTTGTGCAATATAGCCACAATCGGGCTGTCGACGCTAATATTCCGTAACCATGGCAACGCTATGCGTTCACTTCACCCGGAGGACAGGATTTGTAAAGAGTTCATACCACTATGAGGTTGTTCACGAGCGTGTTCGCTTTAAGCCGCGGTTTAACCGTAGTGCAGCCTCAGCCTAAAGCTTGTTGCAAAACTTCTCCACGGCGAAAGCACTAGGAAGTTGTGAAGGACGGGCGTTTTGGAGGGACTGTATTATGAAATTTTTCGTTCAAAAAATGCTGATCTGTTTTATTTGAATGAATTCCTTTTCATTTTTTTTTTACATATTATAAACTAGCGCTTGACCGCAATCCTGCCTGATGGTAAGCAGTGACGCAATCGTTGATGGTAAAGCGCACTAGTTGTCGTTCATTTTGATTATGCTAAAGAGCCTTTGACCTCTAGATGACGAAATCAAATGTTCTTATGATTTATTTTAAGATTCTATCATTATGTTTAAGTACACTCAGTTTAGTAAAAGATACGATAAAAAAAATATAAAAAGAAAAACAAAACAAAACTGCATAGTGCATAAGCACCAGGCCTTTTTAAAACTTGTTTAAGTAATGTAAGATAAATATTTAGTAACTCGTGATTAATAATAAAAACCTCACAACATATTTAACACAAAACAACTAATAATACGTATTATTTATTACTTTCATCAAACGTTAATTATGGAATTTACGTAAACGGCGATATTGTTAATTTCGCATGACTATAATTTCATTGCTGCTTTTAGCAGTTTTCCTTCTCCGATTTCGACACGGAACGCAATGTTCACACCTATACCAGGAAATGATGAATTAGAGTGGATGGCAACACTAAACTGCTCAGTTGAGTCTCGCGCCAAATGTTGTTGTTACTTATAATACTACGGTGCTCTCTAGTTACACAGGAACTGATATAACAAATTAGGCAATACTTTCCGGTGCCTTACGATTCTTAAAGGCAGCAAGATTAGGCAATAACTTTGAACTCAATATTCTTATGTTATAACATGTATATTATTGGTAAACCTTCACTAGAGAATATATGCCTTCTTATTCTTCGATACAAATTCAGCAGTCCAAGACAATACTTTTTTTTTTGTTCAGTTTTTAAGAGGATTGTTCTTCTAATATTACTTATGAGTTTTAGAATTACGAAATTAAAAAATGTTACATTAAATAATCATAGAATGAATTTTATGAAAAAGAGAAAACAGTGAGGGGCTAAAAATAATATTAAATGATTTTTTATTCGATTGAAAATATTCCCAATTCAATAAACACATCTGTCAGGAAGTGGTGTAGATAAAAATTTTGCAAACATATTATTTCATTTGATAGTGTTTGTTGTAATATTTCCTGTTTCACGCGGGTCAATTCTATAAATAGATTCAGTGAACCAGGAACCTATGAATACTAGGATGTAGTCCTCCTGTACCTTGGACGTGTAGTATGTTGCACACATTCATGACGTGCATGTTTACACGTACATACAACAGCTGAACGCGGGGTGTGAACCTGTATGCACTAGCACGACAAAGATATGTAAAATTTGCGAGACAGAGACAGAAGTACTTAGGGGATATTTCACTCGTGTTAATGCATGTCATGTATGTGTGCATCACACAACAGTTATATTAATAATATTTATTAAAACTCAACATAATTATAAAGTAGATTTCTATGCGGTTCAATCCTGTGTTGTATATATAGCAGTCGAAAAATAAGATATATAAATGTAAAATTTATTGTAATGACATTTTCTACACATATTATGTTTAAAATAATTGCATATTATGTAGAAAAAAATTGGAGAGGCCTTTGCTCAGCAGACGGACTATTAAAAAAACTACTAACCACTACTACTACTATTAAAATATTTGTCCCGAAACCGTTGATAAGATTGTGATGAAACTTTGTTAGGTTGTTCAAGGGATCGCCTGTGCTGGTTCCTATGTGGTACTGTAACCCATTTTTGATAATTCATCTATACAAAAACTATCAGACTTAAAATATCGGTCGATTAAAACTTAGTCGAATATTAAGCCACCCTTCAAACCTACACGCAGTATATAATATTATATGCTAAGTAGGCCGTTATGATATTTTAAACGACAAAGTTCTATGTTCAATAGCCTATCGAATTTCCAGTCGATTTACACGGAGGTCTACGATCTGCCACTCTTAAAACTACGAATATAGTGAGGTTAGGTAAACAACTCCTAGTATTTGCGAATCATCATCAAGGGTATTAAAGAAGTCGAGCTACCAGAATTATGTCATCACAGTGATATTATGATATGTTAACTAATAAACAATCAAACAATCACTCACAGGCATTATTACAATTTTTTAAGGTTTAAAATATCATTACCTGTCTAGCCATTTATCCCAACTCCAAGTCGGCTACCAATTTTTTTTTTATTGTCTCGCACTAGGATTTTCTTATGTACCGCGGATGCGTTTCCAAACAATTTACATAAAAGAACAGCCAGACCCGGAACAATTACTTGTAAATCATACAAATGTTTATTCCGCACGTAGTGTAGCAGCTATGCCGTGGCCATTCGTGGCCAAGGCCAGATGCAGTAACTGGCCATGATAGGCAGTTGCTCCATGTAAAATACTGGTGGTACTCAACTGTATTCCGTTAGATCTTGACGACATGGCTGCCCTTTGTTAAGTCTGTTTGTAAGACTACCAAAGGGCAGGACTTTTGACTACCCGTCACGACTGCCAAAAATCTTAGAATGAGAGCCGGGGTTCAACGACTTAACGTACTTTCGAAACATAGACATAATAGAACTGAAATAAGAATGCTCATTACAACTAAATGCATTAATTGTGTAGTGTAGCATTATTAATTATATAAGTAACGTATTCCTAACATTCTTTTTATTTATTTTTTTACTAAAGTCATTATGCTACATTCTTCGTTAAAGTAAATAGTAAAAGATATTCCTTACAGCGTTTGGGTGAAAAAAATAAAAACACTTGGCATGAAGATGTGCGGCTGCAGGCACAAAACGGTACGCTTGCCAGGACCACTAGCACAACATGAATGAGGAAGAGTTACTACCCTATAAATAACCAATCTGCTTTCTTGTGACCTGGGGGTTGACGACCTTTACTAGATGGCTGATAATTTATGAAAGAGGCCAAAAATCAAGATCGGGTGCTACATAAAATTGATTTTTAATACTTAATTAAGGAATTGGCATCGAAGACACCAATCACGTCATCATAAAACTGTTGACCAAAATTATTAAAGCGACAAAATTACAAAAAAATTGGGACACATTTAGCCCAAATCAAATATTGTACCCAATAGTAAAAACTTGCCACATAACAATAACCTAGGCTGATATATTTATGTAACAGGGTCAGAAAATATTGAGTTGTTAAAAGCTGAGAGGAAAGTACGTATCATCCCTATCTCACTTGCATAAAAGGACCTGCTCTATGCAGCGCGCGTTAGTGTTTGGCTGGCAGGCAACCTAGCTGTTTGGTTGAGCCAAGTCAAATACTGATTATCCACTGATATTCAGGCTGTGGCCAAAGTACGTACATTTTAGTCTTCACTGCATTAATTAATAACTAAAATATAGTTCTTTTTTCGTAGTTTTGGTTATGAAACAGATGCGTTTTACATAGATTATTCGTTCTTTGGAAAATAACAATGTATTTTAAGGTGACTGAAGCAAGACGTAGTCGAAGTACGAAGAAAATATGTTTTCACTAGAGATACCAGAACCCAATGCGTCTTCAGATTATTTATGTAAAGCCAACAAGTTACACGTGGGTTTAGAAATTCTAAAAAGTTCTCAAGGCAAATAGCTGAAAAGTATCTTTCAAATAAATATTAATAATATATAAAGAAAATCCTGCCCGAACCACAATGATAATAAAAGTAAATAAAAATAAATACATGCCCAATTAATAAAATATGTAATTTTACATAATCGTCATAGTAACAATACTAATGAATTTTGAAATATTGGTTTTTTTTTCGCGATTTAATTCCAATTTCTCCAACATTTTTAAAAAGTGGCAACATCATTTCAACGGTATCACTATGAGCGATGTGACCATGTGCCGCATGCCCTGTCCCCCTTCGCCCGCGCGTGTAATGCCTACTGCACATGTATTACGTTACCTCCTTTTGCGAAATATTATTTATTTTTTAGGGGGATTTTTTTAAGTTTAGCCCGGCTTTTTAGGCATTCGTTGAATCAATTATCGATACCTTCACGGATCGGATAGGGTTTACTTTACATATTGTATGTACAAGACCTGGGTCCCATTTTTCATTTTGTAACGTTCAAAATCTAGTCAGTCTCATCTCGGCGAAAATCAAATGTCAATGTTTTTAAACAATGCTGGAATTATTAAAAGACCGATGTGTCAGCTACGCCGTCGCACAAATATTGGATAAGACAGAAGCATGCATCTGCTACGCCGTAGCAGATGACGCAGCTACGCGAGTGATGCACCTGTACCAATAACAACATATTTTTAAATAATTTTTAAAAACTAGTACTTGACCGTAATCGCGCCTGATGATGATGATGAGTGCAGTGATGCAATCGTTGATGGTAAAGCGCGCTAGTTTAATAATAGCCTATTTACTCAATAAAACAAAACTTCTGTGTGAATGTGACGCAAGACGGCTGTTGAGTGAGGTGATGCAATGTTAAACCTAACAACACGACCAACGTTGCTGCGCCAGAGGGAGATTGATTTGAAGAGCCTCTAAGACCAAACTCCCGACACAACAACATTTGGCGCGTGGTATCCGGCACATATCGCAGCACAACTGCTCAGACCCGTCCTCCGTACGGCATCACCAGACATCATGCCGGAACTCGACGAATCGCTTGGTGGCAAGACTTTGTCTGGTGGTTATTAACTTCAGCCGGCAGCCGGTGTTGTGGCCTACCACCGAGTAATATCGAACAGTTTCAATAAACTACCAAGGATAAAGCGAAGAAAAATGTCAAAAAATTTTCTTTTCTAAATTCATGAAGTAAGAATTATTACTATTCTTCTTCTTCTTCTTTATTCTTATTCTTTATTATTATTATTATTCTGGCTACCTGTAATTTATCATGAGACAACTGATGCACGCCGCCCGGTGTGATTTCCAATCGGAAAAAATTACGAACTTACATACAAATTTTTATCCCCTATTTAATTTTATAAGATCTAGATTTAAAGCTAGATTTTATATGTGTTGTATAATTTTTATAGTGCAGATAATAATGTATTCTATTTTTCAGTGATTGATATACCTCGGTATCTGTATGTCTTAAACCGTAGATGTGTTACCAGTCGAATTTAAAATTTCATCTCGTTAATCAGGTGAGACTGGTTCGGAGTGAGCCGTGAATATGACGGCATGTTCTTAACTAGCAATCGATCTGTTACACTCATTCTCTCTTTGTCTGACCAACGCCTTACAAGCATACGAGAGAAAGAGATAATAAATTAAAAGTAGAAATAAATCTACAATAGCTTATTCTCCTTCTCGATGATTTAAAACGTTCGTTACCATGTAACGCAATGCGCCATAATTTTACTAGCATGACAAAGTAAAGAACAGTTTCCTCTATCATTTGAATTGCTCACAGAAAATTCATTGTGCCTTCGTCTACAGTATTTTTTCATTTAGTTAAATACATTGTTTTTTCTTTGATTTGATTTGATTAATGGGGTAAGATAATTTGGAACATTCTCGAAAAACTATATTGGTAACAGTCATCATCAGCTCAGCGTATAATCATCCGCGGCTTTCGCTTTGGAGACCAAGGACCGCTTTCCTGTACTTGCTCCTCCATTTCGCACGGCCTTTGGCATGCCGTGGTATGAGATTGTTGGCATGCATGTCATCTCTTACAACGTCAAGCCAGCAATTCTTTGGTCTACCTCACTCGTTCCGGTCCGGCGAAGGCGCCATGGCAAGATATTTGTTACCCACGTAACATACGTAACGTTTTCATATGACGTGATCGTATCACCGTAGGCGACCCTCTTGCAGTTTGTCTTTTTGATTCGGGAGTTCCTGATGCGGTCTTTCCGCGTAACTTCACACATCCACCGCAGCGTATTCAATTTCGTGACATGCAGCTCCTGCTTGTGTCGCTCAAGCACAGGCCACGCCTCACTGCCATACAGAAGAACTGGTCTAATGATGGTCTTATAGACTTGTCCCTAAAGCTTAAACGGCATTTTGGGGTCACAAATGATACCTGTCACCTCACGCCATTTTACCTAAGCTGCGAAAATGCGTGCCTTAACGTCGCAATCAATGTCGCCGGACGCGTGGAGCACATACCACAAGTATTTAAACTGGCTTATGCACACAGACATAGGGTCTGACGTATTAGTGTAACAGTCTTTATTTTAAATCATTAAAATGTAGGCATGGGACCGTTATATCTAAATATGTTTGAAGCTTGTAATTAAAGTCTTTTATAACTGACCATGTTGATCTTCTAGACATCGCGACGCATTTTGATGTGATTTTCTGTTTTGTTCTTTTGTCTCAAGTTATATAAGATTACTTATTTCGGAAAGTATAAGTTATCTTTTTCTAGTACCATATGGTACGCATTGGTAGAGTCTACCACAAGTACACTGTATTGCTACAAGTATGACCAAGGCTACAAAGTTTCTTTTGGATTATGGCCCAGCAGTTACAGAGACTTGCCCGCTAATAAATACATAACAAGACATCTTCCTATTTGTTGACAGATCAGTGCTGCAAACACATATATGCGACTGCAAAATTGCCACTGATTCGCACGTCAGCCGCTGTAAATTGCTGCTGCTAAATAATTAATAGCTTTGAGCGCAATAGGTAATAGTCATTAATGTCGTAAGTGTTCACTACGCTCGCTCATCCTTGAAATAGAATTGATAAACTCGCTTTTCTTGGGTGCTAATCTATAAGTGTGACCAGCTGGATGCTCCAGCCCCAGAGGGTACATGCATGTGATGATAATCACATGCATGTACCCGCTGGGGCTTTGAGAAATTATACCTTTGAGTAAGTCAATCCGATCTGACTTTTTGAAAAAAATATCATATTATGGATGTTTCCAAGGTATGAAAATCAAAAAAATAATTAGTCCGTCTATAGATAATACGTATTTTTTAATTGGTGAAATTATCAAAAACTACTGAGATATAGCCTATTAAAGTTACGGAGTGGGGACTAACTACGTCACGCCGTGGTATATTTTGTACCACGGCGGGACGTCATGCGACATTTCAAATCAATATAATATCTTCCTAAGTATTTGAATGAAAAAAAGAAAATAAAAAATACGTGTTCAATATTTTTAATAAATCTATCTGATGGACATTTAATTATTTTTAGGACACAACCAACCCAACCCAATTGTTGTAAAATCTATATATACACGGCTAGACTGATTTCACTTATTCTTTATTTGTTGTCTTTGTTATTGTTAGGAAATGGTTCCAATGAAAGAAATTATTAGAGAATTGCGCAGAATATTTGAAAATTCAAGAATTCTTAACCACAAAATTGTTTCTGACTAACTGACTCAACAGACATTCTATCTTAATTATAAATATTGAATTCCAATTGTTATAATTAATAAAAACATATTAAAAAAGTGTTTATTATTATTATTTTTTATACTTAATGGTACCTACATACTTATTATTTAATCAGTTTTTTCTTGTGAGCATATAAATAGTTTCGTTGGTACGAAAAATGGGTGCCTCATGATTTGACTGATCTGTAGAAAGAAATGCGTGTTAAAACTTGATTTGCCTTGTTGAATCGGTACAGAAATGAAGGAATATTGGATCGAATTGCGACATATGATAAAATGTGGATTCTTTATGATAACCGTAAAATAAAATGCAATGGCTGACCCCAGGTCAAATGCCTTAACTTCTTATATAAATAGATAATTTTAACTCGATCGTGTTTAATAAATAAAACTTTCACTCATATATAACTTTCGTATTTTAAGTTTTCTCTTATTACAATAAGCGAAAACTTTAAATGCCCCATTTTGTACGTGGCAGAATAGACGCAAAATCTATGCGCGGAAAATAAAAAAAAAAAACTCATTCCTTTAGTCTGTGGTCGATTGCAATGCGCGCTCATAGGAAAACTGATTATTTTTCCCGCCATAGTGAAATATTTTTCACAACTCGATTTCACTCTTGAAATTAATATTATAGTTATTTATTAATTAAAATGTCTACAAGTTCTAGTTGCGAAAAAATGATTTATGTTTTTTCATCGCCCGATAAAAGATGTGAAGCAATTAAAGTTATGCAAAGTTTACTACCTGAATACTCCAATGTAAAATATGTAATAGCGTATCAAAATTTCATAAAATGGCAAAACAACAAGAATGAAGAGAACAACAAGAAAGTTTTTTTTTCAGACAATGTGTTCATGGCGTAGGTACTTTAAAGAATTATCTTCTAGGTACAAACCTTTATGGTGTTTAGACTCAATGTAAAAAGTATAGTGCGAACAAAGAATGGAGTGGACTTGAAAACATACTCTAATATGTCAGCTTATCTAAAGAGACTCATCATCATCATCATCCCAGCGTTAATCCCAGTCGCATCCGCAGCCTTTTCAGCTTTGGAGTCTGGGGTCCGCTTTACCAGTCCAACTGCTGATATGGCTAAACTTCGACATTTTCCGTGAAGCGACTGCCGTCTGACCTCCACAACCCGAAGGCGACATCGAAGCATTGCAGTTAGACCAATTGTTGGATTTTTGAGAGCTCCAACAACTCGTAACGACTGCCACTAGATGTTCGTATGGCAACCGGGACTAACGGCTTAACGTGCTTTCCGAGGCACGACCAGACCAGTGCAAATATTCATATTCATGCATACATTGCACTGTGCGGGGATCGAACCCGCGCCACCTTGCGCAGCGGCCGCGTCCGCTACCGCTACGCCACGGAGGCTGCTTATCTAAAGAGACTATCAGATGGATTTAGAAGCAAGAAATCAAAGGTTTTATCATCTGAAAATATTGAAAAATGTATAAAAGAAGCTTCAGATAACCAATATCTGGCTACTTAGTTTAGTTGAATTAATTTTAAATATCTATGCGACTTCAGCCCGTATTGTGTGTTGAACTTAATTATTGTTTCTTTTTTTCAGGTTGCATTAAAATTTGGTGTAACTAATTATGAAGGTGGCAGGCGAAAGACTTAAAAAAACCGAAATTACTTGAATAATTATTTAATTTAACGAAAATTACAATACTAACTTAGGCTAAATCTTATGTCTAAACTTGGACGATGTGTGGACAAAGTGTCGAAATTTTATTTTTGATTTATTAATTAAAATTTAATAATCGATTGCAAAATGGAGTAAAATGGGCTGCGGCGTCAGCGTGATGAGAGTAGGTGATCGGAGACACGAGGCGTCGGAGTAGACAGCAGAGTGCTATAGTTGCAATTTTATGTGGAAACATCCGATTGACGTAAATAGCAATCATGTCGCTATGCATCTGATTTGGTGTAGGCAGAGCACGTAACACCTCCCCCCTCAGAACAGCAACTATTCGAGCATTTTCAGCGAGAATGTTGCTGGTACATGTTTCTTATCTGTAGTAGATTCTGCATCTCCATTTTGATGTTTTTCAGGGTTCGAATTCATTGACTGTGGCTGTCTGAGCTTTGTGCAAACGTTGTACCGCCGCATGGTCAGAATAACTATCAGTACAGTTGCACCAGATAGTACGACATATAATGGTATAGTCGTATGGTAGATGGATTGTTTCAAGTGTGCATGATCTATTTATACTGGATGCTGGATTAAGATTTTGTCTTCGGTTTCATGTAGACTTTACAGATGTAGTGAATTCAGTTGCAGATGTGGTATAGGTTCTTCGGTGATGTTCAGATTCATAGGTATTTTAGTGATTTTCAACGGTTGTCCTCTGATGCGGTCATTAGAGTTGATGATAGTGAATTGGTTAGTGCGTAGTAGGCATCTTTGCGGTATGGTGGCGAGATAACTTCCATGCATGATGAATTCTCGACGTTCACATTGTAGCTCAGTTCTGGTTGGTTTTGGAAAGGTGAGCGTATAGCGTCTGTCATCTAGTTGTTTCATAGCTTCTTTGGTAAGTGTGAGTTTCGTGGATCGACATGATTTCTTCAGAAATTGGTTGTAGATGTCCTTGGATGCAGTTCAGATGTCCTATCGTTGGTTCATGGTTGACTCCTTCTTCGCAGAGATGATATTGGTTGAACTTCGGGCATTCTGCCTCTATGTGTTTAAAGACTTTCCCATTGGTTTCAGTGAAAGGATAGGGAGGAATAAAAGTATACATATGTTATGTTTATTGGGAACTATTGCTAAACTATATAGTTCAAACTTATCAGGGAAAATTACTGGGAATTTAACTATGGTAACTACCCTTTTAGTAATAGCCAGATTTTATAATTGTGTATATTTCAATAAATGTATTCGGCAAACGTAGCGTAGGGCGCCCTTGGGCGAGATGGAGCGACGACATCAAAAAGGTGGCTGGTTGGCTGGCGTTGCGGGTACGCAAGGTTGGCGTGTTTGCACCATAACCCATGGGGTTAAACGTCGAGCAAACTTCGATCCTTTTCTCGAAGCTTCTGTAGCCAAGCGATCGACCGCTCCCAATTGTCTTTTCCTGAACCATTGACAAGTGCGTTCCGCGACTTGTATTTTAATTTCAGACTCATGAGTTGGTTCGTATTTTTAATATTTATTTATCCTAAGTCCTTTTTTATTTTATTTAACCCGGTCGTTCTTTATTTGAATTTATTTATTATATTAACGACCGTACTTTCGCGCAACGCCATCTCTCGGCTCGATGCAACATATGTGACACGAGTTTAGCCCGTGTCCAAGAGATGTCGCCTGCTGCTATATTTTTGCTACGTGACAATGATGATGACGATGATGATGAAATGTATATACAAATCAAATCAATCAAATCAAAGCATTTATTTCAAATAAACCAGTTACAGGCACTTTTGAATTGTCAGAAGGTCAGTCAGTCAATAAGATGAAGCTAGTCGCCCATTCCAAAGAGTAGGTACCTATGGAGAAGAACGGGCAAGAAACTCCATGGACACTCTTTTAAATTTTCAAGCTATTGTTACAAATATTTGATTACATCATTCATGTTGAAATCAACCGTGTGAGGACGATGCAGAAATAAATTGTACGCCGAGAGCGTCCATTATGGAAAACACACAAAAATCAATTCAGAAATTAAAATACGCCGTGGCAGCTAAGAGACTACCACTTCCCTCCGACGGCGTCCGTTCACGAACATGACGAATGGATCAGCATCATTCAGCTCAACCATATTGAAGGGAACCCAATGACCCAACACACACGCCACCATCAGCGAGACATTTGAGTGAGCATGACATACTCTCAACAGGCAGAGCACTATCAAGTCAATAAAAAAGACTAACCCAACAAAAAAAATGCCTTACAGCGTTACAGCACATTCGTACATTGTGCTCACACGTTTGCCATGCAATTATACAATACTAGGAAATTGAATCTACACAATGCTAAGATAGTTTTGTCCAAGGTTCAGCAGCTCCAACAGTGTTCCCGAATACTAAGTATAGCTCCTGTGTAGCTGTACAAGTGCCGAACACGGCGAACACCTCTGTCAGCGATACAATTCCGTAACGAACAATATGCTTGGCTACATAGTGTGTAATACAGGCTTCGAATTAATAACATAAACAATTACATATTCAAACTACAAGAGGAAAAATCAGAGAACAATCAGTGTATAGAAATCGGACGCAGCTCAAGCCCAAGCCTTTTTGTCCTCAATATAATCCTTCACAATATAAAATGCTTTCTGACACAACTTACGTTTAATGAAGGATTTGAATTTATTCAGGCTCAGATCTTGAACCACCTCTGGAAGTCCATTGTAAAAATGTATACATTGGCATCTGAAAGAGCCACCTATTTTCTTGAGTCTTGTTGTAGGTACAATAAATTTGTGCCTGTTCCTAGTATTTATATTATGGACATCACTGTATTTTTTAAACAATTTTATATTTTTATGAGCATACAAAAGATTTTCATAAATATATTGAGACGGCACGGTCAGTACATTAATCTCTTTAAATTTTTCTCTGAGAGAGTGTCTCGGACTTAATTTATAAATTGCACGAACAGCTCGTTTCTGCAAAACAAATATTGTTTGAATATCGGCGGCATTTCCCCAGAACAGAATGCCGTACGACATTACGCTATGGAAATAGCCAAAGTACACTAAACGGGCCGTCTCAACATCAGTCAAATTACGAATTGTTCTAACTGCGTATGCAGCAGAACTTAGTTTTTTTGACAATTTTTCTATATGTGAACCCCATTGAAGCTTAGCATCCAGAGTTGTACCCAAGAATACTGTGCTGTCTTCAGATTTCAATTCTTCGCCCTTTATCAACACTTTAGTTTCCACCTGCCTAACGTGAGGTAGAGTAAACTTAATGCATTTGGTTTTTTTCTCGTTTAAGAGTAAATTATTAACATTAAACCAATGGACTACTTTGGAGATCGCGCTATTTACATCATCAGTAACCTGCTGCTGACGTTTCAGTTTAAATAAAAGTGAAGTGTCATCTGCAAACAACACTATATCGTGGTTATCCTTTATTAGGTACGGCAGGTCATTGATGTAAATAAGAAACAAAAAAGGACCAAGAATTGACCCCTGTGGGACTCCCATTGTTACCAAAGACCCGGAAGATCTTGTTCCATTAACGTCAACGCTTTGAATCCTACCACTCAAGTAAGATGTAATAAGATCCAGTGCAGAATTCCGGATCCCGTAGTGGCGGAGTTTCCTGATTAACGTATCGTGAAGAACGCAATCGAATGCCTTAGACAAATCACAAAAGATGCCCAAGGCATCGCATTTATCCTCCCATGCATTATAGATATGTCCTAGAAGTTCAACACCCAACAGTCCGTCAACCGTCCAACATCAGTAGTTGAACGACCCCTTGTAAAACCGAACTGTTTGCTATGTAATAATTTATGTTTATTAAAAAAATTTAGCATTTGGTTTAAAATTAATTTCTCAAAAATTTTACTAAAGGTAGGTAGTACAGAAATAGGTCTATAATTTGTGGGGTCTGAAGTACTACCTGATTTAAACAAAGACACAAAGAGTGTTTTTACAAAGAGTTTTTATTCAGTTTCTTATTTTTCTTTAAATTCCAGCTTTCAATTATAAAAAAAATCGAATAAAAGGGTTAGCATTAAGAAATGTATCGTGACGCCGCAACACAATATTTAGCATTTTTTATAAGTAAGAATGCTGAGAAAACAACAATATCTTTATTTTTCCGATTTGCATATTTTCCAAAAGAGATTATTAGGTTGTTTATGCACATATTTTCAAAGAATTAAAGTTGCCTATCTTTTAGGTAGGTGTGGTAAAAATACCTATTTTATACAACTTTGGCAATAGGCTGACGTAGTTTTACTGACCCCAACATACACTTAACGATATACTTATCGTAAAGAGAAATGAATGTAATGTATTAATTAAATAAGAGCAGAAACATATTTTTATTAATAATTTTGAATGCTGAAATTTTGTTGTAAATTCCTGAATTTCAGAACGTTATTCGTAATATGTCGTCGAGTCAGCTGATATCGTCAAAATGTAGTTGAGCAGAGTAGGTAAGGGTCATCAGTTGAGGTCAGCGCTCTTTGTATTCATGTTCCCGCTGCAGATCCTTCCCTCGCAGCTTGTAAGGGAAGTAGTCCCCCCGCTAAAATATTACTATAGGGAATTACAGGGAACGTGACTTTCGGAATTCTGTTGCATTTGTTCCACTGTCTTTTTTAATAGTGTTATAATATTATATGAACATATATACAATACTTTAAGAAAACCCCGTCCAACCCATAAGGATAATAAAGGTTAGGTAAACACATGACCAAAAAAATATGAAATTTTACATAATCATCATAGTCATCATCATCTCAGCGTTAATCCCAGTCGCATCCGCAGCTTTTCAGCTTGGAGTCTTGGGTCCGCTTTACCAGTCTAACTGCTGATTTTGGCTAAACTTCGATATTTTTCGTGAAGCGACTGCCGTCTGACCTCCACAGCCCGAAGGCGATATCTAAGCATTGCAGTTAGACCAATTGTAAGTCTTTTGAGGGCTCCTACAACCCGTCACGACTGCCATTTGATGTTCGTATGGCAACCGGGACCAATGGCTTAACGTGCTTTCCGAGGCACGACCAGACCAGTGCCAATATTCATATTCATGCATACAAATATTTGCACTGTGCGGGGATCGAAGCCGCGCCTTCTTGCGCAACAGCCGCGTTCGCTACCACTACGCCACGGAGGCTGTCAATATAATCATTATAGTATACCAAATATATATAAATTTAAGCCAGTTCATGAACTTGCAGTTACTATTTATTGGTGACCAATTACGTAACACAATATCACTTTTTTTATATTGTTGAGTAGTCATATTTTTCTAACGATACAGCGTTACTAGTTTTAGCTGCCCATCGAGAGCCCTACACAACTATCGCCACAATTATTGTTGAGTCCACATGTCAGCAACCTCATGAGCCAAGTCAAAGATGATTTATTTATTTTTCTACGACCATTTGGTAATTTGCTTAATACATGAGTCATATCTCAATAGTGCTCATTCCTGCCAAGTCGTATTACAATGACTATTTCCACACGGGTAAACCAATGAAACTTTTTTTATGGCTTGCCATAGCCAAGAAATTAACATATGATTACGCCAAAAAGCGTGCGTATTTGCGTCACGACTAAACATCGCATGTTTTTAGGCTATATGGATATGTTGCCTTTGCCTTTCATTTGTCGGATTATAACAAAACTGCGCGCGCTGCGCTTTTTTCACGCCATCGTCAACTTTTATCTGCATTTATTTCAAGGTCGTAGAAAAAGTATGCCCAAACAGCTATTGTAATACTCGTGCTGATCTATTGTGCCATTTAGCCGAAGCGAATCTCTTGTGCCATTCAGCTTCGCTTCGTGGCACAAACTATCACTCATATTACAATAGCTTTCATTGCTTGACAGTGGCATATATATTATCTTTTCCAACAAAGCCTAATTTAATAATCATTATTATTGCTGATATAAAATAACTCATTAAACTTCATATGCGTTACATTTTCTGACATGTCGTCGTTTACGTTTTGTGCCAGAAACCGGTGCGTAAATTATGATATAACTAATTATATATTAATGAACCTGAGAGGCGTCGTCCGAAACAGTCCGAACGGTGCAAACTACTGGGTCCAATTAACTCACTCAAATACACACAAAGTTAACATAATTTGTTTATTTTATTGAATTTTTATTCATTTACATAATAATAGGTGAAAGAGACAGAACTGGACTGTTTGCGCTTAGAAGTCAGTGTACATCCTGTCCACTATTACTAGGAGAACAGAAGGCAATAGGAGATTTTAAATAAAAGATAATAGAGGACAGAACTGGTTGCGCTTGAAATTCAGCATATATCTATCATCCATTCTTTGCTACTAGGAGCACATGAATTAGTGGGAGATTTTAAAGAAGGAAACTTATATTCATAGAGGGACAGTGGATTGGTTACGCTTCGAAGTCTGCACAAATTGTTCTCTGTTACTAGGAGCGTATGAGGCACCGGGAGATTTCAAGCATAGATTTAGGATTTCATTGCTACGGTTAAGGATGCGATGTCATTGCATCGTCCTACGTCTAAATCTGTAATGTAAAATTGGTGAAGAGAGACTGAGATTAATATTCAATCTCAACTCTTCTTCAATGGCCTCTGTACAATAGATAATTTTGCCAATAACACGTGTACCAAATTATAGAAATTCTTTGGAAATTTTATTTCACAGTAATGGCGGATATCGCTAATGGCAGTTGAAAAAGACGGCCATGATGTGGCCACTATGCTGCGGTATTTCAATGTTCAATATGAATTATTTACTGAATGCACTTTTCACTACAAAAATCACGCTCTTTTATTTAGAAAACGACACTATAAATAATTTTAAAAGTCCAATGAAAAATGCGCGTAACTAAGCTTTACCGTCACAAACCCCAAGCCAATAATGATAACAGTTTGAAAGAAAGGTTGTCATGGTGACGTAATAAGCAGCATTGTCTAAAACTGTCAAGGGCCCTCCACACGCTTGGCAAACAATGGCAAACAGCCAACAGCGAACAGCAAACGCGGACGTGTGGATGGGTGTTTGTCTTTGTTTGCCGGTTTGTGTTTGTTTTGTTCGGCATCGATGTCGGTTTTTCTTGCCAGATCAAAGGATGTGTGGCAAACAGTTTGCCAGGTATCCACACGTTTGGTAGCGTGCAGTAAGGACGCGGTTTCCAACTTAGGGGTTTTCCCCCCAGATTTAAGGGATAAATAAGTGAGATGGGATTTTTTTAGGGGGCTGAAAATTTTAAGGGTATTTTCAGGGATTTTTTGACTCTGTTATTTTTGAAGTTATGATATTAATATTTGTACATGTACGATTTTTATGTATTTGAATCATCCACCATCGTCTTCGATTTCTTCTTTTTTTTCTTTCTTTTTTGGCTTTGTTTTGATTTATAATAAAAATATGTCAACCCGAAAGTAATACTTGCCACGAGCTCGACGTCCGCCATGTTTGCCGATTCGGAATGTAATGAACGTTCACCAAGCATGTGGATGCCTGTTTGTGTTGGGTGATTGTGTTGGATGTTTGGGACTTTGTTTGCTGTTTGCGGTGATTGTGACAAACAGCCAACGTGTGGAGGCCGCTTATACCATTGTAAATGTTGTTGTTGTAACGATGAAATCGTAAAATTTTCAAAGAATTTCTATAATTTGTTACACATGTTTTTGGCAAAATGTGGTATCTATTCCACAGGAGCCATTGATCAAGAGTTGAAGTTGAAATTGAACGATGAAATCGTAAAGTATAATATCTACTTCTGTGTCTAATATGTATCTGTAATCTTTTTTTGCTCTGGTTGGGGAAATCATCAAATGACCTCTCTCGCTCTGGGCGGAGCGGAAGGGCATGACAGACTTTTACTGACTAGCCACCCGTATTTTTTCACTTGCCTGTGCGCCAGAGCCAGGGTTATATGAGTACCTTACCTTAGTAAAATTGTTACTAATCTTTAAGTCTGAAACAAGTGTTCTATTCTATTACTAAAAGTGTTATGGACCTCCAGTATAGGTACAGCCATACCGGAGACATAACATTTTTATTGCTGGGATACAGGCCTCCTCGGAAGAACTCCTGTCATACTGGCCCAGTGCAGCGGGTTGATTGATATGACATGTCTTCAAATTTTGTTTTTATGGTGCTGAAATAATTTATTAAAAGTGAAGTGTTAGCTTGGATTATCATTATTTACAATTCGGTAAGTTGTTGCATCCCCCAGACTGGGATTGCATTTTAAGTTTAAAATAATTATGAAAGTTGCGAAATGTTTCCCCTTTTGTATTTATTGCTCACCCAACTAGCCGTTTTCAATAAAAGGTTTTTTTATGATATCCACAATGGGCATAATCATGGCAAAATTTTGCTTTTATATGTCATATCGACTCTCGTCATTTTGCTGTCTAATCTATCTATATAGTATGTATATTAAAATCAATGCCACTTTCTTTGTAATTTTATATTATAAATAATCTTTACAAATATCTAGACGTTGTTTTGACCAATTAGTAGATGGTTTATGTGAAGTTTGAACAGAATCGGTCGAGCGGTTCTTCATTTATCACATTTTTTGTAACAAAGGAATTCAATGAACGGTGGATCATCATCTCATCTATATATATGACGGGGAAAACCGTCAGGAAGGCGGGGCCGAAGTTCCGGATAGTTGAGATGTCTTCTCATCCGCATGAGCATTCATCGTGGGCGGTATTTCGAGAAAACGTTGGACAATAACTATAGTGTGATGTCGATTCTTATTATTTAACTGTACAAACACTTATATCACTTTAATATTAAGGGATTACAATGATAATCTCAGATTAAAACAGATAAGAGCCACTTAGTTTGAGTATGACCAACCCACTCGATCGAAGCTTAAGCAAAGAATGCCCAGCGCCAACGGTCGATCGCTATGTCAAACGCAACTCCAGTCGGTGTTACCCTTCGGTCCATTGTGTTACCCGTTCTTAATAAAAATCATAATTTATCAGAATACCGACCGATTAATCGACTTCAAAAAAATAGGAGAGTAATTTATGGTCAATTGATACTGATATGATAAAACAGATCATAATATTCAAAATTGACCAGTCACGCGCCGTCATATATATAAAAATCGATGCCACTTTCTTTGTAATATTATAATCCACTAAAACTGTGTAATGGCACCAGATTTTCAGTGACAAACTTATTGCCAAATTTAATTGAAGCTATGATCTTAACTGGTAAATCAAAAGGAGAAGTTTGTTTGGTACCGCGTATCCCTATAATCGCAACTTATATGTCGTTTGAGTTCAAACGATTACAATATCCCTTGCGTTTATTATTTGCTATATCCATCAACAAAGCCCAAGGGCAAACATTTTACGTTTGTGGTCTGAATTTGGAGGAATCATGTTTTTCAAATGGCTACCTTTATGTTGCCTGTTCGAGAGTCGATACCCCCAGTCGTTTGTTTAATAATCAAAATGTTTTGGATTAAGTTTTAAAATTGCTAGCAATTAAAAAAGAAATTTATGTTTGAATAAATAATTTTGACGATCAAATAAATTTGTTTTTATTATTTCACTTTATACGTAGCGAACCACGTATCGGGTCGCTAGAATTTAATATAAGGTGGTACATTACTTCATATTTAAGCCGTAAGCTGCCCAGCTTCACACATTACTAGACTCTTTAAATAGATCGCGGTAGCTCCTATAATTTATACAGACTAAAACAAAACAGAGTTATTCAAGCATCCATCTATCTATTGGTGATTTTTTTAAAATTATTTTTTACTTTGTTAATTGCTAAAACTTAATTGTAGATTGCCTTGCCTTTGCCTAGTATGTCTTCCATTTAATTAATTCAACCAGCAGCTTATAAAAAGAACCAAACGCTACTTTCAGATACAAAATCCGGTTCCATGTAAACGGAACGCAATGTTCCGCATGAGTACCAGGAGGACATGATATAAGAGGAAGTTGCAAAAGCAATATATTCAGGAAATTCCTTCGACAAACACACATACACAGCAGCATAATGTTGTAGATTATTTGGCGCAGGTTTAGTTGTTATAATATCATGATATAATGTGTGTTGAACATTGATTCATTTGCATTTCAATATTATAGGCATAAGCTATTTTTTATGTCAGAACCTTGCACCATGAACCATATATGGGTTTGACGGCCGGAGTGTAGTCGCAGTTATAGAAACAAGTATATTTTGTTTCTACGAATACTATCACATAAATCGGTTGAAATAAAACAAGCTACAAGCAACGAAAAATAATGATAGTGACATAGGAAATGGAGGATGTAAGTCATTCCGTGCTCCATTTAATTCATAACTAATTGTCAAGTCAAGACTGATTGAAATTAAAGAGCTTGAAGTGAGCAGTCCTTTAATTTTTGATGATTACTTCGGTTATACACGCACGCATCACCAAAACCAATAGGTACATTTGAAATATGTAGAATCATGCATTATATTTGAAATTATATCAGAACAGCTACTAAAATAGTACAATTTTTACCTACAATGTTGGAAGGCGACAGTAAAACATTTTATTAATAAAACATACTTAGATTTAACAGGGTAGGTATTCCCCCAGTTATATCTGTTCAGACTATTCGTCAAAGTTCGACGAGTTCTGAGGCTGTTACGTTTTCATACCAGAAAATAATAAATGGCAAGAGATGAAGTCTTTCTCTATCTCGAAGCGAAAGAGAAAGACGGCCAGAGCGAGATGGAAATTGCATGTATTAGCTTTCCCGCCAGAAGCACCCCATCGACGAGGTTAGAAAGAGGTGGCATGATGATAGCATCATGCCACCTCTTTCTAACCTCGTTGTAGACAAGTACTCATCTCTACATACTTACCTAAATATGACGTCATCGTATCTCATGACGTCATTCGTATGCTATGGGTTTGATTTATCTGACGTCACTATAACACTAGGGCGGCAGATCGAAGGCTTGCATGTCGATTGTCCGGAAAATCAATAGTAAACTTTAAACGCACTGAACTTGTACGTATGTAGGAAGAATGTACATTACTGGTATCGTAGTCCAGAAATTTGAGTTTGATACTTTGATTCCTTTGCTTGATTGGAAAAGGCAACTTTTAAAACTATGATAAAAAGCACTTCCTCTCACTTTAATCATATCATTATATTTTATTCGCTCTTGCATGCTGTTTATTAATATGTTTACATTTATTTAAACTAGTATGATACAGTTTACGTACATATTTATTGCATCTTGATACTCCGAGATGCATTATGCTTGCGTGATTGGTATGTACCCTTTTCCTTTTTTATATAGGGATAGCAATGTTCATTAGTATGCACTTATGAATGTTTTAAGATATAAAATGTTCACACAATGACATTATAAAATAATTTAGAATATTTTGGGCAGCTGGTGTTCTTAAATATTAGCCTCATTAAAGATACAAGCTGTGGCTAGCCAGGATTCTGCCCAAACTTATTATCTTTTTTTATTTTATCCAAATTAGTAATTAATAATTTATTAAGAAAATAATAAAAAGTTTTTTATTTAGTTATTTTTTTTAACCTTACAGAATAAAGACGCCACCGTGCTTTTGTTGGCATACTTAGGGTTCGCGTGCCAGGAGTACCAGCAAAACATGATAAATAAGGCGTAAATCTAGACTAGTTCACGTCAGTAGGGGCGTCAACCGTCGAAGGGTAAACATAGTTGAGGTGGTGGGTAAACATAGTAACTTAGTAAATAAATAAATAAAGTAAAACATAATATCTTTAGTGAGAATACTTCTGACTTCGTAACATGTCCAATAACATTTAGAGGTGCAGCACATCTTTCATGTTATGGTATGGACTACATCATGTTTCTAGTACAGCTTAAAAGTATTAGAGAAAAACCGCGAGGTCTATTAGTTTGCAATAGCTCAGTTTGCAGTAGGCCAATTTTAAATTATAGTTCCTACTGATTTTTGATGCCTTAGTGAAACTCACGCAGTGTGTATCCATGGCAATGAAGTTTCTCGTTGGGAACACGGTGTGCAAAAAAAGGAACAGTACCTATTTAATTTGTAGGTCGCATAAGCTAAACTTATTCTTGTACACCTTCTACTTTCTATTTTCCTATAAATGAGAACTTTTTGCTCTTAGAAATGTTGGGAAAACTAAAAAAAAAACAACAGCGAACAAAGTTGCGGGCAGAAGCTCTAGAAAATAAAGTGTATGTTTGTTTATGAAAACAACAAATACTCCTAACAAAGTAAAAACTATTTTCCACGCGGACAAAGTCGCAATAGCTGCTTTATAGAATATAGTAGCTAGAATATACAGTAAAAGTCTTAACTTCTTAACGCCTAACCACCATGATACAATAATTTTTTGATAATTATATTTTCGTAATTCGTCGAAGTGTTAATAGATTTATGAAAAATTTCATTTTCTGGCAGTAATCTTTTGGAAGCAAGCTTAAAAAAACATTGAAAAAGTAGAAAAAAAAATGAAATACGGTTTTTCATGAAAACTTCATTTCCACGGTACATATCGCCATAGAAGAAAATCATTAAGTAGTCAAGATATTATATTTACTGAGAGACGTTTGAAATATGTTGGTGGGTGGGGAAGATTTTTTGCATGGCCCTTTGTGATTATAATTATCAACAGTTCCAACGTTGATCTTTTGAGCAAAAAGCTAATCTTTTTAATTCCTTGGTGGTAGGCCACTGCTGGCTGCTGGCAAAAGTTACTTCCCACCAGACAAAGTCTTGCCGCTAAGCGATTTGTCGTGTTCCGGCATGATTTCTGGTGAAGCCGTACCTCCGTACGGCACACATCGCATCACAACTCAGATCCCTCCGGGTCTGAGTTGTGGTGCGATCTGTGCTGGGTACTATGCACCAAATGTTGTGTCGGGAGATTGGTCGTGGAGGGTCCAGAACAATCTCCCTCTGGCGCAGCTTCATTGGTCGTGTTGCTGGGTTTAACATTGCATCACCTGGTTCAACTGCCGTCTTCCTTCCTAATCACTAGTTTTTAAATCAATAGGATTAATAAACTAGCGCGCTTTACCATCAATGATTGCATCACTGCTTACCATCAGGCGGGATTGCAGTCAAGACTAGTTTATAATTATTAAAAAAAAAAAAAAAAATATAATATATCTTGGCATTCAGCAATCTAGCTCCTGTGAGTCATAAATTCCTAGTAGTCTAGCGATTCATAGCGTAAACGAGTAAAACTTCTGAATCTGGTAGTACGGGTGAGCCATTATGGCGGTATTAGCATGGCATTAGCTCACCAATAATATTCTACCTTTTTTTTGTTCGGATGGGAAATCATCAAATGACTTCTCCCGCTCTGGGCGGAGCGGAAGGGCGTGTCAGACTTTTACTGACTAAAACCCTCCTGTATTTTCTTCACTTGCCTGTGCGACGGCTAGGGCCACGGTTTCTTGTTTAACCAACCCGCAACCCTTTCTTTTTTCGGGGTGGAAATCCTCAATGGATGTCCGCCGCCCTGGTGTGGGCGACGGGGTCTGTCAGACTCTTACTGAATAAATCCAACCCGGTGTCTCTTCTATCACGAGCGCGAGTGGGGCCGTGGGAGTCTAAATTCTTCCACGGCCTCACACCCTCGTGCTGGCCCGGTTTGTCCGGGCCTCGTCTCCTGCACGGGGTAGTGGGGTGTTAAACTACCCCGTGCATCGCCTCAGAGGCGCGCGCCGTCACTCGCGCGCGCTTCCGCCTTGGGGTCCATCGAATAGGGGGCGGGGACTTTTCCATGTCCCTCGCCCCTGGACCCATTCATGGGGGGCGCAAGAGGGCATTGTCCACCCTTCCACGGCGCCCGGTGCGTTTTCTGCGGCCCGGCAAGGGAGTTGAGATCTCCCTCTCTCGTTTCGTAGCTTCCTTCTGCGACATCACGTCCTCGCAGAAGGACACCGCCGCGTCCCACGACTCTGCATTACCGACCATCCTCTGCACTACTGCCGGCAGCGTCAGGTCGCCTCCTACTTCATTTATGAGGACACGGCGCTGCTCCTCCCAAGCTATACACTCGGAGAGCGTGTGCTGCGCAGTGTCCACCCTGCATTGGACGCAGTGGTGGCACTGAGCGTCCGGCTTCCTGCCTAAGCGACGCAGGTACTTGCCGAAGCAGCCGTGCCCCGACAGTACCTATGTCACCGTGAACGATAGGGAGCCGTGCCTTCTCGCGAACCAGTCGTCGAGTACTGGCCGGATCGCCTCGACGATAGCGAGGCGTTAGGGCGTATAAGCCTCTGCCGCCAGTCCGCCACCAGGACCTGACGGAGCTCCTCTCGGCGCAGCCCGATCTGCCGCTGCGTCGGACTGCAGCCCCGTGTCCTCTCTTCCTCGCGCCATCGGTACAATGACGCGAGTAATTTTGACTCTAGGTCCCAGGGCGGGGATCCGGCCAGGACGCAAGCCGCCTCGTAGGAGATGATAAGATACCCACGGACGACCCTGACGGCCATCGCCCAGTACGGCTTGCGCAGAATGGCGAGTGTTCCGGCCGTCAGGTCCATCGCCCACACAGGGGCCCCATACAGGGCCATGGACCGTACGATTCTCATGTACAACCGCCTACAGGCGGCGTTCGATCCCTCCCCTTCCCCAGTTGGGAAGCAGCGTTGATAGCGCGCCTGCTGCACCCATCAGCTTGGGCACCAGCCGCCGCAAGAGGTGCCCGAATTCCCATCGGCTGTCAAGCACCGATCCCAGATACTTCATGGTGGACTCGACAGCTATCTGGGCCCCGCTGACCACGATATGTGATCCCGGCGCACCAACCCGCAACCCTGGCCCAGATTGTACCTGTTTTACTCATTCTATCCATGTATAACCAACGCTGTAAGCATATGTGAGAAAGAGAATTTAACTTAAAAGTAGAAATAAATCTACATATGTACCTACGCTCTAAAGAGAGAGTAGGTATGTAGATGTAGTATGTTGCCAATGATTTACATTATTTCACTAACACGACATAACTTGAGAAAAGTTTCCTTTCTTATTTCTGTCATTCACAGTACACATAATTATATTCGATGAAAATGTCAGTCGATGAGAAAAGATTAGGTCCTTACTTATGAAATTGGCGTTTTGTGTGGGAGGCATTGATATAATATTAAACTAAGGTAGATAAGTCACTAGCGCATTGAACTTGAAGCGTACAAAAGATTATAATTCTAATCTCTTGCCTTAGTCACTCTCGATACACTCGTAAAAACAAACGACAAACACTAACAGCGCAAATGACAAACACTAGCCATCTTTTTCTTCTCTATGCTTTAGATTGTGCCCCATCTCAGTCACACTGTACCAACGTGTGAAATGTACGCAGAATAAAAAATTTGCATGTGTGTGCTGCTGCTCCGATCGGCACATTTATTTCAGTTAATTTGTTAGAGCATATCATATCTGTTTAATATTATATCAATGGTGGGAGGAATAAAAGCCAAAACAAAAAAAAAAAGCCGGTATGACTACATACTATAAGCTTCTTTTAGGCAACAAGCGAATGTGATTAATTTTGAAATAAATTATTATGGTTAACAAAACCTCAAAAACACATTCTTTTATGGGGGCAAAGATATTTGTAAATAATTTTAATGTCTTTGTATTGGGGTAATGAATAAAACGACGCGAAAACTTTGTAAAATTTTAAGTCGTAAAATAAAATTTGTGAGAAGCAGGCGCGGGTCGCTATTAGGTATGTTTTTTTCTATATTTATGATATTCTACATTTTCTTTAGCTTAAAACAGTTCAGACTTTTAGTTTTTATTTTGCCTTTGATAGTGCTATTTCTACGAAGCTTTCAGTAACTTAGTGTACCCACCCGTATAGGGTAGAAAACGAAGCTCACTCACTAAACTTTGTCTGCTTAGATGGAGCTTTTCCACAATAATTGAATTTCTTATCTTTTGTATTTTAGTGCTAATGTTTAGCATTTCGGAATACTTGCCAGAGACTTTTACAAAGATATGAATGAACACTACTGAGAACGATGGTTATAGGAATAACGTTGTTTAAAACAAAAGGCAACTATTCGGCCAGAACTTGTACAGAAGTGGCTGGACATTAACTTCAAATAAACTGATTAATATTGTCTAATTTTAATTACCTAATGTTTAAACAGAAGATCTGGTATGTAGTGATCACCACGCATTGGAGCAGAATAAAAGACTGAATAATTAATAATTAATTTATGGTTTTAATTTTTGTTATGTTTCAAATGTGTTTCAATATGTTTCTCAGTTGTGGCAAACTGTACGATTGTGACGTACCTACTAGTTGCATCGTTGTCATGGAAACCGCTTTGCTGTGCCAAGTGCTCGAGACAAAGTATTGATCATCCAGACCATACAATATTCGAAGCACTAGGCGTTCATGGGATACTAAAAGTCTTTCAGGATTTATGAAAAGATCTTAAGTGTTCAACGCTTATTGTGGTCATGATATGTTGATATTGAAGATTCTTATTACTTACGCAATAATAGGAATGCTAAAACAGTTTTTGAAAACATCAATCCGTATTCAGCACGCGTGTAATCATTGCTCATATCAATGTATGAGAAAGGAATTAGATACGCAGTGGGACAATATCAGGCTCCTATTACCTCCTATAGTGTGTTTTTATTTATGAACGATAAACTGAACTAAATAATACCTGAACTTGATCGGCTACATATCTTTTTCGCTTTTGGGAGCGGTTAGTACACAAAAGCAGCAGTAAAATTTTGTCATTCGGTGCTGATAGTAAATTAAATAATAAAAAAGGTAGAAAAAGTATCATTAGTTATAAAAAAAAATACAACATAAAAACGCGAAATTTACGAGTCAATGGCATTTATTTGTTTTAACTTTGCCCCACTATAGGTTTAACACAAAAAAGAAGTCCAAGAAACTGGTCAAAGAGGTCTAAGGGGGTCTAGGAAGGTCCCCCCACCCGTGCTACACCTAAGTTCTTCACCTGGTTGAAGCACGGGGTCTTCTAAGGTTCGGTGCTCATACTGATGATTATTGTATTGATTATTATAGTCAAGTTGAACAGTCAGCTAAATAAAAAAAATATATAATTTAACAAATATTTCATCAATATATCAATATTTATTAATTTTAACGCATTTTTTCCAAAAAATGAACTCCCTAGACTTCATTATTTTTTATGCTATACTGGTGATTTCAATTTATTCATATTCCGTTTACTTTAGCTCCTGTTTGTTACTTCTGTTATGCTGGTGTTTGGTATGCGATCCGTTGCCATGGTCACAAACATTCATCATGATATAAATCTAGTTGGCGGCTTATTTATTTTAAGGGTGTGTAGATTCATTGAGCTTAGTTTGCTTTGGTGTCATGTTCATATAAGTTGTTCCGAGTCATCGTAATTATCGCATTTTGCGTTATGCAAAAATTCCTGTACTATGTTTTTCTTTTTTGCAATGTAATCTCTTCAGTGATTCACCGAAAATACGAGGCATATTACTGGAATTAAAAAATTAATGAAAAGCTCAAGTCGGTAAGATTGAGATTTTTAAACCTTCGAAAGTAGTGCTATGCTGCTGTACGATATTCATTTCTAACAAAACTGGTCATATTTCAGAAAAATGACTTTTATTTGAATGTACTTAATAAAAGAAAATTTATATACTCTTCAGTGTTCAGATAGGTAGATCCACTTTCGAGACGGAGCTCAGTTGTGAAATCCGACTTAGGATGCTTGTAGGGAGCCTACGCAATATATATTTGTCATCCTCCGTGGCGCAGCAGTCAACACGCCTGCCTGCGACGTGGAGGCCCCGGGTTCAATCCCCGGCCAGGTCATGATGGAAAACGATCTTTTCCTGATTGGCCTGGGTCATGGATGTTTATCTATTATAAATATAGTATCGTTGAGTTCGTATCCCATAACACAAGTCTCGAGCTCACTTTGGGGCTAGCTCAATCTGTGTGATTTGTCCGTATATATTTATTTACATATTAGTCTCAGTGTTTCAAGACGAGTCTTTGATAGTCTCAGTCCTAATGGACTCCGTCACTATGTGATGAGATATCTTTAAGGCGCGAGTGGAACATAATGCGCCGTCGATCCGGGTCAGGTCCTTACCGTTGAGTTACCCATTGTTCGCCACTCACAATCCGCGCCTAAGATTTCTTCTGCACAGGGCACATAGACTGACCCTGTACAAGACGTTGACGAAAGCCCGTTCAAATCATCAGTCTGAACGTAATCATGGCCGCAAATTTCTTTAGGGTCGAAACATACTACCAAAACGTGACACGACGCCACGCCAGCCGACGCATGTCAGTACGTATCAATTCCATATATTTAATATGTAATGTAATATGTAATAATAATATGACAACACTCTATGTGACGAAACGCCGCAACCGATTTGGATCAGCGTGTTGCCAGGAGAGGGGGGACACACACCACCCGACGAATCAGCGCAGTGTGTTTCCAGTTAAAACCCGACGTTTTTATGGCGGTTATAAGAAAATAGATTTTTTGTTTAAAAATTGGTTTAAAATGTCGAATGAAGAATTAGTGAAACGGTACTCAGGTCCCCGCGGTTTCACCCGCGTGGGTTTCGATATGTTTTTTTTTATATGTTCCGCTCCTATTGGTCAAAGCGTGATGTTATATAGCCTAAAGCCTTTCTGATTTAATAGGCTATCCATGGCAAAAAGAACTTTTCACATCAGAACAGTAGTTCCTGAGATTAGCGCGTTCAAACAAACAAACAAACTCTTCCGATTTATATATTGGTATAGATGAGTACGTCTTTTTTATTTACTGAAAATCTGAAACAAATCTTATTCAAAATCTTCATCTAGCTGGTCTTCAAGCAGAATCGAATCCATGACACGTCAATACACCTTAGTCTTTCGTGAGAGACTACACTACACGATGCGTGTTGTAGCATCGCGTGGCGTGTTGCCTATGTGCACGACGAGGGTCAGGTGTCGACACAACACATCGAGTTGCGTTTTGATAGTGTGTTTCGACCTTTAAAAACTACTCCTCGGCTTCAGCAGCTCAAAGCAAATTAAAGCGTTCCTCCTTTGTAATTTTTTGATAGCTGTCATTTGTGGATCTTGGATAGTGGTTACGGGTCGTCACTAGCCCGATATATGGTAACTAGTCTTACTCAGGAGTATTATATAGAGTATTATGGGGAGATACTCTAAGATAAGCAGTCGCTCCATGTATTCAGATCCATCCGGTTTTCCCAACAAGTTAGAATCTGTTTGCAGATAAATAAAATGTGCTTGCTGCTTCTCAGCTTCAAGCGGTAAATTGCTTATTATACATTTTTATTTTACAATAAAGTAGTACTTACGTCAAAATCTAGGACACAACGGGCGTAGGTATACAGTGTTATTATTAGTATCGTTTTGCTTACAAAGTAATATTAGATAATTTAATGATTATCTCTAAATTTATTTAGGTACAGTAGTTAGACTTTATTCATGGTTATACTATAGTCCTGCTGATATCTGTCCGTTACTCAGAAGGGGAACCCGTCCTACATTTGTAGTATTGACTAAGCAGGTCATGACTTATTCACTGACAAATAAATACAAATGGCCTTGACCTAATTACGGACCAACAGCCGCTAGCCAAAGTAATGCAGTGCACTTAAACAACTATTAAGATACATACTCGTAGAAGGCAATATAATTTTTCTCACTGGTGGTGCAAACCCAAATGAATTTGAAGAACTGCTGAAATCAAAGTGTCAATGAAAGGATTTGAACTTCTTTGTATAAAATAAATTACTTAGATTTAATTCTCCTCTGTTGGTTGTTGAATATTCTGATCATGAAGTGGTCATTCATGGTTAGATTCATTATCCGCATGATTTATAGACTCCTAGTATTGAGTATTGTATTTGCGAGTACAAAGTATTTTTCACGCAAGCGATTGCGCTTGCTTGGCACGTGGGGTGCTTATTCCCACGTGCCAAAGGAGATGTTTCAGAAATGTAAGGAACCTGGGCCAGCACATTGTACACTTAATGCTAGGTATAGTTCCGCTAAAGTTAACTGTTTTTAGTATTAATTTCCTATATTATGGCTTAGTTTTTATACCGATTCAATTTAACTCGGCCAATGAGTGCAACACAACTACTAATAAATATGGTGGTCAGCAATAAGCAAAATAAGATTTTGACAGCTGACATTTGATTGACGTGTCATGTATCTAAGGCTATCGTATCTATATTATCTACCATAAGACTGCGAAAAAAACAATGAAACATGAATTCCGAACATACGGCCCATTAAATAAATACAATCAACTCAAATAAACACTCGACACGAACACAACGGGAAAATAGAACTGTCAAAGTCGCCAATCAAACGTCATAAAAATTGTCATGGCTATCTTTAAAAAGGGTTATCTCACTAAAAACTGTTTCAAATAATTAAATATTATATTGTATTTATTTTCAAATTAATTTAGTAGTATTTTTATGCAAATCTATCAATTTTTTCCTTTTTTTTTACTGAACATAGTGGTGGCCCGAAATGAAACATCTCCTTTACACAAACATAAAAAATATTATTTGAAAACAAAAAACCCGCCTGCATGAAACTCTAACGAACTGAAAAGGTAGAAATACAAACAAAAAATACATGAAAAGAATTCCTTTATACCCAACTCGACATGCTCGGTAGAAAAAAATATTTAATTCTTTTTTTTTGGTTCCATTTAATATTAAGTTATACACATATTTAGAATCAGTGTTTAAAATCCTTCATTTTGATATCCCACTCGATATGCTTGGTAGAAATTTATTTCTTTATACCTCACAATATGGCGTCATACATTCGCCATTTTGGGTTTTTTTAAATGTCACCTTTCTAGTAGCAATTGGGCGATTAAGGCAATTCTAACAATACCTCAAATGTGAAAATCCGTTCAGCGGTTCTGGAGATACTAGGTAATAAAGAATAATACATACAAGATAGGAGCTAAAAACATAACCCTCCTGGCAGTCGGGTAATAAAAAGCATAATATGTACGGTTGAATTAAGTAACCTCCTCCTTTTTAAAGTCAGTTAAAAAAATAAAATAAAAATAATAACAATGGAAAAGTTTAATTGAAAAAAAAAGCTAAAAAAAAAAGAATAATTCAAACTAATACGAAAAATACAAATTTTAAAAGCTGGAAGCACTGAATTTGTGAAGTACATATACGAAGTCTTGATATATTATATTCTTTCGTTCTTGCTACTCAATGTCAGCCAGCGAGTGTCAGATGTCATATTGGCGATATCCGCCATTATTGTGAAATATTTTTTTAAAGAATTTCTATAATTTGTTACACGTGTTAATGGCAAAATTGTGATATCTAACCAAAGAGGCAATTGAAGAGTTGAAGTAATTCGCCATATTGGGGGCGCTAAAGTACCTGAAGTTCTTTGATACTCATGGTATCCTAGTGATTCGGGTGAAAAAAAATTCGTCATACGGGGCAAAATGCTAATAAACTAGGATGGAATGATGTGAAAGAGCGGTAACGCAGCATGATTGTATTTTGTGCAAAATGGCTGCCTTTAACTTATAAGCTCCATGTTGGTCTATGTTCCTGGTGATTAGGAGTGTTACTTGCCTGATCATATACGGTTTGCGCTTTTCAATCACCCCTTCATGTTATTGAGCCGCGTCAGTTGGCTAAAATGGAAAATTATGTAAATGAAAGTATCCACGTGTGCCGCCCGCAAACTTATTAAATTCCAACCTTTCTTGAATATTTTATTTTACATACTTTATATATTTAATACCAACTATTATGTGTCCATTATATAAAAAAATATTCATATAATTTTCATTTTTGCGCTTGAACTTCTCCGCGATAAAATGAAATGAAGTAAACCAACACTTCAAGCCTCATAATTATAGATAAAATAGGAATATCTTAGTTTAGTTGCACGTGTTTCAGAATAATCTATAATATCAATCAGAAAGTCAGATCATAGATACAGTGTTGTTTCCATCATCACTAATCCGAATAACGTTTGAGGTTATCCTACTAATCCAAGAATGTTGCTACTACTTATGTACTGTATACTAGCAACAGTACCTATTGGATTTCGGCGGTATATGTGTTTACATATGACAAGAAAACCCATCAAAGGGAATTAAGATTTTTTTCACGAGTTATAAAGGAAATAATAAACTTACATATGTATATAAGTTAATGTAATGAAAACTCGTTCATCACGTACCGTTAAACTATACCAAATACAATGATGTAATCAATTAGCTACAATCAACACGGAAATTCAAAACAAAATGAAAAAATTACGGCTCGATTAATTTTCTCCGATTGAGTGTCTTAAGAGCTGGGTAACATGTGATGGATCAGATGCCCAAATATGAAAAAATAAAAACTATACAGCTGCCCAACTAGAAAGCCATTTGTAACCTCGAACCATGAGTCAAAAAGCTGGTTTTGCATAAAAACATGTAGGTATGCAAAATTTCAACTTTTTTTGATATCACACTCTCACTCAGTCTCAACACTCGCTTAAAAATAACATGATTTGAAATGCATATATCATAAGTAGTAGTTGTAATAAGTGCTACTCCTGAGCATAATCTTCTTGGGTTTAATTAACGAATCCGGCAAAGTGATATTGTCAAGCAGCCCGAAGCAGAAATTGTGCTCGGTTGACGCAATAGGTTTGTTACTTATTATACGAGAATCAAATATAGCTAGCATGGGGTATGGGTATTCTATTTATATCTATGTAGCTCTAGATACTCCTTTGTATACAGGCGTGATGGTTAGCGCAGTAGCTGATTATCGACTGCTGCGTTGCGTGTCGCGGTAGTCGATACCGCACGAATAAATATTTTTATTGCTTATAGATAGTTGATCCCGAGTCTATTTATGTATGTAGATGAGTTTAAATTTTTGTAATCCCACCCACAATACAGGACTGAAACATAGAGTAGCTAAAAGTATGTTTAAAAATGCATGTCTCCTCCAGTGTAAATTTGTAAGACGTGATACAAAATTACAAGTTCACAGAAATTGGACAGAAAAGGTTACAGGAAAATATTTCAACTTTTGGTACTAGAATGATAGTCATATTATTTACTTACTTGCTCATTTTAATAGATTTATATTTATTTACTGTTGCTTACAATCAACAAATGAGGTTAACCTTAAATAAATATGTAGGAAATCAGGCTCACGTATTGGGTTTATCAAACGAAAGATATATTCACTTTCAGGACAAACTCCCTTCAATTTGAACAAGTTTTATTATTTTATCACTTTCTAATTGAAATATTATTTTCACGTTATAACTGAATTTTAATTGGAAACCAAGATGAAAAACAAGATATGTAATAGACAAATTTAATGTTGTGTTTTTTAATGTCCCAATTTTATATCCAAAAAAATATGATCAATAATTATGGTTGATTTTCAAAAATTGACTACCTTTTTTGCAGAATGAGACTTCACCTTCTTGTAAGGTATTATTATTGTGTTTTACGAGTTAAATTAGATTGAAACACCCCGCTAACCTTCGTAACCAATCAAAAACTTGACTGCCCCCTTATTGAACACATTAGCCCCTTTTTAGCCCTAGCCAACCAAGGTGCTGAGAGCCCTCCCAAAGCCTGCCGGGAATGTTAATGGGCTACCAGGACTACAATATCTTTAAAGAGCTTAAATTAATAGGATCACATCGTACTGTACCGAAAAGTATAGTGTTTCCTGGACAAACGTATTAGAAAGAGACGACACCATTTTTGTATTTTATCATTCTCTAACACTTAAACATAACCAAATAATGCAAAAAAATTCACATGCGAATATAGTACAACTGACACCGCGATGACCATTGTACTATAATTTGTAATGAAATGTACACACTAACATATAACTGCCGTGTTCTTGTTCAGCTTGCAGATGCAAAATATGTATAAAAATGTCTGTTATTTTACTTGATGTTGTGGCAATAATGTCTGTTATTGACTTCATGTAAACCAAACAATAACTTTGGAAAAAAAAATGCTTTTATTTTGTTAAAATGACGACTTTACGACTTTTGTACCAAAAACTGGAAAACTACTTTCAATTTCGAATCAACAATAGATTCCACGATAAAACTGTGCTGATCCACGGAGTTGCGTAATATCTATTAATTAAGTCAATATTTATGATAAAAGTTATGAATTTTATTTACATAATGCTGTGTTTGAAGTACTAATCATACATAGTCTACGGGAACTGATCATCATACCAAATAAAAAAAATATACATCTCTAACTTACTTACGCTTTGAGTGAAGGGTCCACGATCGTGAACCCTCGTTACTAGGACATCAAAGCTCTTTAGAACAGTAAAGAGCAGCATTGGCATTATCTATGAATTTCCCGCCAGTTTTCACTGGCTCAACCTGCAATCGGAGGCCAGGGAGTAAAAGAGATGACAAGCGTACAACTTAAGGGAAAAAAGCGGGCGAACCTCAAGTTTCACATGTCGTACTTTGCTTAAGGGAAACTGAAAAATATTGGCTTAAACATAATTAAATTTAAAAGACCATTCATAAATATTGTAGACGAACTCAGTTTAAAGTTTTGTTAACTAAACTTATGTCTTCAAAAAAAAAGTGTTCTTGTTTTTACAATTGTGAATATTTATACAAATAAAAGTAACATTGGGAGAAAATGATTGAAAACACAAAGCTTTGTAGATACTCGTAGGCATATAAAGCTACGGAGATATATCTATTTGCCTACACATCTAATATCTGTATGCAGTATAACTTACTACAAGTTGTACTTCATACATTTGATACGCAGACGGCGTGACCTGGATGGAATAAGTTCTGGTTATCGAAAATCATAACTATTTACCGTTAATTCAACTTTTGATGTATGTAGGTATATGTAATAGTCAAAATAAAGTTAAGAGGTAAAGACAGTTGGAGAACTTTTAGGTCCGTAAACCGTTATAAAAATGCAGTAGGTATTTACCGTTAATTCGACTTTTAATGTATATATATATTTTTTTTTTATTAGTTATAAACTAGTGCTTGACTGCAATCCCGCCTGATGGTAAGCAGTGATGCAATCGTTGATGGTAAAGCGCACTAGCTTATTAAGCCTATTCACTCAAAAAAACTGAGTGAATAGGAAGGAAGAGCAGTTGAGCGAGGTGATGCAATGTTTAACCCAACAACACGACCAACGATGCTGCGCCAGAGGATGATCTGGAGACCCTCCACGACCAAACTCCCGACACAACAATATTAGGCACATCGTACCCGGCACACATCGCAACACAACTGCTCAGACCCGTCCTCCGTACGGCTTCACCAGACATCATGCCGGAACACGACGGATCGCTTGGCGGTAAGACTTTGTCTGGTGGGTGGTAACTTATGCCGGCGGCTGATGTTGTTGCCTACCACCGAGAAAATGTGGTATATGTCATAGTCAAAATAAAGTTTTGAGGGAAAGATAGTTTGAAAGAACTTTTAGACCCGTAAATCATTTATCAAAATGAATTATTATTATTTTTTATTTATTTCCATACGAGGGACTGAAATAATTCACACAGGATTTTTTTTATATAATGCGGCTCCGACTAACGGTTGTCCTGTAGGACGATAAGGGTAAGATATATAATCAAATATATTAGGCTTTTGGACTTTGTCAAAACTAATGCATCTGTCTGATCAATGTTCTACACAAATAAATACTGAAATAGTGATTATCTAGTGAGCCCATGTGCCCTTGGAGCAGGACCAGCATTATGCCAACCATTTTTTATTTACGATTAAATTATGAATCCGAAGTGCGATTTATCACATTTGTTCCTATTTCTGGTATTAAAATGATGCTTGTCACTTATCTTACTATAGAGATGTGTAGAATCTTTTGGACGAAGATAACCTTTTCATAAAATAATTCAACCCTGACAGATAGATGGCTCTTACACGTCTCTTTTCAGAATGAAAATAGAATCAATGTGTGCACCCCACAAAATACAGTAAGACATGATGCGATGAAAGTAACAAAATTAGATCAGTTTCGCCGTATTTACGTCTACTTTAAATATCAGATAGATATAGTCTAACAAGCAAACGACAACATTTGTGGTTGGGTTTGAAGTAAATGAGGTATTTTTTTTTTATGTAATTATACAAAAACATGGAACGGCCCCAATATTGAGGCTCTAAATCGCAGCACACCACCACCAATTGACAGCTATGCTCTTTAATATTTATGACGTGCTAGTACTACGGGACAAACGTACCGATCACCGTAAAGGACGCCAAAAATAATGTAACTGACATCTTATCACAATGTTCCTGTTAATTTATGATGTACTAGTACAGTGGGACAAGCACAGGAAGGAGGAGCAACTGGTTCCTCCTTCCTCCCCGCCCACTAAACACAGGTTGCCCCACCGCTCCGCGCATCCGCGTTCCTAGCGCCTATTGCGAAGGAAAAATGCGAAAAACCCGATATGGCCTCCCATATCGCCCGGCTACTAGGATAATATAAAACGCAGAAGCTTGATCATAAATGAAGGATTCACAATAGATGTTTTCTGGGTAAAAAAAAAAAATTGATTCTAATTAGCCCGTCATTCAGATTATAGAAAAATATTGGATACGTTGTCTTGTCGATGCCCGATGGGGCCGACGGGTTCTCGAGTGGCGACCACGTAGGTACCGGAAGACGTAGCGTGGGTAGGCCCCCGACAAGGTGGACCGACGACCTGGTGAAGGTCGCGGGAAACCACTGGATGCGGGAGGCGCAGGACCGGTCGTCGTGGAGAATCTTGGGGGAGGCCTATGTCCAGCAGTGGACGTCTTTGGCTGAAATGATGATGATGATGATGATGATTGGACACGTATATTTTGTTTTATCAAATCAATAAAAATTTACAAATATAAAAGGCATCAAAGATCACGAGTGGTGGCTTGTGACGTCACTGGCCGCTAAAAAGTGTAGCGTGCAGTGACGTCACAGGAGTTCAACGTGCTGTGTCGTTTTCAGTTTTTGTTTATAAGAAAAAAGAAAAAATACGTGTCTAGTATTTTTTGGAAATCCGACTGTCGGACTAATTAGTTTTTTTTTAGTTAAATACCCTATTGGGTTGTATCCTAAAATAGCTATTTATACCACTGTCAAGCAATGATAGCTATTGCAATACGAGTTATAGTTAGAAGCTGAGTGGCACAATAGATCAGCATGAGTATTACAATAGCTGTTTGCGACAGTGGCATTCAAAACTTTTTCTACAACCTTGAAATAAATAAATACAAAAAACCGCCAATGTCGAACTTTAATAGGAATTATAGTAACTTACATTTCTTTGATTTATATGGTAGCAATTCTTTTGTGGTCCCTATAGCTATTTCTCTCATTTCAGAAGGCGTTAGGATATTGTCCATTTCACTATTATCATTGATGTCACTCATTTTTAAAACAATTTTATTTATAAATGCAGGTAAAAGTTAACAATAAAAAAAAAACAAAATCAAAAGTCATTTATTCAAACTAGGCTGAGAATCAGCACTTTTTGAACGTCAATATTACATAAGACAGTCCTCCAAAAAGCCCACCCATCGACACTTCCTAGTGCTTTCGCTGGGAAGAAGAAGTGGCGGAAGAAACACCCCAGCAGCACGGCTGTCTGTTCATTAAAAAAAAAAAACACAATCGTTTATACAATACTAAGTAGGTACAGTAATACAAGAAAAAAAAAATATATAAATATCCCAGCTAGCCATATCATTATTCATGACATTACAATGCTGACAGCTCACATAATTGTGCATTGTAAAAAGCAAATAAAATAAAATAAATATAAATAAATATACGGGCAACTCACACAGATTGAGCTAGCCCCAAAGTAAGTTCGAGACTTGTGTTATGGGATACTAACTCAACGATACTATATTTCATAATAGATACATATAGAGACAAACATCCAAGACCCAGGCCAATCAGGAAAAGATTGTTTTCCATCATGACCTGGCCGGTGATCGAACCCGGGCCTCCACGTCGCAGGCAGGCGTGTTGACCGCTGCGCCACGGAGGACGACAATTATTTGAACTCATATAATGTGTCAGTAAGATAATTCTCTAGAAGGAACACAAATATTGTCTTGAGTTAATCATAGCGACCAGCTATTCTTATCATTTAAATAGTCATTTACAGAATAATATGCCTTTGAAAAAAGCTTGGATTTGATTTGTGCTTTAAATGCATTGTAAGGCAAGTCTAGCAAAGCAGAGGGTATCTTGTTATAAAAAGTTATACCAAGCCCAACAAAAGAGTTATGAACCTTTTGAAGTCGGTGAAAAGGGGCTCGTAGTTTGTCCTTATTCTGGGTGTTAACATTATGGATCTCACTGTTTTTGGTGTACATGTGAATATTTTGCCTAACATATAAGATGTTAACTAAGAAAAATTGCGAAGCCACCGTGAGAATGCCAATATCTTTAAAGAAATCTCTTAAAGAAACTCTTACACCGAGCTGGTAAATTGCTCGGACAGCATGTTTTTGGAGAACAAATATATTTTGTATGTCAGCAGCTTTGCCCCACAGTAGAATACCGTAGGACATAACGCTGTGGAAATAACTAAAATAGACTAAACGAGCTGTATCAACGTCAGTGTATTGTCTTACTTTCCTGACGGCTTAGGCGGCCGAACTGAGTCTTCCTGCTAGGGCTGATATGTGTGGTCCCCACTGAAGTTTGGCATCTACTGTTATTTCCAGAAAAAACTGCAGAGTCCACAGTTTCAAGCACTTCTTTATCTAAAACGATATTGGGTCCCAAATTTCTAACTTTGGGCAAGGCGAACTTTACACATTTCGTCTTCTTAGAATTTAGAACTAGGTTATTTGACGTAAACCAATCCGTAAATATTGAGAGTGCACTGTTTAGTTCGTCAAAATCTTGTTTATTCCTGTCTACTTTAAAAATAAGAGAAGTATGGCGAGCGCAATGTTATTTTGTTGTTATAATACCACAAATGACAGGCAAAGGAATTTCATTCATACAGCCTAATAATAATTATTATTTATTTCAGGTAAGATACCCGTAATTTCACATAAATACAAATACACAGCGGACATGAAACACAAACCAAAATAATATATATACTAAAAACTTTCATTAAATCATTATCATAACATGCGATGTTTAGTCGTGACGCAAATAGGCGCACTTTTTGGTATAATCATATGATTATTTTTTGATGCCACAGCCATAAAAAAAATTAAAAAGCTTCATTTTAGTACGGTTTACCCGTGTGGAAATGGTCATTGTAACACGACTTGGCAGGAATGAGTACTATTGAGATATGACTTATGGTTATGTATTAAGCACATTACCAAATGGTCGTAGAAAAAATAATTTACTATCCATCAGATCGATTTATAAAAAATATTGAACACGTATTTTTTATTTTTTCTTTTATTCAAATACTTAGGAAGATTCTATTGATTTGAAATGTCGCATGACGTCACGCCCCCACTCCGTAACTTTAATACGCTACATCTCAGTAGGTTTTGTATTTTTTTTTTGTTTTTTAAAGGATTATAAATTAGTGCTTGACTGCAATCCCGCCTGATGGTAAGCAGTGATATAATCGTTGGTGGCAAAGCGCAGTAGTTTATTAAGCATATTCGCTTAGAAAACTTAGGAATAGGAAGGATGACGGCAGTTGAGCGAGATGATACAATGTTAACAAGACCAACACGACCAACGATGCTGCGCCAGAGGGAGATTGATTTGGAGACTCTCCATGACCACACTATCGACACAACAACATTTGGCGCATCATACTCGGCACACATCGCAACACAACTGCTCACACGCGTACTCCGTACGGCTTCACCAGACATCATGCCGGAACACGACGAATCGCTTTATTTTTTAGATTTTCATACCTTGGATACATCCCTATTGCTGCATCTGTTCTATTTTCCATAGGTACTTTTTTCATAAGTCTGTTGAAAAAGAATCCTGTAACATATTTGTACCCCATTTTAAATTATACTAGGGTACCAAATTATTGAAGCACATTTGTCAGGACGAGCCAGTCAGTCATTATCCAATACTAGCAAAACCACTTTATTGACTTGGTGATTAGTTTGTCGTACTATACGAAGGAAAAATAGGATAGCTAGTAGTTATTTCATCTGTGCGTTTCATTTTAAAGTTCACATTGTGTCATTCTTCCTGCAAGTGTTCTAGAATTGCAGTTAATAAATAAGTAATGCACTATGACTTATCAATAAGTTAGTATGTTTTTCTCCGGTAATATAGTTGTCAGTATTATCAACCCCTACGCTTCCCTTCTTTATATAAAGTAAGCATAAATGCATAGAGGAGAGTATGAAGACGCGTTACTGCAAACAAGCTAGAACAACAAGTATAGAAAAAGTAAGCGCTGTATCAAACAGTCTTCTTGTAATGATTATGTTTATTTTGACCAGCTGAAAGGAATGTTAACAAGTGTAAGTTTGTGCATTGCAATCTTAGTCCTCGTTAAAATGTTCTACATTATTTCACCAGATTTACTCCTCCAAAAACTAGACAACTGGACGGCTGGAATACAGGAAATACCGCTTATATAGCCTCTCAGAGTTACATGAACGCCTAGTGCTCAGAATATTGTACGGTCTGGATGGATCAATACTACCTCCAGAGCACGTGGCATGCCAAAGAGCGTAAGCGATTTCCATGACAACGATGCAACAAGAGTGAATTATGCTGTACACAAATAGGTACACAGTGTTTTCCAAGAACAAATAACTAACCATTTCTAATATTAAAACAAACTTATTTTATTCAGTGTTTGTTTTCGCTTCAGTTAGTAGTTTTGATCGTCAAAGTGTTTATTGGACAATGCGCGTAACATCAGCATTTACTTAACATTTTTTTTTTAGATTTGCTGTTCCACATACCAAACACTTCTAAAAAAAAAATAGAATTTTATCAAAATTGAAATAGAATAAACACTGACTTCAACAGAAGTGTTAGTGAAATGTACACTTAAAATTGTACTGGTTAAATACAAGTACCTATTTAAACGAGTATTCGTCAGTGTCCATCTCGTAATTCGCATTTCGGAAGTCGGTGGCAAAAAAGAATGTACAAAAACCAAAGACACTATGATCGTGAACACGTGTATTCGTTTCTGTCATCGACTTCCGAAATTAGTTATTTTTCACTTTGTAGTGTTTTTTTGGAAGTCGGTTGTTTCTTTTTTTGAATAAATATTTTTTTAACTTAGAAAGTAGTTTGATCGGTCGCAAAAACATAGGACCAAATGGAACCGTCCACCTAGCATCTGACGGTCACAAGTTTTGTTTGTATAGATGAAATAAAATAATTTAATTGACTTAAATTCAGACTCTTGTATTTTGTTATTGTCGCATCAGAATGGCAAGTAACAGTGGCTAGTGTTTGTCCTACGTTAAACTTCAATATTGTAAATTTATGAGGCCTTCCCTCGACTGTTTATGGTCTTTATTCTCAGATCTACTGCAGACTTTCATTATACCTACATGTACTCAAATTTCTCATCAATATAAATAAATTGAGTCCAAACGCAAGGTAAACCGTTGAGGGGTTCCCTGAACTGACCTTTGTCTTCATCATCAGCACTTTAATAATAGTCACAACCCATCTAGACGTAAGGTTCTTATCAATACAAATTAATTGTCTCCCTTCGTGGCGCAGCGGTCAACACGCCTGTCTGCGACGTGGAGGCCCCGGGTTCGATCTCCGGCCAGGTCATGATGGAAAACGATCTTTTCCTAATTGGGCTGGGTCTTGGATGTTTATCTATGTATATATGTTTCTATTATAAATATAGTATCGTTGAGTTAGTATCCCATAACACGAGTCTCGGACTTACTTTGTAGCTAGCTCAATATGTGTGATTTGTACGTATAAAAAAAAATCAAGCACGAACATAAGGAAGCTGTTGTGAATCGTTGAGGAGAGACAGTCGATGTCTCTCGGATCTATCATCAGATCTACTACAGACTTTCATTATAACCCACATGGGAGCAAATTTCTCATCAATATAAATGAATCGAGTCCAAACACAAGGTAGCTACTGTAAATCGTTGAGGAGTTCTCTGACCTGACCTTTATCTTCATCATCAGCACCTTAATTAGAGTCATAACCTATGTAGGTGTAAGGTTCTTATCAATACAAATTAATCAAGCACAAACACAAAGTAACTGATGTGAATCGTTGAGGAGTTCCTTCGCTCGACTTCCGCCTTCTTCATCAGATCTACTCCAGATTCTTATTAAATTATAGTGCTTTAAATACTTAATGAAAAAACTTGCAAATGCACTGTCCCTACATTTTTTAAAGTTCCCCTTGATTTCTCTGGCCTTCCGTCATTAAAACCTGATGTCCTTATCATGGGACAACCTTGGGAATGCCTTCATACCAAAAAAAAAAAAAAACTATCAAAATTGGTTTATAAACTACGAAGTTATCCGCGAACAAACAAAAAAACAGTATGTATACGGTTGAATTGCGTAACGTCATCCTTTTTGAAGTCGGTTAATAAAGAGACAAGTATATAAATCTCTTTGAATTTGTTTCTATGAGACTCGCGAGAAGCCATTTCCATTTCAGGTTCAGTTGAAAACCAGCGTCAGGCAACTGCTACGTAGTTGTCTGACATTTATGCTGAACTGGACCTATTTGGCGCAACCGTTGGACTCACATTTGTTGATTGTCTTTTTTATCTGTTTCTATTTTTTTTTGTTATGTTTTCTTTGTTTAAAACTATTATTAGTGTATAATATAATATATGTAATAATATAGTGTAATAATAACTGTATGTATTTATAAGGGTGTGCGCCAAATAAATGGTTTCTTTTCTTTTCCTTTTTTCCATTTTATAGATAGCGCGAATAGCCCTCTTTGAAAAGAATAATTTCATTCTAAATCAGCTGCCGATCCCTAGATTAGATCACCATAAGACGAAATTTTGTAAAAATAAGCAAAGTATACTAACCCTGAATACTTTCTAAGTATATCTTGGACACCAATGACTGAAGGTGAAGGAAAACATCTTGAGGAAACCTGGACTTTATAAGTCTGAAATCGCCAACCCGCATTGAGCAAGCGTGGTGATTACGCTCAATCCTCCTCCTTCTCTGTATGAGAGGAGACCTGTACCCAGCAGTGGGACGATAAAAAGATTGATGATGATGTTGATGATGATATTAACCCTGCTGTGACTAAATCTATCAACTGCCTTATTTTTATTTGGTCTACCAAAAAAACCTTTATATTTGTGCGTGTCATTGTAATTTGAACCGAAACTAATTACTATAAATACAATTTCCACAATAGCACTCTCTTACCATCAAGTTTGAAATTTAGACCCACTTGGACACTCGATTTGGTAATGGTAACTTAAGACTTTTAGTTTTTCGCATCGAATGAAATATACGATTATTACCATTGATAAAATATTCATACACTAAAAATGAAGCGTACAAAAGGAAGGAAAGTCCTGCATCTCGCCTTAGTCACTCTCGATACACTCGTAGAAACAAACGACAAACACTAACAGCGCAAACGACAAACACTAGCCATCTATTTCTTCTCTATGCTTTAGATTGTTGCACTCACACTGTACCAATGTATGCCGAATAAAAATATGCATGTGTGCTGCTGCTGTGTTCGGCACATTTTTTTTGGTCAGTTTGTTAGAATATATCGTATCTGTTTAATATTTTATCAATGATTATTACCTCTAAACCATTTCGAAAAAACAGCTAGACTTACATTGAATTGTAAGATATTCGTATCTTTCTTATTTAAAAAATGAGGGAAGTATCGTCATCGAACTACTACTACTCGTTTGTTAGTCAGCAGGATGCGCCGCGGGTAGATGAGGTTGACTTGGAGCACAATGTTAGTAAGTTTACCTTGGTACCCTGCGCACCCTTTACTATAGCTTTACTATACTATACTGTACCAGACTTTAATATAGATAGTATGCAATTATCATTAATGTAACTGCAGTGACCAACTTTCATTGATACCATTAAAGCAGATAGATACAGTAAATAAATTCATGTTACCTGGTTCCTAAGGAACAACCTCCTCAACCTCCTCAACAGTCCACCAGCCTCACCGGGCCGCGGCATTCTTGAGTAGTAAATATAAAAACGCTGCGCATGGCATGTCTTGCACGTTTACTATTGTTGTTTCACATTTACCTGTAGACAACAAAAGACTTTGACGCCGACTTTATATCATTTTTACATGAAATATTTATTGCGCAAAAAGGCATTCGCTTTACATTGCATTATGTACATCTACATGGAATGCTTAATAATTCTTAATAAAAAAAGAAAATTGTATTTTCTAAGTTACAGAGTTGTCACATTTCATTAATGTCTTAGTATGAGCGACAAATTTAGTGTTACATGTTTTGTTTTATTTGCTTGATTCCTCCACTTTGTAAGAGGGCATTCAATTTCTATTTCTCAGATCCATGATGGATTTAGTGACAGTTGATTTTGTTTTTGAATATCACTAAAAGAAGTGAACATTGAGAGCGAGGAATCAGTGGGGGCGGCGGTAATCACGTCATTGATTTCATTTTCAAATGTAAATTCACAGCAAATGAGATTAAATTGTTAAACATATCAATTATTGTTAAAAATCATATTTTTATCAACATACAAGTAAGGTACGACTGAGATAGGTCTTTCGTTCTCTGTCGATACCAAAAGCCGAAACCGGGAATAGACAAAGCTGTTGGATTAAATTTTTTATTGATACTTGGCTGTATGTTAAGCGAGTATTTGCCTATATATTTACCTATTGTACTATTAGGTAGCGGTACTGCTGTTTTCTGACTACTACTGCCACAGAAATCGGCTTACTTACTCTATGTTTGTGTGATTTATTTACTGAATATACATCACGGTTTTTCCCCGTCATACATGTAATATTATTCTGTTAAAGAGAAGTCTTGTTTATTATCCTAATCTCAATAAACCTATTAAAAAAGGTGATTATGTTAAATACAGTGTTTAACATAATCATCTTTTTTAATAATTTATAATCAATTTATACTAATATATAAAGCTGAAGAGTTTGTTTGTATGTTTGTTTGAACGCGCTAATCTCAGGAACTACCAGTCCGACTTGAAAAAATCTTTTTGTGTTGGATAGTCCATTATTCCAGGAAGGCTTTAGGCTATATAAAATCACGCTGCAACTAATAGGAGCGGAGTATAACTAACTCCACGCGAACGAAGTCGCTGGCGGCCGTTAGTGTTAAATAATTGCCTCCCCCAAGGCTTTCCACGATGACCGATCTTCTACTGCCCGCATCCATCAGTTTCCCGCGACCTTCTCCAGGTCTTCGGTGCACCTTGTCGGGGGCCTCTCTACGCTGCATCTTGCGGTACGTGGCCTCCACTCCAGAACCTTACTACCCCATCAGCCATCGGTTCCACGAGCAATGTGCCCCACTCACTCCTACTTAATTTTAGCGGCTCGAAGAGCTATGTCGGGGACTTTGGTTCTTTTGCGGATCTCGTCATTTCTGATTCCATCGCGCAGAGAAACTCCGAACATAGCTCTTTCCATCGATCGGCCTTTGTGTGGCTCTAAGCCTTCGTATGAGACCCATTGTGAGCAACCACGTTTCAGTTCCGTAAGTCATCACTGGCAACGCACACTGGTCAAAGACTTAAAAAAAAATGAAAGAAAAAAAATTGAGGAAAGCTATGACTTGTCCAAAAAAGTCCAGGACATTTTTTATTCACAAGTCTAAGATATCATTGTGCCGTCCGCCCTTCGGGCTGATGCGACGCTGGAGGGCCGCCCCAGAAATGGGGAGAGGGCACAGGGATAATTTGTACAGGAGTCAAGAAGCGGCTGCGGTGATATGACAGCGCATCGCCCACACACGTGGGGGCTGGATATGTCCGCAGCCGTCTCCTGACGATTCAGCCCATACGTCGGTGAGGCCATGGGTGGTTGGTGGGTTTGGTCAAAGACTTTAGTCGACGAGAAGATGTAGCGTAGCTTCCCGAACTCTGCCCAGCTGAGCTGGATTCGACGAGAAACCTCTTTCTCGATGTTGGACCTAACTGGTTTGTCGCAGGTATACTCGTCAACAACTTCGAGTGCAGAGCAACCAACTATAATTGGAGTGGATGCGACATGAGAATTTGACATGATCCTCGTCTCATCAATGTTCATCTTTAGACCTACTTGTTGAGAAGCTCTGCTGATGTCATTGAGCATTTTACCCAAGTCTTCTAAGGTCTCCGCCATGTCTACAATATCATCTGCAAAACGGAGAATAGTGATGTACTCTCCGTTGATGTTGATGCCAAGTCCTTTTCAGTCCGGGAGCTTGAAGATATTTTCCAGCTCAACAACAACAATTGAAATGAACAATTTGGGAGATATGACCTCTCCTTGTCTTACTCCATGCTGCAGTTGGATCGGTTTCGTACAAACACTTTATCACCTCAATGTATCTATAGTCAATTTGGCATCGCCTGGAGAGATTGTAGCACCGCCCAAGTTTCGGTTAAATCGAAGGTCTTCTCATAGTCCACAAACGCTAGGCATAGCGGTTTGATATACTCTTCGGACTTCTGTATAACTTTCCGCAGTGTATGTATGTGTATATGTTTATATTGCTAAAGTCTTTTCTAAAGCCTGCTTGTTCGGGAGGCTGGAAGTCGTCGAACCTGCGAGCGAGACGATTCATGATGACCCTAGAAAACAGCTTATAGACATGGCTCAGGAGGAATATCGGTCTGTGGTTTTTCAGGAGGGTATTGTCACCTATTTTAAAAACAATACCACTTTCGTTCTTGAGCTGTTTCAGGGACATACCAATCCAGTACAGGCTGACGTCCATGATATCGTCGGTGTAGAGTCGGGTTAGTCTGACTTGCCCAGGCTTACAACAGGTGCGTGTGTTGATGTGTATAACTCTCCGTAGAATCTCTCAATCTCACCCAAAAGCTTGGAAGTGACGATCCTACCATCCCCCGTCTTGTGCGTCACAAGTAGGCTCCATCCAACAGAAAAATCTCTTGCGAACACTTTGGAGCCTTTGTTCCGCTCGATAGCCTCTTTAATACAATTTGTATTAAATTGGCGTATATCGCTAGTCAGAGACTTTGAGATTTGTCTCTTAAGGCATCTGATACGTGAAGCTTCTTGAGGGGATTTTAAGACCACCTCCCGTCTATCTTCCATTAGCCGACGGGTTGGACCGGACATCTCCTTCTGTCCTTTTGAACAGAGGAGTTTGAAGAACTTGGACCCTTCCGTTTAGAGAGTTTCCACAAACCTGATGTTATAGTGGTCCATATTTATGCATTCACAGAGGCATTCATAGTGATTGTGATCACTCTCGGTTTTAATTTGATTTGTAGCTGAAAATGCAGAGACCGAGACCAATGCCGAGATCTCAGTCGAGCCTCTTTTTTAGCCTTACATACAAGCTGATGTAAATATCACCTTACATACAAGCTGATATAAATATCACCTTACATACATCCTTTTTATCGTCCCACTGCTGGGCACAGGTCTCCTCTCATACAGAGAAGGACAAGCTAATCTATCTAAATCTGGTTAAATCTACCTAGGCTAAAATAAAAATTGACGTAATAAAACGTCAAATTTTATTTAGACATAATAAAACGTCAAATTTTATTTAGACGGATTCCTCAGCTTCATCCGTTGTGCCAACAAACAGGTGGTGGTGGTTTGTAGTCGGGCTACTGAGCGTTTCGCAACGTTCATAATATTTCGAGTACCAGGATGTCATTAGCAAGCAGGAGGTGTATTTAGTACAGTGCGCCAGCCACGTGATCAACAATGATTCAGTTGATACACTACAAAATTTGTAGGGACACCTAGACGACAATACGTGGCACTACGTAGTCAGCCCGCAAGTAAAGGTCATAAATTGTATTCTACCACTGATTTATTCTTCGTCTGCTGGCATCTAGTTATGGCAGCAAGTAGAATGAAAAATCGATGTTTTTTGGAGATAAGCGCATATGGAGTCACTTCTACTCAGGCCCGTTCGTCACGCGGTACATAATTTAACACTATTGTATGTCATCATCATCATCATCTCAGCGTTTATCCCGGTTGCATCCGCGGCTTTCGCGTTGGAGCCCGGGGTCCGCTTTCCTGCACATTCTCCTCCATTTCGCACGATCTTTAACATCCTGTGGTAAGAGCTTGTTGGCACGCATGTCATCTCTTACAACGTCAAGCCAGCACTTCTTCTTTAGTCTACCCCGCTTGTTCCGGCCCGGCGGAGGCGCCATGGCAACACTATTGTATGTATTACATGCAATTTAATTTCTCATATAAATCTATGCCTAAGCTATATTAAAAAAAAAATACGGCATTTATTTCAATAAAACCAGTGATAGACTCTTGTGTATAGTCGTGGAGCCGGTATCAAGGTGTAATTTGTACCTATGTATTAAATACAAGGGCACCTACTCTTTGACGTCGTCATCAAAATACTGCTTTTATTACCTAAATACCTATAGGTATTAGGTTAACGTTAATTGACTATTATATTTCAAATCTATAAAGCAATGGATTAGGAATTTCCAAAACCTTTGGATTGGGATAGAAAGTGTGTTATAATGCAGTGTAGGTTAGTTGCGAGCACAGCTATAGGATACAAAAGGAAAACCATGGCAATGCATTTTAAGCGTTTATTTAAAAATATTGTCGCTAGCAAAACATGTAGGTACAGTCAAAGATAATGTTAAAAATAACACAAATATTGCGCTAGCTCTTTTGCCGTTTTTACAGTCGACCCCACGTCTGTGGTAACGTTTTGGCCTCTAGCTAGGCGAAGTAAAGACTACGCCAGACCAGCTACAGGTCAAAACGTTTATCAGAATATGAGTTTAGCTTTCACACTAATTTCGTTACCACCTGGCGGTTTAGTGGTCGGCTGTACAAACGCTAACCATGAACAATAAAAGGTAATTTTTACAAACATTGTTTCTGCTATACCTTGCAAAACATAAGCGAGCATCATGTGACTTTTAGCAGATTAACATAACGATTGAAGACCGCTAGTGAAAACTAACAATTTATACATTAATAAATCGGTTGCTATCTGGGGCTTAAACAAATAATAAATCCCGAATATTGGTCGTCCTCCGTAGCGCAGCGGTCAACCGTAACACGCCTGCCTGCGACGAGGAGACCGAGGGCTCGGTCCCTGTCCAGGTCATGATGGAAAACGATCTTTTCCTGATTGGCCTGGGTCTTGGTTGTTTATCTATATATGTATCTATTATAAATATAGTATCGTTGAGTTGGACATAGGCCTCCCCCAAGCTTCTCCACCTACAGTCTTGAACTTACTTTGGGGCTAGCTCAATCTGTGTGATTTGTCCGTATATATTTATTTATTTAATGATTGGAAGAAAATATTATAAGTTTTCCAGATATAAAATTGGTGGGATCGCTATTACCATTATCCTCATTAATTATGTGTCTCAGAAAAAGCGACAATTACAACCGTTTAATCTCACCCAGGGTGACACCGCTTTCTCGGGAATCCAAAGCTTTACAATGAATTAATTAGGGACATCATTCGCTTTAAGCTGATAATTATAAGTTATTAGTAATATACATAAGTACATTTTTAAATGATCTTGCTGCCCAGTACCGATATTATTGTAAACGGGGTAATATCTGTCGTATCTACAATAGCATGGCCGGTAGCCTGTGGTCGTTTACACCGATTTCCCGGCAGCATGATCGAAAGACTAAACCTAAAAAAATAACTATAACTTAAAAATATTTACACAGTTTTACTACAATTCGTAATATTATCAACTGATTTTTTTCCATGTTTTTTCAAACTATGTCAATAGTCAATGCTCCAACTGTACTATGTAAGTAGCATGAGAATTTATACAAGATTCACTTTTTTTTTTGCAAGGTTCACTTATCACACTGTTTACCTTCACGTCAAGTTTGTTAAATTAACAAACATCAAACACTTATTTTATTTTTACAGAGTATAACTAATGCCTCCCGAGAACAGACACTACTACACTATATCTACATAAGTCTTATTCCGGTGAAATACACAACACACTGTCACTTTCCCATGCTATTTATTCCTATTGTATTCAAGTTTTATTGTTACATTTAATTGAAATTCAAATTAAAGACAATTGTATGAACGTATGTGAGCCTCAGAGCATGTGACGTGCGTATACTACAACGACTTTGCTGATACTGTATGTTAAAGTGCAAAATGCTACGAAAAGATTAGTGACACTGACGACTCGTGTATTTATTTCCCGCTCTTACGCTGGTTAACCATATATTTCTTATTCAGTCTTACATACTAGGGGAGTCATCACAGCCAGCTTCAGGTTTGACAGGGCCTGACCCTCATTGTATATTTCCCGAGGTTAACGTCCTGGCGTTAACCCCCTAGTGACATTGACAGAAGTTTGTAATGCTTTACGAAAACTGTATATATTTATATTATTTTCTCGGAGTGAGCTGTTTTTCCTTGGTAGGTACTTACCACAACGGTCATTGCAGTTTAGATCTACGTCTGATCTCAGTGTGTGTGATTTTTTAAAGGAAACATATCATGAACACAATATGTATAACTCTATAAAAACGCAATGTTGGTCGGTTAGATGCATTTACAACATTATTTTTTGTTTACGCGAAACCTGAATATAGTTTTTTACATATACATATATTACAATATAGTTTGTAGTGACCATACATTTTAGACGTTTGCACGCCACTTAACTTTAATCATCGTATAAAAATAAACCCCTTAGACACTGGTGTGTTTATTCATAAACGATAATTAAAGTTGGCTGACGTGCAAACTTCTAAAATGTATGGTTAAAGAATCGCTAATCACTAGTTAACTTTAAACATCTTTTATGAATAAGAGGGTTAATTTCTGGCCATCAAGTTTTTGATTTAGACCTATTTGAGTTATAATTTGGTAAGACGTTCACTTTTGTTCGCATTAAGTAAGTACATTACTCAATTGACCGCTGTCAAATATCTTTTTATCTATTCTCTGTGTCTCGTTTTATACACAAAAATTTCAAATTAAAATATACTGAATTCACCTGTTCTGTGATCTATCTTCCGTACATCATGTGTCTCTAGTACTTGTGGCATGCAGCATCGTGCAATATTGTGCAATTTCGCTGCACGTGGTCGTTTCTAGTAAAAACCCAGAAAGGAGATGTTTCATTTTGGGCCACCACCATGTACGCTATATAGATAAAAAAGAAAAAAAAAAATACTACTAAATTAATTTGAATAAAAATACAAGTACATATAAATAATTATTTGAAACGTTTTTTTAGTGAGATAACCCTTTATTAAGGTAGCCATGACAGTGGTTATGACGTTTGATTGGCGACTTTGACAGTTTTATTTTCCCGTTGTGTTCGTATCGAGTGCTGATTTGAGTTGATTATGTTTATTTAATGGGCTGTAAGTTCGGAATTCATGTTTTGTTTTTGTCGCAGTCATATGGTAGATAATATTGTTACGAGCTGGGGGTACTAAAACGCCGGTTAAGGGTTGCGAAGTTTATTGGCAACGAAGGTACAGTCGATTGTAGGCAATGACAAGTAGAATGTCGCTGACGTTGCACCGAAGTCTTCCCTTATGTCCACGAAGTCCGTGTTGTAAACACACAATAACACCACAGATGTTACTTCACGTAGTACTCGAAGTTCTCGTTATAATTGTCGCAGTAGGTCTTCTTTAAGATCGCTTCTTAAGTGTCGCTTGTTCTCGTATCGCTAGTCGAATTCAGACTGACTCTGCGCCGGCGTCAGGGCGCTATATATAGGTCAGCTGATCGAAGATTCCAGATTCGTCTAGACGTAATAATAATACCGCATAACTTCGAGGTCATTTAGTAAGTACCTACGGTAATTCCCTGAAACGGGTTTCTAGAAATTTCGATGTCGACACTTTGTTGACAAAACTGTTGAGACCTGCACCATTCGATAGGCCATCCTAAGTCTAGCAATGCGTTTTTATATTGTACCTAGAAAATGTCTAGATCTGGGGAAATAGGGCTTAAAAGTGATACACTGCATGTCACGCGATATTGAACCTTGTGCTATCGACATAAGGTCCATTCGTAACATTGACCCCTTCTTAGTCATGCTCGTCCCGAGCATGATTTGATCCATAATAGCGAGCTAGGCGGTCTATGTGTACGATTTTCAGTTTCCCTCTACGTCCTTTCTTAATCCGGTAGGTGACATCGTTTATTCTGGTTACTATCTTGTACGGATAAGATAAGAGTCCAAAGTTCCAAGCCAAATGGGAGGGCCCATTTGGCTTGGAACTTTGGACTCTTTCCTTCTCTCCTTATGGGATTATGTAACCATACCAAAGTTCCTTCTTCAAATCCGGGCACGTGAGCTTTGCGGTCGTATCGGATGTTCATTTTCTCACTGGTTTTCCGACGCGGCGTAAATTAGATGGAATACATGAGCATTCCATCTAATTTACGCCGCATGTCGGCCACATAGTCGACGGCTAGGATAGGAGTATCGGGAGGTGTTCCGGTTAGTGATAGTCGGTCGAGAAATTAGACTACCCATAGATGTATGGGTAGTCTAATTTCTCGGCCGAAGTTGAGTTTCGCCGGTGTGCAATTTGTGCTATCATGTGTTGCAGAGCGGTATGACATTAAGAAGAGTGGAATGTATTGGTCCCAATCCCTCTGGTGATCTTCCACTACTTTGGCCAAATGATTCTCTAGCGTCTGGTTGAATCTTTCGACCATTCCATCTGACTGAGGGTGATATGGTGTTGTACGGATCTTATGGATCCCGAGTAGTTGGCAAACCTCTTGGAACAGTGAAGACTCGAAATTTCTACCCTGATCAGAGAGCAACTCCAAAGGAATGCCAAATCGACAGAACACCTCGTGAACTAGCTTTTTGGCGACTGTATGAGCTTCTTGGTTGGGTACTGCAAAAGCTTCTGGCCATTTGCTAAAATAGTCTTGCATGACGATGATATATCGATTTCTTTCTTCAGTAATAGGAAATGGCCCAGCTATATCGACAGAAACTCTTTCCCATGGTGCACCAATATTGTACAGTTTTAGCCGACCTCTGGCTCTCGTTTGCGGTCCCTTTACCGAGGAGCAAGCTACACATTTTCTACACCAGTCCTCAACGTCTTCGCGGCAATGCACCCAATAGAATCTTTTTTTCACCTTCTCCAGAGTTTTCTTTACTCCTAGATGTCCTCCGGATACTCCGTCGTGCACCTGTCTTAGCACTGACGCGACTTTATCGCAGGGGACAACTATCTGTAAGGTGACCTCCTGTCCACTGGGTGATTCCCATTTCCTCTTGAGAACTCCATTATCAATTATCAGGCTCTCCCATTGAGCCCAGTAACTTTTTGCTGTGGGGCTAAGCACTGATATTTCACTCCAAGTGGGCCTTTGGCCACGTTTCTTCCATTCGATTACTGTCTTCAAGTCACTATCTTCCTTTTGTGCGTCTTCCAATGATTGATTATCCCAGTCTTCGTCCAAATCGTTCACCTGGATAATCCTTACGTTCTCTTTCTTTTCCTTTATGGCACAATGTCGGCAAGATTCTTCGCAAGGTCGTCTAGACAAAGCATCAGAATTATTGTGTGACTTGCCTTTTCGATGTTCAGTGACAAAGTCAAATTCTTGCAGCTGCTCTATCCACCTTGCTACTTGTCCTTCTGGGTCTTTGAACTGAAGGAGCCACTGTAAGGCAGCGTGATCGGTACGAAGTGTAAACACTCTCCCAATCAACTATTTCTTGAAGTGTTGTAAGTTCTTAACAACAGCTAGAAGTTCTCGGGTAACACAGTAATTTCTTTCTGGCTTGGAAAGGCATTTGCTGAAATATGCGATAACGACCTGCCTATCTCCTTGTGTTTGAGAGAGAACTCCTCCAATACCAACATTGCTGGCATCTGTGTCTACCAAAAATCGGCCTTCCCTACTAGGGTAACCTAATACAGGGGCCTCACACAAGTGAAATTTCAGTAGCGCAAATGCCTGTTCGCAGTCAGAGTTCCATTCAAATTGGCACTTTTTCTCTGTTAAACGATGCAACGGTTTCGCTAACTCTGAGAAGTTCTTCACAAACCGACGGTAATATGCACACAGACCCAAGAAAGAGCGTACCTCAGTTTTATTACGAGGGGTAGGCCACTTCGACACTGCTTTTATTTTTTCAGGGTCTGTTCGAATTCCTTGCGCGGAAATAATGTGTCCCAAGTATCCAACCTCTTTCTGAAATAGTGTACACTTACTAGGACTGAGTTTTAAATTTGCTTCACGCAGTTTCTGGAACACTTTCTCCAAATTGCGTAGGTGCTCGTCAAAGCTTCGTCCCATAATGATGATGTCATCCAAATAGACGAGGCATGCATCACCAAGCAACCCCACCAAAATGCGCTCCATTAGGCGCTCGAATGTAGCTGGAGCATTGCACAGTCCAAAAGGCATGACATTGAATTGCCAGAGACCGTTCCCAGGACCAGTGGTGAAAGCAGTCTTTTCTTTATCCTGCTGACAGATTTCCACCTGCCAGTATCCACTTTTGAGGTCAACTGTGGAGAACCATTTCATGCCACTTAGCAAGTCCAAAGTGTCATCTATACGTCTATACGTGGCAAAGGATAACTATCCTTTTTTGTGGCATCATTCAACATCCTGTAGTCAACGCAAAACCTGTTCTGTTGCAAAGGGGATACGATGTGGTCTCTGTCTTATCGGCTGTGTATCACCCGTATCTATATGGTGTTTGACGAGCCCGGTCCTTCCCACGTCACCGTCGGTCTTCGAGAAGATGTCATGGAAGTTATGTAACAGTTGCTTAACTTTGTGACTTTCGAACTTGTTCAAATTGCCTTTACAATTTTCGAGTAGTGTCGATACATGTTCCTATATTGAATAACCTTTTTATCGTCCCACTGCTGGGCACAGGTCTCCTCTCATACAGAGAAGGATATAATAATAGTTTACTAGAATGAAACTGTAACGAATAAAAGCAATCATACGAACTTTAGTTTATGCGTTCACAAGTCAACATAAAATAAATTTTACCAATAACAATAATCTAGATTCCCGGGCAAATTATTTTTTAAATGTTGATGCCATACATTTAGAGCGCGAATATTACAACTTTCAAAATCACATTCCACAAAACCTCTTAGAGTTATATGAAATCCTCGTGCTTTGAATACTGTACGGTCTGGATGGATCAATACGCTCTCCCGAGCACGTGGCATGCCAGTGGTTTCCATGACAACGACGCAACTAGAGTGAAGTTCGCTACATATATGCAGTTTGCTGCCACTCGGTGATAAAAATCTAAATTGCAACTTAAATAAATACGTTTTCGAATTAAAAACTATGTCATTTTATTTACTTTTTAAGTCTGTTCAAATTATAAGTCTTTTCTTATTGCAATCCTGTTATTTTTCGTCAAATATTTGCCAACAAATATCAATCTGCCCCTGAACTGACCTATTGCGAGATGTTGCACTCGGTTAATTATACAAATATAGACTGAACGATACACTTTATAGAGACAGAATTTACTGTAATTTGTTCGTTATTTTGTAACGTATCATTTCTATATTATTATGTCGAAGTTTACTGTCAAAATTTACAAGAAAAATGCTAAAAAAAACAGAAAAGGGTAGGTGGATTTTCTGACTAAAGTAAAGTATCAAAGTGATTACAGTATGCAAGCAAAGGTAGACTTTAAGTCAGAGTCATTAAAACGGAATTTCCTACAGAATTGGGGCAATATTTGTTGCGTTAATACGATCATAAAATTTCTGAAGCACTCTTCTGAAGTCCATGTGCTCCTAGTATTTGTACCACGTATTTGTACCGACTTCAAGCGATCGGACACGAATTGAGACCACATGCTGATTGATAACAACTACCCACCTGGTTGGATTAGTTTGCAGTGCGGTCGTGTTCTTATTTTTCATTTCAGGGCACTTTTGAATTCTTATTATTATATTATATTCTTGACCCAAAACTTTGCCATTTTGGAATACAGAGCAGCATTAAACATGAAACGAATGAATGAATGAATCGAACTTCCTTTTTTTTGTTGGGATGGGAAATCATCAAATGGCTTCTCCCACTCTGGGCGGAGCGGAAGGGCGTGTCAGACTTTTACTGACTAAAACCCACCCGTGTTTCTTCACTTGCCTGTGGGACGACCAGGGCCACGCTTTCTTTTTTAACCAACCCGCAACTCTGACCCAGGAGGCATCGGTCTTCGTGGACCCCGTCACGATGTGCTGAAATCTCTTTGAGACGCGCGTGAAACACGACGAGCCGTTGACTTCTAACTTCTTTAAATACGCTTTACATCTCTCATATTCGCTAAGTAGGTCCTTATTATCCCCAAGTGGGGCTTGTAGGTGACCAATTAGAGCTCTAGGATAATAATGTAGCTAGAAAAGCCCTAGGGTGATAAGTAATAAAAATAAAACTCTTCACTCTCTCACAAAGTTCGCGTACATCTAACCATCATACTGGCAATAGATATCATGCATTCAGCCAAATGACAAAAGAGATCGCTTCGCTATTCAGCCTTATCTTCCTATGAGTTTAAGTCATAAATTTTATATATCGAACGGTGAAGTTCAATTTCGTTCTTGAAAAAATAATTAAAAGATTCTATTCTTGTAATAACAGTTTTTTTCTACTTACCTCCCAAACGATATGTAAAGCAGAGTAGTTAGCCGGAGTGTGAGCATTAATTGCACCCTCGAACTATAGCCCTCGCTGTGCTCGAGCGCTTAAATATCTCAGGCTGCAATTGATGCCTTACAGCCCTTAGCTACTAATCTACTATTAAATTCTCTTGACTTTGCAAAATATTTAGAGAGCAAGTTCTTGATTAATCTCGGATTATTGTAGTCCTCAATTTTGACTGCTTTAAAGCATTGTACGCGAAGTTGAACATTATTTACGTCATTTATCCAGCTCTCTTATGCTGGCACATCACGACTGTTATTAAATTGATTTGTAATATTATTTTGCGAATATTTCAATGGACCATATACGTAACTTACGCAGTAACCGTAAGGTGGGTTGACACTTAACAAATACTAATTAATTGAGATTTTATGTAATTTCTCTTCGCTTTTATCTCCGTTCCATACGACGTACGGCGACTTTCCACCCTCACGTTGTTAACACCACTACGATCCGGACGAAGCGTTTTGCTTCCTCTTTTATTCCGCGTACATCGAGGGACTGGAACAATTTGCCAGCGGCGGTGTTTCCGTCACACTACAATTTGAGTGTCTTCAAGGCTAGAGTGGATAGGCTCTTAATAAACTAACTCGCTTTACCATCAATGATCGCATCACTGCTTATCATCAGGCAGGATTGCGGTCAAGCGCTAGTTTATAACTTATAAAAACAAAAAAGTTTTTATACATACATTGACCAATTAAATTATCTGTGAACCAGTCGTGGCACTATTGGTTAATAAAAAATAAAGCCAACAACATTTCATATTTATAAATAAAATCGTCCTTCCTACAACTTCTTAGACGTCATCATCATCGCAGCGTTCAGTCCCGGTTGCAACCGTGGCCTTCACGTTGGAGCCCGAAGTCCGCTCCTTAGACTATTACTAGAAATATAATTAGTTTGCAACTCTTCAAAAATAATTGATTTCACTTTTGTTGCTGCATATGTATGCGAGCATCGGTGGCCTAGTGTTATCGGCCACGGCTTACAAATAGTGTGTCGTAGGTTCGAACCCCGTCAGGCGCTTTACTTTGTGTAAATTATTTCATCACCACAGACTGCTCTCAAAATGGTGAAAGAATACATCGTAAGGAGACCGGCACGTCGTAGAGGCAAAACTTCAAAGAAATGTGACTTCTACTAACTCACACTGGGCCCATGTGGTAGATTACGGCCCATTCCCACTCACCAAGGGGAGGCCTGTGTCCCAGCAGTGGGAACTTTGAACCACTTTACACGAAGGGTTCACACTGAAGGGTTTGCGAGAGGTAAACAAGAAGAATACATGGCATACAAGCGGCGATACGTCTGCTAGGAGTACTACTAGCGCAACATGAAAAAGAAAGACTTATCAGCTAGTAAAAAATCAACCTATTTCCTTATGCTCTGCAAGGTAATGATCTTCATAAGGGACTATACACACATCTTGGGATAAAGTAACAGTAATGTCAAATATCAAAGTTCTTAGTAATGTATTATTTAAACACTTCTTTGGGTTAGCAAATGATTACAGGATATTCATTCCAAATGGGGTCACTTGTATATAATTAGTCCATTAAATAATTGCGGAAAGGCGTAGTCACACGTTACATATACCTACCTACCGTAGCACCTTGACAACTTGTGACCTTTCCAAACATGAAAATTTATCTCTACATAGTGAATATTGCATACTTCAGAATAGTATTGTATGACATTACTACTGTGTCCATTTACTTGCAACTACATTAGCAACTTTGTTCAGTTCAGTATTCTGAAAATCTTGTTTTATACTTTTTCAGCGTCGTTTTTTGTCGTAGTTGGGTTTTAGTTTTTTTAACTTTTTTTCTTCTCTATGCTTTAGATTGCGCCTCATCTCACTCACACTGTACCAATGTATGCCGAATAAAAATATGCATGTGTGCTGCTGCTGTGTTCGGCACATTTTTTTTGGTCAGTTTGTTAGAATATATCGTATCTGTTTAATATTTTATCAATGTATTTGTCCACAATATAATGGATGTTATCTACATTAATATTATCAAGAGGAAAGATTGGTATTTAAAACTAAGTGGCTCTGAAAAAAACTTGTTAAGTGAAGCATAAAAATGTGTTAAAAAAAATCGAAATATTCAATGTCGCTTGCGTCCAATGCGTAAGGAGCCGACCGGCCGCTCGAATGAGCCGCGCGGCTCTTAGTCCATAATAGTGCACCCTCTTCCGCACTGCCCCTCTCGTCGATTTAGTTACTATATGCGCTGCGTGGATTTCTTATTATATTTTGAATGTCCTATCTCAATTATTCAAAAAGTCGGCATCAGGTATTGAGACAGTCTTGAATATTAAATTATTTATTTGGATAAAAATTTATAAATGGTATGGATAACACGGTCTGATATTGATCGGCATTTCTATCAATTTGTTAAATATAAAAAAGTTGTTATAGTGACGTAACTACAATAGTTAAACATAATGGTCTGGGGATTTTTTTTTGTAAATTTTGATATATTCTATAATATTGTCGAACATTTTTTTGTCCTATCATTAATACTCTTCGCAGCGTATGCGATGAAAGAATTTTTATTGCTAATTTTTTTACACCTTCGGTTGGTTTTAATAACAATTTCTAAAGATTTCTATAGTAATCTAGTACTAAATATAGCCTATGTTACTCAGTGATAATGTAGCTTTCTAATGAAAAAAGAATTATTAAAATCGGTTTAGTACTTTTTGACAGCCTCCGTGGGGTAGCGGTAGCGGACGCGGCCGCTCCGCAAGGTGGCGCGGGTTCGTTCCCCGCCAAGTGTAAATATTTGTATGCATGAATATGAATATTTGCACTAGTCTGGTCGTGCCTCGGAAAGCACGTTAAGCCGTTGGTCCCGGTTGCCATACGAACATCTAGTAGCAGTCGATAAAGGGTTGTTGGAGCCCTCAAAAAGTCCAACAATTGGTCAGCTGCAATGCTTCGATGTCGCCTTCGGGTTGTGGAGGTCAGACGGCAGTCGCTTCACGGAAAATGTCGAAGTTTAGCCATATCAGCAGTTAGATTGGTAAAAGCGGACCTCAGACTCCAAAGTTGAAAAAAAAGCTTCGGATGCGACTGGGATAAACGCTGAGATGATGATGGTTTAGTACTTTTTGAGTTTATTCGTTACATACAAAAATACAAATCCTTCCTCTTTATAATATTAGTGTAGATAACAATTTTAATAAAAAATCACGGAAACACGGGCTGTGTGTGAAATTCAGAAGAGTTATTTTGAGGTGAACTTAAATTTCCCGGACTTAGTAGCGCTTTCGCCCTAATATTAGAGTGTGAGTGAAAGGATCATTGAAAATGTTTAAGGGTTCCCTATTCTACTTTCTAGCCATTATGAGCTCCTAGTACACATCTAGGTATTTGCCGTTTCATGGGCGAATGGTGGCAGTGGACCGGACAGCAGTCTTAGTACGACAAACATTACAAAAAATAAAAAGATTACGTCAATTTCATTCTTATGAGGAATGATAAGAACGGGCTTTATTTTATTATTTTCAATCAATAATCCATAGTATGCAGATTATATTATAATAATACATATAAGTACTCCGATAAAGACTTCCAAGAGATCTTTAAAAATAATTTATAACTAGGCGCATAATCAATTGAACTCAAGATGGCGTTAGCTGCGTTGTAGAATTCACTTTTCCCGTAGAAAAGTGAATACACGAGCTTTCCATCCCGCTCTGGCCGGCTGTCACTTTTCCGATGCATCTGCCTACGACTTATTATTTCCTGGTACAAATACTTTACCTGGTACTACTCTAGTACTCGAAGCGTATTTTTCACGACACGTATCGGAAAGGATTTTGTCACACCGGTGTCGTGAAAAGTGCACGGAATGGAATTTGCCCAAATATATTCAGAGATCTGATATTGCATAAAAATGTACAATAGTTATTTCTAGGCTAAACAGTCCATTTATACCCATGTCGAATTTGCATTAAGAGAATGAACACGTACTTAATGTAACTTATACTCTAATTATGTTGAGTTCCAAACACTCCAAAACCCTGTAAGTCAAACCGAATATAACAAAATTTTACATATTTTTCACTAACAAGATAAGTTATTTTAGTAAAGTTTAATGCAATAGAGGGCACTAGGGTCCGTATTACAGAAGGAAACTCAAACATTAATCTCTACTTAAAACCAGTTTTGAGTCGAATTTTGATTTTAGAACAATCCTCAAGCAAAGATTCGTTGATGATCAGCTGAGTTGAATTTTATTTTAGAACATTGCTTAGTTCGTGAATCAAACTTAAGCATTGATCATCACTTAAGTGTGGTCGAGACCACGCTTAAGCATAAATTACCCTATTATATTGACATAAATTGACAGTGTTGTGTGTCGTCTCATTTCTGTTCTGTTCGTTTATCTGCATTGTCCAGTTTATATTGTCTTTTTTTAAACTATTAATATCAAAATTGAGGTGTTTGATGAAATACACTATCACAATTTAGAGGCCTATATACAGCAGTGGACTGCTATAGCGTTATGATGATGAGACAAGTACCTACATAGCAAATACAGAGAAACAAACTTATTAAATTATTTATCAAACACTTTTTTCCAAAATTGATTAGGTACTTTATAACAGTCAAAGTCACGACCCATATTACTCTTTGGGCACGAACACAGAACACAATTACTCCTAGCGGACGGCACGAACGACAGTTAAAACATTAATGGAATTAAATAATACAAAAAAGACTTCTAGACTTAATAGATTTAACATCAATAAATGTGGGATTGTAATATTCAGGGTTAACAAAATAACGATCCTTTTATTAATTTTTGGGTCCTTATGGTACAAATCAATATTTCTTATTATGTAAATTAAATAAATCGTAAACGAAAACAGACTGATGCATAGACAAAATATATCTCTACTTGAGGCTCGAATTGAGTCTCGATTTGCTGAGTATAGAGTGATTACCGTTCTGGAATATGAACGATGCTCAAGCACTGTTTCTATACTTAAGCAATGATGAAATGATTGGAGTTTAAACTGTACTTGAGGAATGTTCTGTAATACGGACTTAGGAATTCTTGATTTATTTTTAAAAGTAAAAGTATTAGCTAAATATAGAGATTCATTTTCTGTTAATATCTATCTATAACAGCATGTAGTAAACACGAATATTTATATAATTAATAGGAAAAAATACTACCCCAAATAATATTACCCCAAATTTATAGTTTCATTTGGCAACGTTACAGACACCCTTCTAAATTACTATTTCGGGACAATCTCTTGGAATCTGCAGTTGGCTGTCAACAAGGTAACCCCCTCGGGGCAGTGATTTTTAGTTTAGCCATTCACCCAATCATTCGTCAGCTAAGTTACAAATTTAACGTTTGGTATCTCGATGACGGAACTTTGGGAGGCGATGTAGAAACAGTATTAGCTGACCTTCAACTCCTACAAAATGAACTTCACTCCATAGGCCTCAATCTCAATCTTTCAAAATGTGAACTACACTTAGCTGACAGTACTGACAGACACCTGACATTCCCAAAATTTAAGTCAATAGCTCCAAATATCAAAATTATCGAAAAAACCTCTCTTCGTCTCCTTGGGTCTCCAATCTTCGAGAATTCCTTTACCATTTTCATTGACGAAAAAATTTAAAACTTCAACGACGTTTTTTTTATAAATTATAAACTAGCACTTGACCGCAATCCCGCCTGATGGTAAGCAGTGACACAATAGTTAATGGTAAAGCGCACTACTTTATTAAGAGCCTATTCACTCTAGCCTTGAAGACACTCAAATCGTATTCCGACGGAAACACCGCCGCTGGCAAATTGATATGCATTCAGCCATAACCTTGATTCGCTACTGCTGTTTTAGCCCTAAATTAATTTATTTCCTTCGTGCTTCCCATTTATGGAAGCACACTCACCTTTTAGACAAAATGGACCAAATTATCAGGCATACTTTAACGTCAATTTTAAATGTGGCCATGGACGACCAGGCTTGGGCACAAGCTACTCTCCCGATTCGTATGCCTCATGATTCATAACCTCGGTCCATGGCACTGATAAATTAATCAGGAAAATCTTAGCCCCCTCCCTCATTAACTTTGATGTGCCGTTTTTTTCCGAGGCTATGGATTCCTGGAGACTCACTTGCCCCAGTACAGATAGATCCACCCAGCAATCCGTCTTCCTATAGACAGTGGGATGAGCCGCTCTGCAGAGTAGTACAGAACAATTAACTTGACTCGTCTGCTACTGATGCGGAGCGTGCGCGCCTGCTAGCTGTGGGAAGGTGGAAGTCGGGTCTTTGGCTTCACGCACTACCTTCGTCGAACATAGGCACTTTGTTCGACGACACCACTTTCCGCATCGCTGCTTCCTTACGATTAGGAGCTCCTTGCTGTTCTCCTCATCGCTGTCACTGTGGTGCAGATGTCAACAGCCTCGGACACCACGGCCTGGCTTGCAGCCGAAGTGCGGGTCGCTTAGCTCGGCATGCAAACATTAACGATATCATTTGACGAGCTCTTGTCACTGTCGGCGTTCCAGCTGCATTTTTTTTTTTATAGATGAGTTTTCTACCTGCAGACATGTACGTCCGCACTCTTTTTTATTGGATTAATTTATTTGTTGTGAGATTATTAAAGATAAAAAACTCAGACGGGAACTCCCCATCGTAGTGGGTCCGCTGAGGAACTACAATTACAAACTTACGCTACCTTAAATGACTAAGAGTCCACCTTTGGTTTTTTTTTTTTTTTTTTTTTTTTTTTTTTTTTTTTTTTTTTTTTTTGTTCTGTTAGTATGAATGGGGCCCACCGGCGGCCGAGACATGACCAATCCCCACTGACGGCGCCCGCTCACGGACAGGACGCGCGCATCGGCCCCATTCGGCTCAACCACTTTGGAGGGAACCGAATGACCCGACACGCTCGCCGCCACCAGGGTGGACCTTTGAGTGAGTATGACAGGTCTCGACCGCCGTGGACATACTTGTTAGATTTTTACAATTATTTTCTATTTAATAAAAATTTACATATAATTAGTACAAATGTTTTTTAAGGACATTAACACTTTATTAACAGTTTATTAACACTAACATATTTCACTATTTTTTTTTTTTTTTTTTTTTTTTTTTTTTTTTTTTTTTTTTTTTTTTTTTTTTTTTTTTTTTACTTATTGTAGTTACTTACGAATAAGACTTAATCTCAAGCTTAAACCTAATTTCGTCTTAGTGTCTATATTTACACAATTCTTTTAAATTAGGTTTGGTTTGGTGGTTCTATTTTTTTTGCATGTCCTTACTTCCTTGGAAGATGGGTAGACCTTTAGTGTGGGACGCAACTTGCGTCGATACTCTTGTGCCATCCCATCTTCCTGGATCGAAGTGCTATGCTGGCGTTGCTGCTGCAGGCAGGAGAAAACCTCAAACGGCGAAAATATAACAACCTTATCGGAAATTATATTTTTGAGCCGTTTGGGGTTGAAACCCTTGGGCCGTGAGTTCCGAGTGCGCATTGCCTTTTTAATGAACTGTCCAAACGGCTTGTTGACACTTCCCGTGACCCAAAGGCTGGATTTTACCTTGGCCAGCGGCTAAGTATTGCCATTCAACAATAATAATAATAATAATAATACCTACTTTATTTGCCAGAATGTAGGTGTACAAAGTAGTATGATCTTAATATAAATATGGCCCAATTACATTCTACCATGACATATGGTGTGCAAATATTTAATTTCATAATACATTAAAATTCATTGAAATTTATGCTGTCATATTACATCAGTTACCAATATGATTGCAAATACTACAAAAAAAATTATCAAAATATTAAGAAAATGTCAGATTGTAGATAATGTCAGAAATTAAAATAATAATAGTAAATATAATATGTCATCTTGAATTTTTACAGTATTCCATGTATTCGCCAATGTCATAAAAACAATTATCCAATAACCAACTTGTCAGCTTTTTCTTGAACATTGAGATAGGAAGTTCCTTAAATGAGTTAGGTAACTTGTTATATACCTGAATAGCACTGACATATACATTTCTTCTAAATATTTGTAATCTACACTGAGGTACATTTAATTCGTGTTTGTACTTATTTCGAGCTGAAGCCTTTTTGTTGCTCACTTCTGATTGCATGCGAAAATAGTGAGGATTTTGTCTTACTAACATACACAGTTCCTTAATGTATATGCAGGGCAATGGCAAAATGCCTAGTTTTTTAAATAAAGGTTTGCAGCTGTCCAAAAACCAGACGCCAGATATTGCCCTAATACACTTCTTTTGTACCCGAAATGCCATCAGAACCTCAACTGAATTGCCCCATAGTATCAGACCATATTACAATACAGACGATACGTATCCGTAATATGCAGTGACTGCTGCGGCTACGGACACTGTTGATCGAAGACATTTTATTGCGTATACGAATTTGTCTAACCTATCACATATGTAATTGATGTGTGATTTCCAATTGCAGTTTTGATCCAATATTATGCCCAAGAATTTTGTTTCTACTACTTGCTCTATGACTCTGTCGTCATATTTTATATTAAGACTATGAAAGTTTGATTTATAAGTTTGAAATTGAATTAGTTATGTTTTATTTATATTAATCTTTAAATTGTTGTTATTAAGCCAACTTATTATATCTTTTATTGCTTCATTAATTTCCTGTTCCAACCTATTTTTGTCATTACATTTTATTATTAGTGTCGTATCGTCAGCAAATAAGATTGTTTCGTGGCGAGTTGCGTTGGGAAGGTCATTAATATAGAGCAAAAATAAGAATGATCCCATCACGCTGCCTTGGGGTACTCCAACAGCATTTGTCTTATAGTTGGATTTATAATCTACTAGCTTTCCGCCCGCGGCTTCGCCCACGTGGAGTTCGGTTATATCGCGCTTTTTAGATTTCCCTCGGGAACATCAAGTTCTTCCGGGATAAAAGGTAGCCTATGTTCTTTCTCAGGGTCTAAAGATTGTCTGTGCCAAATTTCATCAAAATCGGTTGAGAGGTTTAAGCGGGAAAGCGTAACAGACAGACAGACAGAGTTACTTTCGCATTTATAATATTAGTATGGATTTTATTTCCATCAACTACTTTTGATATCTGCACACATTGACGTCTTTCACTTAAGTATAAGCCAGTCATTCGCTTGTCCCCTTAATCCATATTTATCTGCTTTGGTCAGTAATAGTTTATGGTCAACAAAGTCAAAGGCCTTACTCATGTCTAAAAAGATTGCTACTACAGGTATGTTATCATTCATAGCCTCGGTTATTATTTTTATTAAATTAAAACAAGCTAAAAATGTGCTGCTATTTTTTCTAAATCCAAATTGTTCTCGTTTCAGCAAATTATGCTTGTCCACATAGTCATATAGCCTTTTTAGCATTGTTTTTTCAACTATCTTCGATATTATTGGAATAAGGGTTATAGGTCTATAGTTCGCTATGTCAGATTTATCACCATTCTTAAAAATTGGTTTAACTATTGAATTCTTGAGTGTGCTTGGGAATTTACCTTCTGAGAACGACATATTAATTAAGTAGCTCAGTGGTTCACATAAGTTCTTAGCTTTAGGTGCTTATTTCGTCAAAACCGACAGACGCAGTATTATTTAGGTTTTGTATTATCCTGAACACTTCTACTGCATCAGTAGGATTTAGGAATATAGAATTATTCTGATTAATGTCCATAGTTCTATTTATAGCGTCTATATTATAAGTGAATTCATTATTATTTGTCAATTGGATATAGTAATTATTAAACATGTCACAACGCGGCAATGCTGCCAGTCTCTTGGGTGCATTACAAGTCGACAGCGATGACGAAGAATTTTTTGATGCTGTATTGTAATTTAATAATAGTTTTAATTAGGGTAATAGCTTTATTTAGTGATTTGTATTTATTTAGTAATAGGATGAAGTAATAAATATCTCAAAATACTCTGTGATTTATTTCATAACTCTAATGTATTGGAATACAAAAAAAAGTTTAAGATGGCACTGCAAATACAGGATCCATCCTGTCAAATGATTTGCAGTGTTTTTTTTGTAGTGTTGTTTTAACAGGTAGTGTTACATCCTTTACTATTAGACTATTAGTTAATATTAATATTACTCATCATCATCATCCCAGCATTAATCCCAGTCGCATCCGAAGCCTTTTCAGCTTTGGAGTCTGGGGTCCTCTTTACCAGTCCAACTGCTGATATGGTTAAACTTCGACATTTTCCGTGAAGCGACTGCCGTCTGACCTCTACAACCCGAAGGCAACATCAACATCAACAACGTTAATATTAATATTACTATTGAAGTTGTGACTGTTGGCCACATGCGTTATATTAATAGTTTAAAAATGACAAGTTACACGATGTCAAACTCTTACCGATCCATTAATTTCTAATCTTATGGCCTGTCAGCCGACCGTAATTAAGAGCAAAACATCCTATTATTTTAAGTTAGTAAAAACAACACAAAAGCGTCTTAGAAAGCTATTCGTTGATATTTTATGCCCTTAAAATAAAGCATTTTAAGATTTTGGACGAAATTCTTAGAAGGTCGAAGTACAGCGGCCGGCGTCGGAACGCACATGTTAGCAATAACTTAGAGCAATTCAAGCCGACGTATTCTATACAAATTCCTAAAAAGGTGGCCTCCCGAACATGTGCATTTAGAACAATTGACGGACGGCTACAGAAAAAAATGGTAGAATGACTCCAGCGTGGACCTTTTGGTAGTGTGGGATTCTATGAATTTGAAAACGGAGAGACGGGGAAAGGGGAATTGGTTGCTAGCCGCGAAAGACGACGGTTGAGGGTGGATCTTAAACTGCAATAGGATGAGGGCACTAGAGTCCAGGCTAGTTAATTTAGGAGATTTGGGAAGTAGCCTATGTTCTATGTTATCTAGTATATCGCGAAGTAGTGAGTGAAATAATTACGTCAGACATAGTTGGGTTAAAGCCCAGATTAAATTGGTATAATATAATATAGAATATTAAGTGAGTGTAAGTGTTGGCGTGATTGGGTGAGTCATTTATTATAATAATTATCCTAGGCTGATGAAGTTACTATAGTTCCTGTAATTAAGCAGACAGATACGTGTCCCTGTTTATTATTATAAACGCATTTATAGTATGGACTCAGTACGGGTGATGCAGCAGAGAAGCTACTAATGATAATTTATTCCAGACTGACTCCAGATAAACAATTTATGTGATTGTATTCAATCATTGGAGCCGATTTGTCTTGTTTTATGTGCCCATATCCTGGTCCTTACCTTAGCGGGTATTTATCAGCTTCGGTTGGCTATTGGGGAAGGATCGTATGTATGGAGACCGCCCTCCGCCTAACTTGACCATGAGCTCTGATGCTCTAGACTCCTAGACTCCTGACGAATTACTGACTATCACATATGGATGGCAGAACCGTAATACTCACAGCTCATTTATAGCAAACTAGGCAAAACCCCTGCCTAGAACCAGATTACCAGAAAAACGTTATTGATAATGTCTGCTTCCAAAAAGGTCTTGTTACAGAGCACTTGCGTGAAGATTTGACGCGCACACATTCCCAGGGAGTGGGGTAGGTTTTACCAAGTATCACTAACTGAATCAGTAGGTGTCAAAAGGACACTAGGGAACGTATTTCGATAAAATCCAACCCGTCCGTTCTGTAGGACTATTTATGAATCGTCACTATTTATCGAAACACGAGTACTACAAGATGCAATGCGTCTTTCGAATAGGGCAGATTAAGGGGATGTGAGGATGACGATATTCGACCTCGGTGTGCAGCAGGAATAATCGCAATGAGTTCTGCTAGAGACTGAGTCTACGGTACGCTTGTACTAACTTGTGTAATACCTTAGAATTGGGACGCTTTGTCAAGGGTGTCAATCACATAATATATTTACGAGTCATAAACTCAGAACTTGTCTTCCTCGACAACAATGAACTTCGTTCATTGTCCTAGTTACTTATTTAGTGTCTAGGGAGCGTGTTCTGTTAGAATCGTAATAGTATCCTCAGAGGTTCTATGCGTTAGGTCTAACAGATCACGTGCAACGAAGCATACGTTAATATAACGGTTCCCAGCTTCACTAAAGTGGGTATAATTCGTAGTAGATAGAGTAACGTGATCTAAAATTACTTATAAAGTGCAAGCGTAACGATCCCTCACCCCGCCACATAATAAGGTTTATTACAGATGACGGAGACAGCCCGCGTGCAGCATTTATATAATAGTTCTTGATGACATTATATAATTTTGCTTTTCCTCTCGTCTTCTTAGCGTCATATCATATCTATTATTATAAATTGTATACTTGTGTGTCCTAACTGTGAATTCCCATATTAACTTCCTATACCTCCTCCTGTTCCTCTAACTTTTAAAAGCGGGAACAGGGGGATTAATTCATGGGAATTCATTTCTTATATCGGTGGGAGGATAACCAAGTCTGGTGACGAATTCCTACAGTTACACGCGGGGTTGGGGCGTGTTACCTCTCCCGCATGGAGAGCCGTATTTAACAGTAATATTATCACAATTAGGAAAAACGAAAATTTTATCAGCCTAGGATAGTTTAGGTACAGTCACAAAGTCTATTTAAACTTACGTATTAATCACGCATGCGGTAACTTCTATGATTGTTATTTAAAGTTAAATTGTGTCTATAGATTAGGGCCTTTTTCTTAAATAGGAAATATCGAACTCATCTAATTAAAACAAATATGATTAACTTGTAAAAAGTGTTTGTATGTATAAATCTACTTAAAGGTTTTTTTTTTAAATTTATGTACTAGTGCTTGATCGCACTTAATGGTAAACAGTAATGCAATCGTTTATGGTAAAGTGCGCTAGGTTATTATGAGTCTCACTCTGGCCTTGAAGACACTTATCAAATGAACTCAAATATTTCGAATGAGATCCAACAACCAACAGTTGCTGTTTCGTTTTGTGTTAACTAAAACACTATGATATCACTATATTTATGCTCTGCTAGTATATTCTGTTCCGGATAAAACTCCTACCCTAGTTTTACCAGATTCACATAGTTTTCTTCGCAATAAAATGAGTCTTTTCTGAGGATTACTGCCGCATAAAACATCTATATAAAAATATAAATAAAAAATAAAATGTAAAAAAAATAATTATATGTAAAATATATTTATAAATAAAATTGTATAAAAAGTTTAAGTACTTGACAAAAAAAAAATAACCATAAGAAGCCTTGGCAGGTTTCCTTGCGTAATATTTCCGACATCAGCAAGCAACCTAAAAACTCATAGATATTCCTACTGATATGATAATTACAGAGTGCAGGGTGACAATAAATTATTGAAACGCCAGCCACTACCAGCCAACTTTTTGATGTCGTCCAAGTCATCTCGCCCAAGGGCGTCCCACCCTACGTTTCCCGAGACGCGGTCTCCACTCGAGGGCTCGTTTACCCCAACGGTTGTCGGCCCTGCGACATATGTGACCAGCCCATTGCCACTTCAGCTTTGTGTCAGCATTGCGTCCTACCCGTCATAAATTACGGAGCCGAGACGTGGACACTAACGGTCAGACTAGTCCATAAGTTTAAAGCCGGCGTCTCTCTGTAGGATCGCATTAGAAATGAGGTGACCTGACAGAGGACCAAAGTCACCGACATAGCTGAGAGGATTAGCAAGCTGATAAGGTCATGGTTTTATACAATTTTGACACAGACGTATTAAATTTAGTAATTCGATATTGAAGTTCACTCAATGCTTAGCATGATAGTTAGTGTGTTAGCGTCAACTAATGATTGTGTAGAGAAGTCTCTCTTAATTCAGCGGTGACCAAAAGTTTTCACGAGAACATACCAATTTTCATATACTTAACAATAAATCCGAATACAAGTGGTGCCATCTAGCAAGTATTTATCAGATGCAACTGCACGCACTATCTAGCGTAGAGTATTGGAACTTATTCGCATTACAGCTTACTTCACATTTTGTTAGGTCGTACAGCCTGAGGGCGCTGTTAACTTTAAATTATTGTCTATCAAAACGAGTAGATGTTTTTTTTTTATAAAGAAAATTACATTAAAATGTTAAGATTATAAAATAAAAAAGGAGAACCATAAAATTGGACACATGAAGGACTCGAACCAACGACCTCCTCGACCAATCTGATCTGGTGCAAGGTGCTCTACCACTGAGCTAATGTGCCGATACTGTTTGAATTGAAATACGCGTTCTCTTGCTGCGATACATAGGATAAACAGATCATTATATTATTTAACTTTTAGAACAATGCAACAGGATAACTGAGACCTATGAGAATATCGCAAATGCTGTTACTGTTGTCAAATGTTACGTTTTGCAAAATTTGTGGTCACCAAAATAATTTGAATAACTACATTATATTAAAAAAAAAATACTCACTGGATTAAGCTATGCTTTATCCGTAGTGATATCATAATAATCAAGACAATTTTCCATGCTTTTCCTTTTATACTCTATTTTGTTTGATCTGCTTTATTTTTATACTCTATGGTAAAAAGCACGGTTTGCTGTGCACTACTACGCCTAGAAGCTCACGTGAATAGAAGTACATAATCTACTAAATCCATAATTATCGATCAATTATCTCAGTCGTCTCGTAATGGAATGGTGATAGAATGACATTGCCGTATAGCCATTATTATAAAACCATAAAACCCGTTAGTAGAAATGATTTTCTTAAAACTAATACTCAATTTGAATATTTATTAATATGAAGTGGATTGTCAGTCATTGGCCACTGGAAAGTCAAAATGACGCCATTTTGTTAGTAGATTTAGAAACTTGCCAAAATTGATCATTATGACATCCCTGATCGACTATTCAGATACTATTGTAATAAAAGACTAGGTCCCCTCGTAGGATGTATCACGACGTCAACTGTAAGTAGTGACTAGTAATACATAAATAGTGCCTCTTCATACAGGCCCCATTGCCATCTATCTAATTACTTATTAGTAATTGGATATATGGCAATGGGGCCTGAGGAATTGTCGGTGTCTGCTTGCTTGTTGGCCTATCCCACTGTACACATATTTTAGAAAAGTCAATGGATCAGACTGATACTACATATTTATGTTAATAGCAAATAATTAAGTACATCGGAGATGAGAATTTTGAGTTTGTGACAATTCTTCAAAAAAAAAGTCGGTCGTCAATTTCTCTACGATTAAAAATGTACTGTCTCTTGAAAATCAGTCCTTAGTCAAACAAACTGAGACTTTGCTTCTGCCATCCATGTTTTGATTTATTTGCGAGTATAATACCAAAACGCTTAATATTATTATAACTTAGCATCTCGAACTACGTTCAAGTTCAATGCAAAAGTTCATTAGCCTATTGATTTTCCGGTCGATGGACATGCTGGCCTACTGTCGCCCTAGTAATGAATGTAAGGACGTCAGAATAAACTGCACCCCTAGAATTCGACTGACGTCACCAGGAATGACAAGTAAAGAACGAAACCGCATGTCGCCATCCCTTTCTATACTCGTCCAATATATTTGCTTATTTTTATATTTTTTTTAATTGTAGTGATCTACCTTAATAAAAATAAACTTATTTAAGTTAGTATTGGGATAGTTAGAGGATTAGTTGTTACAGTCAATTAATTCAGCGGGCCGAACCATTATAGCTACGTGAGACATTGCAGATTATAAATTACTGTAGTGCAATTTTTACTTTGTAGATCACTATTTAGTATTAAACAATAAAGGGGTGAGTGTGAGTGTGAGCCTTAGGGCGTTGTTCAACAGAAACATTTCGGTCTTGGGGGACCGAATTGTGTTGTAGGCGGTACCAACAAATAAATAGGCGGTACCAACAGATGTTAGTTGTCCCGATGTACTAGCATGTCATAAGCCTACAGGAGCACGTGGACGTTGACAAGTTTACGTTATGCTTGTGGTCAAATAGAGAATTAACATGAAACGAACTGAATTTGCCATCTTTTCTTAACAAGCAGCGCCGCCATTAAACGTACAAAATGGTTGGCGGTTCATATTCTGGGGAGAACGGTTTGTCTCGACGGTTGGGAGGAGCTAAAAGTGGTCGTCCCACATTACTAGCACGTCATAAATTTTGAGGAGAATATTCGTAAATAACAGAATATGCATAATCTATACTAATATATAAAGCTGAAGAGTTTGTTTGTTTGTTTGTGCGCGCTAATCTCAGAATCTACTGGTCCGATTTGAAAAATTCTTTTTGCGTTGGATAGCCCATTAATCCAGGAAGGCTTTAGGCTATATAACATCACGCTGCAACCAATAGGAGCGGAGCATAATTAACTCCACGCGAATGAAGTCGCTGGCGGTTGCTATATATTATAAAGCTGAAGAGATTGTTTGTTTGTGCGTTAATTTCAGGAACTATTGGTCCAAATTGAAAATTTTTTTTTGCGTTGGATTAGGCTATATAACCAACTACGGCTACGACCAATAGGAGCGGAGCATAACTAACTCCACGCGAACGAAGTCACTGGCGGCCGCTAGTATTAGGATAAAATTGATTATTAAGACATTTCGGGAAGAATTTTATCTACTTTTGATGATGTGGGTGGGAGCCTTTGTCTGAGAAGGTCTTCTTCTACACAGCAGGCTATCACATATCAGGTGTTTCACGGATTCTTTTTTTTTTTGTAGTTTTTGAAAATCTATTGGCTTCCTTGGGTAGATGTCATATGTTTTGCACTAGAAGCTATCTTCCAAGGTTGTCATTAGAGAAGAGCAGCAGGATGTCGTTTTTGGAAGAAACCGTCGCGCCCTTATCTCAGATGTAGGCAAAGATTTTTCGCTGCCGGCGGTAAAGGTATCGATAGTCGGCAACGAAAAGATCTAGGATGCGCTGGTTTCTTTCTGCGGAAAGTAAGAAGAGATCTTATCCACTTACCTGACCCGCAGAAGGTGGACCGGCCGTCGGCGGATGGCGGATAACGCCCGTTTCCAGCCCCCCTAAATGAGTCCAGAGCAACAGACTATGGGAAGGTTGTCGCCCCCTACACATCATGACTCGAAATGGTAGCGCAATGTGATCACGCGCGCTTGACGTCGCGGGAAGGGTCAAACACCTCACTTCCTCCCTGACTCGAGGAAGCTCACAGTGGCAGTCAGCACCAGTCGAGGGTTGCGGAAGTATCGTACGTTCCTTCGACCCCCGGCGTAGGTGTGAGATGAAACACAAGGGTGGTCTCTAGTCGGAGGTCACAAGGCGGAGGACATCCATGAGGATATTCCACCCCGAAAAAAAAGTCATGTTAGTAGTGCAGTTGCTGTGATCGTAAGGTTCTCCCAGGTGGCAAGACCAAATGTTTCGGCTCAGATAGCAAACAAAAAATAACCTCGAGTGCTAACAATTAATTCTGATCACTAATTGTTAGCAACCTCGAGTGATTGATTACATTACCTACCTCATGGTTAGGTTATTTAGTTAGTTAGGTCGTGCTGTCATGAAACTATTTCATGCTTCTCAAACCACTTCATCTTCATAACCTCCTGGTCACGGCCTCTATAAATAGAATTTGGCGCTAGACGATAACATAGGAACCCTAAGTACGGTTATCTATGCGAATGCACCTACACATCTCTGCTGCACTAGTATTTTTTGTCAGTGATTATCGCTCAAGTATACATTTTAGCTTTTATAAGTTATGCTGTTATAAGTTATTATTAATTAAATAAGTTCTATCACTATTTATTATTGTTAACTATTGGTATTTCATTGAATGTAATTTAAAAGAGATCAATCGAAACAAGCAAAAAACCTCACATTGCATGAAAGAAAATAAGTATAGCTAGAATCAGTTTAAACTATGTGTTTGCTAAAACAGCAATTCAAATATTATTTAGTGAGCTATGTTTGATGAGTTTTCATGCCATTTTCTCTCTGATTGACGAGGGATAAAAGAGCACTGGAAAAATCAGCGATTATGTGGGTTGGCAATCATATTTGTTAATTGAAAGTATGGACGAGCAAAAAAATGGGCGGTTTTAGATCGGTATATTATTTAGCCTTTTTATGTTATGATGATCAAAACTCATGTAAACAACAATCAGATGGGTTTACATCAATCACAATAAGTCTTTAATCATATTGTATGGTTCTAAAATATTTCTTATCTGTATCCCACCTATTTTACACAAACACATTTTGCACAGTCGTTTGACTGTGCAAAATGCTACAAACAACTGTGCAAACTGCAACTGCTTTTAAAAGTACTAATCTCAAAAAGCACTAGACGGATTTTTATAAACCTATAATTAGATGTGACTCTCGGAAATGTTTGGTTGCATATAATATACATCAATCAAGTCTCTATCTTATATGAGCTAACGCGAGCCATGTTAAGAGAATCTCTAATGGTGTTTCAACTGGGCCAGTTTTTAAGGCTTTATATGGAATAATATACCACCTTATGAATGAAATAGACAACATATGATAGTAATCATTACATACAACTTATTATGTGCAAGTTCATATTTTAACAATTACTGCGTGCCTATTTTATTATTATTAAAAAAACCGTTGTAACCTTTTAAAATAAAGATTAATGGCATATTAATTTATACACCTCCATTAAAGTGATACGTTTATATAAAAAAAAACCCAAATTGTGATGAGTTCTATAATTTTTAGTGAAAATGACAATGACTATATGCTGTGTTTAGATCTACTAATCACAAAAACGGCTACTTCGATTTTCATAAAACTATGACCATTACTTAAAGCATTTTTCAGCGAATGCTTAGATGTAAGTTACATACATATAGGATGTACAATAGCTGAATTAACGCAGTTTAAAGCAAGTGGCAAAGGTAGTTTAGTACGAAACCGAAACAGGTGCGTGCAGTAACATCACATAAATTTATAAATTTGAAATTTAAATAAACGTATTTACATTTTCCACATGTTGTAACCTAGCTGTAGGTAATATTTTAAGCCACTCGTGTCGTCTTACCCTACTATTAACCTACTTACTGTATTATCTGGAGAGTAAATACAGTCATTATTTGATAAGTATATGAATGGCCTTAACACGACAATTTGATAAATTTAGTAAATTTTATAAAATAATAAAATATATAAATAACCTCTCATTAATTAATGTATTATCTATTTAGTTTCTAGTTTCAATCAGCTTTTACGTATCTACTTAACACTACATTTTATTTACGTGTTTATGACAATTTGCTAAAATAGGACGAAAACCGGATATAGTTTTTTTTTTGTTGGTATGTGAAATCAACAAATGACTTCTTCCGCTCTGGGTGGAGCGGAAGGGCCTGTCTGACTTTTACTGACTAAAACCCGGGTGGGTTTCTTCACTTGCCTGTGCGACGGCCAGGGCCACGGTTTCTTGTTTAACCAACCCGCAACCCTGACCCAAAATGTATATAGTCTTGAGTAAGGTTAAAATGATATTAATGTACTCCCTACTCTATATACTAATCACATAAGCGATAGCGAAGTTCGAAGTAGAAATAAGGTTATGCTACTAACATATTCGTTTCGTCCTAAAACATTGGGCTGCTTTTTGGATACATTCTCTCCGTGAAAAACTCAAATAACAGTAAACAGAAATATGATAATCACTGCGTTTAGACTTCGATCTGGTCACATTCCACTTAATAAATTCGCTTTTTAATGAAAAAAAAAGGTCCCATCCCCACTTTGTGCGTAGTGTGAAATAGTAGAAGACGCCTTTCATATTAGGATGGAATGTGACCTGAACAAACGTCAGGCTTGAATTAAACGGATAAGGTTCGAATGAGGTTGGAGCATGCAACAGTATTTTAGCTTTTCCTTTATCTAGTAAAGCAAAAATGACATACAAAAGGGCCGAGGTTGGTTTGCGCTGTCATCCGGAGGCTCGGTGACGAAAATGTATTTGATATTTTTTGTATTTTGTAATTTTTACTTAGAATGTAGTTGTATTACAGAGCGACATTGTCATGTTTGACAAAACTCTCTAAATAAAGATTAAAAAAAAAAATATCCACCACATGGGCTCAGTGCTGGAGAGCAGTGGCTGAAAACGAAATATCTTTGAATTTTTCATGTGGGTTTCCCTATTACTATGTATAAAAAAGTGGTGTTGAAATAAATTACGCAACACAAATATACTTATAGTGGTTACTTGCACTTAAACTACAAACCCAATACACCTAAAATGAAAATGAAAAGAAATAATGTAACTGCAAAGTTTCAAATTTAGTGTCTTTTAGTTATATCAAAAATAATATTTATTATTATAAAATCTTATATACTTAGATACTTTAAATATATACTTATATATTTGAGTAACGGTAGAAGTTAAAGTTATCATCATTTTTAAATGCATCGTGAAATACGCAAGAAGTACCGACGCCATAACTTTTTTTTACTAGGAGACAATGAATCGTAAGAGATGATGCTTCGGGAAAGTGACAGCGAGCCAGAGAGAGATAGATAGCGAGTGGGAGGATTCGCTTTCTCGCCAGAAACACCCCATCCCCCTACAAACGGGACGCCATGTTCCGAATAGATTAAATTATACGCATCACTGAACAACAAAATTATACGAATCAAAACAAAATTCTTGGGCATAATATTGGATCAAAACTGCAATTGGAAATCACACATCAATTACGTATGTGATAAGTTAGACAAATTCGTATACGCAATAAAACGTCTTCGATCAACAGTGTCTGTAGCCGCAGCAGTCACTGCATATTACGGATACGTATCGTCTGTGTTGTCATATGGTCTGATACTATGGGGCAATTCAGTTGAGGTTCTGATGGCATTTCGGGTACAAAAGAAGTGTGTTAGGGCAATATCTGGCGTCTGGTTTTTGGACAGCTGCAAACCTTTATTTAAAAAACTAGGCATTTTACCATTGCCCTGCATGTACATTAAGGAACTGTGTATGTTAGTAAGACAAAATCCTCACTATTTTCGCATGCAATCAGAAGTGAGCAAAAAAAAGGCTTCAGCTCGAAATAAGTACAAACACGAATTAAATGTACCTCAGTGTAGATTACAAATATTCAGAAGAAATGTATATGTCAGTGCTATTCAGGTATATAACAAGTTACCTAACTCATTTAAGGAACTTCCTATCCCAATTTTCAAGAAAAAGCTGACAAGTTGGTTATTGGATAATTGTTTTTATGACATTGGCGAATACATGGAATACTGTAAAAATGCAAGATGACATATTATATTTACTATTATTATTTTAATTTCTGACGTTATCTACAATCTGACATTTTCTTAATATTTTGATAATTTTTTTTTTGTAGTATTTGCAATCATATTGGTAACTGATGTAATATGACAGCATAAATTTCAATGAATTATAATGTATTATAAAATTAAATATTTGCACACCATATGTCATGGTAGAATGTAATTGGGCCATATTTATATTAAGATCATACTACTTTGTACACCTACATTCTGGCAAATAAAGTATTATTATTATTATTATTATAAAAATAAAATACTAGATAAGCAAAAAACTAAAATCATAAAATTGACTTCAATTGGATTCAAAAGGCGTGGAGTGGATTCATAATTAGGTCAATAATCACTCCACGTTGTTGAATTCAATTTTATTGTAATGTATTTTAGTAAGGACGTGATAAAAATTATTAATTACATCTTTTTGTTTTTTTTCCCTTACATCTTATGTGTAAGTAAGTAATTAAAGTACAAAGTCAACGAAAGCTAAGACGATTAAGGTCTACGAGCTAACTCGACGAGTAAACACATGTTGGCCCTAAATAGTCCCATTTCCTGGCAGCATTAGGTCAGCTCGGAAATAACAAATTTTATTGCTGTCTTTAGAACTACATATTTATGTTATAAGCATATAAACTTTCATTTTCTACAACAATTATGTTAAAATTAGTTTTAGGAGTTGATTTTAAAAACGGTGAAATTAAATTATAAATTATCTTGAAAAATTGACACTTCCATACTTTGTTTAAAACCCAACATGAGACGATTTATTATACTCCTCTTAATTTAAGATTTAGGAACCTGGCATTTGCATTGTTTGCATCACACTACTCTCTTTTTAACACTAACGAAGTAAAAAATCCAGAGAAGATGAGACACGCAAATTTAAATAGAGACGCTTTTAAATTTCGTTGTCATGGTTGGGGCCCGTGTGCCAGAAGCACCAGTACAACATGAGATACAGAGACTAAATCTACGATGTATAACTTGGTACACTAGTTGGAGGGATAACCATTTTGTGTGACAAATTTAATCCAAATTATCACACATGTAACAAACATCCATCCATCTTTCTATACAAACTTTCGCTTCTTAAAATATTAGTAGCATTATGAGCTGTAGATCGTAATTTCGAACCTAAACAGGGGCTTTATTTTGTGTAAATTATTTTATCACCGCTGCTCTCTAAAACGGCAAAGGAAAACGTCGCGAGGAAGCGGGCATGTCTAGAACCTAAAATTCTAAGGCGTAGATAAATGAGGCCTGTCTCCCAGCAGTGAGAACAAATAATATACTCGAATATGAAATTCTACCCAGGGTAGATTTTATTTCCATAATGGATGATTCTGATTATTTAACGAGGTTGAATTTTTGATGCCCTATCTTTTTATTTTTAATTCTTTCCCTTCATTTTTATATACTTGCATAAAACATAACTACATTATTATTTTAATACTTGTTAGCTTTTTAAATTATTTAAATATTAAAAATAATAAAAACAAAAACAATCAACAATCCAAAAACCTGGAAAACTGGTGTTTCTCCGCATCTACTTGTGGTTGAATCCGCACGAGTACTAGGCTGACATAACTATTAGAAAGTAGAATGTGTTTTATTCATAGCTGGCAGATAAATTGCAGCTTTTACCTACGTGCTGATTGAATATATTATAATAATCGCTAGTAGAAAGTATTCATTAGATTTTTAGTCAGTTTTGTGGTAAATAGCAGAAATATGGAATTACGGAGTACTTCAGCAAATCTAAAGTAAAAAAAATCAACAAAAGAATAACAAATGATGAACAAGGGTTACAGTATTTAGCATTAAGAAGGCCTGGCTTAGTAGAATAACATGGTCTATCTGTAGCTATTAGTTGATAGAGCTTCTCTATAACCCATTTAATCTATAAATAAACCTGTATCCATTTATCTCAGTAACACATAAGGAATTATCAGAACTATAGAGCAAAGCTAATTTTACCTAAACATGTTTTTAAAACTGTGCTGGAGACAAATGCGAAGACTGTCACTACATCAATAACCATTGCAGTATCAGCCAGCCACGCTTTATGAAGTCGTGTAATGCTACAATCAGTCTGTCGATGTCGCCCTGAAAATTATACCCTTGGTAGGTATAAATTTCAGGTCGCAGGGCAGACTATATATAATAAAACAACGTAGACAACGTTATCATTTATAACCTCGACATTTTTTTTGCATTAGAAATAGACAGAGATGATAGCTAACAATCTTTTTATTTTTTATTTTGTACCAATATCGAATGGAATCATATCAATGTTTGTTTGCCAAAATGTTTTAAAATAAGATTCAATAATATCCACATTTGTACTTTTAATAATATATTTAACATAATTTTCAAATAAGAATCATCGGTATACTCCAGATTTACAACTTAAACGATTAGTTTCCATTACACTATTAATCGATTCGATTCCAGGTCAGACAAGTACCAACGTAACTTTTCTAAATTATATATGTACTTTCTAAGTATATCTTGGATACTAATGACTAATGAAGGTGAAGGAAAACATTTTGAGGAAACTTGCGGCTTTTTAAGTCTGAAATCGCATTAAGCTAGCGTGATGATTACGCTCAATCCTTCTCTGTATGAGAGGAGGCCTGTGAAGCAGTGGGATGATAAAAAGGTTGTTGATGATGATGACACTATTAATCTACAATAAATTAAATGATTGTTGGCACACAACACAAAATTAAAATTCTAGGCACAATTCGTTATTCTAATGTATTAATGTATCTCTTCATCATTCATTCATCTTTCAGTTTGTCTAGCATATGTGAATCAGGGGCCTGTTTCGGGCGATTTACTCAGACCTACTAGGTACTAACTTGTTGGAGAGGGCTAATACCACTTGCCATGCGCAAAGTTTCGGTCGGTAAGGTCAGAGCGAGATAGGACGAAACACGACGAAGCTTCACATTTCAAGTAACCTTCAAACACATTGAACCTTTGCCATGGTCTGCGACCCTTCATATTAACAGTTAAAACAAATGATATTGTGAATTGCCATTTTATTAAAAGCGATAGCTACGAACGAGTCTGTGTTTTATGTTTGTGGATAAACGAATAATGTTGGCGTGGCTGGAGCATAACGTTGACTTGGCTGGAAACAATACATAGGAATACTTGCATCGATAACGTTAACAGGTATAAAAATATACACCAGGGCAAACAAATAATAAAAACTGTGGTTCCTTATGAAACTGAAATATATAGCATAATTTATTTAATTTATTTACTATCGCAGACACGCGACGCCCTTTGTTGTCTATTGTATAACTACATTTTCTTTTATTAAATGGTTAAACGAATGTGATCCATTGATATAATAAATGGGCAAACAAATTCAGCATCTGCAAAACCAGTTTACTGACCCTGTCTGGACCGTTATTATGGCTCCAGTATTATTGTGCAAAATTTTATACGATATATTAGGGGGATACAAAACGTTGACGGAATATTATTCCATTTTGGTTCTTTTGCAAGAGCTAACCTTTCTAGCGACTCAGTGCACTTTGTACCAGTCAAAAAGAAAGGCTTTAATTCTAAAGAAGTGTAGCATAGCAAAAAATACTGAAGTATTGTGTCCGTGCATTACAGGTGGTGTTTGAAGTGAACCAGGAAGCCTGAAGTTATAAAACAAGTGAGTAAGTAAACATTATACTACACTAACGCACTAACTGCTCCTGCTACGTATAATTCCAATAACATATTATAAAATCAGAACTAATTTTTACTTTGCGATAGATCGATATAACTGCCTAAACTGCATCTTTAAAAGAATGTTCAAAATGTTGTTGACAAAAATGAAATATGATTTTTGGTATATTTTTAAGGATCAAGCCCAATACAAATTACTTATTAAGTACTGTGGTCCCCGTGCTACCCTCTACTAAATGCCTCAAACTTTTCCTTAGCTCCTATTTAACTAAATTTGTTAGGAGCAGTGAGAAAACAGCTATTTTGATAAATAATATAATCGCACAATATTTTTGGTTACTTCGATTTAGCAAAAATTCAAAGATACTAGTTAAATTTCCCTTGAAAGTTGCATAATGAATCCGCATTTAGGACGTGGGCCATTTTTATTGCCAACATGAAATGTGAATAAAATCATTTTTAAGAATCACAGGGAGCGTCCTCCGAATGCCCAACATGTTCTACATAACTGTTGATGCAGATAATGACGCAACATTAAAACTCTACACGAAAAAGTTTTGTTTCATAGCAAAATTGTCGTGCTGAGTTACATTTATGTTTTATTTTATACAACTTTAATGCTAAGTAAATTGCCAAATGTGACCAAGTCTGCACAAAATGGCGGCTTGTTACCATTGTGTTTACTAATAAGTTTATACTTACCACTAAGTAACATAATACATTGCGTGAATTAATAATAATGTTTATGTTTTCAGACACAAAGCAATTTAACTAATAATGAAAGAGCCGTCGTCAGTGAATGATGCATTGACGAGTGACGTGCATCACTGCACTTAAGCGGGTGCTGTTGGCCTATGAAGTTCTTAGTGAGTACTTGTAACTAATACCATTGCTAGTCTATCTATAACTCTCACCACTAAACCAATAATTCAATTCTAAATTCCTTTCGTCTCCTTTTCTACCTCTTGTTAAGAAGCCTGAAAGAAGGAAAGAAAGACTGTAAAAATTAAGCTTATTTGGAAAGCAAGAGTACCAGCAGTTCTGTTAACTTTCTGAGGGCCGTTTTGGTCTAGTTATGACAGGTTATTACCTGTTGTATTCAAAACAAGAAATACTCTTATATCACAGAGACAATACAATGGATATTCTTGCATTATTAACCAACTCTCCTACCTTGACAAATTAGGCTGTTACATAATGAGTACCCTGGAACCTCGAAGGGAAGATTTAGATTTGAGATTTTTCATATAAACTGCTCAATGGCAATGGCAATGGTATTATTGAGCAATTTAGATTTTTTTATTTAGGTTGTAATTAGGTTCAAATTCAGAGTACCACGTAGACCACTTCGTAAACCCATAACACCTTTAACTCCACCTCTTTGCCATACAGTGTCTGGTGCTAATTCACCTGTACTACTTAAGTGAAAACTGGTAAACAAACACAGTGACCTGGATGACGTCCAAGCTGACTCAATTACGATATTTTTCAGACGTCATTAGTGTATTAGTTATTTCGAATGCAGTGTAGTTAGAATATAAACACACATTGATAAAACTACAAAGAGCAGTTAGCATGTGGTGTTTGCCTCTTTGGTTGTGCAGTTAGATTTAAGACATTAATTTGTATGCATTCATAAAGTGTAAAATATCTGTAGCAACTGTTGGTGAACCTTAATTAAATAAAAGTAAAAAAGTATCGTTCTAAATAAAATACTTATGTACATGTATAATTTTTATATTACACATATTTCCATCACTTGTCAAATTAAAATATTATGTACTTCATAAAAGTAAATATTGCCTTTGATATATTTCAGATAGACAAGGAAATAAAATTGAAGACCACAATGCGACAGTCATTATTTTTGGAGGCTGGAACAGAGTGAAATAACTCACAATAGCACTGCTTTGTTAAGCGACAACAGTGCTTCATGCAGTATGATATGTGGGTATGTACATATAATCCACTTTGTTTCCCGTCTATCCGACTATCAGAAACAAGGCAAATCATAATCGAACCGTGAACTTCAATGTTGAACTTTTTCGTAAATCATCGCGTCACAATATACTAATGTGTGATTTTGAATTTCTACTAATTACAGTTACTTTGTGACATAATATCGTATGAAAACTATGTTTATAATCATTATCAACGCTAGTATATTGTCGCATGAATTGTTTCAAGCTTATCTGTTTAGTTAAAAACTGGTGCAAGAGCATCACTTTTGTATTCAGGGGTATTACATTAGATTCGAATTATACGCAGTTACAAATTAATTAAGGCTATGGTCTACCGCGACAAACATCATGATCATCTCAGCTTTAATCCCAGTCGCATCCGCAGCTTTTTCAGCTTTGGAGTCTGGGGTTCGCTTTACTAGTCTAATTGCTGATTTTGGCTAAACTTCGACATTTTCCGTGAAGCGACTGCCGTCTGACCTCCACAACCCGAAGGCGATATCTAAGCATTGCAGTTAGACCAATTGTTAGACTTTTGAGGGCTCTTACAACCCGTAACGACTGCCACTAGATGTTCATATGGCAACCGGGACCAACGGCTTAACGTGCTTTCTGAGGCACGACCGAGTGCAAATATTCATATTCATGCATACAAATATTTGCACTGTGCGGGGATCGAACCCGTGCCTCCTTGCGTAATGGCCGCGTTCGCTACCGCTACGCCACGGAGGCGGTTTACCGCGACAAACAATATCACTAAATCGTGCACGCACTAAAACGTGTGGCATGCCTTATTCTTACTGTGACTACAGGTAATCAAACTTGATATAAATCCTGACAAATATTTTCTGTAAACTCCTAAATTTAAATGACTTTCGTTAAACGGCGTCAACTGAAGCCCAAAACTCACTACACTGATTTCTGTTTCCATACAGTAGTCTAAGTAAACTTGCATTATTAATTTCAAGAAAAATGATTATGTTAATTAATATTATATCAATATTCGTAAAAATAAGTAGACGTAGGTATCATAAAATAGGAAGTTTGGATATTGAAATTATCATAAATATAAATAACTAATATGGTAAAAATCGTTGTCTTCAGAACCCAAGAGCCAGCCTGATGTGAAACCTTGTGGAAACTTCAAATAGCTCAAAGCCAGGTGCTGCTCGACCAAAACCAGCTTCCAACAGGCCTCACCTTCTCAAGCATATACCATCGGCAAGTCATCATCGTTTCACAATATGGTAAGTTATGTATACATATGTATGTATATTGTTCAAGTCTACTCTATTGTTCAAAACTATCCATTAAAAACATCGTAAAAATAATATGACGAACCAAATACAAAAATATCTTTATAATCAAATGTTTTCGAATAATTACAAATTATTTCACTTGTATTGATTTTTACATGTATGTATTTTTTCTATCTTGGTAACATTAAGTTTTTAAGCAATAGGTATACCTATTGGCTACCAAGAAAAAATAGATTTCAACTTTTTAAGGAATATACCCAAGTGTCACTAAAAAAAACTTCTTGTTTAATTAACACTAAGTTATAAATCTCTATTTTTACAGATTATACGACGTTTCTACAATCTACTCACACCTTAAGTTTTAGTTTCCAGTCATAATAACGGTCATCACGACAGAGACTAAACTGACAAGTCTCTAATGCAAACCACCAGACCAAAGATATCAATTATTTAAATGCAAATTTGTTTATTTATCAGTTTACAACTGTCCTTACAGGTCTTACCCTAATGCGACAGTGCAGTTATCCACTAATACTTTAATATACATACACTAATTCTTAAATATAACTAACAATATTTAATATAACTCTTGCGAGTTCACTCAAATAACACGAAAATGTAATGAATAATATAATATATTGCAATTGTAATGCTTTAGTCCATATAAGACAAACAAACTGTAATACATAAAAATATAAACATGTAATAAACAAAGCAAATATACAAAATATGTAGACATCACTTATATTGTGTAATAGAGCAACAATGTGACTATATTCACGATCACCTAATTGTTACTAAATTACTTTCTTGCGGCCATTTATGCTCATGATAATAGAAATGATGGATCATAAATTATATATAATACTGAAGCGTCAATTCTACTAAATTTGATAAAACGATGTGCTGTAAAGCTTATTGAAATTTCCATTCTTATTCTATGCTTGTATCAAGTGCCTTAATTGTAGTAAAACTATGTTTATTGTTTTTATTATAAAATTTTTAATTAAATGTAATGTTGTTGCCTAGCTGCGTGCTTTGGTGTCTACTGTAAATGCAACAAGCAATTGTTATATAGATAAAACAACTCGAAACAACAATGTCATCATAATTTGCATCCAATCTTATGGAATATATTTTAGTAGCTTCCTGGTCTTTATTACAAAATGTAATAAGTAAGATGTGTTGCGCGTAGCTGCACTTTGCTACGACACCATATTGCGTAGTTACCGCTACGATGTCGTAGCACGTCGTAGTATACCGCTACGGTGCCGTAGCGGGTAACAGATTTATCGTTGCCTCTTGGCAACACACAGTTGCAAACAACAGAAACTGTGTTTCTTAACAGTTTTTGAAAATTAAATGTGGATTTAATGTGGTTATTTTCTATATAACATTGTCAGTTTCAACAATATTTGTAGATGGAAAAACGTAATGTTCTTTTGGTAATTTTACTTAATCACTTTAATTTCATATCAGCAATGTTAATTGAAAGGCTGCTGGTGTATTTCAAAGTATGTGTATAGTGTAGTATATGTGTATAGTGGCATATTAGAGTTACCTATATACAGTTTGGCTGCTTGTATAACTTGTATAACTTTACTGTGGCGCAATTAAAGAATTGCGCCACAGTGAAATTTGTTGAATTTTATTTATTTATTCTAGTAGTCGTTTGTAATTTGTTATAATAGATAGAACAACACTTGAATGTAGGTAATACTTATTAGACAACTATTTTATTTCGCAACTGTTTTGTATTAGTTGTAAAATCATACCAACATTTTATCTAACACATCTGAGATTAGTATGTAAAGTTTGTTATATAAATATTATTTGTCTTTAATCTCAGATAACAATATTATAATCTTTATAAAGCGTAATATCTTAAAGAGGAAAGGAAGAATACACTAATGATTTTAGATACTCTTCAATCGTACTGAAGCTTATCTGATAAATTGGCAAAAGTATTTCTTTACTCAATTTATTCTGTAAACTCATGCATACTTTACTAATTTTTGTGGATATCTTTGAGTTACTTTGAGGATCGATGTAGTAATAACGAAGACAATGACCAAGAATTTATTTTCTCAGACATTTAGATATGAAATCATACTTTTTTTATAAAGTGGCAGTTCTACTATGATATGTTAGTAACCAAAGCTTAAAATAATACTGTATGAAATACTACTAAATGATCAAGATCATGACATTCAATCTATAAAATTTAATTGCAAAACTTAAGTGGCCTGGCATATTGCCCTTAGGCCGTACGGCGTAAGAGTGAAGTGCAAACTGTAATGCAAAAACAAAATGTGATTGTAAAATAATTGTAATTAAATAAAATCATTCAATCTCTTTTAATTCGTTGTCTTTTGTTAACTATGTGTTATAATCGGTAATTTACCTATTTTTGCACCTGGTAAGTCACATGGCTGTAAAGTCATGGTGGCCTAGTGCTTAAAACACCAGCCTCTCAAGTAAGAGTGTGCGGGTTCGATTCCAGGTCAGGCAAGTACCAATGTAACTTTTCTAAAGTTATATGTACTTTCTAAGTATATCTTGGACACCAATGACTGAAGGTGAAGGAAAACATGTTGAGGAAACCTGGACTTTATAAATCTGAAATCGCCAACCCGCATTGAGCAAGCGTGGTGATTACGCTCAATCCTTCTCTGTATGAGAGGAGACCTGTGCCCAGCAGTGGGACGATAAAAGGTTGATGATGATGATGATGATGATGATGAATTCACATGGTGGGACGGTTAAAGAACATTATCCCAACTGCGACGAAAACTACGCTAGCATAATAGATTTTACTACCCATACCTGACTATGTTGATGTTAGTTATTCAGATCTTACTCGTACTGTGGCACAAAATTAATTTTGACATAAGATGTATGATGAAAATTTAAAGTGGCTTTAAAGGATGATATTACAGCTCTCAATGTGAGAATTGGCAAATATGCCCGAAGCGCTGCAGATATCTACTCTAATAACTTAATGTTTAATACATTGCACTAATTACTTAATGTTTGGAAGACATTCTACCACCTACGTGGGACACAAGCAAATTACAATTTACTCACTATATGATATCAAAGCTCAATTCCTCCAATTAATATCGTCTTATATAATCAATCCATGTGAATTTATCCCTCGCTTCTTTTTATTGTCCCATATGACGAGCCGCCTCCCCAGTAAGTACATGGTGTTACTTCAAATAGACAGTTAACATATTTCCTTAAAAATTAACTTAAAGAATATTGAATATGAAAGAGAAACCGAGTCAATTCTCTTTATTTTATTCCCATAATACAAATTTTACTGACGAAATCATCTTAAAATTTGTACATTAGTGCACCATAGCACCGGTGCACGAATATATCATGTATAAACGAGCTACTGTTGTCATGGGAAGGAGCCGCGGTCCATTCATGCTATGTCGCATCGGTTCGGCCTTTTATAGAGCCGAGAATCGAAACGGGGTCGGCAGGGTGCTACGCCGTGGTTGCTGCACTTTGAAGTATGCGGAAAGCGAAATATATTAAATTAATTAAAAGATAAAACATTTCTGCTTGTTATATTAAAATATAGAAATATGGCTTTATTTTAGAACTATTATTTTAAGGCGGAACATTTGATAGACATAAGTTGTTTGTTAAACTACTAGGTCTAAGTAACTTCCGCTGAGGCGGCGAGCTTACTTACCGGATTGCTACCATGGCCACGCCACATGTGGGAGTGGCGGGAGGAGGCAAAACGCCATGGCATAACTCCGCTGCGGCAGCCAGAGCTCCGGCAGGATTTCAAGGTGACTTGGCGAGTGCGATTGTCGCAATCCAGTGATGGGCACGCCCCAATAGCAGCGGCAAGTCTCCTCTTTGAGGAGTGGCTAGAGAGGCGCCACGGTGCCCTACCTTCCGCCTGACGCAGGTTCTCACCGCACACGGCTGTTTCGGGAGGTTCCTGTCACGGATAAGGCGGTAGAAAACGCCAGGGTGTCACCACTGTGGGAATCGCCCGGAGGACATGGTGGAGCATACGGTGGCGGTCTGCTCGATTTGGGTAGAGTACCGCCGTGAGCTCGTGACGGTGATGGGTGGCGATCTATCGCGTCCGGCCCTGGTCCAGGCCATGGTTTGGAGCGAGAGTGCATGGCAGGTCGTCACTTCCTTTTGTGAAACAGTGATGCTGGCAATGGAGGAGGCAGAGCGCGTGAGGGAGAAGGAACCCCAACGCCCTCACGCTTCTAGCCGCCGCAGAAGACGTCCTGATCAGAAGACAACATCAAACTAACTTAACTATTGCATATCAACTTACATTAGAAAGAGATTTCAATGAGAATGAAACAATATTCTGTTTACTTTCTAACCGAAGGTTGTAAGCGTCCGTTACCATGGCAAAGTAACTCAGAAAGGGATTTTTTTTTAATATTGCCCTACACTATGAATTACAAATAATTGTTCCGTGCGGGAATCGAACCCGCGACACGCAGCGCAGCTGTCAATGATCAAACTAAAGATCTGATTTACTTGATTTGGTTACATTATGCAAAATTACTCATCATCATCATCATCATCATCTTAGCGTTTGTCCCGGTTGCATCCGCGGCTTTCGCGTTGGAGCCCGGGGTCCGCTTTCCTGCACATTCTCCTCCATTTCGCACGATCTTTAGCATCCTACAACTACTTACAACATCAAGCCAGCACTTCTTTGGTCTACCTCACTTGTTCCGGCCCGGCGGAGGCACCATGGCAAGACATTTGTTACCCACGTAACCTGCCGGTTTACGTAAGACGTGACCGTACCAGCGCAGGTGACTCTCTTGCAGTTTGTCTGCTATGTCACGGACACGGAGACCGCCACGGATGCGGGAGTTTCTAATGCGGTCTTTCCGCGTAACTCCACACATCCACCGCAGTATATTTATCTCCGTGACACGCATCTCCTGCTTGTGTCGCTCAAGCACAGGCCACGCCTCACTGCCATACAGAAGGACAGGTCTAATGATGGTCTTATAGACCTGTCCCTTCAGCTTAACCGGCATTTTGGGGTCACAAATGACACCTGTCACCTCACGCCATTTTGCCCAAGCTGCGGAAATGCGTGCTTTAACGGCGCAATCAATATCGCCGGACGCGTGGAGCACATACCCCAAGTATTTAAATTGGTCTGTGCACTCGATCAAGTCTCCGCCTATGCACACAGGCATGGGTCTGTGGTATTGCTGGCCATGTACACCGTCTTCGCCACATTGAATTTAAGACCTCCGTTCTCAAGCGAGTTCTTCCACGCATTTACCCGTCGCACCAACCGTTCCCTGTCCGCGTCTGTCAGCGCGATATCATCAGCATACATGAGCAACCAGAGCATCATACATGAGCATATATGAGGTTGCTCATGTGAAATCTTGATGCTGTCTGACAAGACATCTAATATCACGCTGAACAGGAACGGACTAAGGACGGATCCCTGGTGTACTCCGACGGTGATGGGGAAGGGTTTAGTGTCGCCAACAGAGGTCCTAACAAAGGAATCGGAATTGAGGTACATGTCTCGAATTATGTCAACATAGGCTTCTGGTACCCCTTTGGACCTCAGTGCCCACCAGATCACCCCCGAGGGATACAGTCGAAGGCCTTCTGCATGTCTAAAAAGAGCATATACAGAGGCGTGTTCTTCGATCTGTATCTCTCCATGGTGATCCTTAGGGAGAAGATAGGGTCCGTGGTTCCGTACCCTGGACGGAACCCATATTGACACGTCGAGACAGCACACTCCTGCCGGATCCGGGAGTCTAAAATCCTCTCAAAGATCTTCATGGTGTGGGACATGACCTTTATACTGCGATAGTTGCCACACTCCTGTACCGAGCCCTTGCCTTTGAAGACTGGAGTAATGATACTCAGTCTCCATTGGCTCGAGATTTTACCGGTCAGGAGCACGCGGTTCAAAAAGCAAGTTAACATGCCCACACCGCGAGGACCCATCGCCTTCCAGCGAGCCGTGTGGACTTCCTCAGGCGTTATCGGGGGCACTAATCCAAGGTTCGGAGGGAGTTTTGGTGTCTGCACCTCTTGGTGCTGCTTATTCAGCAACTCGTGGAAGTACTTGCGCTATCTCTCCTTCACCGCACGATCCTCGCAAAGCAGGTTACCAGTAGGGTCTTGTACACAACGGCACTTGGATATATCCAGTGCCGCTTTCACCCTAGAACGTGCCAACTTGTAAATGACCTTCTGCCCCTCAGACGATACCAACTTCTCGTAGACCGGTTATGCAAAATTACTGTCATAAATAAAAATGCATAATCATGATACATACGAGATAAATCTAGAAGTAAATATTTAGCTATACCTGGTAGTAATGTAGAAGCTTCATGTTCTTAAATGTTTTTAGATATTTTAAAATTATTTTGAAACAGCGGCGGAACAACTATGGAGTTTGGTTTATCAATTTTCAAGGAGCTTGTTACAGTTAGTTAGCGACGTGATTTAATGCTATTTAAGTGCTTTTTAATTACTATTACTTTAATTATACCGGGCATGGAAACATAAAAGTGTGTTCAAAAGGGTCCATTCTTTGGTAAAATTAAAATGACTATAGTATAATCCGGCTTCAAAATTATTACAGGTTTATCAGTGTTTACTTCTGAAAGATGTTGTTTTCATAATTAATCTTACCATATATTGTCTCTCTGATAGTGAATAGTACACCACAATGTGTTATTGTGGTGTACTATTCTTATCATCATTTTGATGAAGCTTTAAAGCTTCAAACCTAAATTGTTTTTGTCCATTTTTGCAGTTTTTGCGAAGCCAACTTAGATTTCATATACAACATTATTGTTTGTTTATGCGAAATCGAAACACGTGTCCAGTATTTTTAAGCAAAGAATCTATGTACTAAATTTGAACAAAAATATAATGAAAAACCACAAAGTTATGAGCTTGCTATTCTACTTGGTTGTCCCAACAAGAATATGGTCAAAAGTCCGCTCATGCGGACGAGCGCGGGACATTGACCACTTTCGTCAGCTGTGCGCGCAGCAAATGTACTATGATCTATCGTAACCGCTCGGTAACCACTCTGCAACAATTTCTAAATGTATTTGTGAAAAAATATAACATGGTGTAAAAATGATTGGAATCGATTCAGTTGCTTATTCTGAACAAACTGTATTCAAGATTCGCATAAAAAAATAACGTTGTATAAGACACATTTCATACACTCTGTTATTAGAAACAGCAGCTACCGTTCATTGACAAACAAAAGTTTTGCAATTTGATTGATGTGTCAAATTGTAGTTAGATAGTACACCAAAAAAAAAAACGATTTAATTGAAAAACAAAACCGAGAGCAAATATCAGCCAATATATTCTATAAGAATCTCACCGTAAACAGTTACGTGAAGTGCGCTTAGATTTAGCTGTCGATAGTGTCAATATCTTAGCATTACTTCTAATGAAAATTCATTCCACGCTCATTACACCTAAGCTTTCACGGTGGGATGGTTACAGTATCATATTGCAACAGTCCTACTTCCGTAACATAGTTTCAAGCACAATTCTAGACTACATAGTTACAAAACTTTTTAACTTTTGAGTTGACTGATTTTTGAAGTCAAAAGTAGTTATGACCGAATGTAAGTTTTAACTGTGAAAAACATAATACCTCACAAAAATTACAGATAAGATAGAGTACTAGTTATAGCAAAAAAGTATACAGAACAGTAGTCAGTATCATAAAAATCCTTAATTGAAGACTATAAATTAAAGTTTTTCAACTTATCAACGTTTTGATTCTTGCCCAACATTTAATAACTTTTCGCGACGCTCATCGTTGTAATATGAGGTTAGTGTTTTGTTCTTAAACTAAAACCGAGCTCGAAGATTGGAGCTGTGCAACTTAGATCGGTAAAGACTTTATTGTGTAACTTACAGTTTGCCAAAAATACAATAATTTTTTCGTTGAAATCTATGGACAAGTTTCGTCTGCAATTTCAATGTCGGTACATTGAAATTGCAGACGAAACTTGTCCGTGCGAAACGCGGCCTCGAATATACACATTGAGCAGATACCTTATTTTATCTTTCAGAAATGAAATTATTTTCCAAAAAAATCCGTTGTTCGCAAAAGTGGTCTTGAAAAAAATCTCACAATAAATTAAAGACAAATATGAGACCATTCGACTGAAATCAATGCCATCTGTCTTGCATGATTTAAATGACCAGTGCCTGACCTTGAAAAGGGCTCATGCGTTTGCAATTAGTTCCCCGTCTGGCCGCAACTGCAGCCATTTACTTCTAAGGATATCGAGCGCTGCTGTCGCCGAATGTATTCAGAAGGACGATACAGGACGAAATTTCGGAAGTAATTTGTAGTGGCACATTAGCTCAGCTGGATGGAATAGAGCGTCGCGTTGGAAACGCGAAGGTCGTAGGTTCAAGTCCTGCATGTGCCGATTTTTTGCACTTCTAGCTTTTTAGCGTTTTCTAAATTTTGTACATTTGTAACAAAATATTGCATTTATGTGAGTAATAATCCACTAATAATTCAGGTAGTTCATGTTAGTAGTACAGGAATCAGCAATAACGTTATTTTAATATGTTTAGAATTCTCAGAAAAAGGGGAGGAGTACGTGATATTTTATAAATCAAACTTGATATCTGTAAAAGTAATTAAACAAAAATTATAATATTATATACAATATTTAAAAGTTATTACAGATTTATTTTGATAGCATGTTGTTGTTGGTGTTGATGCAATCCACAAGTAGGGGTGCTAAGATAATTGAGTACTGTAATAACAATACTGTACTACTGTAGTAACAATATTGGTTTTTAACTTTCACATTGAATTTTGATATATTTCTCATGCATCAGAAGCAACTTACCAAAACAGACCAAAACTAGAACAACATTAAATAAAATGAATTATTTAATTGACTATCTGTGGTCGCCGCAGCCATGTCCTCTTCCATATTTTCCTTTTGTTCATCCGTTTGTGAATTCCCTTCTAGTCATAACATCTTTTACACATTTGTCCATACGTCACATTGTCCATACATGTTAGTACAATCTTTTCAAATCAAATTAAAATAATCTTGTGTTAGATTCACTCAAAATATTTCTTATCTACCTACCTAAAATTATTGGTTTTCCTAAAGACGAATTTGATATATTAAATCTAGTTTTAATTAATTCTATGTTTATTATAAATTTAAAATCACATAAGATGCATTTTATTATTGATTTGTGTAAAAATAAACCTTTTTTTATTTGTAAAATACAGTAATTTTGATGTTTTTTGGATTTGTAAAAACCATGTGAATCAGGAACGGATCACCGTTAATACAATAAATTAATATACAAACCTCTCTTAAAGTTTTACTTGGAAAATAAATATCAAACGGTGTGTTTTAAACGGGTAGGGTCTTATCACAAAAACTTAAACACTTTTTAAATGCGTTTCTAGTGTCAGTATTACGTCAATATTTAAAAAAATTGTGTCGTGTTTAAAAGGTGTTTAGCCTTTGTGGAAGTAAGGTTATATGTTTCGAACACCAAGATTATGATAATTTTTGTGAATGTTGTCATATAATGTCAACAAAACAAAACACTAAACTAAACAATTAAAGGAAAGATTATAATATTGAAAAATTATTCATTAATTGTTGAACAAAAATTGTATTACTCGAGAGAATTTACTCCTGGTTAAGACAGGAAGATCTGGAAACTCAGGTCTGAGCCCTGAACTGACCATAGCTCTGCGTGGATTTATAATGAAGCCTTATTAAACGTCTTTAAGTTGAAATTTGAATAACATCCATTAGTGACCCGGCAAAAAGTTTGGACGTTTATATAACCTTAACTCTTGATCAATGGCCTCTGTGGAATATATACCACAATTTTGCCAATAACACATGTAAAAAATTATAGAAATTCTTTAAAAAATCTATTTCACAATAATGGCGGATGTCGCCAATGACAGTTGAAAAAAACGGCCGCGTGAACCGTCTATGAGGAAGGTTTAAGGCAAAGTCATGATGTGGCCAGTAAGCTGCGATATTTCAATGTTCTTTATGAATTATTTACTGAATGTACTTTTTACTACTTAAATCACGCGCTTTAATTTAGTAAACAACCCTATAAATAATTTTAAACGTCGAATGAAACATGCGCGTGACACTAATCTTAGCTTTCCCGTCAAAACTCCTCGACGTTTATATGTTAATGAAATACAGCTCATCAATATTTGTAAAAAAAGTTGCCATGGTCACATAATAAACAATGTTGTCAAAAATTTACATACCTAATATAAATATTGTTGATACAATGAAATCTAATGTTTTATTGTGTTAAAAGGTATTGTGGATATTGTGTTTAGAAATGTACCGTTCATAACGCTGAGATGTCACTAGTTCGTCGAAACGTAGCGTTAAAGTTGAGGACAATGTCTGCTAGCTGATTGTGGATAAGTAATGAGTCTTGGTGTCATTGAAAGCAATCAGATAAACATCTAATGGTAATGGAGTGCTTATTCTGACCTGCAGGAATGAATGCAATTAAGTGTGAGTACATTATACAGTGTTTTCAGTATATTCTTAATGAAAACAATATCTTATAAAAGTATTCTTAAAAACACTTTTCCTATAATGACCGATGTTATTTTCGTCGTTGTTGCCAATTTGATCTAGTATGTCTGGCTGTACACAACCCCAGTAGATCTTGACGCTAGTACGTGGTATCGGGTGACGCAATGGCTTTTGTTTGTGCATAATATGGTACGAGGGCGGATTTGGGGTGCAACTGACAGAATTACGCTTGTTACTCTATTCCTATCTTTATCTAGCCTATTGCAACTAGATACCATTTGACAGAATTACGCTTGTTACTCTATTCCTATCTTTATCTAGCCTATTGCAACTACATACCATTGGACGAAAAGACAATAATTATGAATGTTACTTTCGGTATACCCTTCTGTGCTCAGCGAAAATTCAGAGCAATCGTTGCCATGGTTACGAAACGCGTGATTGATACCAGCACATCATGACTAAGAAAGAGTTATCAGCAAGTTTAATGGTTCAGTTTACAATACTTTTTTACTTTTTTACCATTATATACTGGTGATTGATCGATCTCACCTGATATGAAGCAGTGATGCGATGGTAAAGGGCTAGATTATTAATAGCCTATTCACTCTAGCCTTAAAGATACTTAAATTGTGGTCAGACCTAAGCTTGTCACCAACTTTTTATAAGAATTCCGCTAGAATATACGAGTAAATTACTTTTAGATGAGACAAGAATGATTATTTAAAAAATATGTATGAGAACACTATTACTGTAGGGTTCTAGTGTGTTATACAGGTACTTAAAAGTAAAATGAGAATAATGGTGGGAAATGGAAGAAATTAAGAGGTATATTATTCGATTGAACAGCATCTGTCTTGGTAGTCGCAAGAGCATTTGTCATGGATACAAAACGCGTGAATAAGTACCAACACAACATGACTTAGAAAGAGTTATTATTCAGCAAAAGTTCAATGCTTCATTTGTTTTGGATTTTAGCACAAACCAGCTACAAACAGCTCAAATTAAAAACCTTTTATAATTTAGCTTTAATAACTACATTTTAAAACATTTTTAATTTGAGCATATATTAATTATCAACGGTGTTAATATACTTAAAAAAAAACAGTTGTTTTTTTGTGATACATGATACAATGGCTTTAAAGGAAATGAAAAGGATGGGGTGATGAACAACATATGTTGTACTGACTCCAAATAAGAGAAGGTAGGTATCTGAAATATAGAAAAAATATTCAATAACCGAGTTTTGAAAACATATTACACTAATAGTGTATAATTAGACTTAAGGTTTCATACTTAGAAGTGTTGGTTTTTATTTCTTCGATAATTATCAATACATTGTATATTAAATATTTTGGGGGACTGCCTGTGTAATTTTGATGCTTGGAAAGTGCTGATTCGTAGCCCAATTTCAATAAATTAGAATATTTTAGACTTTTAATTTTCACTTTTGACAGTAGACATAGCTACAACATACATAAATGACGTCATGGCTACGATGGCTACGGGGTCATAGCACTCGTAGCAGATTTTAATATGCTGCGACCGTAAAAATTAACGTAACTGTAGTTAAAGTCTTTCTGCAAATACTTGTTCCATCCGTATACCATCAAGCCTAATATGACTAATCAACAAAAAGGAGATCTATATTTGAATTTCGTAAAAGTTTTTGTTTGTCATGTTAAGAAAGCAGTACACACATATGCATAAACACGAACACACTCACAAAATTTACAAGAACTCCTCCCAAACAATTACCTACACCTTTAGTTGTCATTCATTGAATTTTACCAACTTAACCTGCCCACTAATCGGCGAACACATATTTGTCAAATGACGCAATCTTTTGACAAAAGTGTGTTCGCCGATTAGGGGCTGGTGTCTTGAAATACGAGGCTGCCCTTGCTTAGGCTTCAGTCCACTCTAGGTATTTATTTTAAAGTGTGGTAAATAAACAATGTTTTTAATTTTTTATTTAACTTTTCCTTAAACAATAATTTACTTACTGAATTCACAATATCAAATCATTAGCAGTCAATATAGAGACGTTTATACATAATTAAAAAAGGCATGCATACAAATGAAATGAAATGATAGTAACCAATATGTTTCAAACGTTTCTATGTACAATTTTCATGATCGCTCTGTTGAGAACATCATAAGTGATATAAACTCTTTACAAATCCTGCTCTCCTGGTAAAACGAAACCGTAGCGTTACCATGGTTACGGATCCTGGCTCTACACAACATGCGCGGCAATTTTATTAAAGCTGAATTTTCAATGGTTTGACCAATAATAAATATTGTTTGGTTAAAAAGTTGAAAAAATATCTCATACCTAAAGGACTATCTCTTTTAGGAAAGATATTGCGGCAGCTTTTGTATGGAAAATATATCAAACTGTCAGTCATGTTTATTATTCAGAAGAGTTACGAAATTACTCTATATTATACTGTATATTTTTATTATGTAATAAACAATTCAAAATATGTGTGAATTGATTAAGATTTTGAAAGTTGGAGGCTTTTTTTTATTGTTTGGGATAGGAAATCATCAAATGACCTCTCCCGCTCTAGGTGCAGTTGAAGGGCGTGTCAGACTTTTACTGAGTAAAACCCACCCGTGTTTCTTCACCTGCCTGAGCGAAGGCCAGGGCCACAGTTTATTTTTTATCCAACCCGCAACCCTCACCCAGGAGGCATCAGTCTTTGTCACGTTGTGCTGATATCTCTTTGAGGCGCGCGTGAAACACAACGCGCCGTCGACTCGGGCCTGATCCTTACCGGGTGGCGAGCTGCCCACAGCTCAGCAGGCCCGCGCCCACGGTAAGTTTAAGGAAACATAATATTCGTAATTTTAAGAAAATTCTCTGATCTCAGTGACAATCTCTCCAAAAATCATGGTTAATTTACCTACATTTTGACATTTGGTTTTCGCCGAGATGAAACGACTAGATTTTGAACGTTTTAAATTACGATAATTGGCCTTCAGATCACGTAGTAAATTCCTCCCCTGTAAAATTGATTACCTTTTTTCACACAGTCAGGGGTAGATTTTCGGTGATAAATACCTATAAATATAGCTTCAAGTACATGAAACCGCAAACTAAGATTCTCCCATACTAACTTTGAAATCCAAAAACAAAAACTTAAAAAAGGTACTTAATTTATTTGTAAGTATTTGTGCCAAGTTTCAAGTTTTGTCTTCAGTACTAAAATTATTGATACAAATAATATCTTCCCTTTTCACCCTTTTAAATAATTAATTTACAAAAAGCCCTTCTCAGTGCTCCCGAACTATTTTTTTTTGTTTCATTATAAATAATCCATTCATGAAAAGGAAATTCTGAAAGAAATTTTATATTCTAATATCGGTAACGTGGGCTGTGCGTTTATATATCAGTTAGTTCCTCCTTTCTATAAAATATAAGTAAATAAATATAGTTTTAAAACACGCTTTAATAGCAATCGAACTAAAAAGTAGTTTATTTTATAGTATTGTATTGTCATCATCCCTTGACCCCTGTACTGATTTTCAAGTTAATCAGAATTGTAGAAATATATAGATGCGAAGCTTCACTTGTACATGATCGAAACACATTTTATTAACTTGAAATAAAATGTGTTTCGTTTTTTTTTGACTAGTGAGAGCACTCTAGTTTAGCACGGGTGCTATCTATTAATAAAGTCGCGACAAATAAAAAAACTAAATGGACTGATATATTTCTACTATTCATATTATATAAATCATCCAGATACTTGTGGCTAAAGAATTACATCATGACGGTTAAACAACGCCTGCTCAACTCGGTTAGTGGATGGGTGACCTTCAATTAAGTACCCAGAACCTTTAGTGTCTTTAATCGTTCTCGTTTAAAACTAAATCCAATAAATACTACAGCAACGCATTAAACAACAGAACTATCGTTATAGGCAGTAGATAAGCTCTTTTCTAGCTCAACACCAAATAATAAACCAAATATAACTCTACCCAGTTTTTAGGGAACATTCAGGTGTTAAACAAGGAGAAAAGTACGCATCATCCCTGTCTCACTAGCATAAAAGGTCACGCAGTATGCAGCTTGCGTCAGTGGTTGGCAGGGAGCCAACCTAGAAGTTTGGTTGGTCCCTGTTAACCACGCAATAAAAACCAGTTACTTGCAAGGTGGAATAAAAGTATGTTATTATTTTAAGTAATTCTAAACACAATATAATACCGAGACTCCAATAAAAAACGCAACGCCAATCTTATTAATAGTTATAAGAATAGCCGTGCAATTTTACATATCCAAAAGTATTGTCTTATTTTTGTAATATCAATTCTCGATCTAGACGTAGCTGAGTACTGGTATTATGTTATTATGTATACTTAAAACCTCTTGCTTACATGATTTTTTGAAAAGTGGTTTATCATTTATAATATTATTATGTAGGTAAATGGTGCGTGAGGTTTATTTATTTCAGTTTAGATTTACTTAAACCTTCTTCACTGATTCATAAATATTATGTGCGATAATAATCTAAAATTTCTAATTTTCCAGCATGACCATAGGTAGCATCACCTATTAACTCATGATAGAGTCTGTATGAACCAGATAAAAGGGGTTTAGGCTTGAGTCTACTCAGAAACAGATAAATGTTGTATCATTGCGTAGCACCAAATAAAAAAACTTTGTTTCCGATTGATCTCTTAAAATCTTAAGCTATCTTACGCAGACAACCCTCTTAGCCAGACAAAAGAAAGTGACTGACTTCCAACAAAACACTATTAAGTAAAAAATAATTAATTTCGGATGTTTGCCACCGACTTCCGAAGTAGATTGTGTTGGAATGGCGTTTTTTTCTTTGTAATGAATGTATTGAATGCAGTTAATCAATTAAACTATTAATAATAAATATTTATGTGATTAAAAATTAACATCAATAATCGTTATTAAGGTAACTTTTTAAATCTGATTACTTCATCTAATAACGATTAATGTAATCTGGTTACAATTAATCAAATTAATTACTTAATTGATTAATGCCACCCGTAAAGGAGTTTTTATTTTTTTCTTTTTGCAGGAGGCGGAAGTCCTCATGGACGCCCAGACTGGGCAGTGCCGGACTCTTACCGGCTAACACCACACCACCCCCTTTTTTTCCGGTGTGGAAAATCCTCAATTGATGTCCGCCGCCCTGGGGCGTCAGACTTCTACTGACTAAAAACCTCCCTGGTGTCTCATAAATAACGTGCACGCGTTCGGCCGCGGTCTAAATTTATCTACGGCCCCACATTCTCGTGCTGGCCCGGTCTGACCGGGCCTCGTCTCCTGCACGGTGTTAAACTACCCTGTGCATCGCCTCCGTGGAGCGCTCTGCCTTGCGCGAGTGCCTCCGCCTCGGGGTCCATCAGATAGGATGCGGGGACTTCCCCATATCCACGTCTTCTTCATGCTGCACGTCGGGTGCACAGTGGCCTGGGTGAGCTTGACAATATTGGTGTTCCTAATCCTGGGCCATGCCCTTTGCCATTTTTAATGTATTATACTTAAGTCTTACTTATTAATATATATTTTTTTCAGTATTTTTGTCCTTTATTCTTTTTTTTATCGTATTTGTTTTAGCATATTTTTTTTAACTTTTCTTTTTATATTAATTTATGCATTAACACTCAATACAATATATCTTACTATATTTACGGTGTTAATTTTCTTAGTCCGCGTTTTATTTTTATGTATAATATTTCTTATTACACTTATAAAAAAAATAAAAATTTGCTTTTGATGTCTTTTCTCAACAATATCGCATATATTATATAATTTAATGTCTAATTCATTTTCCAGATTAAATCGTGCAAGCCCAAACCTTGGACACTCGACTATAAAGTGCAAGATTGATTCTCTCGCGACTGGGAAAGAAGAAGTTTAAACCCCCTATTGAGGAGTAGCCACCTCAAAGCAATCTGTTCTTACTACACAATCACTTCGTCAAATTCCTGAAAACTTGTACTTTTATGTCATGTTGACTTTTGGAGTTATAAAATCCACAGTCTAGTGCTGCTGTTCTATTGTGTCAGCTTCCGTTCCTGACACATAGATACTTTTAGCGCGAGATGACTGTTCTGAATAGTCCCAGGGTACTCTACTTGTAGGCGGGAAGGGGGGGGAGGGGGACCTTTTTACATTCGTCACCTCATCAGATTCTGTTGATAACCAGCGTCAGGCACTAATTATTGTCTTGGAATTTTGCCGAACTGAGACTTTTGGCGCAGCCGAGAGGCTTTCTGTATTGGTCGTTTCATTTTACTTGATCCTAATTTTTATTTATTTTTTGTCTCTATCTCTAAATATGTATATGTGTGGTGTATTGTGTGTCTTTGAGTTTGTGCAAAATAAATTCTTTCTTTCTTTCTCAGATTAAAGCATAATAAATATGTGTTTACGAAAGTTCTTAAAAACTAATTTTGACGTCAATACAGAAGCTATTAGATTATCAACATTTAATCATAATGATAGATACATTTTATCAAGACAATTTCTGTAGAAAGTAGGTAGTCCTTAATACTGATTTAAAAAGTAAAATAATTGGGTAGTTATACCTTTTTCCATGTTTTTAGAAGAATTTAAAAACTGAGGGTCTTTACGCACCTCCGTACGAAATGATTTCCAAATATAAATAATGTTAATCACCAGAACTTACTACCACGTTCGTGTTTATTGCCTTTCTCCGACTCTCAATGACAACAGAAATATGAAGGAAAGAGATACGTACGCCTAAAGAAACTATTCCGCTCTATCCAGTGTATACTTAAACCTAGACTGTGTGTTATATTGTAGGGGTACAATATATTACAGAGTCTAAAAATGGAATAGTAGAGAAAATAGGAATTTTATCACATTTAGTAATATTTGCAAAATTAACTATGAAGTGCCCAAAAAAGCGCCATTTTGGATTGCCGCTTCTCGAAATCCTTTCAGATATAGACGTAATAAAATGGTGTTTCGAATATTTTTTTAATGGTACTTGTTAAGTATTAAATGCTGCATATTTTCCATGGAATATTTTGTACCTTTAAGTCACAATTTGCAAGAAATCAACGAACTTAAGTCGCACACACTTATTCCATTATGAGAACTACTATTGAGATTGCGCGTTGTAAAATCGATATGCCTATTGCCTATGCCAAACGTGGTTGCGATTTACAAACTTGTAGGGATGACAATATGGACGTGTTTAGCGTCACGCTACAACGGTAGTTGTTACTTATTGACCGGCCCAAATTTCCCGATTGAAGCTCTAAATGTTTATGGGCTCCTTGTATCTTATTTCGTATTTGAGCCGCTTTGGCGGGACTTCGTGGATTTGACGCAATTGCGTTGGGGGATGGATAGCCACGTGGGACAGGTAGCCAGCGAAATCCACATGGGGGTAAATTGATTCATTACGTTATATGATACTCGTACTTTGTGTATACAAACAAGAATTTGCAACTAATTATAATTTTAAATTATAATTTCAGTTTGAAAAATCATAGGCACTTGTATAAATGAAAAAAATAATAATAAAGAAACAAAGAAATTCTTTTATATGAAGTTAATAAGAGAAGAGATGTTATTAGACGTTTCCTTAATGTTTCAGTACTTGCCAGTTTAACTTATCTTTATCTTTCATACGAAAGCGTGGTCATTTTTAGAGACAGAATCTATCACATACCAGTGGGAGATCAAGAAAATTGCTTAGGTTGGGGTTATGATAATGAAAACTGCAAATGTAAATTAAAACAATGTTAGTTTTGACTGTTCTGTCTTTTTTGTTTTGGCTTTTTAATGACGAGTTAAAATTCAGAGATCGAAGACCAAATACAACTTATAAAGGTGGAGACTATATCTGACAGGTGCGAATCTTTTTGATATTCATGGTGTTCTAGTGAATTCGATCAAGAATTGCCTGATCAGTCACAGTTATTAGTCACGCCTCCATAGACACGCCCAAGTGATTAAAAAAGGATGGACTGATGAGAGAGAGTGATAACGCAGCGTTACGCGTATTAGGCGCGAAAGGGCTGCCTGAATTTTATCCTACGAGCTCCATGTTAGTCTATGTTCCTAGTGATTCACCTGCTTGGAGAATGATAACCCTGCGCTTGTCTATCGCGTTTACTTTTCATGCGGATAGTATTTCGTTACGTATTTGGCGCGTAACGGCTGCCATAATTTCATCTTACGAGCTCCGTGTTATTCTATGTTCTTAGTGACTCACCTGTTCGTGGAATGACAACCCTGCGCTTTTCTATCGCGTTTACCTTACCACAGAAAAATCAATTAGGTAATTAAAATAACTAAACGATACAAAGAATATTTCTTTTAGTTAATTTTTTAAGCAAATTAATTTTTGTCTCATTGTGCACAATCATATTCTTATATTTTATTTCTGTAATATTTTCCCGAAATTCGAAGCTAGAATTTGCACTTAGTTTAGTTTTAATCCAAAGTTAACGGGAACGTTTGACTGCAAACGACATCATTTGCATTATAAGTTGATTTTCTGGCACTTGATGCGCCTTTATTATTTCTGTTATATTGTGAATATGTTTCGCCTCCTTGACTTTGATGAGACTAGATATAATCTGAAAGGAAATCTCTTGTCCTCTCGGAACACGTTGTTGGGCGTTGTTTGTTACCAAGCGTGACGAATAGCTGGGTAATAATTGCGTAACAGACCACCAGTAGTAAAGGGTTTCAATTTGAAAGTTTAACAGATTCATTCGTTATTTACCTTATTGGGTAGATACATTTATCGAATATAAACAGTAACACCGGGTTAGCAATACGCTTCAAAATGATTCCAATCGGTAGTAATAATATGTTATGTAAAAGGTACTGGTTTAACTCCAGACGCTCATTTCCAAATAATAGCTGGTACGAGTCATCCGGATATCCGGGGATATCAGCTTTATCGATTACCTCCATTCAATCTCTTCCACGCACCCCAGTCAGTCAAGTCGATACTCGTTGACCCGGAATACCAGTGTAGCAGAGATTAGAGGATTGCCTGTGCCTATTTCAGTCAAATATCTTTTATCTATTTTAATCTTCAATTCTATTTATTGAAGCAGTGACCAGAATGACACACAGACTTGAGTGTATATGAAACTTTTACTTTCCACTGTCAGGTTTGATATTATAAGTTATTAAAATATGGTGGGTATGACTTAACGAAGACAGGTAATATCATCATCATCATCATCAGCCTCTACTCGTCCACTGCTGGACATAGGCCTACTTCATGGCACGCCAACAAGCTCGATCCTGAGCAGTTCTCCGCCAACCGCTACCAGCCACCTTTTTGATGTTGTCGCTCCATCTCGCTCAAGGGCGTCCTACGCCTCTTACCCCAATGTTTGAAGACTAAAATCTTCAACATGTGCGTCCTACCCATCATGACTTACGGAGCCAAGACGTGGAGACTAACGGTCAGACTAGTCCATAAATTTAAAGGCGCTCAGCGAGCTATGGAGCGGGCTACGATGGGCGTCTCTCTGAAGGACAGGTAATATACATATATAACAATAATTATTTATTTTTACCTTCAAAATGAAAATGAGTTTATTTATATACATAACGTCTAATGACGGTGCTAATGAAATGTGAATGATAATAATGCCTAATACATTTTTTTTTTGCAACTTGGTGTTGTTTCGTTATACTGTATAATATGCGTTCCGTCGTTAAGTTACCCTCACCTGGCAGAACACAAAAAACAGATAAGTATTTTTTTTTTACTTTTTCAAATTATTGTTTAACCCCGATCCTGCCTGATGGTAAACAGTGATGCAATCGTTGATAGCAAGGTGCATTAGATTATTAAGAACCTATTCAAATAGTAACTCTTTCCGATTTATGTTGTGCTAGTACTTCTGGCAGGCGTAGCGTTTCCGTGGCAACAGATGTACCGCACGTCGTCATGCCATGTGTTTTATTTAAATGGTTAGAAATGGAATGTTAATCAATCAAAAATAAAATGCTAATAAAATAAACATTAGTTATTTTTCACTACAAAGTGAAAAATAACTAATTTCGGAAGTCAGTGTCTTTGGTTTTTGTATATTAGTTTTTGACACAGACTTCCGAAATTAGTTATTTTTCACTTTGTAGAGGTTTTCGGAAGTCGGTTGTTTCTTTTTTGTAAAAAAGTTTTTATTTTACACCTTTTAGTTGTGAAAAGTACTATAAATTTAGTTGCATCCGGTCAGACTGGAAGCTGATGCAATTATAGTTGAGAATCGACATAATTTTGTTTACTTTATTTTACTGCAGACTTTAACCCAATGGGGGCAAAGTTCTCATTTCAATATAAATGAATTAAGTCCAAACACAAAGTAGCTACTGTAAACCGTTGAGAAGTTCCCAGAACTGGCCTTTGTCTCCATCAGAGCTCTTATGACAGTCACAACCCATCTAGGTGTAAAATTCTTATCAATACAAATAATCAAGCCCAAACACAAGGTAGCTGCTGTGAATTGTTGAAGAGTTCCTTCGACTGTCTCCCGCTCCTACATCACCAGTTCTACTCCAGACATTTATCAAATTGTAGTGCTTTAAAATACTTAATGAAAATATTAAGAAATGCACTAGTCGCACCTACGATTTTTGAAAGTTCCCCTTAATTTCTCTGGTCTTCCATCTTCAGATCCTGATGTTCTCATCATGGGACCTCCTTAGAAATATCTTCTTTCCAACAAAAAATACCTTTTAATCCTAACACTTTTATTACTTATTTTTCACAATTTTATTTTATATTTTATAGCTGGTTTTTAGGGTTCCGTAGCCAGATGGCAAAAACGGAAATCTTATATATTCGTCATGTCTGTCTGTACGTCTGTCCGTCCGTATGTCACAGCCATTTTTTCCCGAAACTATAAAGCTATACTGTTGAAACTTGGTAGGTAGATGTATTCTGTGAACCGCATTAAGATTTTGAAGCAAAAAAAAAAAAAAAGTTTGGGGGCTCCCCATACTTAGAACTGAAACTGAATTTTTTCACAATCTTGAAACAAGTATTTTTTGATATTGGAGCCTCAGTGTTGTATGCATAAGTATTTAAAATTGAAAGTTATTATGCAACAACGTGATTGCATTGCTATGGAGCTACGTAGCCGTAGCACACGTATGCTACGGAGCTACGCAGTCGTAGCTTACGTGTAGATAGACATACCAACTAGTAGCTTTCGCCTTATACCAACTACGAAGCTACCTCAAATGGAGCAAATACTACAATCACATTGGAACTTATATGATTGAGCCGTTTGGAATTGAAACACTAGGGCCATGGGTTCCGAGTGCACACCTAATATTTCGAGACATCGCCAAGCGTTTATTCGGTTCTTCACGTGACCACAGGAGCTGGTCTATATTTTGGCTAAAGAATCAGCATCGCCATACAACGTGGCATTGCTGCGAGCCTTTTCACGTTTCCTGTTGATAGCGATGCGGACAAATTTTTTGATGCCCTTTAATTATTTCTATTCCTACTTTGTGGACTTGTACATAATATTATTTTTAAATTATGTAAACATTAGCCAAAATAGGCTAATAAATAACTAATTTTAGTTTTAAGTAAAGGATAATTAAAGGATCTTCATAAAAAAACTACATAGTTGAATATCAGCTTAGTATCGGTTTGTCACTTCACACTTCGACAGCCTTCATGGCGTAGCGGTAGCCAACGCGGCTCTGCGCTAGGAGGCGCGGGTTCGATCCCCGTGCAGTGCAAATATTTGTATGCATGAATGTGAATATTTGCACTGGTCTGGTCGTGCCTCGGAAAGCACGTTACGCCGTTGGTCCCGGTTGCCATACGAACATCTAGTGGCAGTCGTTACGAGTTGTTGTAGCCCTCAAAAGTCCAACAATTGGTCTAACTGCAATGCTTCGATATTGTCTTCGGGTTGTGGAGGTCAGACAGCAGTCGCTTCACAGAAAATATCGAAGTTTAGCCAAAATCATCAGACTGTTAAAGCGGACCCCAGACTCCAAAGCTGAAAAAGCTTCGGATGCGACTGAGATTAACGCTGAGATGATGATAACTTGTCTTTTGTGAAAAACTGTCAAGCTTTTATGTAATCAACATCTTCTTCAGCTTCTGCAAACTACAGCTGAACATTGAATATTTTTAATGTAACGCTATAATCCTCAGTTATACCTACTTATGTAACTCTTGTTCTGTCACTTAAAATCTCGATTTTTGGAATAACGGCTTACTTCACGCTCACTTCACCTTCAAGGCAGTTACGAAATTGTACTGTTGGTTTTTCGTAATATAAATATAGTTTTGTCTAGAGCTACTTGAATAAATCACAAATTAAGATGAATAGGCCATCGTGTTGTGTTAGTATTAGGAATCTTGAATGCCATGGCACCTAATATTTATGACGCGAACAATGAACTTTAAAAATCACATTCTAAAATCCTCTTGGTATAGCATGAAATCCTAGTGCTTTTAATATTGTATGGCCTGGATGGATCAATACTGCCTGCTGAGGAGCACATTTTTTTTTAATAAATTGTAAACTAGCGCTTGACCGCAATCCCGCCTGATGGTAAGCAGTGACGCAATCGTTGATGGTAAAGCGCACTAGTTTATAAAAAGCCTATTCACTCAAGCCTTGAAGACACTCAAATTGTAGTCCGACAGAAACACCGCCGCTGGCAAATTGTCCCAGTCCCTCGATGTATGCGGTATAAAGGAGGAGGCGAAACGCTTCGTCCGGATCGTAGTGGTGTTAACAACGTAAGGGTGGAAACTCGCCGTACGTCGGGTCGTCCGATGGTGGAACGGAGATGGGGGAATTAAATCATGCAATTCCCTCGCACACTCCCCAAAATGCATCCTATAGAACACCGAAAGGCTCGCTACTCTACGCCTGTGCTCTAGGCTTTGGAGACCATCTCGCAGAGTCGTGGGACGCGGTGGTGTCCTTCTGCGAGGACGTGATGTCGCAGAAGGAAACTGCGGAACGGGAGAGGGAGATCTCAACTCCCTTCCCGGGCCGCAGAAGACGCACCGGGCACCGAAGAAGGGCGGATAACGCCCTCTTCCGCCCCCCATGAATGGGTCCAGGGGCGAGGGACATGGGGAAGTTCCCGCCCCCTATTCGATGGACCCCGAGGCGGAGGCGCGCGCGAGTGTCAGCGCGCGCCTCTGAGGCGATGCACGGGGTAGCTTAACACCCCACTACCCCGTGCCGGAGACGAGGCCCGGACAGACCGGGCCAGCACGAGAGTGTGGGGCTGCGGAAGAATTTAGACTACCGCGGCCCCACGCGCGCTCCTGATAGAAGAGACACCGGGGTGGTTTTAGTCAGTAAAAGTCTGACAGATTCTGTCGCCCACCCTAGGGCGGCGGACTTCCTATGAGGATTTCCACCCAAAAAAAAAAAGACGGCTGCGGGTTGGTTAAAAAACGGGTCGACTTTGATAAAGAGGATTTGAGAGCTAGGCAATAGTTTAACAATGACGTCATTTTCGTGATCAGTACCCCTAAAAACCCTTGTTACGACACCAAAGTCTAAATATCATGAAATTTGATGACTGTTTTGTATATTAATTCTACATCTTATGGAAGATCTATTTCAGAGTGAAAATTAATTGCAAATTTAGCACATCGCCTCAATCACTAACTTGTCAAATGTGTAGTACGTAGTACAGAGGTACCCTGCAATTTGCATGCTCTTTTTACATGCTTTTTATTAGCTTCACTTGTATGTTTGCTTGCTTACTTGTTTGCTTGTTTATTTGTTTGTCCGTCTCTAACTCTTTGGACTACGAGTGAGCTGCTCATTACTGGAAAATGTCCCACCATATTCAATACGTTCGTTCGTTGGTTTTTTTTTTAATATCTAACTAAAAAGTAGAAAAAAATATAGTTTAAAAAAATGGATTTTCAATAAACATGCTTTAAAAAAAATGTCAAACAAAAAATTTTTTGTTCGATATTTTTTTAAAAGCATGTTTATTGAAAATCCATAAATTATTATCAAAAGATGTAGTCGCACGCACACAAACACACCGCGCCGAAGACTGCCAAACTGAAACGACGTTAGACGATGCAGAGCTTTCAATACCGTACCGCTGTGCCGGTCAGAGTGGGGGTGTTAGGTTATTTTCGTTACGGAATTTCTGGATTCGGTCTTAACGCTCAAGACCCGCGATAGAAGCTATACAATAGCTTTAAAAAAAAGGCTACGTTCTCTGGTCACCACGTGGTTTAGTTAGTCTTATAAATAAATGCTCTTGTGTGTGTAAATGTATGAATAAGGGGGTCAAGGGGGGTTGGTAGAAAATTAGACTAAGAGCTACTGCACCCTCCGACTACAGGTATGTCTATAAGGCTAGAAATTCTTATAGTGATAAGTCATAGCATGCTAATCATCGCCTGGCGCGCAACAGCCCTGCACGTCATCAACCTCCATAATATTAAAAATGTAAAAAAAACTTTTTTATACGATACTGTTCATTTATTGATATGTTCAAAAAAAATGACAGGCGATATCAATGAGCACGAGTACCTGACAGGTGAACCGAAAGGTGTGTAGCATATCAATGAAAATAAACTTTATTCTGTAAAGTTGAAATTTATATATGTGTTTTTCTAAGCGGTTTTAAGAAGGTATTTATAATGACAGGCGGTTCTGGCTAGCATAAGTCCTTGCCTGGCGAGACGAAAACTCCACAATTTTACACTGTTTACAAGGATCTCGTTAATTATTATCAATTATTAAGTCGGAGCATGATTTTATGATTATGTGATTTTAATCCATGTTTTCTAATAAGAGGTAAAAAGAAACCGTATCAATTGTTTTTTTTTTTTACTATTTCAGAAGGAATCACCATTTCCTAATGCTGCAAGCATTAGGAAATGGTAAAAAAAAAACCTAACTCATTAGGTTTCATGGAAAAACAATTGGAATTTTTAAGTCCTTTTATCATGGGATTTTTAAAGAAATGGAAATTTTATAAAGCTCATCAAATATAGTATTTTTGGGGATCCACATGTCGTAAAACCTTCTTTTCTCAACCATGGAGCCCAAAAAATGTTATAAAAGGAGCCTGTCTTGTAGCTTGCGTCAGTGACTGGTCAACACTCCTAATTAATACGCAAGTTTATGATTTTTTTTTAAAATCTTATCCCGTAAATCTGCTCATTATATTCATGAATTACGAAAATATTTGTCTAAAGTTCTCGTATAATAGAGTAGCGCCATCTATCAACCTATCATAGAGACTGATTGAATCGGTTTAGGCAAAAGTTTCAGTCTACTCAGAAACGAACGTGTTGTAAAATTGTTCAGCTAGATGGCACCATTCTTAATCAGAATGACTTTTTAAGTACTGATGATTCTGGTACCCGAACGAAGTCTAGATTCGCAGGTAAAATAGGTCACGGGAAATTTATGCACTTGCGCAGTAATGGCTAGTAGCAGCTTTCAATCAATACATAGAATTCAAAAGCCGGTCCTTGCCTCAGTCTCTCGGTAAAGCTTGTCCGGTAAGGCGGAACAATCTATATTTGTGACCTGTGGAGCCGTATAAGACCTACAATCAGCTAGGTAAGTAATATGACACTGATTTATTCTTACTAGGCATTATATTTTTGGTTCAATGATCCCAACTTAGGGACTTCGTAACCTACTACCTACTACTTTTCTTGATGCTGCAAGTATCTCAGTTTTGTATGATTTCTTCAAATCCGTAGGGAAGATAAAAATAATTATAAACAGAGTGTAACCTAATCGAAAATAATTTGAAATAAATTTTGAGATCATCCTTTGTCTTGGCTTGACCTACTTTGAAAATAGTGCATGATTAGAAATATGTAGAGAGCAACTGATGTTTACAACCAACAGATAAACTCTGACATCTCCTCAACTGAATCTGAGTTTTGTTTCTGAAGTCGGTGGAAGAAAAATGAAAATAAAAAATCGAAGACACTCGACTTTCAAAATTAAAGTAATTTTTGTATTTATAAAATTCGATTGTATTTTTTGGCTTGGTTATTGGGTTTTTTGGGTACTAGTAACACTTTCGCCAAGTCTGTCTGTCCGTCCGTCCGTCCGCGGATACTGTCTCTCAGTGACTATTAGCATTAGAAAGCTAAAATTTGTTACCAATATATTATAGTACAGATAACTGGGTATAAATATATTAATGACGACGACAAAATGGTAAAATAAAAAATGAAAAAATAAATGCTTTATTAAGATAGATCGATCGATTCACGCAATCCAAAATTACTACCGAAAATCTAATATAAATAACCAATATTTATCTTGTACAAATTAGTAACCCAAAGTCCCGAAGGGTGGCGCTGTACTTTGGGCTGTCAAGATTTTCCCTGAGTTGATGGGATCGGGATGGGTATGAGCTATAGAATAATAGGAATCTATAACTTTTTCCTTAGTTATTTATTTTAATAATTATAAAATAGTGCTTGACTGCAATCCCGCCTGATGGTAATCAGTGATGCAATCGTTGATGGTAAAGTGCGCAAGTATATTAAGCCTATTCACTTAAAAATCTTAGTGAGTAGGAAGGAAGACGCCAGTTGAGCGAGGTGATGTAACGTTAAGCCCAACAAAACGATCAACGATGCTGCGCCAGAGGGAGATTGATCTGAAGACCCTCCACGATCAAACTCCCGACGCAACAACATTTGCCACATCGTACCCGGCATACGTCGCAACACAACTGCTCAGACCCGTCTTCCGTACGGCTTCACCAGACATCATGCCGGAACACGACGAATCGCTTGGCGGCAAGACTTTGTCTGGTGGGTTTTGTTTCTGAAGTCGGTGGAAGAAAAATGAAAATAAAAAATCGAAGACACTCGACTTTCAAAATTAAAGTAGCTAAGTAAACTAGATATTTTCCGCCGCACTAGTTTCCAATATAAAATAATAATAATAATTTAACAATAATTTTATTTTCGAAAATACAAAATGTTACAAGAGAGAGTTACATATTTTTAGGAAAGGTAAAATATACAGCAAATAAATTTGAGACAAACGACAAAAAGAAGGAATAGTTTCAAAATAGGTTCACATTTGATGGAAAATTAATAAAAACAATTATAAAATACATAGTATCTCATCCTTTTTAAGTAGTTTACAATACCGATGCGTATAATTATACGACCTGCTCAGAGCGGGCCCTCCCCCCCTCTATCCGGAATTCATTGGAAAAATAATTATATTGATGAATGTAAACTACACGAGGCAGAATATCCGGTAAATTGTATACATTTTGATACCTGGTTCAAGTTTGGTTGTGTAAAAGGGGAGAAAAAGGGATTTCTTGTATTGATTCCATGAAGTTGGAAAAGTTAGTAGCAAAAGTCAACCTGCTCACTAGTACTATCACCAATAACTAGTAAGAGTTCCAATCTTAGTAATTTTGTAAACTTTTCTTATTGCAGCCATGCCTGAAGTCTCTAAGATGAGAGAACAAACAGAGAGTTACCTTCGATCTTTGTCGTTCAATATTTGGAGGGATCCCAGAATCAGGGCTTTACGATATAATTACCGCATGCCTGCTGAATACTGCAACTACTGCCGGTGCCAGCACTGCCGTATATATTTCGCATCGGGTCTACCCAAGCGCGCCAAAGTCTTCCGCCCCAAGTATAGCTACGTAGGCCCTGTGAACTACATGCGCCAGGCTGCCGCTAAGCTTGAAGAAGATCGCCAGGAGAAGCTCCGTGCTGAACGTGAAGTTGCCGCTACTTCAGTGCAAGCATTAAAGAAAGAATAAGCTTCCAAAGATCAGCCAAAAGTGCGTTAAATATCTAGTGCCATCTTCAGTAAATTGTTCGACTATACCTGAAAATGTCACATATCCCTTCTTATTACGTTTTCTATAAGAGTACCTAATTTGTTACATTCTGCAGTCGATTTCAAACTTTTCGCATATAAGTGTCATAAGAAACACTATGTATCCTGTTAAATCGATCCATTTTGCACTTTTGCATTTTTGTTTTGAAAGTAGCATTCATGGCCCAAGTTCATAAGAAAGGCAGCAAGTCTGTTGGTACAAACTATCGGTCGATATTCAAATTATGCCTGTTTTCTAAGATCCTTAGGCATATAACGATGTATATGAGGCTATGGGAAGTAACTTCGTGGAACAACAACATGGTTTTATGAAAAAGTGATCGACTACTTCTAACTTGGTGTTATCGCATGAGTTTCTATAGGGTAGTATTGAACATCGAGCGCAGAAACAACATCATGACCATCGTCTGATGTAGAAAAAAATGCTGAAAACCTGTAGTTAAAACCTCATGGTTTAATAAAAATAGGAGTCGGGCTGTGGTTCCTAAGTTCACACTGCGAGTTGGAGTTCGATCCTCTCGGGCGTACTACAGGGCTCAGTTTTAGGGACCTTGCTTTTCACTACGTAATAAGCACATGATGATGTAAACTGCTGCCTCCTTGCCATATTGCCGCCATGGAATCTGGAGGATAAAGCCCTTGCCCATATGTGGGAGTGGCAAGAGGAGGCAACACGCCGGGGTATAACTCCACTGCCGCGAGAAATCGAGCTCCATCGGGATTTTATGGTGACATGGAGAGTGCGATTGTCGAAACCCAGTGCTGGGCATGCCACAATAGCGGATGAAATACGTAGATGACACGAAGGTTTAGTAGAATTACAAGTGATATCTCGGATACTAACCAGTAGCAAGCTGGTATTGCATCAAGGAAAGTTCAGCAAGAAAGCTCTTAGCCAATTTTTTGTTATGTGATGCGCCTTATGTTTGTCATGCTCATATGTAGCAACATAATTACTTAAATGAATACCAATATATAATAATAACCAAACTTACTGACTTGTGTACACAATACTTTAATTGTTCGGCTTCAGGTAATTGATATGATATAAAGGTGGAGGTTTGATATGAGCACCTTGATCTTTGTTGTTCTTGATGTCTGTATACCTTCTTAAACTTTGAACGTAGATAAAAGTTTATTAATGTCAAAATTACTGTTGTTGTATTCCTTATTCTATTTCTTTTATCTATATTTCATATTTATTTTATTTTGTTTTGAGAAAGACAGTTGTGACTGACTGTATTCTTAAAAGCCCCTAAAACGTTAGTCTCTATAAGTTTCGACAAAAGGCGTTTCTAAATCTCTTTAGATATAAATGATGAAATTCCGGAGAATTAAATACTATCAAGAGTGCGTAGCTAGAGTTACCTATAATAAAAAAATAAATCACTTGAGATCTTAAAGTTCCCATGATATATTAGAGCTTCGCACATAGTTTATGAAATAAAAATTAGAATTAGAATTAACACAATCAATTATCTATAGGACTAATTTTTGTGAAGTCGATAAAAACAAGGAAGAAAGTAAAGAAAGAAAGGAATTCTTTTAAATGTATTGTATCTTTCATTAAAGTACATTAATTTCGATCTTTCATATTTTACACCCTTCTGACACTTAATGTTGTGCGTATTAAAAATTCAATGAAAATAATACCTTGTCTTATTTCAAATATCCTATTTTATGTTTTTTCGTTTTGGCCTCAAGTAGCCTGCCACTAGATGGAGTACGAATATGGACTGCGAATGGAGTAATATTAACCACTGTGTTAGGTTCCAGGACTAACTTTTCCATTGTTGCAGTTTGGTTGCAGAGCCGTACTTTGTCTTACTCAAGGATGACTAAGTGACTCCAATGGTTTGTGTGCTCCGTGATCTGGACACCTTTAAACATGCATTTACATTATCTGCCGACTTGTGTCAGGAACTGAGATTTTCATTTGGGCCAAGGAAGTTTATACTCAGCAGGGAGAAGCTCTCTTGGTGCTAGATAGTAAGTAGGAGGCGGAGGAGTATCCTGCCATGGTAGCAACGGGATTCAGCCAGGTTTCTTAGACAGACGCTGTTGAATTTAAGAATCGCTGCCTACTTTTAACCGTTATGATGGCAGTTGTGGCTAATAGTGGTGGCCAGCTGCCACTGCTCCTGCAACTTTATTTCGGACTTATAGTAGCGCTATATCAGCTTTGGCATATAGTGGGTTGATCTCGGTTATGTACAATATGAAACTGCGGTGTTCGCTATGTTTCATTTAGCTTTAGAGCAATATCTACTGCTGTCGTGCATATAACAGTGCCACAATGGGCACGTAAATTTACGCGCAGAAAATCAGAGTTCTAGATCCAACAGTACTAAGTACCTGAGACGCATCACTCTAGAAAAAAATTAAGGACACGCAACAGTTTGTGTGTCCTTAATTTTTTTCTTGGTTTTCAGACAATGTGGTGGTCACACCCAAGTAGGTAGGTTTACTCCAGTGTTCAATTTTGTTGTTCTAGTATCTGGAATTTTTAATTGTCTGGTAGCAACTAGATGAGAGTTGTCGAAAATTAGTAAACATAAGGTGAGACGCCCTCAGGATAGGTAGAGTAACGATCTGCACAGGATGTCTGGTAGCAACTAGATGAGAGTTGTCGAAAATTAGTAAACGTAAGGTGAGACGCCCTCAGGATAGGTAGAGTAACGATCTGCACAGGATGTCTGGTAGCAACTAGATGAGAGTTGTCGAAAATTAGTAAACATAAGGTGAGACGCCCTCAGGATAGGTAGAGTAACGATCTGCACAGGATGTCTGGTAGCAACTAGATGAGAGTTGTCGAAAATTAGTAAACGTAAGGTAAGAGGCCCTCAGGATAGGTAGAGTAACGATGTACACAGGATGTTTGGTAGCAACTAGATGAGAGTTGTCGAAAATTAGTAAACATAAGGTGAAACGCCCTCAGGATAGGTAGAGTAACGATGTACACAGGATGTTTGGTAGCAACTAGATGAGAGTTGTCGAAAATTAGTAAACATAAGGTGAGACGCCCTCAGAATAGGTAGAGTAACGATCTGCACAGGATGTCTGGTAGCAACTAGATGAGAGTTGTCGAAAATTAATAAACGTAAGGTGAGACGCCCTCAGGACAGGTAGAGTAACGATCTGCACAGGATGTCTGGTAGAAACTAGATGAGAGTTGTCGAAAATTAGTAAACATAAGGTGAGACGCCCTCAGGATAGGTAGAGTAACGATCTGCGCAGGATGTCTGGTAGAAACTAGATGAGAGTTGTCGAAAATTAGTAAACATAAGGTGAGACGCCCTCAGGATAGGTAGAGTAACGATGTACACAGGATGTTTGGTAGCAACTAGATGAGAGTTGTCGAAAATTAGTAAACATAAGGTGAGACGCCCTCAGGATAGGTAGAGTAACGATCTGCACAGATGTCTAGCAACTAGATGAGAGTTGTCGAAAATTAGTAAACATAAGGTGAGACGCCCTCAGGATAGGTAGAGTAACGATCTGCACAGGATGTCTGGTAGCAACTAGATGAGAGTTGTCGAAAATTAGTAAACGTAAGGTGAGACGCCCTCAGGATAGGTAGAGTAACGATCTGCACAGGATGTCTGGTAGAAACTAGATGAGAGTTGTCGAAAATTAGTAAACATAAGGTAAGACGCCCTCAGGATAGGTAGAGTAACGATCTGCACAGGATGTCTGGTAGCAACTAGATGAGAGTTGTCGAAAATTAGTAAACGTAAGGTAAGAGGCCCTCAGGATAGGTAGAGTAACGATGTACACAGGATGTTTGGTAGCAACTAGATGAGAGTTGTCGAAAATTAGTAAACATAAGGTGAGACGCCCTCAGGATAGGTAGAGTAACGATGTACACAGGATGTCTGGTAGCAACTAGATGAGAGTTGTCGAAAATTAGTAAACGTAAGGTGAGACGCCCTCAGGATAGGTAGAGTAACGATCTGCACAGGATGTCTGGTAGCAACTAGATGAGAGTTGTCGAAAATTAGTAAACATAAGGTAAGACGCCCTCAGGATAGGTAGAGTAACGATCTGCACAGGATGTCTGGTAGCAACTAGATGAGAGTTGTCGAAAATTAGTAAACGTAAGGTAAGAGGCCCTCAGGATAGGTAGAGTAACGATGTACACAGGATGTTTGGTAGTAACTAGATGAGAGTTGTCGAAAATTAGTAACCGTAAGGTGAGACGCCCTCAGGATAGGTAGAGTAACGATGTACACAGGATGTCTGGTAGCAACTAGATGAGAGTTGTCGAAAATTAGTAAACGTAAGGTAAGACGCCCTCAGTATAGGTAGAGTAACGATGTACACAGGATGTCTGGTAGCAACTAGATGAGAGTTGTCGAAAATTAGTAACCGTAAGGTGAGACGCCCTCAGGATAGGTAGAGTAACGATCTGCACAGGATGTCTGGTAGCAACTAGATGAGAGTTGTCGAAAATTAGTAAACATAAGGTGAGACGCCCTCAAGATAGGTAGAGTAACGATCTGCACAGGATGACTGGTAGCAACTAGATGAGAGTTGTCGAAAATTAGTAAACGTAAGGTAAGAGGCCCTCAGGATAGGTAGAGTAACGATGTACACAGGATGTTTGGTAGCAACTAGATGAGAGTTGTCGAAAATTAGTAACCGTAAGGTGAGACGCCCTCAGGATAGGTAGAGTAACGATGTACACAGGATGTCTGGTAGCAACTAGATGAGAGTTGTCGAAAATTAGTAAACATAAGTTGAGACGCCCTCAGGATAGGTAGAGTAACGATCTGCACAGGATGTCTGGTAGCAACTAGATGAGAGTTGTCGAAAATTAGTAAACGTAAGGTAAGACGCCCTCAGTATAGGTAGAGTAACGATGTACACAGGATGTCTGGTAGCAACTAGATGAGAGTTGTCGAAAATTAGTAACCGTAAGGTGAGACGCCCTCAGGATAGGTAGAGTAACGATCTGCACAGGATGTCTGGTAGCAACTAGATGAGAGTTGTTGAAAATTAGTAAACATAAGGTGAGACGCCCTCAGGATAGGTAGAGTAACGATCTGCACAGGATGTCTGGTAGTAACTAGATGAGAGTTGTCGAAAATTAGTAACCGTAAGGTGAAACGCCCTCAGGATAGGTAGAGTAACGATGTACACAGGATGTCTGGTAGCAACTAGATGAGAGTTGTCGAAAATTAGTAAACGTAAGGTGAGACGCCCTCAGGATAGGTAGAGTAACGATGTACACAGGATGTCTGGTAGCAACTAGATGAGAGTTGTCGAAAATTAGTAACCGTAAGGTGAGACGCCCTCAGGATAGGTAGAGTAACGATCTGCACAGGATGTCTGGTAGCAACTAGATGAGAGTTGTTGAAAATTAGTAAACATAAGGTGAGACGCCCTCAGGATAGGTAGAGTAACGATCTGCACAGGATGTCTGGTAGTAACTAGATGAGAGTTGTCGAAAATTAGTAACCGTAAGGTGAAACGCCCTCAGGATAGGTAGAGTAACGATGTACACAGGATGTCTGGTAGCAACTAGATGAGAGTTGTCGAAAATTAGTAAACGTAAGGTGAGACGCCCTCAGGATAGGTAGAGTAACGATGTACACAGGATGTCTGGTAGCAACTAGATGAGAGTTGTCGAAAATTAGTAAACGTAAGGTGAGACGCCCTCAGGATAGGTAGAGTAACAATCTGTATCGAGACTGTAGTAGTAACATTGTACCCCCCCCCCCTCCCTCCCCCCGGGGTATGTACTGGTATCTCGTATTGATTATATGCGTGGGAATTTTGACCAAGTTTGTTGTACTTTTCATGATTTGCATCCACATAATTCTTCGTGTATTGAAAAATCATCACATAGCAGTTCCGCTGAAATAAAGCAAGCTTCAACGAGCGGCATCTCCTGGGATAATTTGTAATTAAAAATATCGCTTTTCTCTCTTATGGAATACGAGTCTATTTAATCCAATTCTAGTCTCGGAATCGCAATTACGTAGTTTATTTGGTCTCGCCGTCTACTTAGGTAATGCATCTTCTGGTTTCCTTCTTCTTCCATTTTCTAGACAATAAAAGTGCATGTTTTGTTTCGGCTTTTCATAATTAAACGCATACTTAAAACAAATGTATCAATGTAAAGGACGTATCATAAGTTAACTCAATTGTTAGGATCATAGGGAGGATTTTTTGAAGATGTCACTTAATACTAATAAATAATCAACCATCAACTTGCATGTAAGAAAACCGCATATTGTAAACCGGCTGCGTTCAGATATAATTTATGACTCATGACTGATTAATATCCGAAAAATCGGTATATCCTACAAAAGAAAATTCGTTGATAATAAAGTAAGCCACGTCACATCGTCCAAACAGCAATGAGCTTACATTGTGAATGATGGTCCTCTTAGAGCGAGAGGGCCTTACAATTGTAAAATGTGTGTTGTTTGAATATCCATATGCAACATATCATATGCAACATATCAAAACTGTGACTAAGATCGTAAAGTAGTCTGTTACATATTTAATTATTACATATTTAATTGACAATCATTCTCTTAGGGCGAGTTTTTTGATCCATAGTGAGCTCATATAATTGTAAAAAATATGAATTTATGGTTATACACTTCTGGACACATCTATTGGCCCATCTTGCATTTTCAGTTTCGTTTGGTCCTAGCTAAAATTTTATATTAGGTCGAGCAAAAAGTTTTTATGCAGTTTTGAACCTGGCACATTCACAATTTCATTCAATAGTCTTTTTTTGAATTTCGAACACAGAATCAATCGAATACTAAGAAAACTAGATTACTTATTCTTACTTATTCTCAAACATTACTTATTCTTAACATTAAGGTGAGGTTCTATCAATAATCTATGGATACTTCACCTGAAGTCGCCGCCCAAACTGTGGCACTTATTCAGGCCGGACACAGCCAAAGAAAGTGAAAGGCAGGATCGATTCATCGTGACGATCAACTTGAATTAGCCTCACCACCACCTTCACCTTACCTCTATTGAGATACAAACCCAACTTCGCGACTTCCACGGAGTATCTGTGAGCGCTCGAACTGTTCACAGAAGGACTCCTAGAATTACAGTGTTGTAATCTCCGGTGATCGTTTGAATTGTGGCACGCCACTCAGAGTGTGATGAAAGGGTCTCCTTCTGTGAGACTCGCTTACTAAAGCTTGTTTATTTAAAAGTTTACACTTAATACTTAGAGCGTTAGTCGTTGAGAAAGAATAGTTGGTTATAAATAACCCAAGTGTTTGATTATATTTCAACAGGAAATCTACATGTACTTTTGTTGATTATATTACTAAACGATGATAAGAAATAATTCAAGTTACATTAAATTATTGAGTAATCTGTAAATTCTCTTACTGCAATACGTGCTGTATATATCTCTGACTTGACACAGCAACATGAAAACTGAATTTGTGACAGCAACAATCGAAAAGACAAAACATTTTTGAGAGTTTGCTACTCTCTAGAATCTATAAAACGACGGTGAAAAAAATTCCACAAAAGTCAGTACAAGTTGGGAACTCGCGGTCTCGGTGGAAACTCGCCGTACGACGGCCCGTCGTAGGGCGAGTTTCCACCCTTACGTTGTTGACAACACTGCGATCCGGACGATGCGTTTCGCTTCCTCTCTTATACCGCGTACTTCGAGGGACTGGAACAATTTGCCAGCGACGGTGTTTCCGTCACACTACAATTTGAGTGTCTTCAAGGCTAGAGTGAATAGGCTCTTAATAAACTAGCGCGCTTTACCATCAACTATCGCATCACTGCTTACCATCAGGCGGGATTGCGGCCAAGCGCTAGTTAATAACATATAAAAAAAAAAGTTCAACAAGTAGCAGCCTTAACAAAATTGACACTAAAACCAAATACATTTTATTAAAAAACAGGTTGCTGCAAAATCATCACAAAAGTGATAATTGTTACTGCAGTTAATCAGAATTGCATAAAAATGTTTCCGAGGTCATTTCCAGAGCCACTGCAGAACCAGGATCAACGAAAGAAAAACTTTTAACCTCGAGTCAATTGACAAAAATAAAGCTAAGGAACCCAAAAATAAATACTCATAAAATTAAAAAGTCTAGTCTGTCTACACATTGACAATGTAGTAGTAGTAGATTTAACATAATCTACACTAATATACAGAGTGGTGCTGACAATACGACAATAAATTAAACATCGTGTACCTCAACATAAAAAATCATATAAATATGTCGATTAGTTTCTTCCTCAGCGTATAGATGTCCACTGCTGGACAAAGGCCTCCCCCAAGGCTTTTCACGCTGACCGGTCTTGTGCTGCCCGCATCCATCGGCTTCCCGCGACCTTCACCAGGTCATCGGTCCACCTTGTTGGGGGCCTCCCTACGCTGCGTCTTCCAGTACGTGGCCGCCACTCCAGAACCTTACTGCCCCATCGGCCATCGGTTCTACGAGCAATGTGCCCTGCCCACTGCCACTTAAGTTTAGCGACTCGCAGAGCTATGTCGGTGACTTTGGTTCTTCTGCGGATCTCCTCATTTCTGATTCGATCACGCAGAGAAACTCCTAGCGTAGCTCTTTCCATTGCCCTTTGTGTGACTCTGAGCCTTCGTATGAGGCCCATTATGAGACCACGTTTCAGTTCCGTAAGTCATCACTGGCAACACACACTGGTCGAAGACTTTAGTCTTGAGACACTGTGGTATCTTGGACGACGAGAAGATGTAGCGTAGCTTCCCGAACGCTGCCCAGCCGCGCTGGATTCATCGAGACACCTCTTTCTCGAAGTTGGACCTACCTATTTGGAATGTTTGTCCCAGGTACATATACTCGTCAACAACTTCGAGTGCAGAGCAACCAACTACAATTGGAGTGGGTGCGACATGAGGGTTCGACCTGATCTTCGTCTTATCCATGTTCATCTTTAGACCCACTTGTTGGGAAGCTCTGCTGAGGTCATTGAGCATTTTGCCCAAGTCTTCCAGGATCTCAGCCATGACCACGATATCATCTGCGAAACGGAGATTAGTGATGTACTCGCCGTTGATGTTGATGCCAAGTCCTTTCCAGTCCAGGAGCTTAAAGACATCTTCCAACGCAGCAGTGAACAATTTAGGAGATATGACATCTCCTTGTCTCACTCCACGCTGCAATTGGATCGGTTTCAAGTCCTGATCCTGGAGACGGACTGACATGGTGGCGTTTTTGTACAAACACTTTATCACCTCAATGTATCGGTGGTCAATTTGGCACCGCTGGAGAGACTGTAGCACCGCCCAAGTCTCAATCGAATCGAAGGCCTTCTCATAGTCCACAAACGCCAAGCATATGGTTTGTTATACTCCTCGGACTTCTGTATAACTTGCCGCAGCGTATGAATGTGGTCTATGGTGCTAAAGCCTTTTCAGAAGCCTGCTTGTGCGGGAGGCTGGAAGTCGTCGAACCTGCGAGCGAGACGATTCATGATGACCCTAGAAAACAGCTTGTAGACATGGCTCAGGAGGGATATCGGTCTGTAGTTTTTCAGGAGGGTATTGTCACCTTTTTTGAAAAATAAAACCACCACGCTCCTGTGCCACGCCTTAGGCGTTTCGGTTTTAAGAATGACGGAATTAAATAGCTTCTGAAGCGCTTTAAAAACCGGTTTGCCACCCGCTTTCAGAAGCTTAGCCGTAATTCCATCATCTCCAGCCGCCTTATCGTTCTTGAGCTGTTTCAGGGCCATACCAATCTCGTACAGGCTGACGTCCGGGATATCGTCGGTGTAGTGTCGGATTAGTCTGGCTCTAGGATCATTAGATCATTAGCCAGGCTTACAACAGGTGCATGTGTTGATGTGTATAACTCTCCGTAGAATTTCTCAATCTCACCCAAAAGCTCGGGCTTGGAAGTGGCGATCCTACCATCCCCAGTCTTCAGCTTCGCAAGTAGGCTCTGTCCAACAGACAATTCTCGTGCGAACACTTTGGAGCCTTTGTTCCGCTCGATAGCCTCTTTAATACAATTTGTATTAAATTGGCGTATATCGCGAGTCAGAGACTTTGAGATTTGTCTGTTAAGGCATCTGATACGCGAAGCGTCATCAGGGGATTTTAAGATCACCTCCCGTCTTTCTTCCATTAGCCGGCGGGTGGGACCGGAGATCTTCTTCTGTCTTTTTGAACGGAGGGTTTCGTAGAACTTAGACCCTTCCGTTTGGAGAGTTTCCACAAACCTGTTGTTGTAGTCGTCCACATCTACGCATTCACCGAGGCGATTAGTTTAGTCGTTTAGTTTAGTCACAGGAAATTATTTTTCATTTTTCACATTTTCTACATGATGTACATGTTGATAAGGAAGCGCTTACAGGTTAATGATCGCCGCATCCTGCGGTAAAGAACGCGATGTGGTACCACACAAGCCAGCTAATGGGCCCAAACTAACGCGAGCCCACCGAACAGCGCGCCTTCATTTCAGACGCACTCATTTAAATTGGACACAGCAAGATTGGAGCCGTGTACTCTTTTCGGATGAGTCTAAAATTGTGTTCTATGGCAATGATGGAAGGAAGAAGGTCTACAGACGTAAGGGACAGCGTTTCGCACAATGCTGCTTTGTAGAGAGGGTTGCTTTTGGACTGTCTGGGGCGGTATGTCCGCGAGCGGCAAAACTGAATTTGAGGTTGTTACAGGACCACGGCTGCCAACATTAAATTCAGTCATTCGTCAGGGAATATCTTCGGGATGTAAACATCACAGTTATGGACTGGTCAGACAAGAACCCCATTGAGCACATGTGGGACGAGCTAAAAAGACGTGTTAGGGCTCGTCAGCCAATTTCCCAGACGATGCAGGAGTTGAAAACTGCCATAGAAGAGGAATGGGAGATGATCCCTCAAAATTTCATAGAGCGGTTGATAAACTCTATGCCTAATCGTATGAGAGCTGTGGTGCCCATGGAGGCAACACACGTTATTAAATTAACCGTTATTTGAAAAAACATGTTTTTTATTAAAAAATCAATTGCCTTTAACAAGGCGCATATCTGACTTGTTAGGAGTAGCTTTATGTCGTATGGTATTCTGAAATCAAATTGAAAACACAATACGATCCAAAAAGGTGGTAAAATGTATCAGGTTTAAAACTGCATCAATAGTTTTTGTTCAATCTAGCAATCATATTTCGGTAGGGGCCATCAAAACCTAAACTCTAAGGTGGGCCAATAGATGAGTCCAGAAGTGTATATTAATTGATACCCTACTTCGCAAATCGGCCCACACATAGTAAAAAAAACCCGGAAAACCACGATAGTATTTTAATTAATAGCTACTATACAATATGTAAAAAAAACCCTGTCCGACCCATAAAGATAATAAAGGTTAGGCAATCACATGACCAAATAAAATTTGAAATTTTGCATAATCATCACAGTAACAATACTAATAAATTTTGAAACTATCTTTTTTTCCCGCGAATTTACGCTAACTCCCCCAAAATTTGGTATTTGAAAAAAATTACAACACCATTTTAGCCGGTATAATTATCGGCTTTCTTTTTATTGTTTTGTTAGATTATTTATTTCTTTGGCGGCGTCGTAATATAAATAATTAGTGATGCACTAATTTTAAGCGTAATAACGTTTTTTATCGCTATTAATCGAAACTTGTGTCTGGTTGAATGATTTGTTAAAAACACAGATTACCCAATGGTAAAAGTACTTTTGTTTGTTTATCGATTAATTACTAATAACATTATTATAGCACAAGTATTATTAAACAGAAACGAGAAGGACTTATGAAACACAATTTTAGTAAAGTTTTACAAATATTTTAACGGTCAATATCATCGATATTGAGACAGAAACTGAAATTAAAACTTTGGCATGAGTTTCATTTACAGCAGTGTACCTAACTAATTTGAGTTTTGTAAAAGTTCTAAACAATTCCATGCGATGTTGAATCGAGAATGAGAATGAGAAACTACAATACTAAATCGATAACAAAAATAGACGAGTAAATTGTTTCGATCGAAAATCAATATTTTGATTACTTACACATCCCTATTTACTCAAAGGATGCCGCGAGGCCAGCCGCGTAGGTACAATTTTATAAAATAAAAATCATTTTTACTTTAAATTATCAGTTGCGCGTAAACATCGCTCTCCTGAAGACTATTCGTGTATTGTGTGATCATGTCGTTTCCTAATGTAGAGTAATGTAACATGCTGATGGAAGGTAGCAACTGCTGTGTTGTGATCAGGTGATTGTGGTCAATGTGGTTCCAGTATGACGGTGCGTCACCATATCTTTGTCCTGTACGTGAGTACCTCCATTATCAGTTCGGCGAGCAGTGGATTGGTAAGGGTGGACCAACTGTGGCCAGCGCGGATTTGACACCACTTGATTTTTGTTTGTGTGCATGTCCGTGCTAATCTCGTGCGACGGTGCCAGGCCTGTATCGTTCTTAGTGAACGAAATATGGAACAACATCTTCGCCACAGCCATTATGCTCATCGAATGAAATGATACATTCGGAGAGTCAGACGACCTTCCTACTTAAAAAAAAGTTCTTTTCACGAGCTGCCTAAGTATCATTGTTTCTTTCGAGACTCGATAAACGTGGATAAACTACCTATACCTACATGCATGAGGTCAACTGAGGTTATGACCTGTGCCTGTGTTGCCATGAAATTACCTATTTATTTTATTTAAGTTATTTATTTTTAGGGGGATTTTTTTTAAGTTTAGCCAGGTTTTGTAGGCATTAGTAGAATCAGTTATCGATACCTAACAATACCTTCACGGGTCGGACAGGGTTTTCGTAACATATTATATATATAAACACATAAAAACTTTTTTACAAAAAAACAACCGACTTCCAAAAACCACTACAAAGTGAAAACTAACTAATTTCGGAAGTCGGTGTCTTTGGTTTTGTATATTTATTTTTGACACCGACTTCCGAAATTAGTTATTTTTCACTTTGTAGTGGTTTTTGGAAGTCGGTTGTTTTTTTTTGTAAAAAAGTTTTTATTTTACACTTTTTAGTTGTTAAAAGTACTATATATTCAGTTGAATCCAGTCAGACTGGAAGCTGCCGCAAATATAGTTGGGAAACGACGTAATTTTGTTTACTTTAATTTTTACCCGTAAGTATTCCCTCAACTGCCTATGGTCTTCATCATCAAATTTACTGCAGACCATTATTTTAACCCAATGGGTGCAAAGGTCTCATCAATATAAATGAATTGAGTCCAAATACAAGGTAATTACTGTAAATCGTTTAGGAGTTCCCTGAACTGACCTTTGTCATCATCATCAGCTCCCTAATGACAGTCACCACCCATCTAAGTGTAAGGCTCTTGTCAATACAAATTATTCAAGCACAAAAACAAGGTAGCTGCTGTAAATTGTTGAGGAGTTCCTTCAACTGTCTCCCGGCTCCATCATCAGATCTACTCCAGACCTTTATTAAATTGTAGTGCTTTAAAATACTTAATGAAAATGCTAAGCAATGCATCAAACCCTGATATCCTTTTCATGGGACCACCTTGGGGACGTCTTCTTTCCAATAGAAAAAGAATTATCAAAATCGATTCATAAACGACGAAGTTATGCGCTATTTTTATGTTTGTTCGTGCATAACTTCGTCGTTTATGAACCAATTTTGATAATTCTTCAGTCGAAGGAACTCCTCAACAATTCACAGCAGCTACCTTGTGTTTGTGCTTGAATAATTTGCATTGACAAGAACCTTACACCTAGATGGGTGGTGACTGTCATTAGGGAGCTGATGATGATGACAAAGGTCAGTTCAGGAAACTCCTAAACGATTTACAGTAGCTACCTTGTATTTGGACTCAATTCATTTATATTGATGAGACTTTTGCACCCATTGGGTTAAAATAATGGTCTGCAGTAAATTTGATGATGAAGACCATAGGCAGTTGAGGGAATACTTACAGGTAAAAATTAAAGTAAACAAAATTACGTCGTTTCCCAACTATATTTGCGTCAACTTTCAGTCTAACTAAAAAGAGTAAAATAAAAGCTTTTTTACAAAAAAGCAACCGACTTCCAAAAACCACTACAAAGTGAAAAATAATTAATTTCGGAAGTCGGTGTCAAAAATGAATATACAAAGCCAAAAACACCGACTTCCGAAATTAGATATTTTTCACTTTGTAGTGGTTTTTGGAAGTCGGTTGTTTTTTTGGAAAAAAGTTTTTATTGAAGTCGGTTAAAAAGGAGTCGCTCCTTATAGAATGCGACCTTTTGATGCATTCGTTTTACACAGAATTGATGTAAGAACTTTATATACCGTCAGCAAACGTCTAACTGGTCTACAGTTTTATGTTCTGCAGTACTACTCGAGTGCTTCATAAAGCAGGTGACTCGTTTACGAAATGTGACACTGCAAGAGCAATAATTGCCGTAATTAGTGAATATTGATTCACTAATTACGGCGCGCGCAGCGACATTGTTCCATAGTACATATTTCAGCACCAGTTATCGTGAAGATCCTTGGGGGATGCCTATGTCCAGCAGTGGACGTCTTTCGGCTGCAATGATGATGATACCATATTTTACTTCTTTGGCCGTAGTAAAATATAATTGTCGGTGTAACTGCATCTGTTTACATTAACTGAGTCGATTTCGGTAAAAAAAAGGCAGTAAAACCTATTTATAATAAAATTACCTGCATGCTCATCGATAGTCCACCAGCCCCACTGGGAAGCAGCGGAAAATTATCTTCGTGCAGTCATTCGTAGAACACTTCGCACGGCAAGTTTTCGGTGTTTATTAGAGTTGTTTTGAACTTACCTGAAGACAACAAAAGATTTTGTTGTTCAGTTTGTATCACGGAGATAAAATCTTTATAGCGCAAAAGCTGGAAATACTTTCGCTTTACTGCAAGACATTTAAATAAAATAATTTACTTACCTACTTTAAGAATAATTGAACAAATGATTAACATAGATCAAATTTTTTAAAGCCTGACTGATGCGTACACTAAAGCTCTCGCAATTGAACACACACAATTCTCGTTGAGTTTGTATGCCCTGCACACTGTTCGCTTCACATAATTACATGCTATTTATTACACACGTACATATATACGCAAATCTACTCCCTTTTTTATTTTTACTTTCTCCAGTAATACACTTAGGTGCGTATTCCAGAAGGAAACTCAAGCATTGATCTCTGCTTAAACATTACTTAAAACTAGTTTCAACCAATCAAATGGCTTGAAACGAGACTTAAGTAGAGCTTGAGTTTTGAGTGACGTTCTGTAATACGGACCTTAGAGAACTGGAAGTATAAATGCTGAAATGCTTATTCCGACCTGCAGGAATAAATGTGAGTACAAATGAACATAACATTACATTGCAGAACTTTCCAATCTCAATATCAATAAATTAATATTGAAACTGAAAATTTTTATTCTCAGTTTTTAAACTAATTGTAGGTACCAAATAATCAGATCACATAATTATCATATTGTGCGGCGCTGATCATAATTCCATGTCCATAAAGTTTTATAATTATTTAAACAATTACTCTAATCGCATCTCGTTCTCGTTGACGTCCTTTTGATGGTGTCGGTGGACAGAGTGTCACAACTGTGTAGATAACGCAGAGGACATGGTGGAGCACACGGTGTAGGTCGTAGGTCTAACCGGCGCGGCTTGGGTGGGACACCGCCGTGTTGCAGTAGCGGCGATCGGCGGCGGCAATCTCACGAGTCCGGTACTGGTCCAGTTCCTGGTTCAAAGCGAGGGTGTATAAGAGGGCGTTACTTCATTCTACGAATCAGTATTGCTCAAAAAGGAGAGTGCGGATAGCGTAGGTGAGAGGCAATCTTTACGCCTCCACGTCTCTAGGTGCCTCAAGAGACACCCTTGACATCAGAAGACAGCAGCGAACTCCCGGCCACCGTAGACATTAAAGAGTTGTCAGCAAATCTGTGACGAGGTCTACTAGAATAGATGCCTGTCAGAGCCATGGGTTGTTTGAAAGAGATATCATGGCTCCTGACGAACAGGCAAGTGAAGGAACACGTGTGAGTTAGTCAGTAAAAGTCACACATGCGTTTCCGCTCTGCTCATAGCTTAAGAGGTCTTTTTATGATTTCGCACGCAAGAGATAAAAAGGCAGAACTTTAAAAAACGCTATAACGCGTTATTTATTTACTACTTTTAACTAAACTAGTTTGTATCAGTTCCGGTTCCGATACGAACGCAATGTTCACACGTTCACTAGGAGATTATGAAATAGAGTAGTTTGCAATGGCAAACTCTTCACAACTGTCTATAGCCATAGTTGTTACATATGTAGATATTCTATACTCTGTTTTTTAATCTCGTAGAGTAAATTGACATTACGAGTGTTGGCAGTTTATTGCAATTAGGTGCAATAGTGCCGAAACTTAGCGTTCATAAAATCAAGTATCTTTTTTTAAATTAAGTTATCCTGAAATAATGTGTAGGTACTTATTAAAAACGTAATAATACAAAATTAATAATGTAAATTTGACATTTGCATGTGTCAATTTACTCTACGAGATTAAAAAACAGAGTATACATACATACGTGTCTGGAATAGGAACTGATACTATTAAACAAAATGAGCAATGGTTTTGCTGATCGTTTAACCAAATTGAATGTCAATTTAATGAAAGTGCGACTCATTCCTCCTTAGAAGAGTCGATTATGGTTCGTTAAATGTTACATTCAAGTCTCATAATAATTTGATTTAAACATATACCACCTGAAAAGAAAATATGCAATTAAATAAAACTTAATGGATTTTGCGGGCAACTTTAACGCATCCGCCTTTAATTAAAGATGATTTACACAGGTAGGTCACTGCGTAATTTGCAACGGAAATAACATTTCAAGTACCACGATATCATACGCTAGCAGCCGGTGTGCATTCAAAGGCCTACAAGTCACGTGAGCTGACAGTGCAATAAAGTTGTTGATAAATTCCAAAACTTGTAACAACTCCTATAATATACTACTATTATATATACAATATGTAAAGAAAACCCTGTCCGACCCATAAGGATAATAAAGGTTAGGCAATCACATGACCAAATAAAATTTGAAATTTTGCATAATCATCATAGTAACAATACTAATCAATTTTGAAAGTATCTTTTTTCCCCGCGAATTTACGCTAACTTCCCCAAAATTTGGTGTTTTAAAAAAATTACAACACCATTTTAGGCGGTAAAATTGTCGGCTTTCCTTTTATTGTTTTGTTAGATTATTTATTTCTTTGGCGGCGTCGCACGTGAGCTTTGTCGGCGACGTAAAAGAAATAACTAGTGATGCACTAATTTTTGCGCAATAACGTTTTTTTATCGCTATTAATCGAAACTTGTATCTGGTTGAATGATTTGTTAAAAACACAGATTACCCAATGGTAAAAGTACTTTTGTTTGTTTATCGATTAATTACTAATAACATTATTATAACACAAGTATTAGTAAACAGAAACGAGAAGGACTTATGAAACACAATTTTAGTAAAATTTTACAAATATTTTAACGGTCAATATCATCGATTTTGAGACAGAAACTGAAATTAAAACTTTGGCATGATTTTCATTTACAGCAGTGTACCTAACTAATTTAAGTTTTGTAAAAGTTCTAAACAATTCCGTGTGATGTTGAATCTAGAATGAGAATGAGAAACTACAATACTAAATCGATAACAAAAATAGACGAGTAAATTGTTTCTATCGAAAATCAATATTTTGATTACTTACACATCCCTATTTACTCAAAGGATGCCGTGAGGCCAGCCGCGTACGTAGGTACAATTTTATAAAATAAAAATCATTTTTACTTTAAATTATCAGTTGCGCGTAAACATCGCTCTAGTGAAGACTATTCGTGTATTGTGTGATCATGTCGTTTCCTAATGTAGAGTAATGTAACTGCTGTGTTGTGATCAGGTGATTGTGGTCAATGTGGTTCCAGTATGACGGTGCGTCACCATATCTTTGTCCTGTACGTGAGAACCTCCACTATCAGTTCGGCGAGCAGTGGATTGGTAAGGGTGGACCAACTGTGGCCAGCGCGGATTTGACACAACTTGATTTTTATTTGTGTGCATGTCCGTGCTAATCTCGTGCGACGGTGCCAGCTGGGCCTGTATCGTTATTAGTGAACGAAATATGGAACAACATCTCCGCCACAGCCATTATGCTCATCGAATGAAATGATACATTTGGAGAGTCAGACGACCTTCCTACTTAAAAAAAAGTTCTTTTCAAGAGCTGCCTAGGTATAATTATTTCTTTCGAAACTCGATAAACGTGGATAAATTACCTATACCTACATGCATGAGGTCAACTGAGGTTATGAACTGTGCCTGTGTTGCCATGAAATTACCTATTTATTTTATTTAAGTTATTTATTTTTTAGGGGGAATTTTTTTTTAAGTTTAGCCAGGTTTTGTAGGCATTAGTAGAATCAGTTATCGATACCTAACAATACCTTCACGGGTCGGAGAGGGTTTTCTTAACATATTGTATACTACACGCAACATGTTGTACAACGTAATCAGCTAGTAGAAGTAGAAGTCACGACTTTCCATTCCGCTAACTGTAATCTAGCTTCTGTTTGATGACGTATATAAATTTATTTAGTTTTTTGTTGTTCCGGCTAACTCGTTGGATGCTTTATATATGTATCATCATCATCATCTCAGCGTTAATTCCAGTCGCACCCGAAGCTTTTTTTCCGCTTTGGAGCCTGAGGCCCGCTTTACCAGTCCAAATGCTGATTTTTGTTAAACTTTGATATTTTCCGTGAAGCGACTGCCGTCTGACCTCCACAACCCGAAGCCTATATTCGAAGCAGTGATATTTATTAGCTTTTACCGCATCTATCTCAGTTTGTTCACGATGCTTTGAATCTCAAATACGTGGTTACAATACTAGGATCACATGAATATGAGAAGAATGATTCGATAAATTTGTGATCGTAATAAGATTACAAGTGAAGCGTATGTTGTTGTAGGAAATTCATTTCTAACAACATCATGTTAAATTCTACCTTTGCTCGCACTCCATAGTCACTTTGATACGTGACTCTTTAGTTACAATCGCAGTGTGCTTGTAAAAGGTAAGTTTCCCGAATTAATTAGCACTTTTTTTTTTAAATTTTGACAGCAAAGTCAAACAAAATCATATGAAATTAAAGCGTAATAAAATACTGAACAAATATACATAAATTTTGTCTCAGTAAACCGTGTGGCTCAGGCCATATTTGTGTTTTCTATGAGGGCAGGATCTTAAAATGAGTTAGTTCAGAGGTGAGTTGATATTTTCTTGGGAAATATGTTAGGAAAAATAACAGGATTGCAAAGAGAAATTACTTATAATTGGATAAGAATTAAAAACGTAATATAATGGAACAGATTTCAATTAGGGTACGCATTTCTTTATGTTGTAATTTAAATTTTACCCAGGTAGTGGGAGCAAACTGCACGAGTAGCGGCATACTTCACTTATAACGTTGTCATGGTAACCGCTTTGACGACCCATAGAAAAGTATTCGATACACTAGGATTTCATGTAACACTAAGAGGCTTTCAGAAATGTAATTTTGAAGGTAATAATTTAGTGACATAAATACTGCGCATGCCTTTTGTAATTCTTTGTCCGGTTTATTAGGTAAGTTTCTTAATTAACCAGGAAATTAGGAAGGAATACTTTAATTATTAATAAAAATATGAAAAAAAAAAAAACATTACGGTATGATACGGTTTCATATTTTTATAAACTTCGACGAGGATCTTAGAAGACTAAGAAATGTGGCGAAGGAAAAAGTTTTATGGGATTTTTGGGTTTTTTTACCCGACTACAGCAAAGCAAAAGGAGGGTTATGATTTTGATAGGCTATGTATGTATGTATGTATGTATGTTCATCTGTTCCCTCGTAACTTCTAAACTACTTATCAGAATTCGACAAATGACATATCATTAGAAGCGTCTTAATTGTCCGCTGTTTATAGGCTATATGGGGTTTCACAAAATCTACTGTGGCGTCCTCTAGCGGACAAAACATACACGGTAAAAAAATAAAGTTAAGATAAATATGGCGTGTTTGGTATCATTTGAAAGCTCTTTACTTGTACATTTTGAATATATATATATTGCTAGGATTTGCTCGTGACTTTACCTGTATTCATGGGCTGGTTGCATATAATTCACATTTTTTCGTTCATAGCTTCTGGAAAACCCTTGATATTCTGTTAGTTATGAGCTATAAAGCTTGTCACCAAATTTAGTATTGCGCCCTCTAGCGGATAAAAAGTTCTATTTGAATATAAAATTAAAATAAATATACCGTGTTTGGACGTGAAAGAGCTTCACGAGTACTTTATGACTGTACATAATTACAAGAATGCTTTAATGATGTTAAATATGAGCGATAAGAGTAAAGCACGGATCACGGTAACTGTGAATCGCTTTATGCAATGTAGAGCAGTGTAAACGTTAATAGAATATGTAATGCACTAATGAAAACTACATAAGCTGGGAGTAACTCCACGCAGTGAAGGCGGAAACAGTTTCATAACTCGCTAAAACTCCCATAAAAATGTCCTCTGTACTATATGCCTTCGGGCTTATGTTGTTATATGTGCGTGTAGATGTAATATGTCAAGTATCTAGTTTTAGTTCTTCAAATTAACTTTTGTTAATATTATGCGCCACAAATACACTTTAACACCAAAATAGTACAAATAATAAAAAGTAAAAACTAAAACCCAACTACGACAAAAAACGACGCTGAAAAAGTATAAAACAAGATTTTCAAAATACTGAACCGAACAAAGTTGCTAATGTAGTTGCAAGTAAATGGACACAGTAGACTCTACCAAGATGCCTTCGTTGCAAATTGACAATAATGTCATACAATACTATTCTGAAATAAATTTTCATGTTTGCAAAGGCGTAGTCACACGTTGTCAAGGTGCTACGGTAGGTAGGTATGTAACGTGTGACTACGCCTCTCCAAACATGAAAATTTATTTCAGAATAGTATTGTATTTATTTGTCTAACTATTGTAGTTACGTCACTATAACTACTTTTTTACATTTAACAAATTGATAGAAATGCCGATCAAAAAATGAGACCGTGTTATCCATACCATTTTTATTTTTTTATCAAAATAAATAATTTAATATTCAATACCTGATGATTACTTTTTGAATTATTGAAATCGGACATTCCATTCAAAGGATATCATGAAATTAAAATAAAAATACATGCTGGCGGCGGAAGGTTCCGCCCCGGCTTCGCACGGGTGCAATGCTGATACTAAATACACTTCAGAAACACTGTGGACTTTGTATAAAAAACCGCCGCGAACGCCAGACCGTGTACCGCCGCAAACACGACACCCCGCAATTTTTAATATCTATATTAAATCAATAATGTATTTAAGGTATTAAATTGGATAAAAATTAATGCTGTATTATCACTACAATAAAACAAAGACACCCATTAAATTGTGGAGAAATACTATTATTTTTGAGGTTTCTAATATGATGTCGTAAATAATTACATTTTTTCCGCGTTTATAGTGACACGCAGGCTGAACCCTACACAACAATACAGCATTAATTTACACGTTTACGACGTGGCCACACGACGTCGCACGCACATAAACATTCCACAATCTCATCCACTTTGGATTTAAAGAAAAAACCCAAATTTCGGTTAAGTACTAAATTAGTGATTTTTTTATAGGAGTTTTTGGCTTGGTTGCTAAGAGCTTTGAGCCAGTTCTTCCTTAATCTTGTCTTCTTTTTTAACTTATCCTAACTTAACCTAACCTAAACCTATGTCCTTTCGTCTCCCGCGTGAACCGACACTAGGAGGAAGATTTGTGACAAAGTCATGATGTGGCCCCTATGCTGCAATATTTCACCGTTCTTTATGAATTATCCACTGAATGCAGTTTTTACTACATAAATCACACGTTTTTATTTAGTAAATACACTATAAATAATTTTTTAACACCCTTGCTCGTAAAGCTGATGTAATCCCACCGGTTTTAAATATGTAAAGCGGGCCATAACAAACGCGTGTGTTATCAAAGCAAATAGTTAAGTTATAGTCCATACAAATTCCATAACAGCATTATTTGTCATTTCAAATAATTATGGAACTGATCGCCGCCGCGTGGCTCTAGCCAGTGAGCAGCGCGCTGTTCCATATTTGAAATGGCAAATAATAATACTAATGGCGGGAAAGCAACAGTGTGCATTCACAAATTGAGTTTATTTAAAATAACTGATGTCCTATTTGAAATAAACAAATTTGTATTTGTTTGTATTTAAATGAGTATTTGTAAAAAAAAAACAGTTTATTCGGTAATTTAAAAACTTGACTGCATGCTCTAGCATCTTTGCCAACATTTTCACGCAGCTACGGCAGAAAATAAACCTCGCGCCATTTTTCTTAAATTTTCTTTTCTTTGTACTTGTATTCTGAATATCTTTTTTTCTGTTTCCTCGCAAGTGTGTTAAAAAATGTCGTACGATATACGTGCGTATTGGTTATAACATGCTCGGCTCAATTACACCCTCGCCTTCGGCTCGGGCTGAAATTCCGCCTCGCATGTTATAACCATCATTACGCACTAATATCGTAATCTACTACTATAAAAGTTCAATGAAAATTCGCGTGGCACTCATCTTGGCTTTCCCGCCAAAACTCCTAAATTAGTGATCTAATTAATAACTAGGGGCATGCATAAGCAAAAAGTTTGCTGTGCGATTGTGCACCATAAATAAGACAAAATCAATTTGCCTTAAACATAACTAAACATAACTCATAAAAACGTAAACGCGATAAAAAGCCCGAGGTTGTCATTCCGCTAACAGATGAAATACTAGGAACATAGACTTACACGGAGCACGTAAAGTGAAATTCAGGCATCCGTTTCGCGCCAAATACACGCTGCGTTATGACTCTTTCACATCAGTCCATCCTTTTTTAAGTACTTACTTGGGTGTGGCTAGGGAGGCGTGACTATAAATAACTGTCACAGGCAATTCCTGATCCAAATCACTAGGTCATCATGAATATCAAAGAGATACCGAGTTCTCATATGTCGAAATCGATTGCTTATTTTGAAAAAATCTTATTATTACCGCATCCCAGTTTATTTACGATGCTTAATTAAAAATAGCTGAAACACATGGCAAAATACTAGGATCACATGATTATGAGAAGAATGATTCGGCAAATTTATTTATGATCGTAATAAGATTAAGTACCAGTAAAGCTATGTTGTTGTAGGAAATTCATTTCTAACAAAATCGATCTAAAGTTTACCTTTGTTTGCATTCCATAGTCACTTTGACACGTGACTCTTTAGTTCCAATCTTAGTGTGCTTGGAAAAGGTAGGTTTCCTGAATTTATTAGCAGTTTTCTTGAAAATTTTTGACAGTAAAGTCAAACAAAATCGTATGAAATTGAAGCGTCATAAAATACTGAACAAATATACATAAATTTTGTCTCAGCAAGCCGTGTGGTTCAGGCCATATTTGTGATTTAATTGAGGGCAGAATATAAGAACGAGTCAGTGAAATGGGTTGATATTTTCTTGGCAATTATGTTAGGGGAAATAACAGGATTGCAATGAGAAATGTAAAAATATAATGGAGCAGAATACAATTACGGTACGCATTTCTTTATGTTGTAATTTAAATTTTACCCAGGTAGTGGGAGCAAACTGCACGTGTAGCGGCGGCATACTTCACTTTAGTTATAACGTTGTCATGGTAACCGTTTTGACGACCCATGTGCTCGGAAGAAAAGTATTCGATGCACTAGGATTTCATGTAGCACTAAGAGGCTTTCAGAAAAGTAATTTTGAAGGTAAAATAAATTTAGTGATATACCTAAATACTGTGAATGCCTGTTGTAATTATTTGCCTGTTATATTAGGTAAGTTTCTTAATGAACTAACCATTTGACACAATTTACCACAAAAGCACATGCCATAAAGTATTTTTTTCATCCATACTATTATTATAAATGTGAAATTAACTCTGTTTGTCTGTCTGTCTGTTACGCTTTGCCGCTTAAACCTCTAAACCGATTTTGATGAAATTTGGCACAGAAAATCTTTAGACCCTGAGAAAGGCCATCAGCTACCTTTTATTGAAAAAAAATTGATATTCCTGAGGGAAATCTAAAAAGCGCGATATAACCGAATTCCACCAAATTTTTATAAACGTCGTCGAGGATCGTGGAAGACTAAGAAATTTGGTGAAGGAACACCTATAATTTTGGGGATTTTTGTTTGACTAGTTTAAATATAATAATCGTTCTAAAGTTATATGTACTTTCTAAGTATATCTTGGACACCAATAACTGAAGGTCAAGGAAAACATCTTGAGGAAACCTGGACTATAAGTCTGAAATCGCCAACCCGCATTGAGCAAGCGTGGTGATTATGCTCAATCCTTCTCTGTATGAGAGAAGACCTGTGCCCAGCAGTGGGATGATTAAAAGGTTGATGATAATGGTATCGCCCTTTACAGCAATGAATATGAATGAATATTAATTCAAAACAATATTTTTGAAGATATTACAGATATATAAATTGCGGGCCGTCGCTTTTACGGCGACACCGACCGGCCGGGGCGAGGCGGGAGCAGCGGGTCACTATGGTTTTTATACAACGTTTACAGTTTTAGTTTTATAGTAGTTTATTATTTTAGTATCAGCATTGCATCCATGTGATGCCGAGGCCGGTCGCTAGTAAGAAATATAAAGGCAAAGTGTCCCTATTATAGTGCTAGGAAAATTATTGAATATGCTACGTAGTGCTACGGGATGCTACATCGTAGCATGACATTACGGCTACGAGAGCTACACTTCATCTTCTCAGCCTCTGAGGTCCACTGCTGGACAAAGGGCTGTCCCAAGGCTTTCCACAATGACCGGTCGTGTGCTAAATGGTTGTAGTAAAATAGACTAAACAAAACAAGGATTATTGCAGTAACTTTTACAGTAAATGTTACATAGTGTCCTTATTCTTTTTAAGTAAAAGATTTACCTGTGCGGTAACGCACAACTGGTGTACGAAAAGATAATTGAATTGAATTGTCTTATTTTTTTTTTATAAACTGGTGCTGGACTGTAATCCCGCCTGATGGTAAGCAGTGATGCAAAAGTTGATGGTAAAGCACACTAATTTATTAAGCCTATTTATTCACTTAAAAAACTTAGGAAGAGGAACGATGACGGCAGTTGAGCGAGGTGAAGCAATGTTAAACCCAAGACCAACGATGCTGCGCCATAGCGAAATTGATCTGGAATGCGTAATGGATTAATAATGCGTAAAGTTCTGTGGCCTCACACTTATTTCAACATTGGCAATAAAATATGGAATTATGGAGTGATATGACAAAAGTTAACTTATTATATGCCTAACCAAAAATTTTGCAGTCCTTAATGTACGAACCGTACGTCAACATTGTTGCCGTAACGAAACCCGCAAGTCGCTCAGAAGGTACTAGGAAGGCATAAATTTGCAGATTTTATATTCATTTTAAAATATTCACTGTTGAATACTAATAATGAAGCTGCCCGCTAGCTATGAAATAAAAATAAATCTAAAATATTTCTACAAATGTATTTTAATGTTACTTTGAAATCTTCAACCAGCATATTCCAAAACACTATCTTAATTTAGTACTAGGACTGTTAAAGATTTACCATGACTAAATAAATCTTTATAAAATGAAGTTTATCACTAGTTAGTAGTTTATAACCATTTGTGATACCAAAGTTAGACTTGGCATTGATACTAATTTATCTGAGGGTGGTTTTAGTTATACTTTTATTTACAAATAGTAAAATATGGATATTGAGGTGAGTAACCTGATGGATTTCAAAGATTTGGACATGCTGGATATTACAGACATCGTCATCATGTAAATCATTTTGAACTGAGTGATTTTAAATATAAGTATAGGATCTCAAAAAGGTTTTTAAGGAAAAAAATTGTATATTTTTCTTAAAGATTTATTACACGACCTTTGAGGATGCCCATTGAGTCCTAAAGAGCAATTATTTTGCGCATTATGCAACTGGATCTCTTCTATATATCTATATGGCAATTCGTGAAAATCCTAATAATGTAAATATATGTATGTGTTTTATTTGAATATATAAGATGATGCAATTGATTTACATGGTGTGTCTTAACCAAGTGTCAGCAAAATGTTTTAACTAGCTCACGATTTAATCGGATACAACTAAAAACAAAAATAACTAAAAATTTGTAGTCACAAATATTCGCTTCAAATGACGTGGGCTGTCGTGAAATATTTTCACTAAACAAACATATTCACAGCATAACAGTAATGATAAAGGCTCATTAAGTGCCAGAAAGTCAATGTATAATGCAAACGATGTTGTAGGCACAGAAAAATCCTCAATCTGACCTTTGGATTTAAAAAAACTCGTATTTCGGGTAAGTACTAAAATAGTGATCTGATAAATAATCAAGGGCATGCACAAGAAGTTCGCTATGCGATTGTGCACAATGAGACAAAATATCAATTTGCCTTAAAAAATCTTTCCGCATGAAGTAAACGCAATAGACAAGCCCGAGGTTGTTTGTCATTTCACGAAAAGATGAAATACTAGGAACATAGACTTAGACGGAGCTTGTAAAGTGATATTCTGGGATCCGTTTCGCGCCAAATACACGCTGCGTTATCACACTCTCACACATTAGTCCATCCCTTTTAGGCACTTACTTGGGTATGGCTAGGGAGGCGTGACTATAAAGTAACTGTCAAACATAATGACGGGGTTTATTTTTACTTATTATTTTGACCACTCTCACAGCTCGCTGATAAGTAAATTAAATATAACTTAAACAGGCAAGCACTATAATATAGGTCGCGGGAAGCCGATGGATGCGGGCAACACAAGACCGGTCAGCGTGGAAAGCCTTGGGGAGGCCTTTGTCCAGCAGTGGACACCTATAGACTGAAGAAGAAGAAGAAGGCAAGCACTTAAACATTGAGAAAACTTTTAATTACATCATTCTTATTTATTTCATATTAAAGGAAAGGGACCTTATTCGTGGGTGTATAAGTATCAAGCCGTGTTACAGGATATACAATATATCCACATTCTCATGGTTCTATAAGTATTCTGATGGAGCTATCCACGATTTTGTCCTAATTTCACTTGCGTGAAGATAAACACCAATATTAACCATACAACGAAAACGAATTCTTTGTTTTTTTTTTTATATTTTACTTTTATAGTATACCAAAGTGAACCACGATTTAATTAACAGGCTTCTATAATTTTCATCATGAACTGGCTCTTTTGCCTACAAGTATCGTAATTTTTATCCGTATATTCTAAACTAGAATATCGTAAGTGGCACTTTTTCTATGATTGCACAAAGAAAAACTTATTTTGTCGACTGGACTCATTTTCTCAATACAAAGTGGTATCTTTCTGATAGCTAATTTTTCCGTCACCATCTACTAATTGTAGAAAAAAATGAAATTCTGTTAGTTATTGTACGAAATATCTGTAAATATTTCAATATTTTGCCTCAGATAAAATTACAATACGACATCTGCTTACCATCAGGCGGGATTGCAGTCAAGCACTAGTTTACAATTTCTAAAAAAAAAAAAAAAACATTAGAAAAATCTTAATTTACTTACTTAATTTATTTAATATACACATAACGAAATACTTATTTTTTCGCCCTGTCAGCTTGTCATTTAGAAAAAAAAAATGTTGAATAGTTCAAAATGTTCATATTTTCACTCTTCACGAAAATATAATCTCAAAATTTAATATAAATCTTAGCAGCAGCTATACATATAGGCCGTGTGTCAAGTTTGTCAGGACTTTGAATTTTACATAATGTATCTGGTAAAAAAATACTGATGCTTGAAAGAAAAATGGTGTCTGTTCTAGATTCATGGTTGCGAAAAGCAAAGTACCTATAGCACCTGTACTAGGCAATCATAATGTAGTAGGAAGTTGTAACTGGCAAAGGAGATGTTTCAGAAATGTATGGAGCCTGGGCCAGCACATTGTACATTAAATGCTAGGTATAGTTACGCTATAATTAACTTTTTTTAATGTTAATTTCCTATATTTTGGCTTAGTTTTTATACAGATTCAATTTGACTCGGCCAAGGAGTGCAACACAACTACTAATAAATATAGTGGTCAGCAATAAGCGAAATTAGATTTTGACAGTGACATTTGATTGACGTGTCATGTATCTAAGGCTATCGTATCTTTAAAACGACCATATGACCGCGAAAAAACAAAACATGAATTCCGAAAATATGGCCCATTAAATAAACACAATCAACCAAGGAATTTCTATCTGAACTGGAATGTGAACTTGCATACTTGTCTCTTATATAAAAGAAGACTCTATCGCAAGAGCAATAAGGTCGATCGGAAATAACACATTATTTTAAGAGAACGCGGTTCGAAGGAGAAAGCGTCCCAGTAGCCCACTCCCTTTCTTAGTGTTACCTGTATTATTTTTCGTAATTTTGTTTGAAACCAACAGTTTCGATTAGAAAAACATGGTGAAAAGGGGTGTCAATAATGGTTGCAATACTGTGTAATAACCTGGATGCGGAATATCATTCTTTAAGTAAGTTTTTTGCGGTAGTCATATACAGGTTATTTTGTTTGTATATAGGGTGACCATACATTTCGGTATAATTAATAAATGTGCAGTTAGTCATTGTGTACATAATAAGTAAGTGGCTAGGGTATTTACAATGACATTAAATTCTGCTTTTTTATAGATATTTTATTTATTTAAAAGACAGATGACAGCATATCAAACTACTACAATCTGTCAGATTTTCTAAATTGTTAAGGTTCAAGATTGTTATTTGATAGTTTAGGGTAGATTGACCTGCTGTGGTCCGTAAATTATCAATTTATTCATCCCTTTTTAGAATAATAAAATTAAAAAGTTCGCATCCATACCTAAATATTCATAAAAAACTCAGGTAATATAAGTAAAAAAAAAAAGAAATATTTTACGTACATTCCTTATAAATTCCATTATAATAGTCACCCTACACAAAAAGGACATAGATTTTCAACTTTATTTCTAAATGGTTAAGGTTCAAGATTGATTAGGAATATTTAATAGTTTCTTTTAGATTGACCTGTTGTCGTCCGTAAATTATCAATTTATTCATTCATTTTTAGAATAATAAAATTAAAAAGTTCGCATCCATACCTAAATATTCATAAAAAACTCAGGTATTATAAGTAACAAAAAAAATATTTTACGTACATTCCTTATAAATTCCATTATAATAGTTACCCTACACAACAAGAGACAGAGGGCTACTGTGAAGCTATCTCACTCGGACGGCGTTTTGATCGATAGTGCACATTCCAGTTTAGGTGAAAGTTCCTTGCTCGACACGAACACCACAGGAAAATAGAACTGTCAAAGTCGCCAATCAAACGTCATAAAATGTGTCATGGCTACCATAATAAAGGGTTATCTCACTTAAATAATCAATTATATATATTTGTATACGTTTCAAATAATTAATTATATATACTTGTATTTTTATTCAAATTAATTTAGTAGTATTTTTTATGAAAATCTCCTATATTTTTCCTTTTTATCTATATAGCGTACTATGTAGCGTATCTATGTAGCGTTTCTCTGGTATACACTCGCGTGAAAAGTAGCTCCCTAATAGGTAATATGGTCATCCAGAGAGCACAAATGCACAAATGTTAGAAATGTAACTATTTGCAACTGGGATATTGGATACTTGCATAAATTTGCATCAATGCTTACTATCAATCACATAACGTACTCGTACTATTTTATAAAATTACAAAAAAAAACTCTGTTTTTCGTTTATTCCCTTTGTCTATACAAATGTTTTTGTACTAAAGTTTACATTTATATACATTTAAAATAAATTTACATTATTGAAATTTATGTTAAATATAATACTCAGAAATTATATCCTGATCCAGTTATAACTTTACTGTCCCACGTTTATTATCAAGCCGATAAGAAATAAGCCTTAACCAAGTATAGTCTTCCAACTTAGTCCATTTTAAATGGCAAAAGTTCAATAGACTCCTGAATGCCCTCGAGCGATTAGGTACCTGACAGCGTATATTGTGACGTCATATTCAACCCCTAATACTCGGATGACGTCATCAGCAATGATATCAGACAAGGTGAAAGATGAAGCTTACAGTTCATGCCATCTCTTTCTTCCCACAATTTATTGATTGGATCAGAACTTATAAGATTGACACTACAGACTAAAAAAATATTAATATTTGTTAATTAATAAAATTAATAATATCAGTCCACATGGTCTTATTCTTTATTCGTTTATAGGGGCTTTTAGACATTTTCACACACGTATTTCGAACCGTAATTAATACACTTTTTCTGAATACTTTGAACGCGATATATCTCCTGTGAAATCTGCTGTCCTGGTATAGGTGAAGCGATTTAGTTTAAAAATACCTTGTCAACGAACAACTGGATAGTGTAGTTGGTGATATTTATCAAACATGTCGTTAGTAGTTGAAATTATTGACTTTGGTTTAAGGCGTATATACAATATGTAAAGAAAACCCTGTCCGACCCATAAGGATAATAAAGGTTAGGTAAACACTTGACCAAATATAATATAAAATTTTACATAATCATCATAGTAACAATACTAATGAATTTTGAAATAATCCTTTTTTCCCGGGAATTAATTCCAATTTCCCCGAAATTTGGTAATTTTTAAAAAAGTGACAACACCGGTATTATTATAAGCGAATAGCGACGCGACCACGTCACAGGTGCCGCGTGCCCTGCCCCCGCCGCCCGCGGAAAGGGTTGCTCACCGCACATGTATTAAGTTACCTCTTTTTGCGAAATAATATTAATTTTTTTAGGGGGATTTTTTTTTAAAGTTTAGCCTGTCTTTGTGGGCATTATTAGAATCATTTATCGATACCTAACAATATCTTCACGGATCGGACAGGTTTTTCTTTACATATTGTATAAATGTTAGGCCTTGTTAGAAAACTTGGTCATAAATACCTTATAGTATAATTATATAATAGATATCAATGTATAGGTTTTTGATGAACGATGAACTCTGGTCCAAGATCAAATCTTTCATTAAGCGTTAGTTGTGCTAGCAAGCTTTGTATACGGTTAAAGATTGGTCCAGGGCATAAAGGCTTGGGTTTAAGCTGCTTCCAATTTCATAGACTGTACATATATTTCCTTTAATTGTTGTTTTTACCCGACTACGGCAAAGCAAAAGGAGGGTTATGATTTTGACAGGCTATGTATGTATGTATGTATGTTCATCTGTTCCCTCGTAACTTCTAAACTACTTATCAGAATTCGACAAATGACATATCATTAGAAGCGTCTTAATTGTCCGCTGGTTATAGTCTATATGGGGTTTCACAAAATCTAATGTGGCGCCCTCTAGCGGACAAAACATACAGAGTAAAAAAAATAAGATAAATATGGCGTGTTTGGTATCATTTGAAAGCGCTTTACTTGTACATTTTGAATATATATATATTGCTAGCATTTGCTCGTGACTTTACCTGTATTCATGGGCTGGTTGCATATAATTCACATCTTTTCGTTCATAGCTTTTTTATTCCTTATCAGAATAAGATCACTGTAGTACCAGTAGAAAGGCCTTGATATTCTGTTAGTTATGAGCTATAAAGCTTGTCACCAAATTTAGTATTGCGCCCTCTAGCGGACAAAAAGTTCTATCCATACTAATATTATAAATGCGAAAGTTACTCTGTCTGTCTGTCTGTCTGTCTGTCTGTTACGCTTTCCCGCTTAAACCTCTCCACCGATTTTGATGAAACTTGGCACAGACAATCTTTAGACCCTGAGAAAGAACATAGGCTACCTTTTATCTCGGAAAAATTTGATGTTCCCGAGGGAAATCTAAAAAGCGCGATATAATAGAACCCCACGCGGGCGAAGCCGCGAGCGGAAAGCTAGTTTGAATATAAAATTAAAATAAATATACCGTCTTTAGATGTGAAAGAGCTTCACGAGTACTTTATGCTTGTACATAATTACAAGAATGCTTTAATGATGTTGATGAACTGTGAATCGCTTTATGCAATGTAGAATTAATAGAATATGTAATGCACTAATGAAAACGACATAAGCTGGGAGTAACTCCACGCGGTGAATGCGGAAACAGTTTGATAACTGGCTAAAACTCCCACAAAAATGTCCTCTGCACTATATGCCTTCGGGCTTATGTTATTATATGTGCGTGTAGATGTAATATGTCAAGTACCCAGTTTTTAGTTCATCAATTTAACTTTTGGTAATATTATGCGCCACAAATACACTTTAACTCCAAAATAGTACAAATAATAAAAAGTAAAAACTAAAACCCAACTACGACAGAAAACGACGCTGAAAAAGTATAAAACAAGATTTTCAGAATACTGAACCTAACAAAGTTGCTAATGTAGTTGCAAGTAAATGGACACAGTAGACTCTACCAAGATGCCTTCGTTGTAAATTGACAATAATGTCATACAATACTATTCTGAAGTAAGTAATATTCACTATGTAGAGATAAATTTTCATGTTTGGAAAGGCGTAGTCACACGTCGTCAAGGTGCTACGGTAGATAGGTATATGTAACGTGTGACTACGCCTTTCCAAACATGAAAATTACGTTGTTTCCCAACTATATTTGCGTCAGCTTCCAGTCTGACCGGATCAACTGCCTATGGTCTTCATCATCAAATTGACTGCAGAATTTTAACCCAATGGGTGCAAACTGCAAAGTTCTCATCAATATAAATTAATTGAATCCAAATACAAGATAGCTACTGTAAATCGTTTAGGAGGTCCCTGAACTGACCTTTGTCATCATCATCAGTTCCCTAATGACAGTCACCACCCATCTAAGTGTAAGGTTCTTGTCAATACAAATTATTCAAGTACAAACACAAGGTAGCTGCTGTGAATTGTTGAGGAGTTCCTTCGACTGTCTCCCGGCTCCATCATCAGATCTACTCCAGACCTTTATTAAATTGTAGTGCTTTAAAATACTTATGAAAATGCTAAGAAATGCACTAGTCGCCCCTGCAATTTTTGAAAGTTTCTCTTGTTTTCTCTAGTGTTCCACCATCAATCCCTGATATCCTTATCATAGGACCACCTTGGGAATATCTTCTTTCCAACAGAAAAAGAATTATCAAAATCGGTTCATAAACGACGAAGCTATGCGCGAACAAACATAAAAAAAAGCATATATACGGTCGAATTGAGTAACCTCCTCCTTTTTGAAGTCGGTTAAAAACAAAGTCCCTTTCTTTTTCCATATGTCCCATTGTATGATTAAATCTTTAAAACTACGCAACGGTTAATGATACGGTTTTTTTAATAGATAGAGGGATTAAAATGGAAGGTTTATATGTATAATAACATTCATTAAATTGTTGAGAAATACTATTGCCTCGGAAAGCACGTTAAGCCTTTGGTCCCGGTTGCCATACGAACATCTAGTGGCAGTCGTTACGGGTTGTTGGAGCCCTCAAAAGTCTAACAATTGGTCTAACTGCAATGCTTCGATATCGCCTTCGGGTTGTGGAGGTCAGACGGCAGTCGCTTCACGGAAAATATCGAAGTTTAGCCAAAATCGGCAGTTGGACTGGTAAAGCGGCCCCAGACTCCACTGTTGAAAAGCTACGGATACGACTGGGATTAACGCTGAGATGATGATGATATTTTTTCGTTTTCAAAAAAAGCGCGATTACATAAATTTAATGTTTAGAAGACATAATCTAAATAACTTCTTTTTCCAAATACTTTTTGTCTACTTTCACTCGATGGCCTACACCAGCAGCTCCCGGAGTGAGATGTGAAACCCACGATACTTTTCAGAGTGGCGCAAGTGGTGCGCGTGGAGTACTACACGCCATCAGTTTTAGTCCTGGACCATACAATCAGTCTGGTAAAAAAATGATGAAAAATGCCTACTGTTATGTATGAAGTAGGTACTTGTTATCTTATTATAATGAATAAGTTAAGCAATGTAGGGTAGGTGTTATATTTGCCACTTCTCAGCTACCTAGCAATAAACATGGAGTGATTTCTGTAAATGTGTTTTCTTAAATACAATAGTGGCGACGATTCGTAAAATAAAGTACAATGGATAGGAAAAGTGTAAAATTTAATGAGTTTGATCCGCACACGGATAATTGGGACAATTACTTTGTTAGATTGAAATATTGTTTGGAGGCGAACAATGTGATCACAGATGCAGCTAAAAGGGCTAACTTTTTCACAGTGTGTGGTGCACAAGTTTTTGAAACAGTTTTAGCCTTAATTACACCGAGAAAATCTAGTGAAGTGACTTTTGATGAAATAGAAAATATTCTAACCAAACATTACAGTCCGAAACCGAACGAAATATCAGTTTCATACAAGTTTTATAAGCGGGATCAAAAATGCGACGAATCAGCGTCCGACTACATCGCGCAATTGAGGAAGATCAACGCGGGCTGCAACTTTACTGATTTGGAGCGTATGCTGCGCGACAGGCTTGTGTGCGGCATGAGTGATCACCGGTTACAGTATGAATTACTGAAGCGGAACGACCTAAGCTATCAGGACGTCACCGACGCCATGCTGTCAGCAGAGAGTGCAGGTCGGGACCTGCGCATGATCGCGGGCGCCGCGGGTAGCAGCGCCGACACACACGGCGGCGCCGACACGTCGCTGTTACTGGGCGGGCCGGAACCCATGGACATCAACGCCGTGCAGTTAAAGAAGAACAACAGTGTTATGCGTTTTTGTTATCGTTGTGGCGATAGACATTCTAATGACTGTCGTTTTGTTAATGCTGTATGTAGATATTGTAACAAGAAAGGTCATATAGAAAAAGTGTGTATTACGAAAAAGAAAGCAGCTAAACTTAATTATTGTAACGAAAATAAGGGTGATTCTGATTTAAACGGGATTTATTGTTTCGGGAGTTCTAAACATTTAGTACAACCATACAGAGTTAAAATTATGTTGAATTACACACCGGTGACTATGGAGATTGATTCAGGTGCTAGTTTTTCTCTTATAAACGAACGAACGTGGCATTCATTGCGTGGTAATCGATCGCGTGACACATTGCGTCCAGCACCACTGAACCTGCACACTTGGACAAAATCTCCAGTGGCACTTATTGGACAGACAATGGTGCGCGTGCAATACAATAACATATCGTGTAATTTAAATATCATTGTAGCTAGGGGTATGGGTCCTAATCTTTTGGGAAGGAATTGGTTTCATCCTCTCAATATTGAATTAAGCGTGAACACTGTGTCTCACGAGCTTGACGATTTTTCATCTGACGTCATCGTTGCGAAGCATAGTGAAGTCTTTAAAGAGGGACTTGGTACTTACCGTGGAGACCCTGTAACAATTAATTTATTACCTGACGCTACACCTAAATTCTTAAAGGCTCGCCCTGTGCCGTACGCTTTGAAGGAGAGAGTAGAAAAGGAAATTGAACGTTTAGTACAAGAAGGGGTTATTCGTCCTATATCGTATGCAAAATGGGCAACCCCTGTGGTACCAATTATTAAAAAGTCAGGCGAAGTTCGTCTTTGTGGGGACTACCGAAGTACAGTCAATCAGGCTACCGAGTCTGACACATATCCGATGCCGACGGCAAGCGAGGTATTTGCTACAATTTCGGGTGGTAAATTCTTTACTACGTTAGACTTAAACAGAGCTTATACACAAGTGACTGTAGATAACGACACAGCTAAGCTATTAACACTCAACACATGCAAAGGTTTATTTACCGTACATAGATTGGCTTTCGGTGTAAAGGCATGTCCGGGTATTTTTCAGCGGTTAATGACATCGTTGCTAGCAGGCATTCCAGGTGTTGCAATACTAATTGATGACATCATAGTCAGTGGACACACCGTTCAGGAGATGAGCCAGCGGTTAGACACAGTTCTAAATCGGATCAAACTTGCTGGATTACGACTAAATAAACACAAGTGTAAATTCGCCAAAGAACGAGTTGAATTTTTGGGATTTGTAATAGATGCATACGGTATTCATCCGGCACTGAGTAAGGTGGAGTCCATATTGAAAACACCTGAACCTAAGAACGTACGAGAACTGCAAGCGTTCCTCGGGTTATATAACTTTTATGAACGGTTCATACCACATAAAGCGACCGTCCTCGAACCGCTTCACCGTTTATTGGACCGATCAAAAACATGGCAATGGACTGAGGTTGACAAAAAAGCTTTGATACGGCAAAGCGTTTACTGTCATCAGACATGACATTGATACATTACGATTTAAGCAAACCTTTAATACTGACGTGTGATAGTTCCGAATATGGGGTGGGTGCAGTGTTAGCACACGTCATGGAAAACGGAACTGAACGCCCGATTGCTATGGGATCCAGGACACTACACACGCATGAGCGACGATACTCGCAACTCGACAAAGAAGCAACAGCAATTATGTTTGGCATACAGAAGTTTCACAATTATCTAATGGGCAGATCTTTCACTATTGTTACAGACCACAAACCTTTGCTTGGTATTTTTGACCCTAAAAAACCTATGCATAATGTCCTATCACCGCGTCTAACAAGAATAGCAATTACACTCACGTCACATGATTATAATATTATATACAGACCAGGGACACAGATTGGTAACGTCGATGGACTCAGTCGCTTACCGCAACCAGTACCAGAAGAACCTGAATTGCAGGTGGGAGATATTTTACTAATGGCAGAAACCTGCGATGACTTTCCAGTCGACGTTAACGATCTAATTGTAGCGACCAAGAGAGATAAAACGTTATCACGTGTGGTACACCATATGCTGAACGGTTGGCCTCCTAAGGTGACCGACGAAGAATTACGACAATATTGGCTCCATCGTGCAGAGCTGTCACTACAAGACGACTGTGTTGTGCTAGGCTGTCGTGTAGTGGTGCCACCAGCATTACGTCAAACAATGTTACGAACGTTACATAAAACACATAGTGGCATAGTACAGACAAAAGCAATGGCTCGAAGCTACGTTTGGTGGCCAAATATTAACAACGACATAGAAGCCTTTGTACAAGGCTGCAATATTTGTTTGGAAAACAGACATATGCCGCCTAAGACTACTTATGAATGGGTAACACCCAATAAACCGTGGTCCAGGATCAACGTTGATTTCGCTGGTCCATTTCAGAATAAAACTTTTCTAATCATTGTAGATGCGTACTCTCGTTGGCCAGAAGTTTTTATAGTCAACAATATGACGTCAGAAACAGTAATTCGGCACCTCAGAAATATATTTGCAACTCATGGTTTATGTGAGACATTAGTTTCAGATAATGGAACATCATTTGTTTCAACAGAAATGAATAATTTCTTAACTGCAAATAAAATACGTCATGTAACTACAGCACCTCATCATCCTGCCACAAACGGTTTAGCAGAAAGAATGGTGCAAACAGTAAAAGACAAGCTACGAAAAATGGAGGGCATACATTGGGACCTTAGATTACCGAGGATGTTATTGGGTTTACGAGTGGCTCCTTGCAGTACTACGCAAAAAAGTCCGGCAGAACTACTAATGAATAGGAAGCTTAGAACACTTCTCAACACTATACATCCAGATAATATCAGAAGTGAAAAGACATATGTGCAAATAGATAAAAACCAGAATAAGAAGCATAGAGAGACCACTATTGGTCAAAATGTGATGTACAGGAATTTTAGCGCTGGACCAAGATGGTTACCAGGCGTTGTTAAAAATAAGGAAGGCCCATCTAGTTACAGAGTGGAAACTCAGAAAGGCGACATAGTAAATAGACACATTGACCAAATTATTAAAATCCAAGGATCTAAAGAGGCAACAGAACAAAGTAGTAGCAATAGCAATAAAGATAGTTATGGATCAGGTGAAAATGTTAATTTAGGTGAACATGAAGAAGAACAAAATACAGAAAATATTGAAAGTCAGGATATGATAGAGATTCCAAGCTCAGAGAAATGGGAAGAAATGTTGGGAATCCCCAGCACATCAGGAACAGAACCAATATATCCTAGTAGGAGATTTAGAAACAGGTCACACCGACGTTCGCAATCTCCATATGTAAGACCGGTACCCAATACTGATGGTGATGCTTAAGTTTTGATATTAGTAATAATTAGTTTCATTCATTTATGTTATTATAGTGGTAAGATATTTTGTAGGATATTATGTACTCTTAAGGGAAAGGTATGTTATGTATGAAGTAGGTACTTGTTATCTTATTATAATGAATAAGTTAAGCAATGTAGGGTAGGTGTTATATTTGCCACTTCTCAGCTACCTAGCAATAAACATGGAGTGATTTCTGTAAATGTGTTTTCTTAAATACAATACCTACCATATTATTGTGCTGGTACCGGCAGCAGCTCGAAGCGTTTGAACTCGTCGAACTCTGTAAACAGTATTTGGGTAGTGTTTAGATGTTTAGAATACACTGTCTCTTAAGATACATAAGACCCTAGTTGTTATGATTCCGGAGTACGTATGGCAGTAAGCCAACCTTCCCGACCCTCTCCAGGCCGATTCTAATCGAATAGAATCGGATAATCATCGAAGAAATCTTTAATAAGATAGGAAACTGTTTGAGACATGTATAAAACGTATTGACGGATGAATATGATAATCAAAATTTCATACACGTCCCGTAGAGTTCTGTATCTTATTAAAGACTAGCAACCCACTTCGGCTTCGCACGGGTGCAATGCTAATAGGTACTAAATACACTAAGTACAGAAAAACTGTGCACTTTGCATATAAAAATATAGCGGCCCGTCTCTCCCGCCGCCGCCGCCTGGTCGGCCCCTACGTTCCGCCATTTTATAATCTGTAATATCTTGGAAAATATTCTCTTAAATCATATGCTGTCAACTGTTATCCAGTTGACAGCATATGATTTAAGAGAATATTTACTTAGGGTTAATGATGTATATTGTTAAATTCGTTTCGAAAATTAGCCAGTATTTGTCGTAAAAAGAAAATACAAAAAAAAAAAAATTGTGCGATCTCCATAAGATATAGACATATACATACCATCGTAGACTTTTCTGTAGACCTTTTCAATGTGTACAATATTTTGATAAATATCGTAGGGTTCAATCTGTGTTTCACTGCAAACGCGGAAAAAATGTAATTATTTACCACATCACATTAGAAATCTCAAAAATAATAGTATTTCTCTACTATTTAATGTATTTATATATATATATAAACCTTCCTCTTTCATTACCTACTCTATCTATTGAAAACCGCATCAAAATCCGTTGCGCAGTTTTAAATACACATAAGGTCATAGGGAAAGATAAGGCGACTTTGTTTTATACTATGTAGTGATTTCAAATGATTTGAAATACTTTTTCAAACCACATTTATTTAACTTGCTTGCCATAAATTATTACCTAAAATATCATAAGAGCAATATCCCAAGACTGCAAGCCCTTTCCTTATGATTTTTCCGTAGCCCTGTCGGCTTCTATATGCAAGCAAATTGTGGAAACTCTAAGTGAAAGACGCAGTCACCAATATGGTGACTGCTTTTTTAGTATAGGTACAGGTACACGTATACATGCCTCAAAAAAAATGATAAGCAAACCAAAAAAGCCTCTAAAAATATACAATAAAAAAGCTTTTAAGCTTCCTAACAGCAATGGATGGGGCGAGTGCCCGCCAGAGACAACACCCATCAGGTCGGAAGATCTTCCCATTTCTATGAAAGACAAGGAAACTATACACCCTATTTCTCATTCCCTCATATGGAGGAATGAGAAATAGGGTGTAAAGTTCACCCATCCATCATAGGAAAAGGGTGGATCATCCGACCAGACAAATGTTACATCTGGCGGGCACGCGCCCCTATGGCTGAAATTGAGAAGTTGTATATATACTAGTTGCACGGTAAACTCTGCATGCGAGATGCAGAATCCGTGTGACGTCAGTGTGACGCGTTGTTTGTATGTGGCGTTATTAGTTACAGGTACTGAAATATAAAGTCTCATAAACTAAAATGCTTTTCCTAAATTATACAGAAAATACTGTGTATATATTATAAAATAATATCCATTTTTAATGGGTATTAATTAAAAAACGCTGTGATTATCATTATCTGCCTCCAGACTAACCAGTAATAAGAGTCTCAATTTTTTTCTTTCTTCACTAGGTTCCTCATTGTTTGGTAGATCAGTGTGTTCAAAGAAAGAGCCAAGTTTTGGTATCCATAATTATTTTCATGCGCAGGTGAGCTGACATCAGGGCTAATTTACCATCCCTCGTTCATATCATTTATATCCCGGAGAGAATCTGTGGACAATAAAAAATTATCGAATTAAAAAATGTACAAATTGTGTCAAGTCAAATGTTTGAGTTTAGAATCAGCGCTTTGCTTTATAAAACACGTCGAATTGTGTAATTATTTATTGAGTATGAACATCTAATTTGAATATTGGAAAGGTTGTCTTGTTTACATTCCCTTACAGTGACCAGTTGCCACAGGAAGAAAATAGGATTAGATTTGAACTAAATATGACAATGTCCAACTTGACATTTAATAATAAAATATTACATTTAATTGACATTAATAATTATTTTAAGAATTTGTATTTGACAAGAGATAGACATAACAATGTTATGTATTATCTTTCTAATTACTTTAAAAGACAGATAGCTGTGTCGCTATCATATTTTTTTTCTATTACAGCCAAGAATTTGGCTAAACAACTTGCTTCTTTTGAGCAATGCAATGACATTCGAATTAATTCTGCCAATAATTTGGTATCAGTTGACATCATTAATAATTTAAATTAGAAATTAAGACAATAGAGCCAACCTCTAGCTATAACAATATACAGGATTACAAAGGTAACTCGGGAGGAAATTTAAAGTCAATAGATAATATTAATTTGGTGCATCAAAATATTCAAGGATTTATGAACAAAGATTTAGAGGTTGATTTATTCATGAACCATTATGGTATTGATATTCTTTGCATAACCGAACATTGGCTAAAAAGTCACCAGTTCTTGTTTAATTTTAAGAATCACCAGGTTGGTAGTTCGTTTAGCAGAATTAATGCTATACATGGTGGCTCATTAATTTTAGTTAGTAACCTGTTGAAATTTAAAAATCGTAAAGACATTGTGGGCCTGTCTGTTGAACGAACAGCTGAAATTGCCTGTATAGAGTTGGAGGGCTTCATTGTGTTAAGTGTGTACAGACCCCCTTCAGGATTGTATGACTGCTTTGAAAAGGTAATGGATGAAGTCTTACACAAGATTTGTGTTTCAAACAAAGCCATTATCGTTTGCGGTGATTTTAATATTAATTTATTAGAGAACTCTGGTTATTGTAATAAAATTATAAGTCTATTTCAGTCCTACAATCTTGTAAACCTATTTTTGGAGCCCACAAGAATAACACCTACTTGTGCCACGTGCCTAGATAATATTTTTACAAACATAATACCAATCCACAAAGAAGTTTTAAATTTACTTGATTCTGATCACTGCGGACAAAGGATTACTATTCCAAACCATAGTAAAAAAGTGGCCAAAAAGGATATCACTGTTAACCCCAAAACTGAAATCCGCTTGGAGGTTTTTAGATTTGATCTCATCAATAAATTGCCAGTCTTATCCAGTGCTGTTAAAGCTGATCCTAATCATCTCTATAACAATTTTTTTAATATATACTGTAAGCTATTTGATTCCACCTTTGTTCCCAAGACTATCTCTGTTAATAGTAAAGCATCTTTCTCTGATTGGGCTACCATCGGTATTCATACAAGTAGAACTCGGCTTTATGAATTGTACAATGAGAGGATTTATATTAACACTGTTGAATTCAATTTATATGTTAGAAAATATTCAAAATTATTCAAACAAGTTTGTTATATGGCCAAGTCACGTTACTTGAGTTCAAAGATAAAGAACAGTGGCAATGTAATTAAAACGACTTGGAAAATTATTAATAGTGAAACGGGAAGGTCCAGTGATAGAAATACTGACTATAGCCTGTCTATTAATGACAACATAATTAAATCAGACTCGCAAGTCTCTGAGGCATTTGAAAATTTCTTTTCGGATATTCCTGTTTCAACTACTAAATCCCTAAACTCATCACCTTCTGTTGCGGAGTCTTTGCTTAAAGAAAATGTTAATGTTTGTGATTCGGAGTTTCATTTTGAACATGTTATCAGTAGAGATATAATTAAAATCTTTCACACTCTGAATGTAAAAAAGACTGCTGACCTATGGGGTCATTCGGTGGAAGTTGCTAAGTCTATTATTGATATTGTGGCACCCACTCTAGCTGTTATCTTTAATGCTTGTATTGACTGTGGAGAGTTTCCTGATCTCATGAAAAATAGTAAAATAATACCTTTGTTTAAATCTGGTAGTACATCAGACCCCACAAATTATAGACCTATTTCTGTACTACCTACCTTTAGTAAAATTTTTGAGAAATTAATTTTAAACCAAATGCTAAATTTTTTTAATAAACATAAATTATTACATAGCAAACAGTTCGGTTTTACAAGGGGTCGTTCAACTACTGATGCCGGTGTTGAACTTCTAGGTCATATATATAATGCATGGGAGGATAAATGCGATGCCTTGGGCATCTTTTGTGATTTGTCCAAGGCATTCGATTGCGTTCTTCACGATACGTTAATCAGGAAACTCCGCCACTACGGGATCCGGAACTCTGCACTGGATCTTATTACATCTTACTTGAGTGGTAGGATTCAAAGCGTTGACGTTAATGGAAAAAGATCTTCTGGATCTTTAGTAACAATGGGAGTCCCACAGGGGTCAATTCTTGGTCCTTTTTTGTTTCTTATTTACATCAATGACCTGCCGTACCTAATAAAGGATAACCACGATATAGTGTTGTTTGCAGATGACACTTCACTTTTATTTAAACTGAAACGTCAGCAGCAGGTTACTGATGATGTAAATAGCGCGATCTCCAAAGTAGTCCATTGGTTTAATGTTAATAATTTACTCTTAAACGAGAAAAAAACCAAATGCATTAAGTTTACTCTACCTCACGTGAGGCAGGTGGAAACTAAAGTGTTGATAAAGGGCGAAGAATTGAAATCTGACGACAGCACAGTATTCTTGGGTATAACTCTGGATGCTAAGCTTCAATGGGGTTCACATATAGAAAAATTGTCTAAAAAGCTAAGTTCTGCTGCATACGCAGTTAGAACAATTCGTAATTTGACTGATGTTGAGACGGCCCGTTTAGTGTACTTTGGCTATTTCCACAGCGTAATGTCGTACGGCATTCTGTTGTGGGGAAATGCCGCCGATATTCAAACAATATTTGTTTTGCAGAAACGAGCTGTTCGTGCAATTTATAAATTAAGTCCGAGACACTCTCTCAGAGAAAAATTTAAAGAGATTAATGTACTGACCGTGCCGTCTCAATATATTTATGAAAATCTTTTGTATGCTCATAAAAATATAAAATTGTTTAAAAAATACAGTGATGTCCATGATATAAATACTAGGAACAGGCACAAATTTATTGTACCTACAACAAGGCTCAAGAAAATAGGTGGCTCTTTCAGATGCCAATGTATACATTTTTACAATGGACTTCCAGAGGTGGTTCAAGATCTGAGCCTGAATAAATTCAAATCCTTCATTAAACGTAAGTTGTGTCAGAAAGCATTTTATAGTGTGAAGGATTATATTGAGGACAAAAAGGCTTGGGCTTGAGCTGCGTCCGATTTCTATACAATGATTGTTCTTTGATTTTTCCTCTTGTAGTTTTAATATGTAATTGTTTATGTTATTTAGTCAAAGCCTGTATTACACACTATGTAGCCAAGCATATTGTACGTTACGGAATTGTATCGCTGACAGAGGTGTTCGGCACTTGTGCAGCTGCAACTGCACAGGAGTTAAACTTTCCACAGATTCGGGAACACTGTTGGAGCTGCTGAACCTTGGACAAAACTATCTTAGCATTGTGTAGATTCAATTTCTTAGTATTGTATAATTGCATGGCAAACGTGTGAGCACAATGTACGAATGTGCTGTAAGGCATTTATTTGTTGGGTTAGTCTTTTTTATTGACTTAATTGTGCTCTGGCTGTTGAGAGTATGTCATGCTCACTCAAATGTCTCGCTGATGGTGGCGTGTGTTTTGGGTCATTGGGTTCCCTTCGATATGGTTGAGCTGAATGATGCTGATCCATACGTCATGTTCGTGAACGGACGCCGTCGGAGGGGACTGGTCATCTCTTAGCTGCCACGGCGTATTTTAATTTCTGAATTGATTTTTGTATGTTTTCCATAATGGACGCTCTCAGCGTACAATGTATTTCTGCATCGTTCTCACGCGGTTGATTTCAACATGAATGATGTAATCAAATATTTGTAACAATAGCTTAAAAATTTAAAAGAGTGTCCATGGAGTTTCTTGCCCGTTCTTCTCCATAGGTACCTACTCTTTGGAATGGGCGACTAGCTTCATCTTATTGACTGACCGACCTTCTGACAATTCAAAAGTGCCTGTAACTGGTTTGTTTGAAATAGATGATTTGATTTGATTTGATTTGATTTAATAAGCTAAAAATAATACGCCATCAATGATTTGGAACAAAAGTCATTATTCTATTCTATTATTCTAGTAAACAGCTTTGTCAATAGTTTAATGAGATACATAATAAATATTGTTCGTACAATTAAACTGAAAGTTATAATGTGCAAAAAGTACAGTAGTGTTTTTTTCTTTTGTTTTCTATAAATTACAAACTAGCGCTTGACCGGAATCCCGCCTCATCAGGCGGGATTACCATCGTAAGCAGTGACGCAATCGATGATGGTAAAGCGCACAAGTTTATTAAGAGATTATTCACTCTAGCCTTGAAGACACTCAAATTGTAGTCCGATGGAAACACCGCCGATGGCAATTTGTTACAGTCCTTCGATGTAAGCGGTATGAAAGAGGAGGCGAACCGCTTCGTCCGAATCGTAAAAGAAAAAGTTTTAACATTCAGCCCGGGTAAAGTTTCCCTGTGATGTCACCAAGTCATCGTAATGTTCAGGTTGAGAATTGTGTCGTGTGTTCTGATTGCGAATGAATAACGTCGTAAAAATTGTCGTAAAAGAGAATCAGAACAGCGCCTAACAGTCATGGAATGCTTGTTCCAACCTACAGGAGTGAATGCATATAAATGTAAGCACGTTCATTAACTAACACGGTTATTAAAATAAAATCCTATATACAGTCATCGTTTTCATAATTAAAGTCACCGTTTCACGACAATGTCTATGAAGGGAATTCTGGTTTTATTACACTGTGACTGCGTGCTGTTTTAGAAGTACTAATCACAGAAAATACTGAACTAATTTTAATAATATTTTTACCATTTGATAAAGTGTTTTTCTGGGAAGCTTTGGATTGATATTATAAGCATGTAGATTTTATATTAGCCAAGCTACCGCAAGTTTTGTAAACCAACTCGCCAAAACGGTTCAGTACGATGTTAGTAAAGTTGTGGAAATGGATTGCGTATCAAGTTGACTAGCAGCTCATATTTCCCATAATTGTATTCATATTATATTAAATTATATAATTATAAATTGTATAAATTAATAATAAGAAATTACTTATAGTATATTATATAATTACTAGCTGCGCCCCGCGGTTTAACCCGCATAAATAGTATTGACATAAAAAGTAGATAAAAGCCTATTCTCATGCCTAGCGAATGTATATACGAAATTTCATGCGAATAGGTCTAGCCATTTCGGAGGAGTATGGGAACGAAAACTGTGACACGAGAATTTTATACAATACTAGCTGCGACCCGCGGTTTCACCCGCGTAAGTAGTAGAAATATAAAAAAAAAAAAATGTTTGCCGATTCTCAGACCTACGCAATATGCTCACAAAATTTCATGAGAGTCGGTCAAGCCGTTTCGGAGGAGTATGGGAACGAACACTGTGACACGAGAATTTTATATATAAGATGTAACAAAAACCCTGTTGTTCCTTCTGCCTACGTTTTAAGAATTGGTATACCAATAATCATAACCACATTTCATTTATAAAAATTTGTTCAACAAAAATTATAATTAAAATAAAAATTTAATTATTAATATTTGTAATCTTTAACTAATTTCTTACCTTTGCAATTCTGCATGAAGAAGACATAAGTAGAACGTTCCCGGCAATCTCTTTAACTTATAAAATCAGATATTCTAAACATTTTGTCGAATATGTCGATTTTAATAGTTATTTGATGTTGACCCCTCCACTAGACAATAATTACTTTTTTAAAATTATAATTGCATTAATGATGTGCTTGTAAGTAAATATATAAGTCCCTGAAAGGAACAACAGGATTTTTGTTACATAGATGTATATAAGATATTAAAAATTTATGATGATGTGTCACATGACAATATACACATATATATAACACAGAAAATTTATGTATAATAATTTGTTAAACAAGTTTTTTCAATGGAGAGATATTAACATCCACATTTTATCCATTTCTATTAACTACCAAATAGCTTAAATGATCTTTTGTACCAGTTATCAGTAATTAGAATAATATAAATCGGTTTATGTTTGAGAAATTTTGTGAGCTACAGAATAGAATCGATCGGCTGTTTTTTTGTTTTATTCATACAAAAACTACGAACAATTTTGGTAACACAACGCAAAATGAATTTAGACAAAGGCAATTAAAGATACTTGTTATATATCATCATTTTAAGTCAACTATTAAAGTCGATGAAAAATAGTCTTTTTCGCAAAATTACTTCTTTCAGACGAATCATAGTCGGATTCTGTACACTCATGATTTATAAACTCCACGTGCCTGATTTTTTAATTATAAACAACAGACACAGAGCTTTTAAAGTTTATGGGTTCCTAGTTATTTGGATCAGCGGACGCCACGCCCAAAATGCTAAACCAGGATGGACTGATGTGAAAGAGCGATAACACAACATTTATGGATTTGGCGCAAAATGGCCGCCTCATTTTTTGATGTTCCGTCCTTTTGTAAACAATCTTCTTAATATATTGTTAATAATTAAGAAAAAGGCAAGTTAACCGCAACACAAATATATTATCAACTACTGTCTTATTTGTAATTAATGTAAGTGTCTAGGACAAATGAACATTTACATTTTTTTCACTTCTGATTACAAATTAATAATTTCAACCGTCTGTGTAGCGCACGAGACATAAGCCCACATAGGTGATTAATTTTCCCTTTATTTTCCACATTTTTACTGATTCTTGCAGCGTAGGTAATGTAATAAAGACACAGTAGCAGTAGTTCCTGAGATTAGCGCGTTCATAGAAACAAACTCTTCAACTTTATAATATTAGTCTAGATTTGGGGCTGAATATTTGCTGACTCGAAAAGTTTACCATTTCTTTTTCATTTTAATTTGACTATATAACGTAACAGGCTGCGTGTTGTAAGTGGAACAGAAAAAGCATTTGTAAACTGTATTGAATACCACATAACATAAATAAAAGCCTAAAATTCACTGATAAACAATACACCATTTAGAATACTAGCTATTTAGTATGTAAGCTTTCTGTAATAATAAAATAAATAAACAGGACAGGACTATTATTGCCAATAAGCCTGATATAGTGCTGGTGGATCGATCAGAGCGGCGTGCAATGATTGTTGACGACTGTTGACATTGTAAGACGACTTGGCAGCAATGAGTACTATTGAGATATGACTTTTGGTTATGTATTAAGCAAATTACCAAATAGTCGTAGAAAAACTTATTTATGCATCAAAACTTTCATTATGTTTGCAATTGAAATTCAAGTTACTTTACACTTATAACTACTACTTTAGATTAGTATAGTAGTATGTATAACATTAGAAGATTCACAGAGAGGGATGCCTGTGTCCCAGAATAGTAACATTTAAAACTGTGCTATGCTTCAAATGTCGCATTTTACTGGAGATACTCCTTTCAATGTGCGTTCAAAATTATTCAAAAAGGCCTCTTGCTATTGGTGTCATTGTCTCAGCGTAGCTTTTCTATAATTCTAGCCTACATGGGAATATAATTAATACAGATAATAATCACTACTTCCGATAGACTTCTTCACGAACTCTTGTTATTCAAATTCACTGAATAGTCACTAAGCCGTCTCCTAATTTAGCTTTCCATATTAATCCTTTCACTGATATTGTTATGTCCCAGGTAAACTTAGAAAGCTCCTAGGAATTGACACTGGTACTTGCCTAGAGTTCAATTACACTGTACAAAGAATGTCAGCAAAACGTACCTATTTTTTAAAAAGTAAGTACTAGACGCCATAAGTTCAAAAGGGATTTAACCAAATATATAACCACGAGAATGTTTGGGTGTACATAATATATTTATATGTTGTTTTATATCGGACCTACCTGATACAGGTTCTGCAATGGGCGTCTTTAGTTATTGTGTGAAGCCTGGGCGGTTCAAAGCGAATAAATTAAATAAAACATACCACCTAATGTGTAAAAAGTATTAAGAAAGAACTTGTGTAGGTATGTGGATTGTGCAATATATTTAGCATACAAAACATGATATGTTTTTGATAAGTCTTGTACAAAAAACATGGATTAATTTTTCACAAAACCATGTTTTTGTAGGTATAATACAAATAAAAAATGCTTTTTGAAATCAATTAACACAATTTCTATATATTGTTTGAAAGAAAACATGGGGGTAACATTTATATTAGAAAACCTATTTAGAAATGTTTCCGTTTTAAACCCTGCTCAGATTGCATGGCCTCTGGATTTATTTGTCGGTTCCTTAAAATTGTATACGCCTTCCGTAAGTTAATGAATAAAAAGGTTTAAAAACTACGGTTTCCTAGAAGAGCGATGGCCATAATATATTTGCTGTAATGAAAATCTGTAATTTTCAATATTTGTTTCTGTTGACTGGTCACACAATAACAAATCCTTTCTGTAGGGTATACAGAGAATTTTTGACGCTTTATTGTCAGCTGTTATAACTTGATGGAACTACTGTAATAGATATAACATTTTCAAACTATACATGACAATGTAAAAAAGCTAACCATAATGCATCTTAAATAAAGAGTATGTTGAAAAATAAAGTATAACAGGAATATGAATTTTATAAAGATCTCTATGACTTTTTAAATAGTTAAGTTTAAGTATAAAACTATAACATAAACAATATCATAATTTATTTATTTATTTTTTTTATTTTTCATCTATTCATAATTTAGTTTTAATTAATATTAATTTTCTATTTATCAATTACTAATAAGTATTTTATATAAATAAATATGATTTAGTATTGCTTATTCTGTGGTATATTATAAATCTAGTGCTATTTGATAGAAATCGAGGTAACGCTATTCTAGGAAGAATTGATTAAACGTATTTAGAACAATATCATGAAGGCGTTAATACTACCCAGAAGCTTAAACGGCCCGTAGATATAAAAAGTCAATAATTTACATGCATTTTAGGGTGAAATGGGCGTGAGTGACCTTCCATTCCAACTAAAGCTAGGAAATAACATTATTGATAGCTAATATAAGTTCAGTAGTTACTTAACTTTTTACGATAACAGTTTTATTGAAATAATTGGGTAAAGCCGTAGTTTAATTGTATTTATGGCGCTACACCACTCACTCTACATTTGAAACTTACCAATGCAGAAGTCATACCGTTGTTTTAATCATTGGTACTAGGTTAGCATTAACCGCAGAGGGTAAATCTGTTTGACATTTAGGGGGAGGCGATTTTCTTCATTTTATGATCACCTGGTAAAGGTGTGATATGCCGTACAGTTTCTGAACCGGAACTGATATATTATTCGTATTTGCGTAGTTACTGTCTATAATGATTTTTGTATGTCACAACGATTCGCAATGTATGCATTACCATAGTTAATGCAACACCATTGTTAATGTTAAATCATCATCATCTCAGCGTTTGTCCCGGTCGCATCCGCGGCTTTTGCGTTGGAGCCCGGGGTCCGCTTTCCTGCACATTCTCCTCCATTTTGCACGATCTTTAGCATCCTGTGGTAAGAGCTTGTTGGCACGCATATCATCTCTTACAACATCAAGCCAGCACTTCTTTGGTCTACCTCGCTTATTCCGGCCCGGCGGAGGCGCCATGGCAAGACATTTGTTACCCACGTAACCTGCCGGTTTACGTAAGACGTGACCGTACCAGCGCAGGCGACTCTCTTGCAGTTTGTCTGCTATGTCACGGACTGTTAATGTTAAATACCATTCATTAATGCACATAAGATATTATCAAAGCCTCATCATCATCATCAACCTTTTTTTTTCGTCCCACTGCTGGGCACAGGTCTCCTCAGAGAAGGATTGAGCGTAATCACCACGGTTGCTCAATGCGGGTTGTCGATTTCAGACTTAAAGTCCAGGTTTCCTCAACATGTTTTCCTTCACCTTCAGTCATTGGTGTCCAAGATATACTTAGAAAGTACATAATATATAACTTTAGAAAAGTTACATTAGTACTTGCCTGACCTGGAATCGAACTCGCGCACTCATACTTGAGAGTCTGGTGTTTTAGCCACTAGGCCGTCAGAGCCTAGTTAGACCTTATATTACCTATATTATATTTACCTATATTGACCTTAGTTACCTTGTACCATCAAACTTGAAACTTAAAAAAAAAACTACCATAGTTTTCTACTATGATTATAGTATAACAATATGCCAATAATAAATTGCAAAGGCTGGATCTGTTCGACATTTACGAGACATGTATGCGATAAATCAAGGTCTGCGAAATTTAAATCTTCTAACATTTTTTACAATTAGCAATATAGCATTAAGTTGTGTGAAAGGATTTCGTTACTCGCGCAAAATAATATAACTATAAGATTGGCCGTGCATTTTTTCTTTGGTTAGTAAGTTAGTAAGTTTGGTAAGTTAAGTCTAGGTCTGACACGCCCTTCCGCTACGCCCAGAGCTAGTGAGGTCATTGAAGGTTGAGGTTGGTTGAGGTGGACCCTGTCACGATGTGCTGACATCTCTTTGAGGCGTCCGTGAGACACAACGCGCCGTCGACTCGACCCTGGTCCTTACCCTTAAACCATGGTTTCACATTATATTATGTCGCCAGTTCCTGTGTCGAATTACCAACATAATATATCATAACACAAAAAGGTGGCTGGTAGTGGCTGGCGGAGAACTGCTCAGGATCAAGCTTGTTGGCGTGCCATGAAGGAGGCCTATGTCCAGCAGTGGACGAGTAAGGGCTGATGATGAATGAATGAATGAATATCATAAGATAATATGTATTAGGAAGCACCTTACTGTACTACGTACATTTATTAAAAAAAACAATTGCTGTTTAATACCAAAAAAGCATTAAGAATAAAAAAATACTAAGGTTTTAATGCGAATAAACATTTTAAAATTAAAATTTGTCAGTGTTGCTTAGACTTTTTTGATGTGTGTTTTTTAAAGAGGAAATTATCTTTGATTGTTTGCATTGAATACCTAAAACTAAGAACTGCTCAGGATCGAGCTTGTTGGCGTGCCATGAAGGAGGCCTATGTCCAGCAGTGGAAGACTAAGGGCTGATGATGAATGAATGAATGAATATCATAAGATAATATGTATTAGGAAGCACCTTACTGTACTACGTACATTTATTAAAAAAACAATTGCTGTTTAATACCAAAAAAGCATTAAGAATAAAAAAATACTAAGGATTTAATGCGAAAAAACATTTTAAAATTAAAATTTGTTAGTGTTGCTTAGACTTTTTTGATGTGTGTTTTGTAAAGAGGAAATTATCTTTGATTGTTTGCATTGAATACCTAAAACTACTGGACTGATTTTAAATATTCTTTCACCATTCGAATCCTACATAATCACTGATGAGTATAGAATATTTACGCTATACAATATTTTCTGGAATAATAGGAATCCGTATTAAAACTTTTATAATGTGACTCAACGTGTGAAAAAAATATCTTCTTCCCATGTTTTCAATTGTTTGGTCCTGGTACATGTCGAACTACGATGTTACTATAAAGAATCATATTTTGTCACAAAGGTAACCTTATTTCGAGTCCTAGGGGAAATTATGTGACATGTTATCGACAGGAATTGTTTTCATTTGTATATTTCAGCAACACTCATTTATAAACGTGTTGACGACCAGAAAATTCTCCAAACGTATGAAGCAATGGTTTAAAATTTGCTTCAAAATCATGTAAATTTTAATTAATAGTGTGTAACGCAGTTGTTAAATCCATAAACTTGCAGCGACACCCATACGGCAACATGCACTACGTGGTTAGCCAGCAAGCATAACTCAGAGCTATCTGTTTGATGACTGTAATCCACTACCACTTTTTAGGCTGACTTATTGTACTATTCGTAATTAAATATTTCAAGCAATCTTTTAATGTTCCAGGCAAAACATTCTCTTATGAAATGGGCGATCTGGCATCACAGGGTATTGATTATTAAGTTCAATTTGTTACCACCACATAATCCTGAGAAAAAGGATATTCACAGACAACGATGGGCTTCATTGTTACATTAGCACGGGACAGTTACAATTGACTTCATAATACATGCTAGCCATTAAAGTCACGCAGATATATTAAAACTACAATATTATTTAAGTAATCGTGAATTCAAGTATTTATATGGCTGACGCTTGACTGTTAAAGCATAACGGCATTGTGGCTACGCGCTACGGTGTGGCAACGCAAGCACAATGTAGCAGCGGCGTTGTTATTCCAAGTCATAACAGTGAGAACATAATGATGCTTAGAAAAATAACAAAATTCTTTTATAATTTTGTGCTTGAAATGCATTTTAAATTCATTATATTATATTCTAAATAATACATTTACATAATCTAAATAACGAGTACGTCAAAATAAGGTTTTATGCGCTTTTTATACGAAAAACTGAATCAAAATTATCTTGCTTAGTTTTTTAGTTTCTGTATTAAAAAAAAACCTTTTTTTAAATAAAAAATAAACTGGAATAAAATACACTTCTGTTTTCACTAGCAGTCATAATGTTTAATGAAAACCAGCTAATTCCGACTACGATACAGTGCTTAAAGTTGTAATATACCATATTAAAATTAGTTTATGATGATAGAATTATTCTAGCGCATGATGACACAATAAACTGTAAATATTAATTGAAATGTTGTATTAGATTCATGTTACAGCGGCTCGAGGTGTAACGGGTCTTAATAAAAATTATAATCATCAATCAATATATTCGATATATGTATAAATTTATTATAGTTTAGTTAATGGTTACGCTAAAGTCACCTCGACAAATTATCACATAGGGGTAGCGGTAGTCATATGTGACAATTTCTCGAGGTGAATTTATAAGTAGGTACCTAACAGTGACTGATCTATTATTATGTCATATGTGGGAGGAAAAGCGTGGAAAATTATTGGACTAAATAATAGCAGATCCCAGTTAAGCTTTGGCGTCTTGCACAATCCGAGTATGCTAAAGGATCTATAATACCTACAAAGTTTATACTTTAGTTTTTTGTGCATAAATATATTTTCTAACGGGATGTGTGAACCTTCTTTGCCCCATCCTATTACCATCATTCAGAACACTGCCGCGAAGCCCACTCTACCAAAATTATGTTGCCTTAGTACTTATCCACTAACTTTTGAATCGATATTACCTAGGGGTGGTAAATCTAGTCTTTACATATAATAAACCCCTTCAGAACACATTAATAGATGAACCCAGGTAGGCGTAGCTTCACCTGATCGATCGACCCGTGCGACTGTAATTACTTACTTAGCCACAAGCTCCTTTACAGTTATTCAATAATTAAATAAATCAAATTAGCAAGCAAATTACCAAAATTCCAGATCTTCAAATATTAAGAAACCGTAGGCTTTGAGGGCAATACGTTTACATACAGTTTTCTGTACATACGTACATACGTACGTACGAACCATAATAGTCGTATTATGGTTCGTATAAGTACTGCAAACGCAATGCCTACTTGATCCTGGGCTGTAGGCGCATTATAAATGTACCTACAGCCCGGGATCAGTAGGCATCGCATTTAATTTTCTCGGATAATAAAATGCAGTACCGGCCTTTGTAACTATGAAAAGGTGTATTTATCTGTCTACCCCTCCTAGCAACAATTGTTTAACATTATTTGGACACAATAAATATCTAGATCGATAAAAATATGTGACAAATATTAAATATTTATGATAAACTAAATAGGGAGATGGCCTATAATAGTCAGTCGCCTATCGTTATCTTTATTGATAATAAAACTATACATGAGAAATAAACACAAAGTCTTTCGCAACATAAAGAGCCATTGCAATAGAAGCCAGCCACGCTTACTTAAATATATAAATTATTGCAATATATATAAATCGCATTGCTTATGTCGCGTACTGCAAAATCAAATATACAATAAATTATACCCACCAACTGAAATAGAAACACATCGTCGATATTTTAGCCCATTAGAAACTGCCAGAAATGACAGTTGACTATGTATGTGTTGTGCATCTTTTCATATGATGTTTTGTACCAATGCTAATGGAATCATATCGGTATTTATTTGCCATAAAATTTGATATATTTATTAATATCCACACTTGTTCTTTTGGCATCATTAGCATAATTATTAAAGAAGAATCGTCAGCATACCCTTAAATCATAATGACAAGTTCAACATTTTCTACTGAAGCAGTATTATCATCACAGGCCAGCGATTTGATTCCATTATACTATTATTTTTTAATTATTATTGGCACACAACACAAAATAATTCTAAGTACATTCACATATCCTATTAATCTGTTTTAATTTGTCTAGCAGATGTGAATCAGAGGCCTGTGCCAGGCGACCGACTCAGATCTACTAGGTATTAATTTGTTGGAGAGGGCTAATACCACTTGCCATGCGCAACATTTCGGTCGGAAAGGTTAGAGTGAGACAGGGCGAAAGAGGGCGGAGCTTTTCATTTCAAGTCATTTTGACAAATATTTATTAATCTTTGGACTAGTCTGTACTGTAATACAATTTATAAGAATTATTAGAATAAACGCTATGGTGCAGTGCCATTACACAAATGCGATAGTTACGAAAAAGTCAGTGATTTTCTGATATTTTAGTTTAAACAAAAAATATGGATTAAACAACAAATATTTGTGTGCCAGGAGAATGTATTGATGACATCTACAGGTTGGTGCAAACATCTATAAACAGCAGGGACAATCTAATTTAAATAACAAACAAAATCGTTTCCTTGGTAACTAAAATGTACTTAGCATAACGGCTAGGTCTTTCCTGTTGTATAGGTTTATTTTCTTTTATCAGTTAGTTCCCCATTTATTCCAATGCAACGGACCATATTGATACAATGAATGGGGAATTAATTTCTCACGCAGCTACAGAACCAGTTTACTGACCAGTTTGGCTGGACCGTTAATATGGCGAAAGTATTATTGTGCGCAATTTAATTCAATATAATATTGTTTAATAACCTTGATATCATCCCTTCACTAGTCATTTTGCAAGGGTTATCCCTTCCAGCGATATCCCACGTGCTGCTCATTCTACTTTATTCGAGTTAGCGAGAAAGTTAAGCTGGCAATTTGGAAAAATACTAAAGATTTTTGTCGGTGCATCACAGGTTCAGAATTCCCTTTGACCGTCGAAGTCGTCGACGTGGCGGTATCACGTGATAAAGCAAAGCATTTTCTACCTATAGATCAGACGAAAACTGATCATTCTTTCTTGGGCGGTAGGCTGAACCAATAGAAAAGTAAGTGTTCATTATATTATACTATGTTATATTATAGTGCATTTTTTATAACTTGTAACATCAAAATTTGGTTTTTTTTATGTTTTAGTTAACAAATAATAAAATAAATCTATAACAAACTGTTAGAATCATAACAAAAACTGTTGCGCAGTATAGCAGAACGGGATGTATCGATTATTGTCTCGTATGATTGTTGATTCTGTCAAAGCTGAGCTGGGGTTTATTACGTGTTAAAACCATTGTTTCTCCAGTGTCAGACAAAGATAGAACTATAAAGAATGAATAGCTATCCCTTTTCTACAACGGAGCCATGATGGATTTTAATCGTCATACATAGTAAGGCTGCTGTAGTGGATAATTTAATTGAAACTACTGTAAAATATTCGACCGCGACAAAAAATAAATCTTCCAAAGTGACTTTTAGTGGATCTCGAAGATCAATCAGCAGAAAAATTTGCGCTGTTAGCTATGGTTATCAGGGCAGCAGTGTTAATTTGGATACCCTTTGCACCAGCACAAATCTAATGTATGTGTATGTACGCAGATTTCAACTAACTATACGATAAAAAATAGTACATTACGATATTAGTGCGTAATGATGGTTATAACATGCGAGGCGGAATTTCAGCCCGAGCCGAAGGCGAGGGTGTAAATCAGCCGAGCATGTTATAACCAATACGCACGTATATCGTACGACATTTTTTGACACACTTGCGAGGAAACAGAAAAAAAGATATTCAGAATACAAGTACAAAGAAAAGAAAATTTGAGAAAAATGGCGCGAGGTTTATTTTCTGCCGTAGCTGCGTGAAAATGTTGGCAAAGATGCTAGATCATGCAGTCAAGTTTTTAAATTACCGAATAAACTGTTTTTTTTTTTACAAATACTCATTTAAATACAAACAAATACAAATTTGTTTATTTCAAACAGGACATCAGTTATTTTAAATAAACTCAATCTGTGAATGCACACTGTTGCTTTCCCGCCATTAGTATTATTATTTGCCATTTCAAATATGGAACAGCGCGCTGCTCACTGGCCAGAGCCACGCGGCGGCGATCAGTTCCATAATTATTTGAAATGACAAATAATGCTGTTATGGAATTTGTATGGACTATAACTTAACTATTTGCTTTGATAACACACGCGTTTGTTATGGCCCGCCTTACATATTTAAAACCGGTGGGATTACATCAGCTTTACGAGCAAGGGTGTTAAAAATTATATAACGTGTTTTTTTGTATATGCGAAACCCGAAACACGTGTCCAGTGTATTTAAGTAAAGAATCTATGTATACAATTTTAAAATGATGTCGTGAAAAACCACAAAGTTATGTGCTTGTTATCTTGCCTGGTTGTCCAAACAAAAATATGGTTAACGCATCGATCGCCCGGCCTAGTATCACGCGCCTAGTACTATGATCTAACGTAAGTTGAATTGTGCGCACGGTTACCACACTGCACCAATTTCTCATTGTATTTGGGAAAAAATATAACATGGTGTAAAAATGATTGGAATCAATTCAGTTGCTTATTCTAAACAAACTATATTCAGGGTTTCGTATAAAGAAAAAATAAATTTTTATATTAAGGGCGTAATAATCACAACAGGCGTGCATGTGTGTGACGATTGTATTTATTTATTATGACGAAAATATTTTTTTTTACCTGTTGTAAACATTAGTGGTTAAATGTAGTTCTTATTTTACTAGGTTTAACAAAATAGTTTTAAATAAACGTAAAACTATTTTAATATTTACAGGGCCACTTGTGATTTGCCGTGTCGCTATAATATTATCTTATCTTAAATAACATTTACAAAAAAATGTTGCTAAATACAAAAATGTGGTTAAAAATAAAACATTTGGGAATTCGGTAACATAACAGGCATGATTATTAATGCATTACTACCTTATGGTCAGTACCTATAGCTTTGAACACACGGTAAATGCCCCACTTAAGTCTGTGTGTATAAGTAACTAGCGACCCACTCCGGCTTTGCACGGATGCAATGCTTATGTTGATACTAAAAACAGTTTTAAAAAACTGTGAACGTTGTATAAAAAATAACGGGTGCTGTATTGGTTAAAATGGCTTCGAAAATTCGCTGGTATTTGTCGTAAAAAGTAAATACCAAAAAATTTTATTGTACGATATCCATAAGAGATAGACATAAATACCATCGCGGACTTTTTTATAGACCTTTTCAATGTGTACAATATTTAGTATATTATTTTGATAAATCTTATAGGGTTTCAACCTGTGTTTCACTGCAAACGCGGAAAAAAAAAAATATTTACGACATCACATTAGAAACCTCAAAAATAATAGTATTTCTCAATAATTTAATGAATGTTATTATACATATAAACCTTCCACTTTAATCTCTCCATCTATTAAAAAAACCGCATTAATAACCGTTTCGTAGTTTTAAAGATTTAATCATACAAAGGGACATAGGGAAAAAGAAAGTGACTTCGTTTTATAATATGTAGTGATTAATTATATAAGATAGAATAACCGTTAATTTATTTGGTTTTTATAATATGTTTGACATTGTACCTTTATATATATATACATATTTAACTGCGACTTTGTTTTATGATATGTAGTGATGTATCAACAAAGAACGCACACCTTACGAGTTAGAATTCGCACATCGGCTGCCGTGAAATGAAGTAAAAAACATACCGTCCCTTTTGCTAAAAAGCTACGTTTATGTACATAATTTACTACGGTACATAAAGTACCTATAGCTGGTAGTCTTATGTATTTATTGATTATTGATCGATTATTGTGCTTTAATATCTAATTCGAATCCTTTTATGTATTATGTAGTCCCTCCGTCCATCTGTTTGTTTATCAAGACCATTTCTCTCACAAAAGAGTGGAGGTATCAAGCTGAAACACAACGCACCGTCGACTCGGGCCTGGTCCTTACCGGGCAGCGAACTGCCCGCTGCTCACCGCCCGCAGGCCCGCGCCTATGGTGGCCGGGATTTCGATGTTGTCTCCCAACCAAGGCGTCTCCTGCGGCGGCTAGTGGCGTGAGGGCGCTGGGATTCCCGATGCCTCATGCGCTCTACCCGAACCGGGCAGACCTCCACCGTATGCTCCACCGCGTCCTCAGGGCGATCCACATAACGGTGACACCCTGGCGTTTCCTCCCGCCTTGAGGACCTGCGTCAGGCGGAAGGTGAGGGCGCCGTGGCGCCTCTCAAGCCACTCCTCAAAGAGGGGAGTTGCCGCCGCTATTGTGGCGGCACATATACATGTACTTATATTAGAAGAATGAATAAAAATAAATATTCTTCAGGGGACGAATGGGCCCCTCAAAAGTTTCAAAAGACGAGTGGGCACAGAGTGCGAATCTTAGGGGACGAATGGGCTCTGACCCGTGAACGCGTAGAGATATAAAATTCATACCAAATATTAAGGTCCATAATAGCTTAAACTGTAACATAACCAAACTTTGATTTGTAAGGTACACTCGGGGAGTGTACCCTGAGTCATCATCATTATCATCATCACAGCGTTAATCCCAGTCGCATCCGAAGGTTTTTCAGCTTTGGAGTTTGGGGTCCGCTTTACCAGTCCAACTGCTGATATGGCTAAACTACGACATTTAGCCATATCAGCTAAATGTCGAAGTTTGTAGTGTACTCTGTAGTGTACCCTGAGTGTACCGTACAAAGGTAAAAATTAGATGAGAGAATTTTATTATTCTTGACTGTACGACATTGTACGACTAACTTTGAGATATTATGTATTAAGAAAATTGTATGCAATCATGTTTGTGCAACAGATGACATCACACAGTAGTTCTCATCATTATTGTATATTATTTACAAAGTTAACTTTGTGCTGCTTGCCTTCAGTTTTGTTGAAATTACATCCAATAATGGTAACCTAATAATTTTCACTGTCTGAGGTGCTGATGGTGACTTTTAAGAGTTTATATAATAAACCCTTAAAAGTCACCATCAACTGTGCACATAATGCCACTATAACACTTACAACTTCAGGACCAGCCCTGGGTAAAGTAATGGTAGAAATAGCGCGAGGCAACTTGTTTTCATTAATTTAATAATTTTCCACTTAATCTAAAATGTTGTGCAATATTTTTTGTATAATGTCAGGGGTATAAAATATTTTTCACAAAAACAAAACTCAATATTTTTGCGCATTATGTGCGACAAATTTGAGCGTTTGAGGAACGTCTAGCTTCATTCTAAGTAGCGTAGCGTCAGATGAGAATGGGACAGATTTCAACCATATCTGTCGTATGACAACGGTGACGCAAAATAAATTACTCTTAACTACGGTAATGCATCTAATTAAAATTGTTGCATTATTGCTATAGAGAAGTAACAAACTAACGACTTTGAGACAATAAATGAATGTTACACATTTATTGTAAAATATGAATAGTGAGAATTGCCTTCAATTCATTTCAGAAGGACGTTGAAAGAGCATGTTAAGACCACAGAGCGACAACTATACACAGAGCTATGATGAAAGACAACAGTGTATCATCCTGATGTAAGTAAAATGTAGTTTATGGAACCCTAATTGCGCGAGCCTGACTTGTTCGTGGCAGCTGTTCTTTAGGAAAAATGCTGCAATGTAAGTTAAAAAACTCGTCTTAACGTTTTTTTTATGATTCGTTGCTCCGCGTTAGGAATTTCTCTTGTACAGTAGGTGCATTTACAAACATTTAAACTCACAAACAGCCGGACCCGGAACAACTACCTGTAGGCCATACAAAGATTTGTACAAATATCTAGCATGCCTCCGTGACAGCCTCCGTGGCGTAGCGGTAGCGGACGCGGCTGCTGCGCAAGGTGGCGCGGGTTCGATCCCCGCACAGTGCAAGTATTTGTATGCATGAATATGAATACTTGCACTGGTCTGGTCGTGCCTCGGAAAGCACGTTAAGCCGTTGGTCCCGGTTGCCATACAAACATCTAGTGGCAGTCGTTACGGGTTGTTGGAGCCCTCAAAAGTCCAACAATTGGTCTAACTGCAATGCTTCGATGTCGCCTTCGGGTTGTGGAGGTCAGACGGCAGTCGCTTCACGGAAAATGTCGAAGTTTAGCCATTTCAGCAGTTGGACTGGTAAAGCGGACCCCAGACTCCAAAGCTGAAAAAGGCTTCGGATGCGACTGGGATTAACGCTGTAATGATGATGATGATGATCTAGCATGCCTAGGTCATATTACAAAGAAAAGCTTAAAACATTTGGGACACGCAGCAAGACATTGACAATTTAATTTTAATTATGAACAATTGATGTCTATAGTAATAGTATATAGCATTTATCAGTTAAAATACATCAATTACAGATTTTACGAAGTGTCTATAACCCACTTATTATTTCCTTTATTTCATTTTACAGACATATAAATTACATCTTTAAATATTAAAATATAAAAACATTTAGAAATATAAAATTAGAAACCCACCGGGGGTTACTAATTTTATATTTTACATATTTTAAATATTTCTACATAAAAAAATATACAACAAACATTTAAAAATATAAAAAATAGTAGTCCACCGGTATCGGGAAAAGGGTCCGAGCTAGCGCTGGTCAGGACTCCAGAGAGAGGAACCTCCTGACAATGCGAGCCGTGTCCAGAAGTACCGCTTTCTGAATCAAGCCCCTGAATCCAGCTGCTTAACAAGAACCATCTAAGGTGTTGGTCGAGGCTCTTGGCTATTAAGCCATTGGCTGTCACGACTATCGGTACAATGATTGCTGAATCCACATCCTACATGTCGACAACCTCGCGAGCCAAGTCAAGATACTTACATATCCTGTTTATTTTTCTTGGCTTTCACGAGGTTCTCATCATGCGAGATGGTTATGTCAATAACCATTGCATCGCGCTGTAATCGATCCACAATCACTATATCAGGCTATTTGGCAACTATAGCTCTATCAGTGATAATGAAACGAGAACTGGGTCGGGCATATTCCTATAGTAGGGCACTTCCGATTCCACAAGGTTGTATTTAAGAGCAAGTTGCTGATGAATTATCCTGCCTACGAGGTTGTGTCCATGCAAGTACTCTCCGTTAGCCAGACGAGAACACCATGAGATATGCCTTATTGATTCCCCAGGCCGGTGATATGTCCGACAGATGTCAACTGTGCTGTCTTTCACAATAAATCTCCGGTAGGTAATTATTTGTCATCATAACTTCGTCCATAATTGCACAAACAAAACCTTCGGTTTCTCCAAAAAGGTCACCGAAACGTAGCCAGGCTACGGACGCTTGAAAATATACATCGAGCCGGAAAAAGCGTCCGTGAAGCTCCTTGCTCTGCCATATCTCCATGCGATCGTTAGTTTCAAGCACTACTGGTTTGCGCCAGTTCTTTCGCGGAGTGAGACTGCATATTTTGCGATTGAGGAGAGTTTTAGCGTTTAAAAAGCCTCGACCTCCCCATTTTCGCGGGATATACAGTCTCATAACCAATGACTGTGGGTGATGCAATCGATTTGCAGTCAGCAACTTACGGACCCTCTGATCCAGGGCGTCAAGTTCGGTCTGAGCCGAAAGAGTACATCATAACTGGCATAAACCAACCGAAGAAGGCGCGCACCTTGTTTCCGCCTGATAGAAGACTATTAAGTACTGTATGACTATTAAGTATTACTATTATATATTATGACTATTAAGTACTACATGTAGAGGAGGTGCGATATAACCTGACCACCTCTCCTCAGCCTATAGCCGAGACCCGAACCCTCTAGCAGTGTGCTTAGACGATTCAAGGCTAAGCTTTTGCTTAGCCAAAGTGGACTCAAACTATCGCCCTGAAATATACCTCACCCGGTTCTTTAACGGTTCGCTATTCCTCTGAATATTTCGACATCCTGGATAGTGAAGGACCGTCCTCCAATGTCATGTCATCACGAAGGTGCGCAGAGTTGAATCTACTTTATACCACACTAGCACCCGCATGAGCCATGTATGTGGCACCGAGTCATAGGCCTTCTTATAATCTATCAAACATGTCGACAGATCCTTTCGGGAACGATGAACCTGTTCGCTAATGGCCATATCAATTAGGAGTAGTTCCTTAGTATCGCGGACCCGTTCCCACATCCATTTTGAGCGGCAGACAGGATGAAATTGCTGTCAATATGCGTGTTTCACGTTTTCAAATCACTTTTTTTTTTTGTTCAGCATTTCGTTCAGCAGCAGCGTTCAGCATTTTAGTTTTCAAAATGGATGTAAGAACTTTATAGACCGTCGGTAAACAGGTGATCGGCCTATAATTTTTGGGTTCCGCGGTGCTACCAGACTTATGAAGCAGGTGGGTGATTCCAGTTGTTAGAACAGTTTCTAACAACTGGAATCACCCACCTGCTTCATAAGTCTGGGTACCCCAGTGGGTAGCGAACCAGATTCTACACGTTTACAGCTGGCCCAAAAATAAGCATTTATTTCAGACCAAGTACATAACATGTAACAATGAACTTAAAAACTGGTGTTAGTATTATCAACCAAAAATAAATATTATAAATCTACATGAAGCCGCACCCGCCTTTGCAGCATGGGGACTCCCACCGATCAGTAAAAACACCCAGTATAGTATTGCAACTGCCACGAACGCGAGCAAGTAGGGAGGCGCATCTTTTTCTATTAATAGCGGCAATGCCATCCACCCGCGCCTCAGCAAACATCCCTGATGCACTGCAACGCCATGGCAACCCCAACAGTACCCTGATTCCATTATTATATTGCACACGCAGTGCATTATTTATGTAAGCTTTAAGTTTTTTACTCGAATTTATTAATTTACTTGATTTTTTTTTTCAAATATTTATGAAATTTATACTTTTCTAAGTATTTCGATTATAATGTTTTATTTTAAAAACTCAGTAAGGCGCGTCGACTTTGCTACGGTACTGTAGCGCGTATTATTCAGCTACGGTGTTGTAGTGCGTAGTATTCTTTTACGGCACCGAATGTCGTAGTATTCAATTACGGCGCCATACAAAGTATAGTCGTTGTAGAAGTAGTAAATTACAAAAAAAAAAAAACATAAACAGGATTGAATTCGATTTTTTTCTATACCTACGAAATAGCCAACTTGAAACATTATATTTATGAAAAATCGTTCTCACATTTCGTTGCAGACTTACATGTACCTACACTTAATTTAAACTTGTATAATAATATGTTCAACAAAGATTTGTAAACATCAACAAGCTTACATATTACATCATTGGTAATACAATAACTTAGTATTATACTACTGCTGAACACACACATTATTAACACTCATAGAATATTACATTGCTTATGTATTTCATCATAAATTGAAAAAAACCTGATCCTAAAATCATATCGAACTGTCTTAGAAGCTGTCCAAATTTTACTTTTACCATGTAATGCCAAAAATTTGGCAAATTGTGTCTACACAAATCTGCAATAACTGTATTTCGCTGATACATTTCTATACAGATATGGAAGAAAAACTAAAATACTCCAAATAGATGAGAGAAGCTAATGAATAAAATAACCCAACAGTTTTATATAGATTTAGCCTTCTCAGACTGTTATAAGATCGGACATGTCTTGCATTTTAAATAACTACCTACTAAGTTTATTTTAAAATAATGAAATATACCTCGCTGTAATCAGAAATTGCTGACTTTACCATAACAGAATAAAAATCTATATTTAACGTAGGTTTTTGTACAATCTATGCAGTTTTAATAATCAATAAAGCTGCATTTTTGATGGTCTTATTTACCATCAAGTAACAATATAGGTATTTACTGTCACTATATATCGTACTAACATACTAGGTACACATATCCGTCTTGATATAACACAATATGTGGTGTAATAAATATGTAGGTGTTAACCCATATAATAAGTAAGTGAAGTATCTAACCGCTATGGAATAATTCATTTACACTTCCATACACGATGTCACTTGCTAAAATATTTACTACTAGGTTTCCGCGCCTGCGTGGAGTTCGGATATATCGCGCTTTTTAGACTTCCCTCGGGAACATTAAATTTTTCCGGGATAAAAGGTAGCCTATGTCCTTTCTCAGGGTCTAAAGATTGTCTGTACCAAATTTCATCAAAATCGGTTCAGTAGTTTTGGCGTGAAAGCCGGACAGACAGACAGACAGAGATACTTTCGCATTTATAATATTAGTATGGATTTTGGTTTTATGTTCACAGATACGGCGTACAACGTGGTGGAACAAAGACCATATCGGTGGTACTTACTAAGACCCAACTTCATCACGCAGCGTCTCCTTCAAAATATTTGACTGATTTAGTTTCACGTGTTGGGTATTATTTTTTGGGGTCCAGATAAATTATATGCAATAATTTATACTGGTTATGATAAATTTGTTTGCCAAAGCAAGTTTGTGTGGCTAGGACACTAAAACCAGACTGGCGCTTCTGGTACTAGTGTTCAATTCAATTCAATGTATTTATTTGCTTACTAAGTGTACATTAGTGGTCTTATACAGGGGTCGGCACTCGAAGTGTTACCAATTCAAAGTGCTGTAATTCTGTTAAACATGAGCATATTTATTTAAAAACTTCAGTATCGAAAAAAGACTTATACAATAAATAAAAAAAGAAGCTATTGTTCGATATGGCCACCTTTAGCGCGGATAACAGCATCGAGTCTGACTGAGAAGGCTTCATACGCTGCACGAATGTGGTCTGCTGGTATTTTGTTCCATTCTCGGCGAAGCGCAATCTTTAAGGCGTCGACCGTCTCATATTTCTTTGTTGACACTTTGGCTTCTAGAATTGACCTTATGGAATAATCCATTGGGTTTAAGTCCGGGGAATATGATGGCCATTGTTGCGAAGAAATGAAGCTCGGCACATTTTCTTGTAAAAAAATTTGGGTTTCACGAGCTTTGTGAGATGGTGCCGAGTCTTATTGAAAGGTCTAATGATTTCTACCAAATGGCTTACGTGCCCAAGTTAACAAAGCATCGTTTAAAATCTTTTTACGGTAGATCTGCTGGTTTATCTATACACCCTGGTCAATGAAAACGAGAGGTAAGCGTCCCATGGCAGTTACCGCCGCCCAAACCATCACAGATGCTGGTGCTTGCTTTCGCAAGGCAATTCGTTGGTCTAAATTTTCATTTGATTTACACTGTAACCAAACGCGATCATTTTGCTGTTTACATATTGCTGAACGGTAATAATTTTTTCATCGGAAAATACCAAATTTTAAAGCAAGCTATCAACGTGCAAGTGCTTTAAGTTCTTAGCTCTTTCTAGACTCTAGAAAGAGCTAAGAACTTAAAACACTTGCACAAAAGACAGTTCGTCTAGAATCTAGACGAACTGTCTTTTGTGCAAGTGTCAGATCTTGGACTTTTTGTAATTTGTAGGGCTTCAGTTGAAGTTTATTTTTTAATATGCGCCCTATGCTCCGGGCAGATACATTAAGACTTTTCGCCAATTTAACTGCGCTTTGTCGTAGATTTCGTTCAATTCTAGCCTTTGCCTTTCGAACCATTGCTGATGATGTTGCTGTTATTGGATGTCCACCTCCATGGCATTTTTTGATGCTACCCGTATCATTGTAACGCGTGATGGTCCGATACACAAATATCATTTTGTTCAAATGTAAATGCCCTAGCTCATTAACGATGGCTGCCTGCGATTTTCCAGTCAAATACAAAGCAATGACACTGTTTCGTTTGACTTCCATCTGCAATACTTTTTTTAACAATGACGAAAAATAGTAGGTTTTTGTTAGTTTTTTAACAATACCATGCACTAAGGAATGTGAAAAAATGGGCGTCATATTGTAAACAGTTTAGTTGCTTTAACAACGTAAAATTAGTAACACTTCGAGTGCCGAACCCTGTATATATAACAAACAGTCCTTACAACTTAGCAGCCTTTTTCAGGCATTTCAATTATTTATTTTTTCGTTACATTATTTTTTTATTAGTTCTTTTATCAAGAAGTTAAGCATAGTTTTAAGCGTACAATTTTTATATGATGTAAATTTCCATGTTTGTGTACGATAGGGCGACAAATGAATATTGTACTTTACCACATAAATGATATAACTTTTATACTGATAAATAAAGGTATTCTTGCGAAATTATTTCCTCACCATTCCAAAAAACTCAAAAATGCACAACGTTCAGGTTTTACTTCTGCCAAAACTTCCAGAGTGCATCGCGTTGTTTTTTTAATCTCTTTCTAGCTCAACAAAAGTTTTTCCGATGATCTGATTTGTAATAAAAACATTGCAGATGGCGACTGAACCGTAGCCTGAGTCGTCACCTCGGCGTCGCGCGTGTTCATCAAAGCAGAGGCGGCTTCCAACCTAAACGGCTGCAGCTGAATTTATCTAACAGAGCATGAAGCATGAACTGGAATGTATTCTCATTTTGTATAATATGGCAAACCAACAAAATGAAAATATTATTCTTTTTTGTTCTTCAATGACGACAGTCAGCTAAACAAATCAAATCATCTTTATTGTGGACTATAGGTATACATCATAAATATAGGTCATAGATAATTATAATAAGTTCAGCTATGTCCCGCCGTTGAGGCATATAACAACAACAACAAGAAAATATTTTTTGATTACACCTTCAGTCTCGATAACTTTAATCTCGGTGCGACGCAAGACAGACAGTCTATTTAAATAAATTTTGTGTTCTTTAACACAAAATTTATAACTACTACTACTTTTTTAGTACTATTATTTTTTATCTTTATAAAAAAATAAAATCACTTTAAGTATAGTGAAAAACAACTTTTGTTTCACAAAAGTAAATTGATAAAAAAGACTGTTGAGTAGAAAACTATTTTTCCTCTTTTAGATTTTGTCAGTATTAGGGGCGCTAGTCTGTTATTTTTAGAAATTTGTCATTGAATGACAAATTTGACGTTTAGCTCAGTAGCTAAACGTTCGTAATCTGTTAAAGTCAGAATGATTGATCAATTATCCGTCAGTCGTCTCGTAATGGAATGGTGAAAGAATGACAATATAAAACCCGTTAGTAGAAATGATTTTTTATAAACTACACCATTTGAACATTTATTAATATGGAGTGGAGATTTAGTGATTTACCACTGGAAATTTACGAAATTTGTCAAAAACTTTCATTATGAGATCACTGATCGACCATTCTGACACTAGCAGACTACGTCTACTACCCTGGATCTACGTCCAGCGTCCTAATTGCGTAACATACTATTACTATCAGTTGGAATCATTTCGAAGCTTATGCTATTCCATTGCTTCATATGTTCCAAAATGTGTCTGCTCAACAACGTAAATAACGCAATGGATGTTGTTGAACTGTCAAAATGAAACCCATTGCTACTGATAATGTGTTATGCAATTACCCTGCCGGATTGGCACAAAAGCGTCCAAACAGATTTAAATTAAAGGTAGCACACAGGTAATAATAATCTGTATAATCACTGTTAAAACCATTACTACGTTTCTCTGGCGTATTTCCCAATATCCAAGCGGGTAAAGCCACCGGTGACCTGGTAATCATTCCACGTATTGCGATTTTTATATTTAATGTTACAATTGTCTACATTACGCTCGACGTAATATGGCCCAAGGGTGTGATTTTGTTATCAACTAATTATTGTTGAATGTGAATGCCACTCAATTAGAACAAGACACAATTGTATAATGTGATTGTTATTTTAAAATTATTTGTATTGGTAAATAATTATGCATTAATACTTAAATTTCTGAGTGTTTTAGGGATTTCTTCTATATACAGGGGTCGGCACTCGAAGTGTTACCAATTCAAAATGCTGTAATTCTGTTAAACATGAGCATATTTATTTAAAAACTTCAGTATCGAAAAAAGACTTATACAATAAATAAAAAAAGAAGCTATTGTTCGATGTGGCCACCTTTAGCGCGGATAACAGCATCGAGTCTGACCGAGAAGGCTTCACAAGCTGCACGAATGTGGTCTGCTGGTATTTTGTTCAATTCTCGGCGAAGCGCAATCTTTAAGGCTTCGACCGTCTTATATTTTTTTGTTGACACTTTGGCTTCTAGAATTGACCATATGGAAAAATCCATTGGGTTTAAGTTCGGGGAATATTTAATTGTAAAAAAAATTGGGTTTCACGAGCTTTGTGAGATGGTGCCGAGTCTTGTTGAAAGGTCCAATGATTTCTACCAAATTGCTTACGTGCCCAAGGTAACAAAGCATCGTTTAAAATCTTTTTACGGTAGATCTGCTGGTTTATCTTTACACCCTGGCCAATGAAAACGAGAGGTGAACGTCCCATGGCAGTTACCGCCGCCCAAACCATCACAGGTGCTGGTGCTTGCTTTCGCAAGGCAATACGTTGGTCTAAATTGTCTTTTGATTTACACTTTAACCATACGCGATCATTTTGCTTGTTCACATATTGCTGAATGGTAAAAAAAATTTCATCGGAAAATACCAAATTTTCAAGCAAGCTATCAACGTGCAAGTGCTTTAAGTTCTTAGCTCTTTCTAGACGAACTGTCTTTTGTGCAAGTGTCAGATCCTGCACTTTTTGTAATTTGTAGGGCTTCAGTTGAAGTTTATTTTTTAATCTGCGCCCTACACATGCTCCGGGCAGATACATTAAGACTTTTCGCCAATTTAACTGCGCTTTGTCGTGGATTTCGTTTAATTCTAGCCTTTACCTTTCGAACCATTGCTGATGATGTTGCTGTTGTTGGATGCCCACCTCTATGGCGTTTTTTGATGCTACCCGTAACATTGTAACGCGTGATTGTCCGATACACAAACATTTTGTTCAAATGTAAATGTCCTAGCTCATTAACGATGGTTGCCTGCGATTTTCCAGCCAAATACAAAGCAATGACACTGTTTCGTTTGACTTCCATCTGCAAAACTTTTTTAACAACGACGAATAATAGTATAGTTTATTAACAATACCATACACTAAGGAATGTGAAAAAATGGGCGCCATATTGTAAACAGTTTAGTTGCTATAGCAACGTAAAATTAGTAACACTTCGAGTGCCGAACCCTGTATAAGTAAAAAACTATTAAGTTTAATTTTCAGTTAACTCTTTCAAAGATGGTACGCCTCACAATTAATTGTGTGTTTCTAAACTCACTAGTGCACAAAGGCTAGTGACTCCAGCTAGTGTCTTTCATTTAAGGTCTGACTATTAGGTTTCAGTGGTGCTTTAATTAATTATTCTAAGATTCTAAGTGTCACTTTACTCATTAAAATATATTAAAACTGAACAAAGTTGTATGACTCTTATTATGTCCTTAATCCTTGGTACTTTTCTTTGTCTTCAAACGGAGGAGTTGTTGAAGAGGCGCCACGAAATAAATATCCAACTTTTTTTTTTAGAATAGTATAGTTTTTTATTTGCGTAGAAAGTAGGTACAAAATACAGATATTAAGTTTATACAGATATTATTTTTAACGCAGTTCTTCAAAGGACTTGGTCGTTTTGGGAGGTTACTGTTTAGGGTAAGATGGATGGAAACGCGTCACGACTTTGTATCACCACAAGGACACGGTGGAGATTTATACGAAGTGAACCGAACACCACCATGTTAAAAATGACACCTATTGTTAATACATTAGGCCTTATTTAATTTTTATGCCAGCCAGATTCATACAATCTGGCTTACATAAAAATTAAATAATGCTTTAGTGGTTAAACATTTTCTAGTCTCATTATTCTCTTCGTTTGACTGTTAAATCTTAGTGAATATGGCGAAATAGATCTGCAATTTGTCTTACTTGAAATAGAAGCACTAGATTTATTGTAAAAAAAACAATAGCCTGAAAATCCTAATGGTCTCCGGACAGTATACCATTACAGTTAGGCACTATTCTGTATGTCTTCTATGACACCCGGATTCATTACTCATCCACAACCAGCTAACAGACATCATGTAAGATAATTAAAACGGCGCTCGAAGCGTTAGAGATTTATTCATTACCGTTAGACTTTGTAAATAAGAATGCTATTAAAATTAGCCTGAAAGTCTAAGTAATTTTTGAATCTCTGCTAGCATCATCATCTCAGCGTTAATCCCAGTCGCATCCGAAGCTTTTTCAGCTTTGGAGTCTGGGGTCATGTCTCTGGCGCAATCTGTTATGACGTACTCTGCATTCCGATATGGGGTGGAGCTCCAAAATGAAATTTGTCGATCTCGAAAGAGCCCAGCGATCACTTATTTAGGTGATGTACTTTAAACCGCTTAGGTTCCCTACAGCAGACCTCTATAAGGTTAGTAACCTTCTATCAGTTAGAAAACTGTATATACTAAATGTGACCCTAACTCTCCATAAATGTCTTCCTTTTGACCCAAAAACTCAGACCAGAAGACGCAAAGATATTGTAGCCTACTCTCCAGGGGTTCGATCAGCATTTGCCAGGCGTCAATATGTTACACAATCCGCTTACATTTATAATAAATTAAACCATATGTGTGGAATATAACCTATGCTGTTATACGACTTTAAAAAGGAACAAGAAATTGGTTAAGATCCCTAACTTATGAAGAAACAGAAAACCTTCTGATCAGGGTGAGATAACATGCTGGATATCCTAACCAAACTCATCTCACACCACACACTCACATAAACCACACACGCGCACTCACCACACATATATCACATGCCACACACACTACATATACTCGTACACCGCCATGAATACGTACACACGTATAGAGCTGCTTAATTATTTTTCATTCACACTCAATCACTTCCATTGTTAAGATAGCACATAGGGAAGGGAAGAGACAGCTCCGACACAAGTACTATTGTAACTTCCTGGAGCTGCCTCAATTTATGTATGACACAATGTTTGGATGAAATAAAGATTTTTTTATTTTGTAAGAAAAACTACAGGATGAATCCTAAAATTAAATAATAATCTACATGGTGCCAGACTTCATAAAGTCATAAGCGTTTGTTTCGCAAAAAATAATTTAATTAACTTTTGTTTTTGAATAAATTTGAGATCTATCAGCTCTAGTATGGAAGAACTGTCAAAAATTCTAAATTATTATTCCGATAACGTTATCTGTTAACTAGTTACCTAAATACTTATTAGAAAAATAAATCAAGAGATAAGGTGTCATACCAGTAGGTATGCACGGTCTAACTATATGTGATGGTTCCGGGCCACAATAAATGTACCAACATTTGGATTTTGCCGTTGCAACCTTCTTTGCTTCATAATGTTCTGGTATAGGTGCCACAGTAAACGTTTTCGTTTTACTGAAGAAGGAAACTTCTTTGCACACAAGAAGAAAAAAAAGTACGCGGGAGAAAATATGCGTCACATCCACATAAGACGGCCACCACTCAGCATAATGCTACATTACACATCAAGTTTTGTACAGGAACATCGGTGGCAGGCTATAACATTGGCTGCCGGCAGAAGTGACCACCGACTAGACAAAATCTTGCCGCCAAGAGATTCATCGTGTTCATCGTGATCGTGTGATATCTAGTGAAGCCGTACGGAGGACGGGTCTGAGCAGTTGTGTTGCGATGTGTGCCGGGTTCGATACGCAATCTGTTGTGGAGGGTCCAGATCAATCTCCCTCTGGCGCAGCATCGTTGGTCATGTTTTTGGGTTTAACATTGCATCACCTCACCCAACTGCCGTCTTCCTTCCTATTCATCCAGTTTTTTTGAGTGAATAGAAAATCTTAATAAACTAGCGCGCTTTACCATTAACGATTGTATCGTTCCTTACCATCAGCCGGAATTGCGGTCAAGCACTTTATAATTGTTTATAATTGTAAAAAAGACCTGATGTTATCAGAGAAAAGATGTATTTTGTCATTTAAGCAAATTATTCTCATCAGCAGTAGTATATATTATGTGCTCTGCCCCCTAATGTAATTAATATTTAAATGATTTTCAATGTTGATGACATATTTTTTTTATATTATATTAGCACTAACTTATAAAAACATATTTATATGAAAAAAAAAAATGATGTCAATCAAACAAATATATTTTTGAATATGAAGAAGAACTAAAGGCAGTAATATTCGTTATATCGATAAACTTCCCTAATTTTAAAATGAATAGACCTTACCTTCCTAATCTTTTACAGACCAGCCATTGGTGGACACAGTGCTGTTTCACTAAGTGATCACTGTCACTTAGTGAAGAGTTAGATGGCGCGGTTGCTGGCATTGCTCTCTGTAACAAAAAAACGTTTGTGTAAATTAATCCTTCATCACTGCTGTCAAAATGGTAAAGGAAAACATAATGAGTAAACCGGCTTAACTTATGTTTTACTATGTGCCGGTAAAATAAACGTTTATTATTATTATTGTATTCTTACAACACATAAATAAGTAGGTATACAAAATATATTGATGTAGTGGAAACTGGAGCCTGTACTAGGACTACCTGTATTACAGGTAAATGAAAGACTTGTGACATGTATCACATCTACTTGGTCCGCGTGAGGAATAATGGCCCACTCACTCTTACCGAGAGGCGACTTGTGTCCCAGTAGTGAGAACATTATAGTCTGATTATCTTTGTTGATGTATAATTTGTTGTTGATCATTATAATTCTGGGAACTTACACACAAAAACAACTAGTAGTTTGCCTAATTTATATTCAAGTGAGCAAAAAATATTGCGAGCAAGGTCGGACTCTACTTACGCCTCATTATCGCTCTGTACGACACAACCCCACACTAGCATTCCAAAAGCTCAAATGGCTTCAGTTAAAAAACCTGCTGAATAACCAACCAATTTGCATTAATGTTGAATTTGGAAGAACATTTTATAAAAACCTTCGAAACAACGGGCTAAAAATTACACGAATTTACGTTGAATAAAGTTATGTTATTTTTAGCTCATCAGCTCCATGTTATAAGTTAACCCCCTAGGTGACAATCGTATCAAACATATTATATCGTTAACTTACAGAACCCTGTTATAAAACAACTTCACCTTATTATATAAACTAAATTAGATATGTATCTCAAAACTCATAAAACATACTTTTAGTTTAATTTTAGAAAAAGTTAACTATTTTTTTTTTATTACGGTTACTTATTATTTTATTCATCAAGTGTTCTTGAAATATGTACTTTTTTAATGATTGAGGTTTTTAAATTATTCCTAAGGGAAGAGACACATTAAAAAAATATTAATTTAATTAAAAACTCAACTTCACTGTCAATAGGAAAAGGGATCGAATACTGGAAATATTATAAAACACGTCTTAATTTCAGGGGTTTTTTTGAGTTTCCATACTAATCATAGATACTAATATCGTTCGTCTTGCACAGGCCTGAAAGGAAGAAGACTAGGTTACTAGGAGTGCAGCAACGTAAGGAGCATATAACTAATTGGATACACAGTAGAGCACACATACAGACTAGAGTAGGGGCATTGTAGGTACCTTCATGACGAAAATATACCGAGTCTATCACACATCTGAGTTAAGAGTAGGCTTAAATGAAACAGCACCATGTTTATGAACATCTCCTATTTACAGTGCAGTGCTTGACTCACCCCTAGCTAGTCACCCACTCAGTGGACGCATGCGAAGTAGCAGAACTCGCGCAACCACCGTTCTGAATAAATGCCGTCTGTAAATTCCCGCAACGGAAAAGTAAAGACAGCTGTATCCATAGATCTATTAATTCACTTTCTCAAAAGAACCGGCCGAGAGAAAATTGGGCTCGCATATTAGTATTATAGGTAATCGCCTACAGTCAATCACTACACCACGCTTTATTAATAAACCGTTAGCGCCTAAGGTAAAGGATATGAAAGTAATTATATGCAGTTGGATTCCTATTTAAGAAATAAAGCAAGTTTATACTGATTAGCTTTAACTTTAGAATGTGTTTGTGTTTTTAACATGTTTTTATAAGCTTTGAACTCAATTTTCATCCACTTTACATGGATTGACTTTCTTCAAACTACATAGTTTCTTTTTTAGCGGCCCATGACATTACAATTGTTTGATACGAATGTACCAAAAAAAAAAGAAAAACTTCATTTTTTTTTTTAGTTTATGACTGCGCGTGTTTTATAGTTTGTAAAAAACGGAACTCTTATAATATGATCTCGTTGTTGTCCGTCCGTCGGTCTGTCTGTCAGTCCATCAAGACACTTATTTTTTCAGGAACGCGTGGATGTATCATGCGTAAATTTATAACAAATACTCAGATCTATTGTCTTTTAGAGCTCTGAAGAAATTAAACTTTTAAGTCAACGCAGTCAGAAGATACAGCCCTTTATGCCGCAAATTTCTGCAAATTTACGACACACGCAAGAGATAAAAAACCTAATTATAATACAGATTTGTAAAAAACACTGAAGGTTTGTATGCGTATTTTACTTCACATTGATCATAATAATGTAAATTAAATTGACATTTAATATTTGGATTAGAGTGAAGTTCTTATCTCAGTTTATCACAGCATTCACAGTGCGCAATTGGCGAATGAGATCTAGACCGAAAAGTTTCGACCGGCCCATATCTCAAATATTGTTATTTTATTTAATTGGTGCTTTATGACATTTACAGCAAATCTTTAAACTACTAAGCAAGTCTTGTTAAAATATTTCATTCCAAAATTATATTTAAGTACGTAGTTTTTTCACTCGACCGATGCCGAGAATAAAATCAAACAGTAGGTATTATTATTTATTTACTTCGGTCCCGCACGGTTTGTTACATTGGCCAAATATTATTAAAACTGCAATAATGATTTTGGTTTGGTTTACCATTACCGCCTACCTATTATTATTACCGTTATATGAAACTACTAGGATTACATGACTGGAAAGTAATCATTCGACCGATGCCGTGAGCAAAATCTAGACAGATTATTATTTTCATATTATTATCGTTATATGAAACTACCAGGATTGCATGACGGGAAAGTAGTTCTTACTACCTACAGGTAAAGTTTCAAAAATGTATGCTGTTATAGTAAAATGCACATACACTTTAACAAATTTTTAATAATATTTACATTAACATCGACATACCTACCCAATTCTGCTATTCCTAAAAATACAATTATGATTTTTCAATAGCGTTTGTGTGAAAAAATAAGAAAAAAAAGACACGTTATCCCCTGGCTATGCACTGCATGGAGACATGCAGTGCATAGCCAGGGGATAACGTGTCTTTTTTTTCTTATTTTTTATATTTTCATAGCCAGGGGGTAACGGTGCGCTTGCCAGGACTACTAGCACAACATGAATACGAAAGAGTTACTAGCTACTTAACAACCAAGCTGTTTTCATGTAACCCGTCAGGTGACGACTATCGCAAGGTGACTCCAGTAGGAGAACACTGGGAGATGGAAGGTAGTATGTAAAAATATTGGAATTGGATATTGCCTCTAGTCAGCTCAATCGATGGGCTAAATCCCAACTGTTAGGAAGCTGTTTCACATTTAGACATTTTTTTATGCGTCACCGTTATATAAAAAACCTCGTAAACTCATATAACGAGCGATAACGTATACTGATGTTGTTTATGAAATGTTTTCTTTATTATATACTAGCTTTCCGCCCGCGGCTTCGCTCGCGTGGAGTTCGGTTATATCGCGCTTTTTAGATTTCCCTCGGGAACATAAAACTTTTCCGGGATAAAAGGTAGCCTATGTTCTTTCTCGGGGTCTAAAGATTGTCTGTGCCAAATTTCATCAAAATCCATTGAGAGGTTTAAGCGGGAAAGCGTAACAGACAGACAGACAGACAGACAGACCGACAGACAGACAGACAGAGTTACTTTCGCATTTATAATATTAGTATGGATTATAATAATAATAATATATTAGGTTTTAATTTATATTATTACCATTTCAGTGGTTTTTTGTGTCTGAGCCGGGCAGAATATGCCAGCCACTGAGCCGTGTCCAAACTCGTGTTACAATCAAGAACAATATGATTATATTTACGTACCTTACACACTTACCTACACTTACTTGCCTATGATCATCGTGCAAGTAACTATTGTGAATGCCTTCGATATTATATCAATATCGAAGGCGAAAGTGTAGATCAAATTTCTGGCGTTCCGAATTCGACAATTACGCACGCAGTCATAGCGGATAACCTACAACACCTAGTAACGTAATAATAGTGAAAGCATTCAATTACACATTTTTATAATAACCTTATAAGTTTTAAAGCAAAACAGCGGTAGAATAAATATAGAGAAAACCGTAAATGAAATGGAAAAATCCATACTAATATTATAAATGCGAAAGTAACTCTGTCTGTCTGTCTGTCTGTCTGTGTGACTGTCTGTCTGTCTGTCTGTCTGTCTGATACGCTTTCCCGCCTAAACCTCTCAACCGATTTGGATGAAATTTGGCACAGACAATCTTTAGACCGTGAGAAAGAACATTGGCTACCTTTTATCCCGGAAAAATTTGATATTCCCGAGGGAAATCTAAAAAGCGCGATATAACCGAACTCCACGCGGGCGAAGCCGCGGGCGGAAAGCTAGTAAATAATAAAACTGGAATCATCGCTCATGGAGTAATGGGATTTTCTTTTTAAAATTTATATATTGATCAGTTAGATGTCCATAGTTAACTAAATATTTTGACGACTTTAGTATCCAACCGAAACGCATATTTTACAATTGCAAAATATTGAAACAACAATAATTTACAAAAAATAAAATAAATTTCATATATGAAATATGTATATTTTTATTTGTAAATATTGTTTTTGTATATTTTTTGTCTTCCGTTTAGGGGTTTAGGTGTTCATAGAATTTGTGTATTGCATCTTAAGTACGCAAAGTGTTGTTTTAGAATGAGTATATTTCCTTTACTCGTTACACTCGTTAATGGAATGGAGGTTAATGAAATGGAATAGAGGTTCAATATTGTTTATTGCTTAGGGGTTGAGTAATCAGGCCATACAATTAAGGTTGATGCGTTTCTCAGAGGGCTGATATTGTGAGAATATTTTAAAATATACGTATCTAAGTGACAGCCAGTCACTATGTTAAAATGCCGAAATGAATTTGAGTGAAATTAACATATAAATATGACTAGCATACTTTTAATCTCGGCACTACGTTAACGGTAACGGAAGTAACTATAACGGTTGTTTTAATTTTTAAATTAATTAGGCTCATCTTCAACTGTCCGATAAATTTTATCTTAAACGGCTGTTTATTATAATTATTTTCTATAATACAATAGCGGACAAACTATTTATTTATTTATTTTATCATATATGTACACACAATAAACTACACAAGGATAACTACTGCTGTCGTTTCTCAAATGAAAATCACTCTACCTGGTACCCTACTTGGTAGTATTTTTATCAGGAATTCATCTCGTTGCACTAACAGAAGACTGCCAGATGATCGTCATGAACACTATCATGACACTGCGATCTCCTGAGCAACATCAAGTGTCAGAATAATCGATACAATAGAAACTCCAATTAGGAGAATTCTCACGTCTGCAGCATCCTGGTAGCTGTATCAATGGAAAACTAGGATCAACCCGGAGGTCACCACCTATGATTCTATGCCTATGATTCTTTCGAGTAGTTTTTTATATTCATTTCAGCCGAAAGACGTCCACTGCTGGACATAGGCCTCCCCCAAGGTTCTCCACGACGACCGGTCCTGCGCCTCCCGCATCCAGCGGTTTCCCGCGACCTTCACCAGGTCGTCGGTCCACCTTGTCGGGGCCTACCCACGCTACGTCTTCCGGTGCGTGGTCGCCACTCGAGAACCCGTCGGCCCCATCGAGCATCGGTCCTACGGGCAATGTGTCCAGCCCACTGCCACTTTAGTGTTGCAATTCTTCGGGCTATGTCGGTTACTCTCGATTTATCATTTGTTTGCTTTTTAGGGTTCCGTTGCGAAACGGCAAAAAACGGAACCCTTATAGATTCGTCATGTCTGTCTGTCCGTCCGTATTTCTCAGTCATTTTTTCCGAAACTATAAGAGCTATACTATTGAAACTTGGTAGGTAGATGTATTCTGTGAACTGCATTAACATTTTGATGCCAAAATAAAATAATAATAATAAATACTGGAGGCTCCCCATACTTACAAGTGAAACTCAATTTTTTTTTATCAAATACATCGCGGTGGGGTATGTATGGATAGGTCTTCAAAAATGATATTGAGGTTTCTAAAACACTTTTTTTCTAAACCGAACAGTTTGCGTAACAGACGCTTCCCCCGCAAAAGTCCCCCCCCCCCCTCCTTATCTTCTAAAATAAGAAAACGAAAAATCCAAAAAAAAAGGACATATGATGTACATTACTATAAAAACAACCCACGAAAATTGTTTTGAACGAGATCTAGTAACTAGTTTTTTTTTAATACTCGTAAATCATAAACCGCTTATTACCGCGTAATCTTTCATACAAATAACTTAAATCCTTTAATTTCATAAATCAATGGTACTTCCGTACCATTTGTGCGTGAGTCCGACAATACTTGGCCGGTTTTATATTTTTGATATATATACCTCTGAATATTGTTAATAGACAAATAAGTACCCGCCGTTTTATGAACATCTGGAATAGTAAGGGGCGCATTTTTCCTCTTCCTATAATAATGCTTCCGATTTCGTGTCTTCGTACAATTTCGGTGTTCCACTACGTTCTTTGTCCTCACAGTTTCTAAACTGTTAAAACCACTCACAACAACTTCTCTCTCTTACAGCAGCTTCACCATAAGCTTCTAGAAGGAATCGATCGATCTCAGCTAGAGATTTATTCAAATTACATATATAAAAATAGTAACAAAAGCTCCCGCAAATGACGCTTATTCGGCACAAATCTTGACATTTTTGTTCAAAAATAAATATGTGATACTGATCCAGAGTTACTAACACTCTAAGTGTATTTTATTACCAGATGGCCGAACTTACGATATCACACTTCACTTCTGACAATTTCAACGAAACCTCTTAGTGAGAGCATGTTTTGTTAAACGGCGGAAACTTATTTGTACACTTAATAATATTTTACTAAAGCTATTATAAATTAGTATTTTATTAGTATAAGTCGTGGTGGCCTAGTGGTTAAAACACCAGCCTCTTAAGCAAGAGGGTGCGGGTGCGATTCCAGGTCAGGCAAGTACCAATTAACTTTTCTAAGTTATATTTACTTTCTAAGTACATATAACTGAAATTATATACTATTATATCTTGGACACCAAAGACTTAAAAGGTGAAGGAAACATATTGAGGAAACCTGGACTTTAAGTCTGAAATCACCAACCGCATTGAGCAAGCGTGGTGATTATCTTCATTCCTTCCTTCTATGTATGAGAGGAGACCTGTGCCCGGCAGTGGGACTATAAAAAGTTACAAAAGTTAACAGGGGCAGTTTTATTTTTGAACGCTCTTATTAAGCGTTCAAATATAAAACTGACAGCCCCTGTTTTTTGTAAATGTTGAAATGGTCGTAGCACTAGTCATGTATAGTGGTTTTAAACGTTTCATAAAACGTAGGCCGACTTATGGGCAAACCCGAAAAATCAACAAGATCTAGATTCTGTAGTTTAAATTGACATCTTTTCCTATCATCACCGACAGATGGGGGCAACTTTTAGGATTGCTTTTTGACAATTTTCTTTCGGCATGTTTACAACGGAAATATAAATCTTCAAATGAAGACCAACTCTGATAATTAGGTTCATAAGCTGCATCCTGTAACAAGCTGTGCGAATTATTATCATCAACAATTCTCTCAAAATTGTTACGCAACGAATCGGTGGTAACCACAGCGGCGAGAAATGTCTCAACGTTAGCTTCATCCTCAAAATCTAATTTTGAAGAATTGTAAATAGTCCGTAGGCGAGCAAAAGACTCATCTCGTTCTCTAGTTAATCGTTTAAGAGTCCGTTCTGATACGGACGACTGGACGCTATCCTTCCCAGTCATGATGGAGGTAGATAAATTTGTCAAATAAAACCGAACGCCCGCGTAACTAACACCTGTGCTTAACCCGTTACGGGAACGCGAGCGTGATGCTATAAACGTACGCTTTGTGAATCAGATAGTGCCGATCGAGTTTTTAAGTAAACAATTTGAGCTGCGATAACGCGTACTTAAGCAGGTGTAACTGTAATTTACCCTCGCAACAAACAATTTAATGAAAAAATAATGAATATGTGTAATTCACTTATAATTACTTATAATCCTTTTGAAAATGGAACACGAAAGTAATAATACGTGTAATAGTACATACATACTGTGACTGTACCTAAACTATCCTAGGCTGATAAAATTTTCGTTTTTCCTAATTGTGGTAATATTACAGTTAAATGCGGCTCTCCCTGCGGGAGAGGAAATACGCCCCAACCCCGCGTGTAACTGTAGGAATTCGTCACCAGACTTGGTTATCCTCCCACCGGAATAATAAATGAATTCCCATGAATTAATCCCCCTGTTCCCGCTTATAAAAATTAGAGGAACAGGAGGGGGACACAGGAAGTTAATATGGGAATTCACAGTTAGGACACACAAGTATACAATTTATAATAATAGATATGATATGACGCTAAGAAGACGAGAGGAAAAGCAAAATTATATAATGTAATATATTAAGAACTATTATATATATGCTACACGCGGGCTGTCTCCGTCATCTGTAATAAATCTTATTATGTGGCGGGGCGAGGGATCGTTACACTTAAATTTTATAAGTAATTTTAGATCACGTTACTTTATCTACTACGAATTAAACCCACTTTCAGCTCACTTCCAGCTTCAGCTGGGAACCGTTATATTAACGTATGCTTCGTTGCACGTGTTCTGTTAGACCTAACGCATAGAACCTCTGAGAACCTCTATTACGATTCTAACAGAACACGCTCCCTAGACACTAAATAAGTGTCTTTCTCCACCCTAGGACAGAGAACTGCTAAGTTCATTGTTGTCGAGGAAGACAAGTTCTGAGTTTATGACTCGTAAATATATTATGTGATTGACACCCTTGACAAACCGTCCCAATTCTAAGGTATTACACAAGTTAGTACAAGTACCGTAGACTCAGTCTTTAGCAGAACTCATTGCGATTATTCCTGCTGCACACCGAGGTGGAATCTCGTCATCCTCACATGCCCTTAATCTGCCCCATTCGAAAGACGCATTGCATCTTGTAGTACTCGTGTTTCGATAAATAGTGACGATTCAAAAATATGTCCTATCAAGAGCGGACGGGTTGGATTTTATCGAAATACGTTCTCTAGTGCCTTTTCGACACCTACTGATTCAGTTAGTGATACTTGGTAAAGCCTACCCCACTCCCTGGGAATGTGTGCGCGTCAAATCTTCACGCAAGTGCTCTGTGACAAGACCTTTTTGGAAGCGGACATTATCAATAACGTTTGGCTGGTAATCTGATTCTAGATAGGCGGTTTGCCTAGTTAGATTTAAATGAGCTGCGAGTATTACGGCTCTGCCCTTCTGTTATAGTCAGTAGTCGTCAGGAGTCTAGAGTCTAGAGCATCAGAGCTCATGGTCGGGTAATCGGAGGGCCTAACCGTATTCCCTATAGCCAACCGAAACTGATAAATATCCGCTAAGGTAAGGACCAGGATATGGGCACATAAAACAAGACAAATCGGCTCCAATGATTGAATACAATCACATAAATTGTTTATCTGGAGTCAGTCTGGAATAAATTATCATTAGTAGCTTCTCTGCTGCATCACTCGTACTGAGTCCATACTATAAATGCATTTATAATAGTAAATAGGGACACGTATCTGTCTGTTTAATTACAGGGACTATAGTAACTTTACCAGCCTAGGATAATTATTATAATAATTATTGACTCACCCAATCACGCCAACACTTACACGCACTTACTATTCTATATTATTATTATATTATACTAATCTAATCTGGGCTTTAACCCAACTATGTCTGACGTAATTATTTCACTCACTACTTCGCGATATACTAGGACATAGGCTACTTCCCAAATCTCCTAAATTAACTAGCCTGAACTCTAGACCTCGCCCTAACGCAGTTCAAGATCGACCCTCAACCGTCGCTTTTCGCGGCCAGAAACCAACTGCCCTTTCACCGTCTCTCCGTTTAAAATTCATAAAATCCCACGCTACCAAAAGGTCCATGCTGGAGTCATTCTACCATTTTTTTATGTAGCCGTCCGTCAATTGTCCCAAATGTTCGGGAGGCCGACCTTTTCAGTAATTTGTACAGAATACGTCGGCTTCAATTGCTCTAAGTTATTGCTAACATCTGCAGGCAGCACCGACCCGACCTTCTCAGAATTTGTCCAAAATCTTAAAATGTTTTATTCTATGGGTTAGGGGCTCGGTATGCCCATAAAGTATGACTGAGCTTTCTAAGACGTTGTTTTTGTTCTTAATTACGGTCGGCTGACAGGTAAGAGTTTGACATCGTGTAACTTGTTATATTTAAACTATATATTAATATACACATGTGGCCAACAGTCACTGTTGGAAACTCCTTCGTCTAAATGACTCCTATCACTTTAAAATATAAACTGACTCCTGTCACTTTTGAAAAATATAATAACATTCTAAGGCTCTGAAAAATAAATGGCGATTCGGTACATAACTTCGGCTTTTTCCTTCATCTGGCGACCGTTAAATAATATGGAAATAATAAAAAAAGAGCGTAGCATCGCGAGAAGATTTTTTACCATCGCAAAAAATGAGTTTGAGTCGTGTTTAGAGTCAAATATCGACGAGCTTACTGCGGCCTTCAACAAACTCCAGTTGCGAGCACAAACGTTGTTCAACGTAGATCAACGTACTAAAGAACAATGGCTTAGCACGGCGGATATAACTGAAGACGAAATTTTCGAGGACTGATTGACCAGCGATAAGTATCAAAGCGACTGGGAGCGTATAAAAGTAAAGTACGAGAACGTTACCCGGAAGAACGAACGCATAACCAGGTCTTGCAAATCCAGCTGCAGTGATGTGACGAATAATTCTAATAAGGCGCATACATGTTGTGTGAAGTCGACATGTAGTAACACACGCCATTCAAGACGATTTCCACTACCGAAGTTCGAATTAAGGAAGTTCGACGGAAATGTTAAAAATTGGCTTGGATTTTGGTGTCAATTTCAGAAAATCGACGGTGACGAAACAATTGACGACGGAGATAAGTTCCAGTATTTATACCAGTGTACTGTTCCAGATACTCCAGCTCGAGAGATCGTCGAAAGCTTTCCGCCATCGGGAGCTAACTATAAAAAGGCTATTGAACAATTGAAATCCAGGTTTGCACGCGACGAGATGTTGATTGATATTTATGTACGGGAGCTTCTCAACCTTGTTTTAGCACAGGCCAAACGTAACACTTCCTATAGATTAGGCCACTTATATGACAAATTAAATACGCAATTACAAGCGCTGCAAAGCTTAGGTGTCACTATGGACAAATACGCTGCTTTACTTTTTCCTTTAGTAGAGATCCCAAGAACTCGAGGAGAAAAGCGACGATCATCTGAACCGGCTCATGCTATTCCTGAAACGCGAAGTGGAATCCGAGGAGCGGATACAGCTGTCGCGGAGCGGTATTGCATCGGGTGACAGTTGTTTACCTAGCGCTTCTACTCAACCCACCGCGGCATGTTTGGTGTCTACGGATGACGCAGTTAAGAAGATTGCTTGCGTTTGGTGTGACAAGGCATCACATACCAGCTTCGAGTGCTATAAAGCTAACAAGATGTCATATGAAGCTGGGAAGGAAGCGCTGAACAAAAAGGGAGCATGTTTTATTTGTTTAAAGACTGGACATCATTCAAAAAAGTGCAAGAATTTCTCTAAATGCCTTTTCTGCTCCAAACGTCATTCTGTGTTTATGTGCCCTGACATTAAAACGTCAATTCAAAACAAAACCGAAAAAAGTTCGAAAGTCGAAACGTCAAGTTTGAATAATAACGTAACGCAAAATAAGGCCAAGACCATACTGTGTCAAACGCTTATGGTCAATATCATAAGCGATAATAAATGTATGCAGGTACGGTGCTTTATTGATACGGGTGCACAGAGGACTTATTTACGCAGGGATATAATTGAAAGCTTGAATCTTAGGCCGGGCAGCAAAGAAACTTTATGGAATTGTCTTTTTGGCGGGATTGAAACCAAACAAGAAACGTTTCATGCCTATAAGTTCAGTATAGCAAGTTTAGATAAGAAGTTTCAATGCAAGATGACTGCGTTAGGCAAGAGCAAGATCTGCGGGTACGTACCTCGTTTAAATGTAGAACATGAGATTTTTAAGGAGTTATAGAGACAGAATATCACGCTGAGCGACGTCGGTGATGCAGCCGCACCTGACCTCGGATTGTTAGTAGGCGCGGACCAGGCCGGCTTATTGCTCACGAAAAGTTTTTTGGAACTAAATAATGAAGCTCTTGTGGCAGTAAATACAAAGCTTGGATGGACGATCCAGGGACCAATTACGAAGGCATGCGGTGTAACGACTAATGTAGTATCGGTTAACTTGCAGTTATCGAAGCTTTGGGACTTGGAAACGCTCGGCATACGGGATCCAGTAGATGTTGCTAATAAGTCAAAGGCAGACACTCTGATAATGGATCAGTTTCGAGATTCCATCAAGATCAATGACGAGGGACGATACGAAGTGGACTTACCATCTAGAGGCTGTAATGCCAAACAGCTCTTGAAGAGTAAATGGTGGGAGGGTCCTGATTGGCTAAAGGCAAAGGAAAGTGAATGGCCTAAATCTCAATTGACAGTTGATGAGAGAGAAGTCAACAAAGAAACAAACAAAGTAGTTCTCGTTAACAACACCACAGATAATAGTACGCTTATATCCACGCTGACTTACTTCTCTAAATACACAATGATAGTGAGGACGGTTGGCTGGATTTTAAGGTTTTTGTACAACTGTAAGAATATTAATGACAAACGAAGAAGTGAATTGACATGTGAAGAGTTCCAGAGTGCTGAAAAGATACTTTTGAAGATGGTTCAGGCCGAGATGATATCAGATACCGAAAAGAAGAAGACAGCAGATCTGAAAATGTTTAAAGATGAAGAAGGTTTATTGAGGATTCGCACTAAACTTGTTCTTAGCGATGATCCTGCCGATTTCATCTGTCCGATATACTTACCGGGCAAACATATAATAATACAAAGATTAGTAGCTTCTAAGCATCGTGTAATGCTCCATGCCGGCCCTTGTATATTAATGGCAGCACTCGGAGAGAGATACTGGATCACAGGAGTGAGAAGACTCATAAAATCAATTACTTCAAAATGCATACACTGCAAACGGCTATCCGTTAAGCATGCTGACACACCATTACCACCTTTACCTATTGACAGAATAAAACCAGCTGCTTCATTTGAGGTCACAGGCCTAGAACCTAGCTGGTCCTCTTTTTTTGCGGTCGGGAGGGAAGGTGTGGATTATACTTTTTACGTGTGCGGTGTACCGTGCCGTGCATCTGGAATTGACTAAATCGCTGTCAACTTACGGAGGTTTATCGCGAGACGTGGAAGAGTCGACACAATTTACACGGATAATGCTACTAATTTCCACGGAGCTGATAACCTTCTGAAGACTTTGGACTGGCAAGAGATCTCTGCTTATTCCAGCGTGCGTAACATAAAGTGGAAATTCAGTCCTCCTGCAGCACCATGGTGGGGAGGATGGTGGGAGCGCTTAATACGGTCCGTAAAGGATCTTCTGAAGAGAAACTTGGAACTTGAGGCTAGAAGGCCATAAAATATTGTAAAATCCGGCTTGAGAGACCACAAAATGATGAGGCTCTAAGAACCATAAAATGTCATAAAATGCGGTCGAAAGAGAGTATGGTCAATCAAGGGAAGTATTTCCATAGGTTAAATAAAGCGGTATAAGAATTCTGCCCCCTAGACAAAGGAAATCGCTGTACAACCACTTATCTTCAAACCCGGCTGCCTGGCGTTATCCCTTGTACGAGGGGGATGATTCTTGCGGTCCTTCGATGTAGTGGACTGGTGCGGTGCTCGAGAAAACGCACCGCTTCCAGCACGCGACGTGGCAACTCCTCAAGCATTCACGGGAGCAGGCACACGCGCGACCATGATATAACCGACGCAGCCGTCGGTATAGCGGCACTTCGATGATAATACGACGATAAATCCGATACAGCCGTGGGCGTATCCGTACTCGGTAATACGACGACACTCCCGACGCGGCAGTGGCTTTATCCGTACTTCGGTAATACGACGATGAACCACCAGCCGTGGCTTCATCCGTACTAAAGGCTAGCAGTCATACCGCTCACCAATTAAGCGGGGGCAAGAGAAAAAAAGAAAATGTGAGGGTATCCTCAACAATGTTCACAGATAAAATTAAAGAGTAAAGAGCCGATTACCCTCGGCGCGAACAACTAGTATTTGTCCAATTTGTGATTGCGTCTTATTTTCATATTATTTTGTTTAACTTTTCTGTTATAATTATTAGAAAAACTGCTAACAAAGTCCAAACAACTACCATAATTACATAATCGCAATCTCTCAAACGCTGGGACGTCATGACGACATCCAGGAGGTGGTTGCTGAAAATCAGCGCTGTTGACTGACTGAAGTCACAGCATTTTGCTGAGCAACGACCTTTTCTTGCACAGATGCGACGCACAGTGTAACTGTTATTTGTTTTGTAACGCAATTTATTGTTTTCTTCACTCTGCAATTGTTATTATTATTTTTTTTTGTATTTTTATGTTATTGTTTGGTTTGCTGTCATCAGTGTCATCAGCTACTTGCGCGGTCGCATTACAGATGACAGCCGGATCTAATTGTCAAATGTCAAATCGTTTGAGCTGTCTATGGCCCTGGCTTTGACAGCAAACTGTAGTTTTAGTAGTTTGCATGTTCGATTAAGAGACTTTTGGTGATATTTTTTCTATGTACTTTTTTCTTTTTACTTTTATTAATAATGTGCGTTTTGTTTGTGCGGAATAAATATATTTCTTTCTTTCTTTCTTACCTTTACCAAGCCAATAGACACGTCTCAAAGTGACGATAGAATGCAAGAAAATGTAGACTTCAGTTCCATATCATTACAAATGAATTCACATTGGCAGTATGATAGTATTTGTTATGATATAACGATCTAAAATATTCTCATTTCAACTGTGCGATGTTCATGTGCTCCTAGTAGAGTGCCACGTATTTTGCAAGCATTTCAATATGAACTTAACTTCTCTTTCTGATGCCAACATGCCTTTTTGTGACTGACTGACTGAACGAAAAAACACTATTTAATAGGTTACTTGATAACTTAGTAAGCTAGTTTAATTTTAACAAATGTATCTTTGTATATAATTACTATTTATTATTACTTTCTATCTTTGCATGATTTAATTCCCCCATCTCCGTTCCACCATCGGACGACCCGTCGTATGGCGACTTCCAACCCTCACGTTATTAACACCACTACCATCTGGACGAAGCGTTTCGCTTCCTCTTTTATTCCGCGTATATCGAGGGATTGGAACAATTTGCCGGCGGCGGTGTTTTCGTCACACTACAATAGAGTGTCCTCAAGGCTAGAGTGAATAGGCTCTTAATAAACTAGCGCGCTTTACCATCAACGATCGCATCACTGCTTACCATCAAGTGGGATTTCGGTCAAGCGCTAGTTTATAATAAACAATATGTAAAGAAAACCCTGTTCGATCCGTGAAGGTGTTGTTAGGATAACTGATTCTACATACAAAACCTGACTAAACCTAAAAAAAAAATACCCCACATAAATTATAAAAATATAAATCTTACTTTTATGATACGAATTTAATTTTACGATACGGAGACTTTCATGTCCGTGACATATATTTAACTGACCAGAGGATCTAAGCAACCTATAGTCCAGTCAAAATAGACATTCCAGTTTGCATTAATTCCCAAAATGTGAATTTTTGTGCAAGCCCTGAATACGTCATTTCAAGTGATATGTCAAAAGTCCCCATCGATCCCGTTTGAATTTTGTTTTTGTGTCCCGTTTGTTTTTAGTTTGAGTTTGTCATCGAATTTGCGTTTTTGTGTCTATCTCTGAAACAACGGAGGCAAAAATACGTCTAATTTGCATACATTCTGACAACTTTTTGACATTTGATTGTCGCCGAAGTGAGACTGCGACAATGTTTTGAATGTTTTATATCGGCCATCAGGTCGCTCCAAGCGTACACAGATGTTTTTCTTTGGGTGTATTGGACACTATCAGCACTCTTAAAACACAAAATTGCAGCTTCCGTAGACAGTCCCGGCCGACATTCAAACTGATTGTCGTGTAACTTCATGTATTTCTTTAATTGTGTAATAAGAATGCTGTCAAAAACTCTTGGAATTATTGTAGCTGAAGAATTAGGTTTGGAGTTAAATATGAACACTATTGTAAAATCGTAACTATTACGTACATGCTTTCGTCATCCGTGAGCAACTTCATTGTTGATGCGAACTATTTACAATTCCTGTTCTCCTGATAAAACGAATGCTTAGCGTTACCATGGTTAGGCGCTCCTTGTGCTAGCCTTATTAATAAAAGGCACGAACAATTATTGTAATTATTCATTCATTTTGATCGTTTCTAAACTTATTAGTTAACTGTTGACTGACACTGTGATTAGACGATCTCAGTCTAAAGTAATATGGTGTGAAATTATGTATTTTATCCGAATTAAAATTTTTGAATTTGAATTTGAAAAAAAAAATCAAGAAAGGAATAAGTCGTCCAAAATTTATTTATGTAAGTAGTTATATTTAAAAAAAGTGTGTAAATTTCTTAGGTGGAAAATAAAAAAATAAGTCAAGTGAAAAAACGACTACGAGTATGTTAAGGGCTTCCAGCAGATTTGTTGTAACATGAGCAAACTGCGTCCCTGCACAATCCTATCGAAAATCTTGTCGACTTTAAGAATTAACGAAAATATTTGTGCGTTTTTACGTAAATGCAAGGCAAAGGATAGCGATAGTATTGCTCATTTTGTTTTATAGTATCAGTTCTTATTCCAGATACGTAGAATATAAATGTAGCAAACCTTAGCGCGAGACTGTTGTGAACAGTTTGACGTTGCAATCTCCTATATTTCATAATCTCCTAGTGTAGGTGTGAACACTGCGTTCCGCATCGGAACTGGAACTGACACGGATACTAAAAGTAAATAATGTGTTTGAACGCTTTTAAGGTTTAACTTTTTTTTTATTGTAAATCACCAAATTAACTTCTTCCGCTCTGGCCAGAGCGTAAGGACGTGTCAGACTTTTACTGACTAAAAACCCACCTTTGTTTCTTCACATGACTGTGCGTTAGGTGCCAAAGTACCTTTTACGAACAAGCCACAACCCTGGCCGGCATCGGTCCTTGTGGAACCCATCACTGTATGGTGACAGTTTTCTGAAGTGCGCGTGGAATATAAAGCGCCGTTGACCTGGGCCTGGTACTTACCGCTGCTCGCCGCCCAAGCCTTTTCCTACGATGGGGTACGGGAGTGCATTGTTGTTTTCCGACCGGCTAGAGGCATGAGGGCACAGAGACTGCCTTATTATGTATTGTGCATATGTATATTAATACGTCTTCCAGTACTATTAGGCGCTGTTTTGATTATTTTCCACTACACCAGGACTCATTATTCATCCACAATGAGCTCACATATACAGCCCTCACCTTCAACGCTAAGTTTCGAAAAGTTGGTGATGGAAATTGTACCCTCTCTGCAGGGTCTTTTTCTTTTTATAAAATTATAAACCAGCGCTTGACCACAATCCACACGCCTGATGGTAAGCAGCGATGCGATTGTTGATGGTAAAGCGCGCTAGTTTATTAAGAGCCTATTCACTCTTGCCTTGAAGACACTCAAATTGTAGTCCGACGGAAACACCGCTGCCGGGTCTAACTTTTTCCTACTAAGTACAACAATTTTAATATAATATAATTATTAATTTTTGTACAACAAAGTCGCTTTCTCTATTCCTATATCCCTTCGTATGATTAATAAACCTTTAAAACTACGCAACGGATTTTGATGTAGTTTTTTTTAATAGATAACTCTATCTATTATTGTACATATAAATCTTCCTCTTTAACCACTCTACTACAGAGGAAGGTTTATATGTACAATAATATGCATTAAATAGTAATGCCGTAAAAAATTAAATTCTTTACGCGTTGCTTTGAAACGCAGACAAGAATTATCAAAATAATGTACTGATTATTGTACACACTGAAAAGTTCTACGGAAAAGTCCCAGAAGGTATATGTCTATCTCTTATGGATATTCCACAATAACTTTTTTTGTCATTTACTTTTTACGACAAATACTGGCTAATTTTCGAAGCGATTTTTACCAATACAGCAGTAAACCTTATTCAATATTCATACCTCAATACTTTATTCAATTTAATACCATAAATACATTGTTGATTTAATATAGATCTAAATCGCTCTTTACAGCTGTACGGTGCAACCGTACATCAGCATAGCATCGTCAGCATTTACGCCACGCATTCATTTTACTTTATAATAACCATCAGTTCGCGTCGAGCCATCAAGCGGTTGGGCGTTCTCATCATGGCCAGCAAAGGCCACGCGTCACTCATTTCACACACATCAGTCCATTAGCTCATTTACCTATAACTTTGGAACAATACAGTAGTTTATATAAATTTATCATCTTTTATTGTATTCTGCCCACATCATCTAAAAGTAGTGAGTGCTCTAGCAAAAGATCATACAACAGCATATGATTTAAATGAATATTTTCGAAAATATTACAGATTTAAAAATTGCGGGGCTTCCCGTTTGCGGCACCACCGGCCGACCGGGGCACAGTTTTTCAGTAGTGTATTTAGTATCATCATTGCACCCATGCGAAGCCGGGGCGGGTCGCTAGTATAATAACCATGGCCCCACAGAATAAACGTGTAAGTCAAAAACGACAACTTTTCAGGAAAAAGTAAAAACGGTAAAACTTGAATAACTATTATTTGGTCTATTATACCAAATTAAAGATAAAAGAAATACATTGTTTCACTATATATATATATATATATATATATATATATATATATATAGATATATTTCATTTAAACCGTTTTCCGACAATATAAGAATAAATATAGTTTAAAAAACTAAAAAAACATGCTTTTAAAGAATATCAAACTAAAAAGTTAAAAATAATTTTAAAAAAGCGTGAGGCGCTTTCTTTTATTTTTTAGTAATTATAAACTAGCGCTTGACTGCAATCCCCGCTTTGTGCCATATTTTTTGTATATCAAGCGCCTCACGCTATTTTTTAAATTATTTTTAACTTTTTAGTTCGACATTCTTTAAAAGCATGTGTTTTTTTTTGTTTTTTAAAGTATATTTTCAACTTTTTATTTCGATATTCTTTAAAAAAAAAAAACGGACGAACGAACGTATTGAAAACGGTGGGACATTTTACAGTAACGAGCCGCTCACTCGTAGTCCAAAGAAACGAGAGTCACGGACTAACAAACAAACAAGCAAACATACAAGTGAAGCTAATAAAAAGCATGTAAAAACCATTATTCTTGTAAATTTCTATGTTTAGATGACAGTAAACTTTCATTATACGGTTATTCGTGTAAAATAAACAATCTGATTTAATACCGTAGGAGGCAATGCAATACTTTAATTATAAATAAAAAATATTTTAAAACTTTCATTGACGCTTTAAAAATAAACATTGTATGATTTATCAACATGAATAAACGCGTAAGCTGCTATTATACAAACTCGAAGAAGTGCACAAGTCTTCTCAACTAGGTTGGCTTGTTTTAACACGTTTATTCGTATGAACTCGGGGACCCAAAAAGCGTTTAACAATAGCATATAATTTTATACTTGTGATATAATTCCATGATTTTCCTCTGGAATAAACAAATCAAATGATAGGCGTATTTTGAATAAAAGAATAAAAAAAAAATTAGAAGGTCAATGGAACGAAAAATGCAAGTTAAAAATATTTGTGTAAGAGCTCTTGCACGTTTATTCTGTGGGGCCATCGATCGGATGTAATTCATGATTACATAGTTACAATTATTTTTTATATTTTATATCAGGTTTTGACAATGCTTTTGATTACATCACCATGACAATCTTTTCTTTGAAATTATTGATGGTTGTTATTTTCTAGATGATTTGTCATCCAGAATCTTTCAAATTTAAATAATATTTCAAAGCAATGGCATGACTACAAAATTTCAAAGTTCACCTTAAAGACAAAATACATAGCTTCTAATAAAAGCGTCAACTAACTATACTAACCTCAGAGTTTCGTGAGGCCTCTCAAGTGAGGCCCTTGCTGCGACTCTCTCCAGAGCCTTCTGAGGCCACCGTCCGAGGCCTTTGCTGCGGTAGTCTTCATCCTCTTTCGGCCTCCAAGTGTGGCTATTGGTGCTTCTAACTTCAGACCCTCCTGTGGCCTCTGATGGGCAATAGCTGACCTCTCTATTGCTGCTTATGTCATCTCGTTCATACCTCACTGTAACAAACATTTTTTTCTTTTAAATAATTTTTTGTCTTAATTGGTACTTCTTTTTCCTCTTTTAGATTCTTGTCGTTTACATGACAGCTTCTCTAACTGCATTGCTTATTTACTTTTAATACAAAATGTAAGTAAGCAAGGTAGTCGTCTACTGGGGTTGAGGGTTTGACCGCTCTGTACAAATCCTGGGTTGTTTACTGCCGGAGCTGCAAGTTTTATACAGAGATCGACGCACCATAACATTAAGTGTCATAGTGTGCTATCTACAACATATTTGGTTTTTGTAACAGTTTATCTAAGGAAAGAAAAAAAAAGGAAATGGTAAGTACCTTACTTACCATTTCCTTTTTTTTTTCTTTCCTTCATGCAGTACGTAACAGTTTGCTAAGTCGTCGTAGCACGTATTAACAAGCTAACACGTCGTAGCGCGTAGCCACATGCTAAGACGTCGTAGCGCGTAGCAAGCTAAGATGTAGTGGCGCGTAGCAACAAGCTATGTGTTCAATGCTACTTTTATACATTGATTCAGCATTCCGATAGCTGACGCGCTGCCTACTTAAAATATTGTTATAATTGCAGATTACATGCATAGAATATTAAGAAGTTTGTACATTTATGTGTGTTGAGAAAAAGTAGTACAATATAAGGTGTAATATCGTGTAAATAAATCAGCTATCTCTGGTCAGTCCAGTGAGTCTGCTGGACTGGCAGTGACTTCATCCTTCACCAGTACCTGAATATCCTACCCACTATCCTCTATTATCTTAGGTGTCTTGGTGCAGACATCCCCCAGTTATTTATTACAAAATATATGTTAGGTCAGAGTTGTAGGGGCTTATAGGACTTAGGGTCGTAGGACTGTAAGGCTTAGTTTAGGTTCTTTTAATGTATTGTTAGTGAAGACCGGCAACTCCACCTCAAGCTCACTATAAAAGGTGCAGCGTACCCGCGCCCAATCTTAATTTTATCATTATTTTAATAATTAGAATCGTCACTTAAACTGTAACATCGTCGAAACTCTGTGAGACCTATATTTTCCGTATTAATTAATAGCTGATTGCTATCGTTTTACATTTTATTGTGTACTCAGCGATTGTTATTTAGTTCCTTCCTAAACTTATAAGTTTAGGATGTAATTGTAATTCAAATTGATAATACACAAACATTGAGTGTCTTCCTCCTGATTTATTTTTTTTAATAAACACCACTTTTCATCGCTAATACAATACTAATATATAAAGCTGAAGAGTTTGTTGGTTTGTTTGAACGTGCTAATTGAGATTAGCGAGAACAATAAACCAGCAAGGTTTTAGGCTATGTAACATCACGCTAGGACCATAGGCATATCAACACCTACGCGGCTGAAACGAGAAGATTATAAAGCTCATCGTGAAGCTATTCCCATTCATATTTACAAAATGTTTGCTGGCTTATACAATATGTAAAGAAAAACCCTGTCCGATCCGTGAAGGTATTGTTAGGTATCGATAACTGATTCTATTAATGAATACAAAGCAGGGCTAAACTTAAAAAAAATCCCCCTAAAAAAATATTATTTCGCAAAAAGAGGTAACTACAACTAATACATGTGCCGTAGGCAACCCTTCCGCGGGCGACGGGGAGCAGGGCACGCGGCGGTCGGCAGGTAGTCGCATCGCTTATAAATAATAATACGGTCCAAGTGGTGTTGTCAAGGTGCTACGGTAGGTAGGTATGTGTAACGTGTGACTACGCCTTTCCAAACATGAAAATTAAAACATAGTGAATATTGCATACTTCAGAATAGTATTGTATGACATTATTGTCAATTTACAACGAAGGTATCTTGGTAGAGTCTACTGTGTCCATTTACTTGCTACTACATTAGCAACTTTGTTCGGTTCAGTGTTCTGAAAATCTTGTTTGATACATTTTCAGCGTCGTTTTTTGTCGTAGTTGGGTTTTAGTGTTTGTACTTTTTTTTGTTATTTGTACTATTTTGGTGTTAAAGTGTATTTGTGGCGCATAATATTAACAAAAGTTAAACTGATGAACTAAAAACTAAGTACTTGACATATTACATCTACACGCACATATAACAACATAAGCCCGAAGGCATATAGTGCAGATGACATTTTTATGGGAGCTTTAGCCAGTTATCAAACTGTTTCCGCCTTTACCGCGTAGTGCATTACATATTCTATTAATGTTCACACTGCTTTACCTTGCATAAAGCGATTCATAGTTCCCGTGATCCGCGCTTTACTCTTATCGCTCATATTTAACATAATTAAAGCATTCTTGTGAATTATGTACAAGCATAAAGTACTCGTGAAGCTCTTTCACGTGATACTAAACACGATATATTTATTTTAATTTTATATTAATATAGAACTTTTTGTCCGCTAGAGGGCGCTATACTTAATTTGGTGACAAGCTTTATAGCTCATAACTAACAGAATATCAAGGCCCTTCTAACGGTACTGCAGTGGTCTTATTCTGATAAATAGTAAAGAACCTATGAACGAAAAGATGTGAATTATGCATATAATTCACATCTTTTCGTTCATAGGTTGAGACTAGCTTTGCTTGCTTGGCTTGTTGGTAGCTTGTGACTTTACCTGTATTCATGGGCTGGTTGCATAACCAGCCCATGAATACAGGTAAAGTCACAAGCAAATGCTAGCAATATATATATTATATATATTCAAAATGTACAAGTAAAGCGCTTTCAAATGATACCAAACACGGCATATTTATCTTAACTTTATTTTTTTTACTCTGTATGTTTTATCCGCTAGAGGGCGCCATGTTAGATTTTGTGAAACCACATATAGCCTATAACCAGCGGACAATTAAGACGCTTCTAATGATATGTCATTTGTCGAATTCTGATAAGTAGTTTAGAAGTTACGAGAGAACAGATGAACATACATACATACATACATATATACATACATACATACATACATAGCCTGTCAAAATCATAACCCTCCTTTTGCTTTGCCGTAGTCGGGTAAAAATTGGCAAGAAGCTAGGTCTCACAGCACAATTAAATGAGTAGCTACGAAAATCTATATCTATTTATTTAGATGATCAATTTGCAGCATAGAGGTCAAAAACACACACAGAAATTGAAATAAATATGAAATAAGTAGTAAAACTGTAATCCCTTGAGCCCTAAAAGTTTAGTATACAGAGTGGTGTTTATAATACGACAATAAATGAAAATACGGACAATACTGGTTCATAGGAATAATCCTAACCTAAACCATAGGAAAAACGAAGCTTGAAAAAAAAACCTAAATTGCTTAAAATTTTAAACGGAATAGAACATCCTTTAAAATATTGGTTCACTGACCGCCGATCGGCAGCCGTATCGACTTGCTTTTTTCGCGCCATTATCATCAAAGTTTAGTACCTACCTAGGTAACGCTGGATGCGGCGGTCATCGACCTGTAAGCGCTTCCTTATCAACATGTACATCATGTAGAAAATGTGAAAAATGTAAAATAATTTCCTGTGACTAAAGTAATAAATATATTTATATGATTTTTTATGGGTAGACTGAGAATGTGTTGAGGTACACGATGTTTAATTTAATGTCGTATTGTCATCACTACTTTATACAAATAAGCCAAAGCAAAAAAGGTCACTTATGCTATTCAAAAACAAACTATGCCACATTGATGATCTCCCTAACCATCATAAAACAATGATATTTGTTTTTACAAAAAGCAATACAAAATCAAGGATATTTAAGAATAAAAAAAAATATTAAAGAATAAAAAAAATAGCTATTTGCCTACTAGGTATTTTTTGTAATCTTTAAAGAAAAATATTTGTTTGACATAATTCGCAATTCGTAATTTGAGGGATTCTTCACTAAAATTTTAAATTAAGGTAAATAAAAATATTTACACAGAATGTTTGCGTAAATATTAAAGCCAAAATATTTTATTACGGGCACAGTCTTTAAGAAAGACTTTACAAACATACATACTCAATTAAATATAAGATATCGCACATTACAAAATCATTTTGTGATAGAAAAATCATGCGCAAATGCAAATTGCTCTGTTCGGTTTTCAGTTTATTAGACAACAATACGAGCTTGGCACTGGTATTCTATCCAAATAATCAAAGAAACTTTTCCCGTTTAAAATACTTCTAATATAATATTTTACTTCCTTACATCGCGAGAGAATAGGCTGCTATCTACCACGCGGGCTCCGAGCAGGTACGGTAGATGTCACATATTTATGTATTTTCACACCATGTTATATTTTTTCCTAAATACATTTAGAAATTGCTGCAGTATGGTTAGCTAGCCACACATCCACACAGCCAGACAGTTCACAGTAGATCTTAGTACTAAGCGCGTGCGCACAATGAAACAGGGCCCCCAACCCCTCCGTGCAGGGGTGCAATACGTTCTAAGTAAAATTAATGTGTTTTAAGTAAATTATACTGTATTTTAATTAATGTTATAATCGTAAATCCAGCCGTAAGTAAACGGCTGAATTTAGGAGTAAAGTACATAATAATATATACTTACGCGTCTTAATTGTTACGACAGTCCAAGACCTGCATGTGTGATGAAAAATGTTATGACTAGTTAATTACAAACAAATAGAAATTAACAAGACGGCGACACGCCGACACCGCTGTTGACCATAATTTAGCTAGGACAACCAGGTATATAACAAGCTCATAACTTGGTGATTTTTCATGATATCTTTTCAAAATTTTGTACATAGCTTTTTATTTTGTTTTGTCGGGTTTCGTATATACAAAAAAAATAACGTTGTATAAGTAGAATTGGCTATTTATTGTCCATAGTGGTACACACGTAGTGAACCATTATGGACAATAAATAGCCTGTGCTTTGAATACCTAGTAATATATTTACTTTTTACCTGTTGAAAAATCTAAAGGAAGGCAACAGAAAATACAAAGAGATTCTGATTAATTCACCCACATGTAATGTATGTGAGTAGTGAAGTTATTTATTTTTTATTTAGTTTGTAGATATCCAAACAATTGTAACCGGCTCTCTTCCATATTAGATACTGTACCGATTGCTTGTGTTTAACTGTACTCCCTTTTAACTGAATAGTTAAATCCTAAGTGCATCCATTATACTACACATTAGACATACAACCCAGCTGCGATCAATACGTTTTTTTAATCCACTGTCATCCGTCATTTTTTACCGTTGAGTATAAAAGCAAATCTGCGCAGTGCGAAAGTGAAACCCACTTTCTCTTTCAATCTGCGCAGGGAAAAGCGCGGGAAATATTATTGACCACCTCTTAACCACACCTGTATTCCTGGTCTTTTAGCCGCGTGGCCATACTAAACGACGCGCCTCGGTTTACGCTACTAGGAGACCAAAACGTTGTTGGAGATAACCTCTAAAATATGAAGTAAAGTTCACATTGTTCGCACGACACGTTAAACAATATTTATTTTGATTTAATTTTAATTTTTGCGCAAACAATTGAAAGTATTTACTTGCAAAGTAATCAGCTAGACATTTTTTTAAAATTTCTCCTAATCATTTTTGCAGATTTTTTGAAAAACATGACCAATCAGACAAATCTATTGTATTTCGCATGTTATTTTCATTAATTATTAAAAATATACATATAAAACTTATTACTGTAATAAAATCAGAAGTAGTGAAAGTTATTTTAGGATTAATTTGTTGAAACTGATATTTTACATCCTGTGTAGTCTTCAAAGTATTGTAAAACATGGAAGTAATGATAAGTAATGTTTTGTAAGATTTTAAATTTCCCCAAGCTTTTCTCTTCTTCTTCGTGAATCCGTCACGAGTTATCGGATGCAATCTCGCTGCAAATCGTATCGTATGGCATAAACATTATGGGGAGGAGCTTAGCTGAGCTTGTAACGACAGAAGCTCGGCACTGCACATAAACAGAGCTTTCAATGTGTGCTTTGCTTGCTGCAGTATTTTATGGGTACCAAAACACTTTCTGTACTTTATTGTTAAAACCTACTTTTAAAATATTCTTAGAGAATTCTTATTATTCAGGTGTAGATACGAACGTGTAACTCATAATAACTACAACAGATAGATAACAAATGTATTTTCGATAAATCAAATTTTAGTTATGCACATATTACTCTATCCCGTTTAGCTTTATGATTGCCTAGTACAGGTGGGAAACATTGGCGTCCGTTTCTATGGAACCGGAACTGATAAAATACTCGTCGTCTCAGGAAGGTAGTTTAGCTTTATGATTGCCTTGTACAGGTGGGAAGCATTGGCGTCCGTTTCTATGAAACCGGAACTGATAAAATACCCGTCTCAGGTAGGTAGGGTTGATTTTCATTAGAGAAACTATAGTTGTTTGTCCGCTATTGTGTTAGAGAAAATAATTATATTAAACAACGTTTAAAATAAAATGTGATGAGCCTAATAAATTGAGGAACTAAAAATTTCGTTATCGTTAAGTATCCTAAGTTTTATCCATGTCATACTTTACCAATGTGTTAATTTGATTTGAATCCGTTTCGGTATTTGAACTGATTGTCTGTCTGAAGTGCACATTATTTTTAAAAAGACACACGATGTTTATGGACAATATTGAATCTCTTAGAAACCCATTCCATTCATATTACAAGGAAAACATTCTCATTCTAAAACAATATTTTACGTACTTAATGAAATATTTTTTTAATTTTATAAGAACGCTGAGACGCCTAAACGGAAAACTAAAAAAAGCATTTACTGACAATTAGTTTATTTAGACTTCGTTAAGTATTTGGTAATGAATGATGCATATATATAAGTACTATTTTTGTATTGTTTTGTTATGCTGCAACTATAAAATATGCGTTTCGGTTGGGTTCTAAAGTAGGTGTATCACTTTTTATGTTAGTAACTGGTATGTTAGTCTTTTCACACATAACAAAATTCCACATTAATTTCATTTTTTATATTAGACGCGATGGCTCTGAAGTAATCGTGATGACTAAGGAATTCAGTTTTCTGATATCGATCACCTTATAATATCGTCATTACCAAAAAAAGGGTCAAGTTAAATGGATATTGGAAAGGTCGATCTCCTGCTGAGGTCTGATGTACATCCTGATGATGTTAACGTAGAAGTTAAATAGTTTTTAATAAAACACAATTCTGAAATAAAGTATAGAATCTATTCGGCTATAAATGCTACGTTCCCGTAGCTCCGTAGCAATAACGTCAGTTTCGTCGAAGCTACATATCTTTGTCCAAATCATACAGTTTCGCGTAAAATAATTCGAAACAATTCCAATTTATCGAAAATATTTGTTTCAATGAGCATAATGCAAAGTTAATGAAATTCTAATTTGTGTTGTTTCATTCTCGTTCACAATACGGGGGCACTAATACAGGTCTCATGCAGTTTGGTTGAATAAATCGACTGCAATTTTAATTCTACAAGCTTTGTAATAAGAGCTCTTTTGATATAGCCATCATGAAACCAAAAACTTGCATCCAGCTCCCGTTTATACTGTCGCCCTGGTATTTCAGGAGGTGGATATCGACTCTTAATAGCGTCAGTTTGCGCGTGGTATCGGGTTCCTTCCCCCTACTACTTAGATCAATCAGCACGAAATTGTTACGAATAAAATTAAGTAAGTATATCTGCATGACAGTAGCAAAGGTCTTAAAATCTTGAAATAAATAAATAAAAAGACCCCAGTCAGAAAATCAAAATTAAGACCACAAAAGAAATTTATTTGTTAAAGTTTATCATTGATCGTCATGATGCAAAATAACCGTTAGATCTAGGCTTTACCGCTGTCCTAATTAACAGTGAAAAGTTTTCTTCAAAGTTATTTTTGATAAATTTTAACTATGTAAATTTTAACTAAATAAGGTGCTAACTTACTATTTTAATATTTATCTTCATTACTTTTTATATAGTGAGGGATATTTTTTTTTTGTTCCATACTACCCTACGTGAATCCAAAGACATGAATGTGATCTCAGAAGTTCATTTGCAAACCCTTGCAAAATAAATACCTCATCAGAATTTTACTTAGTCAGTTCAAGTTTCACCTGTCATGTGAAAACCAATAAAAGTCCCCAGATTCCTACCTTGGGGAACCTCTATACACCGCCTCAATAAAAGATCTTACTTAACCTTGCTACCTGGCCCATCCACGAGTACTCTACGTTGTACTGTCAGAAGGTCAGCGATGTCGCCCGCCACCGTGGTCTTGATACTACTGCTCACGAGAACTAACGTACTTTTCGTCTACCATTAAAACCTGTCTATCGTCCAGTTTTTTCCCTGCTGCATAGTAACGGGTATCCTCTACGTATGCGTTTATCCTGATGTCCAAAATATTTTTTTTTTCTTTATTTTTTGTAGAGTGGAAAAATTCATGTGGTCCCTTCTCTCTCAAAAGTGAAAAAATACAGCAATAATATTTTGCAAGCGTTTGCAAATGCAGCTTGCAAAATATGTGGCACAATACTAGGAGCCCATGGACGCATAGTGGGTTTCACAGGTGAAACCAGAATTGGTGCCCCCGCCAAATCGAGCGCGAAGCAAACACTGCCGTACCATCCTTTACCTAAACCATTTCGCTGCATTTTCAGGCCCCTATTTAAAAACCTCTGGATAAATCCAGAACGTAGAAATTTTCTTCATCCAGTAAGCTATAATCACATACTTAAATTCATAAATTTGAAGTCTGTAGGTCATTTAGTTCTGAACATTCTTTATAATAGTACACTACAAGTTAATTTTGTTTAGAAAATAATAAAAAAAAACTAAAATCAATTTTATTCGTATAACATAGGTAGTGAATGCAGTTCTTAAATTTGTTTATAGGTCGTTATATTATGCTAAGAAGCGTACAAATATACATAATTGCATGCAATACATGAAAAATTTTTAGTCAATCATGCTAATCATGCTAAAGGTAAAAAAACAAATTATCCATTCTTAATATTATAAATGCGAAAGTAACTCTGTCTGTCTGTTACGCTTTCTCGTTTAAATTAAATCTCTCAACCGATTTTGATAAATTTGGCACAGATTATCTATAGACCCTGTGAAAGGACATAGGCTACCTTTTATTGAAAAAAAAAATGATATTCCCGAGGGAAATCTAACAAGCGCGATATAACCGAATTCCACTCGGGCGAAGCCGCGGGCGGAAAGCTAGTTAATTATATAATGTCAAAATGAAATTCAATAATGATAAATAAATAAAAACAAAGTTACAAATGTCACAATACGGAGTAATTTCACTAGTGAAAATAAATAAAATAAGTCTATATTAATTTGTCATTTAGGAATTCATCAGTTGTATTATAACATTTCTCAATTAATAAATGTTTTAATTTTGTCTTGAATTATATAATATTCAAATTTTTTTAGACATTTTTATCTGTTGTAACTACCCATGTTTCTTAAGCAAGATAATAGCCCATACTGGTATTGGTAATTGGACGCTAGAGTGTCTCATTTCAGGAAGATCTTGACTTAAGATTTTTACAAATAAAAAAACACAAATGACTTCCAAAAAACACTACTAACTGAAAAATAACTGATTTTGGAAGTCGATGCCTTTGGTTTTTGTATATTCGTTTTTGACACCGACTTTACTTTACTTTAATTTTTACCCGTAATGTTGGATTGGAAACGAAACCACTAAGGCGATTTCTTTAAAATTCCTATGAGACCAAAATGAAAGTTTAAGCAACGCTAGACATGACGCGATTACGCAATCAAATTCAGTCTCTTGGTTTTAATTGACTGTTGCCTAATCGTGACAAGTAAGTAGTGGTTGTCCTACGTTAAAATTCAATGCTGTTTTTTAAAGAATTCGCACGACTGCCTATGGTCTTTATCATTAGATTTATTGCAGACAATCATTTTAACTCATATAGGTGCAAAGTTCTCATCAATATAAATGAATTAAGTCCAAAATCAAGGTAGCTACTGTAAACTGTTGAAGAGTTTCCTGAAGTGGCCTTTGTTTTCATCATCAGAGCCTTAATAGCAGTTGTAACTCATCTAGGTGTAAATTTCTTATCAATGCACATTAATGAAGCACAAACGCAAGGCAGCTGCTGTGAATCATTGAGGAGTTCCCTCGATTGTCTAGGGTCTTCATCATCAGATCTACTGCGGACCTTCATTTTAACCCTCATGGCTGTAAAATTCTCATCAATGTAAATGAATTAAGTTCAAACACAATGTAGCTACTGTAAACCATTGTGGCCTTTGTCTCTTTATCATCAGAGCTTTTATTACAGTCGCAACCCATCTAGGTGTAAAGTTCTTTTCAATACAAATTTATCAAACACAAGGTAGCTGCTGTGAATCGTTGAGGAGTTCCTTCACCTGTCTCCCAGCTCCATCATCAGATCTACTCCGTACCTTTATTAAATTGTAGTGTTTTAAAATACTTAATGAAAATACTTAGAAATGCACTAGTCACCCCTACGATTTTTTAAAGTTCCCCTGGAGTTCTCTGGTCTTCCATCACCAGATCCTCACCTGGTTACTATGTGACCACCTGGAAGGTATACCCTTTCAAACAAAAAATATTTTGCAAATCGGTGCAGGCGTCTTAGAGTTATCGGTGAACATGCTTAAGAACAGGATTACGAATTGAGAACCTGCTCCTTTTTTGAAGTCAGTTAATGAAGCGGCCTACCAAGTTGAATTTTTTTTTTGTTATGGTGGTACGTCAATCTCTGATAGTTTGGTTACGCACTTCTGTTTTATAATCAGGTTTAGCAGGTACTCCTAATTTTTTTTTCTTGTTCAATGTGGCATCCCGTAGTTGACCTTGAGAGGTCGGGACTACTTAACCGGACTATCCTGTGGCTGCCTTAAGTGAATTTAAAGCCTCCAGCCAGGGCTACTAAAAACTAAGTGACTACACGCTAAGGGGGTGCCCTGTGGGGTACAAACCTCGGCTTAGGGTGTCGCTAGAAGAACAGCAAGGGACGGCTGGATCGAATTTTTATTTTTATTTCGGTTTGATGACCGCGGCGTTTCCTAGTACTAGCTCTGAGAAGAAACGGCCGAAACAAACTCAGAGGTCATAGTCGGGAATTTATAATATTTTACTGGCTCAGCTGCGGCGCGGGCTGGCGTTCACCGGACAAGGGACTGAGGGGGCGATAACTACGTTGAACGCGTCGCGGTGGACCTCGGCGGCGAGGTCGGTAGATCGGTATTTTGTATTTTGTGCTAGTGGCCCTATTGGCCTCTTGGAGGAGGGTTATGGGGTCATCAGAGTCGGTGAGAACGTGCCTAGGTCGGCGAAGCTTACTAATTTTGGAGGGGGTGTATTTTGCTGCCGCGACAAATAGAGGGTTGTGATGTTCAGCGGCTGTGTCAAAGAAACGCTTGGAAAGGCGTTTCATGAATTGCTGGAATTATCCTAGTTTTTATAGTTTTCTCTTTATGTGGCCATTAAACTCTGTGCCAAATTTCAGGTCGCAAAGTTTATGGGAAATACTAGTTCTATTTTGATGATCATGAGTGAGTGAGTGTCGAAAACATGGAACTTTACTTTAGCTTAACTTCAGAACTAAATGACCCACAGACTTGAAATTTTGGATTTTAAGTATGTGATTATAGCTCACAGAATGCAGACAATTTTTTCGTTCTGGTCTTATCCAGAGGTTCTTAAATAGCGGCCTCAAAATGCAGCGAAATGGTTCGGGTAAAGGATGGTACGGCAGTGTTTGCTTCGCGCTCGACTTGGCGGAGGCACTGCCGTGGCTCCTGATCATAATTAAGTAGCAAATGATACCATAATGCCACTGTAAAGTCATTTCCATAGATATAGCTAAAAAGTCTACTTTTGATTGCATTTTGTAGCCACTTTGAGACATGTCTTATACGAATCATACAGCTTAGAAATTGTCGGTATTTGCACTTTGTTAACAGTTTTCTTGGTAATTGTAACCGCAAAGGTGAAAATAAGGTACAATAAAAAACTAGACAAGTATTTGAAAATATTGCTCTAGTGCACCAGGTTTGTCAGGCCCATATCCTTAATAGGGGATATCAGGGATAGGTTGACGCTTTAATTGCAAATGTCTGACAAAAATAACAGGATTGTAATGAGAAGTGACATATGTAGAAAACAATGAAGCAGAATTAAGATCATAATCAATCGCGATTCACATTTGTTTATTTATATTGCAATTTTATTATTACGGTAGTGTACCTCATTTAAGTTGCATCGTTGCCCTGGTAACCGCTTTGACATGCCATGCGCTTCAGAAATAGTATTGATCCAATCGGGCTGCAGAATATTCGAGGTACTAGGATTTTATATAAGCCGGGAGTTCGATGTTGTAACCCGACTTCCTCCTTCCTTCTCCGTCCTTATGTCAATTAATTTTAATACTGAAGTTTTACCCCTTATGTACATTGCTGACTGGTTATCGCATGTAAAAATAAAATATAATTTTAGCATTTTGGATAAGCGGATAAACTTTTAGAAGAATATATTTCTCAATCTTAGAAGCATTATATATAGTCAATATAGGACCGAATGTGTGGTGAGAGAGAGAGAGCCTACATCCCTACTATTCCTATGTTTTGTAACTTAGCTGTACAGATGTATGCACCTGAATTCAAGTGCGGACACCGTTTGGATGCCAGTCGGGTCTGCGAGCTCGGCCGTGCGGCCAGGCTCGTTTCCTCGACTCTTCGCCCAACCTCATCAACCTTTTATCGTCCCACTGCTGGGCACAAGTCTCCTCTTCCTCTCATATAGAGAAGAATTGAGTAAAACATCCTGTGTGAATATTTAAATTTGACTTTATTACCATTTTTGTCCTAAAATTAAGAATTGCGTATTATTCCTGCTACATATTTTTGAAAAGCATCAATGTTTCTTTAGTTTTTAATAATATTCTTCTTATTTTGTTGTCTAGAAATAACGTTTTTCGGAGTTATTTATTTATGCTGTAAAACATGGCTTTTTAAGAAAAACGTAAATTTTAATATATTTTTAATTTCTTTGTTTATAATCAAAATGTAACGCATTTTCAAAAAGCGCGCTAGTTTATTAAGAGCCTATTCACTCTAGCCTTGAAGACACTCAAATTGTAGTGTGACGGAAACATCGCCGCCGGCAAATCGTTCCATTTCCTCGATATACGCGGTATAAAAGAAGAAGCGAAACGCTTCGTCCGGATCGTAGTGGTGTCAACAACGTGACGGTGGAAAGTCGCCGTACGACAGGTCGTCCGATGGTGGAACCGGAGATGGGGGAATTAAATCATGCAATTCCCTTGCACACTCGCCAGAATGCATCCTATAAAAGACCGAAAGGCTGGCTACTCTACGCCTATGCTGTAGGCTTTGGAGACCGTTTCGAGTTAAATCTGGGTCGCCAATCAGCCTCTTCACACACCTCTCCACTGAATCCAAAGAAGCCAGGTGACATTTCGCAGCACCAGCCCAAATGTGGCTGCAGTACTCCATACACGAGCGGACCTATGCTTTGTACAACTTTAGAAGCTGCCCTGGTGTGAAGTACCGCCGGACCTTTGCGATGACGCTAAGTTTTCTGGCCGCCTTGCCCTTGGACTCAATGAACAGCCCAAAGTTTAGGTTCGAGGAAATCTCAACTCCCAAAAGCTGAAGGCGGTCGGTGCACTCCAAGGATACATTCTGAAAAGTTCCTACTTTGCCAAGGTGAACGGGCTCCTGTTATATGAAGTGGAGTGTCGTGGCTAAATAATAACAGCCACGTAGGTTTCAGATCAGATTATGCTAAGTTTGCCGCGGTAGGTCTGTGGAAGGGAAACCATCTTTACATACCGTAGCTCTACCGTGCCTCGAAAAGTACTTTCAGCAGTTGGTCCCAGCTGTCATTCGTAGATATTTGACAGTCGTTTGGAGGCTGAACACCATCCAGCCGGTTAGCAGCATCCTGATAACCAAAGTGGTAACCATGACCATAACTGGACCTGGTAAAGTCTGCGAATTCACAAGGTTTCTAATGAAAATAAAAACGATCGGTTCAGGACCATTTGAGAAATCTAATGGGACCCATTGTATCGGCAGATTGCCATTTCATAGCAGAATATTTTGCCTGAAACATTAATGTATTTCTTAAAATATTATTGGATTATGGACACTATAAGAAGTCAGCCGCAAAAGTGACTCCATCTATAGATTTCTGCAAACAGTATTAATATTTGCAGTTTTAGTACTAGATTGCAGTCAGCAAAACAAAAGTTGTGAGTTGTCCTTGCTCGCCGTCTACGTAGTGCAACATGTTGACGTATAGGTGTCGCTGACATGTAAGTCTTTAATTTTGTTACAAGTTACAATTAGGTGACATACTCTCAATAAGTATGCAAACTTTGCCGATGGCAAGTGTCAGGATCTATGTAAGGCTTATTTTATGTAGTTTCTTATTTTCTTCATTTGGACTGGTTGGGGCGCGTAGGAGAGGTCGAATAAAGCTGATGTCGAATGAAGCTGATCGATGTGTTTGATGTTAGCCGTCCCGAATGACTCAGTATCAGAAGTTATGGTTGGAATCGAGCATCTGGGGTTGGACCTGTTCGTCACACTTGGTAACAAACAACGTATAACAATGTGTACAATAAAGGCGAGAGCTTTCCTGCCAGTTTATCTATTATCATCAAAGCCAGGGCCGGGTTGAAGCACATTCACAGTAGTAACAGAAATAATAAAGGTTCATCAACTGCCAGAAAATCCACGTATAATGCAAACGATGTCGTTTGTACCTCGAAATTGAATTTCAGACATCTAAATCAGTGATCTAATTATTAACCAGGGGCATAAACAAGAAGTTCGCTGTGGGATTGTGCACAAAGAGACAAAAATCAGTTTGCCTTAAACATAGCAACTAAACGAAATACACTCCGCATAAAGTAAATGCGATAGAAAAGCCCAGAGTTGTCATTTCACAAACAGGTGAATCACTAGGAACATAGACTTCCACGGAGCTCATAAGGTAAACATTCTAGTGTCCGTTTCGCGCCAAATATACGCTGCTTTATCACTCTCTCACATCAGTCCGTCCTTTTTAAGCACTTACTTGAGCGTGGCTAAAGAGGCGTGACTATAAATAACTGTCAAAGGAAATTTCGTATCCAATTCACTAGGATATCATGAATATCAAAGAGATTGTTAAGGTTATCGTTAGGGCATAGGTCAGAACTGTATGAGGATGGTCAAGAAGTTCTATTGTTTCCTGCTTCAAATACTCAATTTTTTTACGAGCGCTGTGTGAGCTTGCGTTATCGTGGCACAGGATAGATTATGCATCGCTATAAGTCAAAATTTTGCAGTCGAAACGAACGAGCGCGGTCCCATTTTCTTTGAAAAGCTTCGAGAATTAAAAAAGTCGGTTTGACCCCATCTTGTAAGACATAGATCGTAGATTTATTTATTTATTCATCACTCTTACAACTGTCCTTACAGGCCTTAACCTAATACCACAGTGCAGTTATCCACTAATACTTAAATATACACTAATTCTTTAATACTCAAAGAACACGAAAATATATCCAGTCTTTCATGGATTTCGTTCACCACACGGATTACACGGGTGAAGGATTGTTGTTTGGAATCAGGATACATGATTTCTCCTCGGTTGAACCTTTGCAGAATTTTCTTACACCATCGCAGGCCGCCTTGTCATTGTCGGAAGCTAAACGGCAAACTAGCTTTCTCGCACCAAGCGGTTCATGCAAGGTCTACTGAATGGTTGTCCCCGAGATGCCAAATAGAGTCTTTATTTCTCCATATGTCATATGACGACTTTCAAGAAGTTGTCTCAAAGCAGATTAGATTAAACAATTTCTGTTTTCAGATTCAAAATTTAGACACATTCGAATTTAGTAAATACAATTCAAAATTGCCAGGATATATAGAAAAACAGAACATAAAAAGTAAGCTTAGTAAGTTGTACAAATATGTAGGTAGGTAATGGTAGTCACACAAGTCCAGCAGTCACCCTTTTAAATTCTCAATATTGTATCTTAGGAATAATGCAAACAATCAACTTGTATGGCGTACAAATTGACATAAAAAACCTTCCGCATTATTTGTAAAAACAGTTATTCTGGAACCTTGACAGTAATATATCTCTACAACTAGTTGAACCAACTGACGTTGTACTGAGTAAATAAAATTAATACACAAGAAAAAGCATAGCAACGTCCTGAATTGGAGTATTTCGCAACTGCTTTTTACTTTTAAATGTTTGTCAATGGACCTAGTTCGTAATATAATTAAAAGCCATTACAAAATAATTATTTTAGAAAATAAAATAAAGATTTAATCATTTTTAAGAGTTTCAACGGCCTAGACGGCTAGGTGCCGTCCTGGCCTCTCTCGGGCGCTATTCACAGCGCTGTCAGTTTACGGAGTGAAATGTTGGCAAGAAAACGTGACCAGCAGTGATTGTTGGGTGATATATGGATGGCCAGCTACCTGCATTTGTAAATTCTTATTTGATCACATTTACTCCTTAGTATTTCGATATGCAGCATCAGCTACTTAAAATATGTTAAAGGGGCTGAAACAGTTCAAATGTTCTACAAGTTCTGAATATTACCATTTATGTTACAATTACATTGGTGGTTTTCACTTATTAAAGATTTAGCAAATGAGATGAACTCCAATGAATGAATTATATACGATAAGTAGTACATAGATAGTATTTGAAATAGAATAAGGTCACTACCCTTTAATATGAAGTAAATAAGAATGATGTGATTAGACGGCTTCTCAATGTTTAAGTGCTTGCTTATTTAAGCTATATTTAATTTTGTTATAATTGACCTGTGAGAGTGGCTTTAATCAGCCACTCTAAATGTGAATAAAGTATCACTAACCAAATTAATTAGGAAAAATAATCCTCTTCATTAACTTTATATTTCATAACAAAACCTGTTCATTTTTAGGGAGAGTCTCTATCACGTACCAAAAAATAAGCAATAAAAAATAAGCAATTTTCTTGATCTCCCATCAAGAAAATTGCTTATTTTTTATTGCTTATTTCTGTCAGTTTTGGCTTCTTGATGTCGGGCCAAAATTCTGAATTCATGGACCAAGAACAACTTATAAAGGTTGGGGGGAGTATGTCTGACATATGAGAACTCGGTATCGTGTCATATTACAGGATATTCAATATACATTCTCGTGGTTTGATAAGTGTTCCGATGGAGTTATCAACGATTGTGTCCTAATTTCACTTTCTTAAAGATAAACTCCAATATTGACGTACAATGAAAAGGATTTTTTTGTTTTTTATTTTTTACTATTTATATGATACCAAAGAGAACTACGATTAAATACATAACAAGTTTCTATAATTTTCATGATGAACAGGCTTTTCTTCCCACAAATATCATAACGTTATCAGTATGTTGTAAACCAGAAAATCAGTGGCACTTTTTCTATGATTGCACAAACTTTTTTTGTTGACTGGACTCATTTTGTCAATACAAAGTGGCATCTTTCTGATAGTTAATTTTTCCATCGCCAGATATCTACTAATTGTAGAATAAAATTAAGTCTGTTAATTAATTATTGTATGAAACATCTTTTAATTTTTCTAAATTTTGTCTCAGAGAGATATAATGATATTAGACAAATCAGTTGTAACTATAATATAATTCTTTAAATATTTTCCGGGGTTTTGGTATAAAAGCTCTGTGTTTAATGTCGTTATTACTTCGTAGAAGGTAGTTCAACGTTAGGGATTCTCCATATTGCTTTCTCTTTCTCCATACGGTAACAGACAGATGTCTTCCAACCAAGATTATGAGCGTTGAGAATATTTATTTAACTGACACACTGACACCCATTCACTTTGAGTTTGGGTAAACGTGATCGATATGATTCAGATCGGTTTTAGAGTGAATTCATAATGGTTAGAATAAGGAAAACAGACAAAGAAAGACAGTAATTACTTATTTGATTTTGCCTTAGACATTACTTTAGTTCACACTTTTAAGCCTTTTAAAGTTAGAAATCACAAATATCGTGTCTTCAAAGGTTAATCGGCTAGAAAAGCTATTTTGTTCTGTGTTTGATTGGTGTACAATAAAGAATATTTAAATAAATAAAGTAAATAGCTTACACGTTTTTTTTTTTCAAAAATAGTATTTGGAAATTGTTTTATCCATAGCGGTCATTTTCTTTATAACGAACTGGGTTTTCTTTTTAATTTATAGTAGTATTAACGGCAGTAATGGGTAGTAATTCTGAACTTGCCAACTCCAAAAAACTAAAAAAATTAAAAACAGCCCACAAATCCTATTTCAACTTCCAATAACTAAATAAAAAAACCGGCCAAACTGGCGAATCAGTACTGCTATATAATGTGGCAATATTTCTATTCTTATTTGTATTCCCAAAGTAAAAGTCTCATAGAAAGTAATGCATCGACTTTACCTCCACGTGGTTTTCACGTGGCTAGCCTGCCCTCAACGCGCTTGCGTCAAACCCACCAAGTCCCGTCAAATCGGCTCAAATACGATGTAAGATACAAAGAGCCCATAAACATTTGGAGCTTGAATCGGAAAATTTCAAGCAGTCAATACGTGACAAAAACCGTTGTAGCGGGACGCTTAACTCACCCCTGTTTTCATCACTATAAGTTTGTAAATCGGATCCACGTTTAGGCATATTGATTTTTCCACGCGCAGTCTCAATCGTAGTTCTCATAATGGAATGAGTGTGTTCGACTTAATTTAGATGATTTCTTACAAATTCTGATTTAAAGGTACACAATTATAACATGGAAAGTATGCAGAATGAAATACTTAACAACTAACAGTAAAAAAATATTTGAAATGCAACTTTATTACTGCTATATTTGTAATATTTTTGAAGAGCAGCAATCCAAAATGGCACTTTTTCGGGCAGTTCGTAATATTTTTTTGCAAATATCTTACAAAATATGACAGAAATAGGGTACAAGATAAAACAGAGTCTGAGTTTAATTAAACAATGAGTAGGTCGCAATAGTTTACTTTGGGCGTACGTATTTCCTTCCTTCATATTTCTGTTGTCATTGAGACTCGAAGAAAGGAAATAAACACGAACATGTTAGTATGTTCTATGTTACAAGTTTGGTTTCCGCTCTTAGTCCTTCCAGTGGACCGTTGTGAATGGGCCATGGCGGCCGTTGGCGGTTATTCCAACTAACCCACCTCCCTCCAGAAGCCCATTAAGTCTCCTGGCTTGCTAAGAACACCTTGGTGCTCCTATGGTTTTAATTTGGGTGATACCTGAATATTCGAAGAGTGCACGCGCAATTGTCTCGTCAACCTCCATGCAAGTTCTGCACAGAGGGCTGTCCGTTATGCCTATTGAACGTGGTAAAAAGTACTTGCGGTTAATTTTGTTTATATAAAGAAATTGTTCGTGATACAATTTATAATAAAATTTTTTTCGTACGTAGGTGCATAGCTTAAAAAACAAAAACTGGTAGGTCAGTTCTTTAAATTTTAAAAAGATATTTCACCGATTTCTTTAAAAGTAATATTAGGAATTACTTTTTAAGCTTCTTGGTCTTTTTGTTCTACCGGAGATTAAAATAAACATAAAAAAGGTTTGGATGCATTCAAAATTGATAATAATTGTGATAATGTTGAGTATAAACGTTCCCCAAACTAGAAAAAATAAGTTGGACCCAGTTATTTGAAGCAAGTAGTAGCAACATAAATATGTATCGAAGAAATGTAACCCATATATTATGATTTTAAAAGAGTGTCCATGGAGTTTCTTGCACGTTCTTCTCCATAGAGATCTACGCTTTGGAACGTGCAATTTAGCTTCACTTTTCTTGAACTGACCGACATTGACTATTCAAAAGTACCAAGTGATGGTTTATTTGAAATAAACGATTTTGATTTGATTTGATTTGAAGTATATAGATAGTACTAGTAGTAGTAGGTGTAATAGTGGTAGTGGTAGTAGTAGTAGTGGTGGTAGTGTAGTAAATAGATTTTTGTTTGTATTAATTAGCAAAGAACGAGTCTCATAGAACGTAATAAATTAACTTTACCTCCACGTGGATCTCGCAGGCTGCCCCACGTGGCTATCCCTTCAACGCGCTTGCGTCAAACTCACGCGGTTCCGCCATGTCGGCTCAAATACGATGTAAGATACGAGGAGCCCATAAACATTTGGAGCTTAAATCGGGAAATTTGAGCAGTCGATACGTAACAACTACCGTTGTAGCGCACCGGTAAACTCGCCCCTATTTTCATCCCTACAAGTTTGTAAATCAGATCCACGTATAGGCATATTGATTTTATAACGCGCAATCTCAATCATATTTCTCATAATGAAATGAGTGTGTCCGACTTTATTTAGTTGATTTCTTACAAATTATGACTGAAAGGTACACAATATAACATGGAAAATATGCAGTATCACATACTTAACAACTACCAGTAAAAAAATATTCGAAACACCATTTTATTACGACTATATCTGTAAGGTTTTTGAAAAGCGGCAATCCAACATTGCGCTTTTTCGGACAGTTCGTAATAAATTTTTGCAAATATCTTACAAAATATGACAGAAATGGGGTACAAGATAACACAGAGTCTAGGTTTAATTAAACACTGGGTAGATTGGAATACTTTTCTTTGGGCGTACGTATTTCCTTCCGTCATATTTCTGTTGTCATTGAGAGTCGAAGAAAGAAAATCAACACGAGGGTTGTAGTAAGTGCTGGCGGTTAACTATATTTATATAATTAGAAATTGTTCGTGATACAATATATCAAAAAACCCTTGTTTCCTATGTAGGTGCGTAAAGACCAAAATAACTGGGTACCTCAGTTTTTAAAATCTTCTAAAACTCGAAAAAAGAAGTAACATTAAGTACTACTTTCCACAGCAATATTGTTGATAAATTGTATCCCATCCATCTGTCATCATTCCTATCCTTTGGAATTTTCATAAAAACTTATGACTGTTATGCTAAACATAACAACGAATCATAATTACTTCATTTAGCTAGCTTTTTGCTAATTATGTTAGAATTGGATTTTAGCTATCAAGAAATGGTAATTTGTATTGCTTTTGTATTAATGTCCGAATTAGTTTTTAATAAGAACTTGAATTTGTTATAACACATTAATATGAGCCTAAACATGTTTTGTGTAGGACAATTAATGAAGAAAATGTTAACTTGTAAAATTATTTATTTAAAGAGCTGAACCGATAAGACATTGTCCTGTCTTAATTATGAATACCTATTTAATTAGAATTGGTATAATTAAAAAGCAATAAAATTATTCTAACTGTCACTAGTACAATGTGTGTAGTTTAGAGCCATCACGGCTGATATTATAAAATTATTATAGTATTATGTACATGCTACGCTCTCATTCGTACGCTCTACCATAGCCTATCTTTGGGCCCGGATTGATTCCCTACTAACCCGAGCATCCGGCAGCGTAGGGAGGCCCCCAACAAGGTGGACTGAGGACCTGGTGAAGGTCGCTGTGGAGGGCCTTGGGGGAGGCCTTTGTTCAGCAGTGGACCTCTATAGGCTGAAGAAGATGGTCTGAAGGGAGAGTACATAGCAGGAAATTACCTCCTTCTGCAAATCAGTAAGACTGGCAAAGGTGGATGAGGAGCACATGAGGGAGAGACAATCTCAGCGCCGTCATGCCCATACCCAACCAAAAATATAAGGAAGACTTTAAAAACGCTCAAACACTTTTAATTAGTACAATTCATATTAGTTCCGTTTCCGATACGGAACGCAATGTTCACACCAACACTAGAAAATCATGAAATATAGTAAATTGCCACGGCATACTGTTCACGACAGTCTCGCGCCAATGGTGGCCACATATATAGATATAATACGTATCTACACTACGTACACTGCCTCCTCCTCCGTGTCTGGAACAGTTCCTGTGCCAGACACGGAGGAGGAGGCAGTGTTCTTTTATTGCATCAAAGATCAGTGCATCTAGTACAATTTTAAAGTAAAGCACCAAAATGGAATACATTTCTATAATTAAGTACATTGGTATCATTCTAAATCAAGAATCATTGGAGTATAGGGAGTTTCATTTTTCTTATAGGTATTGGTATCTAACCGGAACGTATGTTAGACAGTTGCAGCATAACGAAACAACATTATTGTATAGAAAAAAATATGTATTAAGCATTATTTATATTCATTACCAAACACCGTCTTAGACGTTATGGTATATCAAACGTGACAGTAAAAAGTTATAGTTTCATATACACTTATGTCTGTGTTATTGTAGTCGCTGCTTCTTTAAATAGAATTGAAAATTAAAATAGAGGAAAGACCTAAATACTCAAATAAGCACAGCGCAGTCTTCTCATATTTGCGACATTGAAATTCAGGTTCAACGAGTATGGACTGATTGGGGCGCGTAGAAGAATGAAGCATAGGTGATGATGCGGTTTATGTTAGCCGTCCCGGATGACTCAGTACCAGCTGTTATGGTTGGAATCAAGCGTCTGGAGTTGGACCTGTTGGTCATGCTTGGTAACAAACAACGTCTAATACATAATTATACTACAAAATAATAAAACAATATGTATGACAGAGGCGAGGCGATATTCACAGTATAACGGAAATAATAAAGGCTCATCAAGTCTGTCGACTGATGAGCGTAGCGGTAGCGGACGCGGCCGCTGCGCAAGGCGGCGCGGGTTCGATCTCCGCACAGTGCAAGTATTTGTATGCATGAATATGAATATTTGCACTGGTCTGGTCGTGCCTCGGAAAGCACGTTAAGCTGTTGGTCCCGGTTGCCATACGAACATCTAATGGCAGTCGTTACGGGTTGTTGGAGCCCTCAAAAGTCCAACAATTGGTCTAACTGCAATGCTTCGATGTCGCCTTCGAGTTGTGGAGGTCAGACGGCAGTCGCTCACGTAAAATGTCGAAGTTTAGCCATATCAGCAGTTGGACTGGTAAAAGCGGACCCCAGACTCCAAAGCTGAAAAGGCTTCGGATGCGACTGGCATTAACGCTGGGATGATGATGAATAAAGGCTCATCAAGTGCCAGAAAATCAACGTATAATGCAAACGATATCGTTTGCACACAATCATTTCGCAAATTTTGTACTTCGGATAAATAGAACTCTAATTTCGGTTAAGTACTAAATTAGTGATCTAATTATTAAGTAGGGGCTTGCCAGAAGTTCGCTGTGGGATTCTGCACAGTCAAACAAAAATCAACAGGTGCGTGTGTTGATGTGTATAACTCTCCGTAGAATTTTTCAATCTCACCCAGAAGCTCGGGCTTGGAAGTGACGATCCTACCATCCCCAGTCTTCAGCTTCGCAAGTAGGCTCTGTCCAACACACAAATCTCGTGCGAACACTTTGGAGCCTTTGTTCAGCTCGATAGCCTTTTTAAAACAATTTGTTTAAATTGGCGTATATCGCGAGTCAGAGACTTTGAGATTTATCTGTTAAGGTATCTGATACGCGAAGCGTCATCAGGGGATTTTAAGACCACCTCCCGTCGTTCTTCCATTAGCCGACGGGTGGGACTGAAGATCTTATTTTATCCTTTTGAACGGAGGGTTTTGGAAGATGTCTTCAAGCTCCTGGACTGGAAAGGACTTGGCATCAACATTAACGGCGAGTACATCACTAATCTCTGTTTTGCAGATGATATCGTGGTCATGGCTGAAACCATGAACACTTGAGCAAAATGCTCAATGACCTCAACAGAGCTTCCCAACAAGTGGGTCTAAAGATGAACATGGATAAGACGAAGATCATGTCGAACTCTCATGTCGCACATGAATACCTGGGACAAACAGTCCAACTAGGTAGGTCTAACTTGGAGAAAGAGGTGTCTCGTCTAATCCAGCTCGGAAGGGCAGCGTTCGGGAAGCTACGCTACATCGCCTCGTCGTCCAAGATACTACAGTGTCTCAAGACTAAAGTATTTGACCAGTGTGTGATGCCAGTGATGACTTACGGAACGGAAACGTGGTCGCTCACAATGGGCCTCATACGAAGGCTCAGTGTCACACAAACGGCAATGGAAAGAGCTATGCTCGGAGCTTCTCTGCGTGATCGAATCAGAAATGAGGAGATCCGCAGAAGAACCAAAGTCACCGACATAGCTCTGCGAGTCGCTAAGCTTAAGTGGCGGTGGGCAGGGCACATTGCTCGGTGAACCGATGGCCGATGGGGCAGTAAGTTTCTGGAGTGGCGGCCACGTACTGGAAGACGCAGCTTAGGGAGGCCCCCAACAAGGTGGACCGATAACCTGGTGAAGGTGGGAAGCCGAAGGATGCGGGCAGCACAAGACCGGTCAGCGTGGAAAGCCTTGGGGGAGGCCTTTGTCCAGCGGTGAACATCTATAGGCTGAAGAAGAAACAAAAATCAATATATGTAAGCCTTAAACTTACTAAACGACTCCGCATGAAGCAAACGCGATTGAAAAGTCCAATGTAATTGTTTCACGAACAGATGAATCACTAGGAACACAAGACCGGTCAGCGTGGAAAGCCTTGGGGGAGGCCTTTGTCCAGCGGTGAACATCTATAGGCTGAAGAAGAAACAAAAATCAATATATATAATTATATATACAGTATGCTAACTAACAGAGGGCGTTCCCGTTAACCCGAAATAGTATAGCATACATACATGCTAAAAAAAAATATTACCATTCGAAAACAATATGTTTTAAAAATTTTTCCAATATGAAAATATTCAATAAAAATTTTAAATTGACATGTAAAAGAAACACACTGTACACGCGAACATGAAAGACGGCAACGTCACAATTTATTTATACATGACGACTACTATTTTGATTTAAAACAGGAGGTTTCAAATTTATTTCCAATTAGAATTTTTTTTATTCGGATTTTTTTATGCTTATTTTTCTATGCTGATATTTTTATTTTAATCTATTATTGATATATATTAACGAGTTTAAGGGAACGCCCTCTGTTATTTAACATACTGTATAAGCAAACTTACTAAACGACTCCGCATGAAGCAAACGCGATTGAAAAGTCCAAGGTAGTCGTTTCATGAACAGATGAATCACTAGGAACACAGACTTACTCGGAGTTCGTAAAGTGAAATTCTGGCAGCCGTTTCGCGCTCTCTGCAATAACATCAATCCATCCTTTTTTAAGCACTTAGTTGGGCGTGGCTAGGGAGGCGTGACTTTCACAGGCCTTTCCGTATCTATCACTAGGATATCATGAATATCAAAGAGAAACCGAGAAAATTGTTAAAGAAATCGTTAGGGAGGGCAATACTTTAATGGTCTTTAGGCGTCGCTATGAGTTAAATTTTCCAAGTCGAAACGAACGAACGTGGCCTTGTCTCTTTTAAAAAGCTTTGAAGAGCAGATGGTTAGCTCTTTCAATCGACGCTTTGACTAAACAATAGTATTAATTCTAATACTTTCAACTGTTCAGTGCTGTTTCTGCTCAACCACGCACGGCTAGTGCAGTGGTTGAGCTATTGACTGTTGGGCTGCGTGTCGCGGGTTCCCGCACGGGAAAAATGTTTAAACGTGTTGTTCCGAGTCTGGCTGTTTATGTATGGAAGTGAGTTCATATGTTTGTAAACGCAGGCACGATACAGGAGAAATTTCGAGTACTGCGCAAAGTTTAAAAAAATAATGATAATTTCAATTAAGTACAGCTCCAAATTCAAAATTGCCGAGAAATATGGAAAAACAGAACTTAAAAGGCATGCTTAGTCAGTTGTACAAAATTTGTAGGTAATGGTAATCACACAAGTCCATCCACCAGTCACCCCCTCAAATTCTCAATAGGCAATATTAGGAATAATTCATACAATCAACTTACTGGAATACAAATTGAGGTAAGAAAAACCTTCCGCAATATTTGTAAAAACAGTTTTTTGGAACGCTGACAGTTAAATAAGAACAATATAATATCTACAACTAGTTGAACCAACTGCCGTACCGTGTAAATAAAATTAATACATCAAAAATAAAACCATATCAATTTTAAATTTTCTTTCCGTAAAAACCTGAGTTGGAGTATTTCGCAGCTGCGTTTTACTTAATATGTTTTTACTTTAATTTTTACATAATAATTAAAATGGACCTAGTTCGTAATATAATCCGGACCGATTGGACAAATACTGCTATTTGATCAATATTTAATTTTGGCTATAAAAGATGTAGGGCACAAAGCATGAATTAAACAACCGACTGTCCCTTTCATCGTTCTTATCTTGCTGAAAGACAAGATGAGCGACAAGAAGTCTTTTTTAACCAACTCGCAACCCGGGCCCAGGCCTGATCCTTACCGCAAGCCCGCGCCTGCGGTAACCGGGAGTTCGAAGTTGTCTCCCAACCAGGGCTATAGGATGCAGTCTGGTGAGTGTGCAAGGGAATTGCATGATTTAATTCCCCATCTCCGTTCCACCATAGGACGACCCGTCGTTCGGTGACTTTCCACCCTTACGTTGTTAACACCACTATGATCCGGACGAAGCGTTTCGCTTCTTCTTTTATACCACGTACATTGAGGGACCGGAACAATTTGCCAGCAGCGGTGTTTCCGTCACACTACAATTTGAGTGTCTTCAAGGCTAGTAGAGTGAATACGCTCTTAATAAAATAGCGCGCTTTAACATCAACGATCGCATCACTCCTTTTCATCAGGCGGAGATGCGGTCAAGCGCTAGTTTATGATTTATAAAAACAAGCCATTTTAAGCCAAATACAAATGTAACGTTATTGCTTTATCATATCAGCCCATCTTATTTTATTAGCATTTGGGGTGTGGCTGGGAGACCCGCATGACTAATCCGACCGGGAAATTTCAGATCCAAACTACTAGGAAAACAAATATATCAAAGAGCTTTGTGTCTGTTATTTTTTTATGTATATAAATATATCTGGCATGTGGTGTTGTAGGCATGTGGTGTTATAGCCACGTGGACCTACTGTATTGCGATTGCGTGGGTAATTCCACGTCGGAAATAGGATGTTCAGTACCAGGATTCTATAAATCATGAGAATTCTGGAGGCTTTTCTACTTACTAATTAATGAGCGAATAGAGAATTATGTTTCAAAAAAACCGACTGACCAGGTTAGCTGACTGGGAAAGGTGCTAGCTAGGCTGAGGCTATTTGAGCCTCCTTCGTGGTTTTGACGCAAGCTCGTAAAGGAACAGCTTGTGGCTCAACCAGCAGTGCGTTCTATTGGATTTGTGATTTGCAAGTGACAAAGACAAAAGATGTTTATAATTTTTTAGTCGTAAATGATGAATCATCTTCAACCTTTTTTATCATCCCATTACTGGGCACAGGTCTCCTCTCATACAGAGAAGGATTGAGCGTAATCACCAAGTTTGCTCAATGCGGGATGGCGATTTCAGACTTAAAGTCCAGGTTTCCTCAAGATGTTTTCCTTCACCTTCAGTCATTGGTGTCCAAGATATACTTAGAAAATACATATAACTTTAGAAAAGTTACATTGGTACTTGCCTGACCTGGAATCGAACCCGCGCACTCATACTTGAGAGGCTGGTGTTTTAACCACTAGGCCACCACGGCATACTTCTAGGCCACCACGACATACTGAAATAAATGATGTATATAAAATCATTATAGTAAAGACCTAAATTTTCCTAAATCTAGCCGTCAGTAAACCTAATCTGAAACTGTACAATATCGACCATATTTGTCCGTTGTATCGTGTAAATGTGTCAAAATCAAAAGACTTTTATTCAAAATAGGCTGAGAATTAGCACTTTTTGAACGTGAATCCTTACTAATATTACAAATGGGAAAGTGAGTTTGTTTGTGTGTTCCGCTTTTACGCTGTAACTAAGACACTAACTACTAAAACAGTCCCTCATAACGCCCACCTATCGATACTTCCTAGTTTGGGTGCATTGAGGTCCCACCACCATCTTTGGGACTCAAGTCAACCCCACCTGCCAGACGGTGCACCTGCTGACAAACGGACGGGGCCCTGACGCCGGCTTCCCTTTCGGGGTTGAGTGGTCAGACGGCAGTCGCACTCGTAAAAGCCAAAAATCCTCAAACAATGGAAAGGAACAGAAGAAAGGCACGAGTTACAGTTAGGGCGCCGCCGCAAAACGGCGCGCAGGAGCCCCGCCCGACTCCTGTGACCAGTGGGCTAGGGCTACCGTGTCAGGGGCGGACACGGCTGAAGAAGCGAGCCCAAACCAGTAAACTCCGTTTCGCTTCGTGGAACGTTGGCACGCTAACTGGACGCGCCAGAGAACTGGCCGAAACTCTCCACAGGCGGAGGGTGGCTGTGGCGTTCTTGCAGGAGACTCGGTGGAAAGGCAGCAGATCCCGGCTTATTGGGAACGGCTACAAGCTGATCTACATGGGTGCGCCTAGTGGGAGAAATGGGGTCGCCGTGGTGTTGTCTGACGAGCTCCAGGATGACGCCTTGGAAGTGAATCGCATCAGTGATCGGCTAATGTCGGTGCGGGTGCTTGTCAATGGGGTAATAACCCACTTGATAAGTGCCTACGCTCCGCAGGCTGGGTGCGGTGACGCCGAAAGGACGTTGTTCTGGAGCCAGCTCGAAGGATTGCTTCGCGGGATCCCGTTATCCTAGGGAATCGTTCTGGGTGGTGATTTGAACGGTCATGTGGGTGAGAAGTGTGACGGGTTTGAGCGTGTTCACGGTGGCTTTGGGTACGGTAGCCGCAACGCGGAAGGGGACGACATTCTCCGAACGTGTGCGGCCGCTAACCTGGCATTTGTGAACACCTATTTCAAAAAGAAACCGGAGCACCTTGTTACCTACCGGAGCGGGCGAAGCGCTACCCAGATCGACTTCCTACTAACTAGGAGACACCACATCGGCAAAGTAGCCAACTGCAATGTCATACCCGGTGAGAGTCTTACTGCACAACACCGTCTCCTTGTCATGGATCTCTGCGTTAAGGCCCAACGTAGACGTGTTGAACACTGCCGACGCCAGATCCGGTGGTGGCTGCTTGATGAAAATAAGTACCAGGAGTTCGCTTCGGTTATTGGCGACAAGTGCGCTAGTACAGTAGACAGAATCCAGGCAGCTATTACTAGGACGGCGCGGGTGGTGCTCGGCGTGTCTAAGGGCGGTCGCAAAAGTGACAAGGAGACCTGGTGGTGGAACGACACAGTCCAGAGGGAGACAAGGGTGAAGAAAGCTCTCTTCAAAACGTGGCAGGCGACCGGATCTCCTGAAGATCGCGACGCATACAAGGTTGCCAAACGTGCCACTAAAAGAGCTGTAGCCAGAGCCAGACGAGACCACTTACAACCGCTCTACGAAAAGTTGGAATCGTCTGAGGGGCAGAAACTCATTTACAAGTTGGCACGTTCTAGGGTGAAAGCGGCACTGGATATATCCAAGTGCCGTTGTGTAAAAGACCCTACTGGTAACCTGCTTTGCTAGGATCGCGCGGTGAAGGAGAGATGGCGTACGTACATCCACAAGCTGCTGAATAAGCAGCACCAAGAGGTGCAGACACCGGAACTCCCCCCGAACCTTGGATTAGTGCCCCCGATAACGCCTGAGGAAGTCCACACGGCTCTTCGTCGCATGGCAAATCGGAAAGCTGTCGGAGCTGATGGAGTCCCCATTGAGGCCTGGAAGGCGATGGGTCCTCGCGGTGTGGGCATGTTAACTTGCTTTTTGAACCGCGTACTCCTGACCGGTAAAATCCCGAGCCAATGGAGACTGAGTATTATTACTCCAGTCTTCAAAGGCAAGGGCTCGGTACAGGAGTGTGGCAACTATCGCGGTATAAAGGTCATGTCCCACACCATGAAGATCTTTGAGAGCATTTTAGACTCCCGGATCCGGCAGGAGTATGCTGTCTCGACGTGTCAATATGGGTTCCGTCCAGGGTACGGAACCACGGACCCTATCTTCGCCCTAAGGATCACCACGGAGAGGTACAGATCGAAGAACACGCCTCTGCATATGCTCTTTTTAGACATGCAGAAGGCCTTCGATTGTGTCCCCCGGGGGGTGATCTGGTGAGCACTGAGGTCCAAAGGGGTACCAGAAGTCTATGTTGACATAATTCGAGACATGTACCTCAATTCCGATTCCTTTGTTAGGACCTCTGTTGGCGACACTAAACCCTTCCCCATCACCGTCGGAGTACACCAGGGATCCGTCCTTAGTCCGTTCCTGTTCAGCGTGATATTAGATGTTTTGTCAGACAGCATCAAGAATTCAGATGAGCAACCTCCCTGGTTGCTCATGTATGCTGATGATATCGCGCTGGCAGACGCGGACAGGGAACGGTTGGTGCGGCGGGTAAATGCGTGGAAGAACTCAATGTGGCGAAGACGGTGTATATGGCCAGTAACACCACAGACCCTATGCCTGTGTGCATAGGCAGAGACTTGGTCGAGTGCACAGATCAATTTAAATACTTGGAGTCTGTGCTCCACGCGTCCGGCGACATTGATTGCGACGTTAAAGCACGCATTTCCGCAGCTTGGGCAAAATGGCGTGAGGTAACAGATGTCATTTCTGACCCCAAAATGCCGGTTAAGCTTATGGGACAGGTCTATAAGACCATCATTAGACCTGTCCTTCTGTATGGCAGTGAAGCGTGGCCTGTACTTGAGCGACACAAGCAGGAGCTGCGTGTAACGGAGATGAATATGCTGCGGTGGATGTGTGGTGTTACGCGGAAAGACCGCATTAGAAACTCCCGCATCCGTGGCGGTCTCCGTGTCCGTGACATAGCAGACAAACTGCAAGAGAGTCGCCTGCGCTGGTACGGTCACGTCTTACGTAAACCGGCAGGTTACGTGGGTAACAAATCTCTTGCCATGGTGCCTCCGCCGGGCCGGAACAAGCGAGGTAGACCAAAGAAGTGCTGGCTTGACGTTGTAAGAGATGACATGCGTGCCAACAAGCTCTTACCACAGGATGCTAAAGATCGTGCGAAATGGAGGAGAATGTGCAGGAAAGCGGACCCCGGGCTCTAACGCGAAAGCCGCGGATGCAACCGGGATAAACGCTGAGATGATGATGATGATGATGATGATCGATACTTCCTAGTGCTTTCGATGGGAAGAAGAAGTGTCGGAACAAAAACCAGCAGCACAGCTGTCTGTTCTTTTAAAAAACACATGACTTTATACAATATTATGTATAGTAATGAACACAAAAAAATACAACAACCATGAAATTATTTACCACATGCCAGCTAGCCACGCCAAAATACAAGCAAAGCAAAACAAAAATAATTAAATATCATTAAAATGGGAATGTAAATAGGTAAAAACTTATAACCTAAATAAAAGCCCCAGGTATAAAGGTCGTGACAGGCAAGTCACATATTTATGCGTTGTAAATTATAAAACAGTAAAAAATTGTAAAAAGTAAATTATATGAACTCATATAACGTGTCAAACATTGATTTGAGTTAATCAGAGTGACCAGCTATTCTTATCATTTAAATAGTCTGTTAATAAAACCTCGTTACGGTCGTGTTTAATCTCGGTAGATTAGAGAGCCTGATGACAGCCTCCGTAGCGTACGAATCCGAGGCGTGGGTTTGTATGCATGAATATGAATATTTGCACTGGTCTGGTCGTACCTCGAAAAGCACGTTAAGCAGTTGGTCCCGGTTGCCATACAACGTGTGTGAACTCATATAACGTGTCAAACATTGATTTGAGTTAATCAGAGTGACCAGCTATTCTTATCATTTAAATAGTCAGTTAATAAAACCTCGTTACGGTCGTGTTTAGTCTCGGTAGATTAGAGAGCCTGATGACAGCCTCCGTAGCGTACGAGTCCGAGGCGTGGGTTTGTATGCATGAATATGAATATTTGCACTGGTCTGGTCGTGCCTCGAAAAGCACGTTAAGCAGTTGGTCCCGGTTGCCATTAGTACATCTAATGGCAGTCGTTACGACTGCCATTAGATGTTGTTGGAGTCCTCAAATGTCCAACAATTGATCTAATTGCAATGCTTCGAAATCGCCTTCGGATTGTGAAGGTCAGACGGCAGTTAGTGCTTAATTTCATGTTGGTAGAATATAAGAATATTTTTAACCCATAATTGTTTGGAATTGAATGAATGAAATTTCCTATGTCCATCCTGTTATCTATTTTTAAAACTGTTTTCTATTATTAAAGACTTAAGTCTTTATTTATTCCTCTTCATCTCGTAACGATGAACATAATATTTAGCTAACCAGAACTTTGTCATTTCATCATAATCATCGAGCTTTTTATCGTCTCACTGCAGGGCACAGGTCTCCTCTCATACAGAGAAGGATTAAGGTAATCACCACGCTTGCTCAATGTGGGTTGGTTACTTTGTCATTTACGTATACCTATTTAGATTTGGATGTGTTATATGCCAGAAAAGAATTATCAAAAGACAATCACTTAGTTATCACAGTTTTGAGTACGTACTTTGGAGTTTGAGAAGACCAAAATATTAAGGCTCGTAACGGACTGATATCTACAATTTCTTTATTAAATAAGTACATCAACAGCCTATCTTTAGTTTCAGTCGATCGCTCAGCCACTGCGCCAATCATGTCAAAAAAATTATTCTATTTAAATACAATAATAGAAACAACTGTGCCACATAGATAAAAAACAGACTTATCTTTTTCTTAGCGTATAATGCTCATCAAATTTGAAGACGCTATTATTTTTTATAAAGTACTAGCTGTGCCCCGCGGTTTCACCCGCGTAAACTTCGAACCGAAAGACCTCAGTTGATATAAAGTAAGCGCCTGTTAAAATAATGGGAGCTATATGTATGTACGTCCGCGTTTGCTCCCGTTTTCGCAACATTTTTTGTTCCTGCTCTGCCCCTATTGGTCATAGCGGGATCTTTTATAGCCTATGTCCTTTCTCAGGTTCTAGACTATCTGTGTTCCAAATTTCATTACAATCTGTTTAGTAGTTTTGGTGTGAAAGCCGGACAGACAGACAGACAGAGATACTTTCGCATTTATAATATTAGTATGGATTATATTATATTACGATCTTTCATTAAGATTTTATGAAAGTACCCAACCTTTATTATTCAACCTTCATCATCATCATCATCATCCTTTTATCGTCCCACTGCTGGGCACAGGTCTCCCCTCATACCCAACCTTAGTAATGTAAAATAATTAAAAGGCTATTGACATACATTTGCAATAAAAATTAAACTTTTAACTCTTTTTCTTTACGATTACTAACAGACTTGTTTTTGCCGAGCTAGTTCTGTCCGTAATAAAACAAATCTAATCATTCAATTTGCAACTTGCTGATAACTCTTTATTAATCATGATGTGCTGGTATTAATCACGCGGTTCGTAACCATGGCAACGGCTGCAATTTTTTTTTTAAATTTTATTGATGCTTTGGCTACTAGGCCATTAGCTTAAAATGAATTTGACAATAATGTTTAACGGCTGCATTGGATCATATACGGAGAGAGAAAACCGGAGAAGTATCAGGTTGACTCTAAATAATGCTTCTCGTTCTGTCCAACGCATGTAGTAATGGGCATGATAAAGAACAGGAGAGTAACAAGGACTGCAACAGTAAGTACCGCTGACAAAAATATGCCTATTTCTCTCTTCCCCTATTCCTATTTCTCTGGTCCCTTGTACCATGTGCAATGTAAGATTAATAGCGCGCGACCCGGTACCATGTGTGGAAAGCCAAAATGACTAGAAACTGGATCTGCTTATCAATTCTGCTAGATACTCACTAAAAACAATTGGTTGAAGTAAGCAAATGTTCTGACTGAAGCCTTTAGCATCAGTCGAAATCTCTAAGAAAGAGCTCTCTACACGCTCATTTCATATAAGTTTTCATGGTGAGATGGTTATAGAATCGCAGTAATGTTTGCCAATATAAATACACCGTAAATGTATAATAGTGTTGAGTATGTTTTGAAGATACCTACTAAGCATTAATACTTTTGCAACATACATATAAACATATTGTTTTCCGCAATAATATATTACAATCATTCGCAAAAAGTAATCATTTATCATTTATCGACTAGGGAATACCTTAAAATTAAAGAAGTAGTGAAAAGAAATTACTCAGGGTTATATTTACTTGTAGTTATATAATATTTAATAGTTAACTCTTGTTACCAAATTCATTTTTTTTTTGTTAATCTTTTTGCGCTGGCTCTTGTAACACAGGAGTCAGGCACTTCACACTTTTTGTACCTATTTTTGTGTAAAAAAGATTATTATTACGTATTATTATTACTATTTTTTACAAATAAGAATTCTAAAAAGAGATGGCAGTTAGTGGTGTAGGACGCAATACTTCACACCTACTCTATACTATAGAGTACGTTTGGGTGATGGAAAGTGGTGTGAAGAACTCTCTTTTTGGGGTAGATAAAAAACTCTCGTGACCTGATTGAAAATTCTTAAGACGGAAGGAATTTAAACCGTAAAAGTAAGCTGTAGTTAATTATGTTATATGTATTTATAGCCTTTTAAGTTTTTATGTTATAGTATTGTATATTATGGACCTTGATGCCTATAATAAACAAATAAACCATCCCCTCTATTTCTACCGCGCAGTCAAAATATATAATGTAATGTTTATGCATCTGTATATTTTGTACTACAGTTACACTGCTGCTACGCACATCCGCGGATGGTAATCGAAAACCACTGTATGTAAACTTGTAAAATTCCTATAATTTGTCAAACATTAAACCATATTAAAAAATGCACATCGATAAAGTTCAAGTTTTCTTTGCTTTTCAAATCATCAATGTTTTTTTTTACTTTAACTACAGATTATTAGATGCTTTAGTCTACCGAAAACACTGGATTCTGTACTTTTCATAACTTGTCACTTTTCTGAATTATTTGTAACTTATCTTAGGTAATTTAGAAGAGAACTTTTTTTAGTTAAACAACTCACAGGATGGTTCCATGTGCCATAAGTACTACGGTACTAACAATCGTTTACACTTTACAACAACAATCACACAATCACACACATTCAAACTCATTTGGAATTAAAATCGATCGCCAGTATTTCTATTCTCAATGTCATAAATTTAGAGTAGATTTGATAAAAATTCAGGGCAAGTCAAAAGTTACAATTTGGGAGAAATTTGAGATGTTAATAACATTAAATTGTATTTACAGACAACATTTTTCATGAAATATACCGCCATAACTAACAGTTTTGCTGCTTATATTGAGTCAGTTAACAACCACTTGCATACGTTTTCGACAAAACGACGACTTATGTACACGCTTTTACCCCCAAGAGTACGTAGCTGGGCTAAAATAGTAATAATAATATTTCTATAAAAAAGTAAAAGATCTCCCCGGCGGGGAATCGAACCCCGGTCCCCCGCGTGACAGGCGGTAATACTAACCACTATACTACCGGGGACTGTGATTGGAAATCTAAATCTAAGGTTCTGTTGCTGTCATGCCACGCTGAATTAAGCGAAACTACGCAACCTTATTGCGTATATTTATACATACAATAAGCAAAAAGTAAAAAAACAGCCTAAGTATTAGAACGCGACTGAAAGAACGTCATTTTATGGTATTTTAATGGAAATTGGGCTTTTTTCAGTTTCCATCTCTTGGATGCAAATTGAACTGCATAGCCTAGAGCTTGCTTCGTTCCATAACGTAGCTACGAGGTGAACTTGTTTATACATGTTCTGACCTCGTTGTACGCTAGTCAGTGCAGTCGGCTGTAGCTAGATGTCACCACGTGATTGAAATGCACGTTAAACCATTGTCCTTATTCAAAAATACTATGTATTTGTATTTTATAGGTAATCTCATCAGGTCATTTATAAGAATTTTTAGAAGAAATTTCAGGAAAATTTGTAATTTATTTTTCTAGTTTTGCTTACATATTCTTCTTGTCTTTTGTTTTATCTTCAATCAGTATTAGAATTTAGTTCCAAGAACATTGAGAAAGAGTTTTTCCATATGTTTCGTTTCTTGGAGACTCTCAATGTTCTGCGTGCAATACGTACACTAATATTGAGATAGTAAATGTGGTTTCGTAGTTACCGTTACCAGCAGTTAGTAGACCTTACTAGACGGTTGTCATACATTTAAGTTATCAATTACCAATTAATTATCAATTATAATTAAAATGTTAATTATTAGGCCAGAGATGAATTTAGTGTAAGTTCTTAGTATATAAATTCAGATGAAATGTAGATAAGTTAAGAGATTGTGTAATGTAATGTATCAACTCACACTTATTTGCATTCATTCCTGCAAGGTCAGAATAACTTAGTTATTATCCTCCACGACACCAGGATTGATGCATTTGTGCGGAATGCTGTCCAAAGAATCTGAAGCATCTTCCTCCAGCACCACATCTCGAAAGCGTCAATGCGGTCTCGATCGGCTTTCTTGATTGTCCACGTTTCCGAACCATAGCTGAAGATTGAGAAGATGAGAGATCTGACGAGTTTAATCTTAATTTTCCGTGAAATGTTGCGGTCACGCCACAATTTATGAAGCTGAGACATAGCATTTTTGGCCATTCCTATTCGTCTCCTTATTTCCAATTCACATGATCCATTGTTGCTTTTACTAGACCCCAGATAGATGAAATTGTCGACTATTTCTAGATTCAGCGCCCCAGTGATCACCAGCTTATTTGCGCGATCAAAAACCATTACCTTCACCTGTGCATGGTTTATTCTGAGGCCTAGTTCCAGGCTGATGTTTGTAATCCTGTTCAGGAGATCTGTCATTTCTGACTCATCAGCTGCCAGCAGCGTGGTATCATCAGCATAACGTAAATTTGTCAGCTTAACGCCACCAACAAAGACACCTCCATGCCAGTTCTTGTGCAGTCCAACTGGACCTACCTAATTGGACTGTTTGTCGCAAGCAAAGAGCAAGAGCATCAGATAATAGAGCGCGATTAAACGATGCGACCATGCATCACAAGAACGCGCGACAGCAAAAACTAGGATCATCAAGGGAACATCAAGAGTCAAGGCCGAAATATGTTTGCGGCCCCATAAATAGAACGGTTGGTCACCGCTGGATGCGGCGGTCATCAACCTGTAAGCGCTCCCTTAGGAACATGTACGTCATGTAGAAAATGTGAAAAATTAAAAATAATTTCCTGTGACTAAACTAAGGGATATATTTATATGATTCTTTAAGGGTAGACTGAGAATGTGTTAAAGTACACGATGCTTAATTTATCGTCGTATCGTCAGCACCACTCTGTATAACATTACGCTGCGACCAATAGAAGCGGAACATATAAAAAAACCTATCGAATTAGGTCAAAACCTAATTCGTGATGTATCCTGGACCGTTTGGACAAATACTGATTTTTGATCAATATATCATTTTGACTATAAAAGATGTTTAGGGCACAAACCATGAACTGAACAACCGACTGATCCCTTCATTGTTCGTATCGTGCTGAAAGACATCTCTACCATAGGGTATACATAGGTATATTATTACTTTTGCAAACTGGGTCAAAACGTGACGCCATACATTATCCAATGATTAAATGCTATAAAAATAATGATTTAAGAAAATAAAATAAGGACGTAATTATTTGTGAGAGTTTCAACGGCCTAGACGTCTAGATACCGTCCCGGCCACTGTAACTCTGGCGCCATTCATAGCGCTGTCAACTTGCGGAGTGAAGTGATCACTGTGACCACTGAATGTGACCAGCTGTGGGTGTTGGATGAGGGTGGGTAGGTACCTGTATTTGAAAATTCATATTTGGTTACCTTTATTCCTTTATCTTAGCACTTATTCATGCCGCTATTCAGTATCAACTACTTAAACAAGGACCAGGCCCAAGTGGACGGCGCGTTGTGTGTCACGCGCACCTTAAAGAGATGTCAGCACATCGTGACGGGGTCCACAAAGACCGATGCCTCCTTGGTCAGGGTTACGGGTTAGTTAAAAAAAAGTGGCCATGGTGGTCGTACAGGCAAGTGAAGAAACACGCGTGGGTTTTAGTCAGTAAAAGTCTGACACGCCCTTCCGCTCCACCCAGAGCGGGAGAAGTCATTTGATGATTTCCCATGCAAACAAAAACCTTGACCGGGGGACAAAGTACGGCTCAGAGACCACGGCAATGTTAATCGACCACTGCGCCATGCTATGGAGAAAAAGGTCCTGAGCGGAGGCGCAGTAGTTGATGTTCGCCTGGAGGAGGCGTAATTTATTGGTACTCCACTACACACACACTCTGGTGGATGGGGCGCAGGCCCTACTCCCAGCCCGGTGCTCGGACGGCTTACCAGCTGCCGCACAAACTGAGCAGTGCGGAGCGGCTTCACACGAGCCGGCCTTATGACCGGGCTGACCGCAACGGAAGCAGAGACCGCTGTGGTCCACCTCCGAGGTGCATTTCACTGCCACGTGGTGGCCCACATCGCAGCGGTAGCACCTCAGAGATCTGGGTTCTAGCAGTTTCACCTGCGCTGAAATCCAGCCCACCAGAATTCTTCGCGTTACCCAGTCCTGACGATGGCAGCCAACACCTTCTCCTTCGTCGCCGAATCGTCCAGACCCAAGATACGCAAGTCAGCGCTATTGGTGGGCCTGAACACTTTGGCCTCGACCCGGTTTGGATCGCTTCCTTAGGAAGATCTTCTTTCCGGAAGCCCCCTCCTCCACGCGCTCCGGCCTCTTAAACGAGCCCGTCACGCCACATGCAGCGTCAGACTCCGACGCCACATCACTCTCCTCCTTCCTCATTGTATTGTTTTTTTTGGTGTTGTTATTTTTCTCCATCTAAATCCCATGAGTATTAGCGATTTTGCGTCCATCTGGGCAGAGCGTCGTACCAACAGATAAGCCTATATACTCTAAGGGTCGGCAGGTACCTATAGTGGGGAGCGCTAACGACTGGACATCCTCCAGCCTTTCATCCTCTCGCCGCGCCCCTAAAACTTAGGATTAGATTGCTCTTTCGACGGTTATTAGTCCGTCAGGTCCGCAATAACCTAAAACGGGATATGCCGCCCGTGGTTCGGCCGTTTTATAGAGGTGTTCCCTCGTGGCCCGGACAAACGCCCCTACAGCCCCCGGTCCCCTAAGGGATTACGGTATACCCCAGCATGCATCCATTTCGACTCTGCTAAACAGAGTGAAGGAGATGCACCTATTTTCTTGAGCCTTTTTGTAGGGACAATAAATTTTTGCCTGTTCCTAGTATTTATATTATGGCCATCACTGTATTTTTTAAACAATTTTATATTTTTATGAGCATACAAAAGATTTTCATAAATAGAACCACGAAAAAGACGGCACGGTCAGTACATTAATCTCTTTAAATTTTTCTCTGAGAGAATGTCTCGGACTTAATTTATAAATTGCACGAACAGCTCGTTTCTGCAAAACAAATATTGTTTGAATATCAGCGGCATTTCCCCACAACAGAATGCCGTACGACATGACGCTATGGAAATAGCCAAAGTACACTAAACGGGCCGTCTCAATATCAGTAAAATTACGAATTGTTCTAACTGCGTTTGCAGCAGAACTTAGTTTTTTCGTAAATTTTTCTATATGTGGACCCCATTGAAGCTTAGCATCCAGAGTTATACCCAAGAACACTGTGCTGTCTTCAGATTTCAATTCATCGCCCTTTATTAACACTTTAGTTTTCCCCTGCATAACGTGAGGTAGAGTAAACTTAATGCATTTGGTTTTTTTCTCGTTTAAGAGTAAATTATTAACATTAAACCAGTGGACTACTTTGGAGATCGCGCTATTTACATAGTCAGTAACCTGCTGCTGACGTTTAAGTTTAAATAAAAGTGAGTGTCATCTGCAAACAATACTATATCGTGATTGTCCTTTATGAGGTACGGCAGGTCATTGATGTAAATAAGAAATAAAAAGGGACCAAGAATTGACCGCTGTGGGACTCCCATTGTTACTGAAGATCCGGAAGATCTTTTTCCATTAACGTCAACGCTTTGAATCCTACCACTCAAGTAAGATGTAATAAGATCCAGTGCAGAGTTCCGGATCCCGTAGTGGCGGAGTTTCCTGATTAACGTCTCGTAAAGAACGCAATCGAATGCCATGGATAAATCACAAAAGATGCCCAAGGCATCGCATTTATCCTCCCGTGCATTAGAGACATGACCTAGAAGTTCGACACCGGCATCAGTAGTTGAACGACCCCTTGTAAAACCAAACTGTTTGCTATGTAATAATTTATGTTTATTAAAAAAACTTAGCATTTGGTTTAAAATTAATTTCTCAAAAATTTTACTAAAGGTAGGTAGTATAGAAATAGGTCTTATTTTACAAAGGTATTATTTTACTATTTTTCATGAGATCAGGAAACTCTCCACAGTCAATACAAGCATTAAAGATAACAGCTAGAGTGGGTGCCATAATATCAATAATAGACTTAGCAACTTCCACCGAATGACCCCATAGGTCAGCAGTCTTTTTTATATTGAGAGTGTGAAAAATTTTAATTATATCTCTACTGATAACGTGTTCAAAATAAAATTCCGAATTACTAACATGAACATTTTCTTTAAGCAAAGACTCAGCAACAGAAGATGATGAGTTTAGGGATTTAGTAGTTAAAACAGGAATATCCGAAAAGAAATTTTCGAATGCCTCAGCGACTTGTGAGTTTCCATTAATAGACACTAATAGAGATTAATAGACGTTGTCATTAATAGACAGGCTATAATCAGTATTTCTATCACTGGACCTTCCCGTTTCACTATTAATAATTTTCCAAGTCGTTTTAATTACATTACTACTGTTTTTTATCTTTGAACTCAAGTAACGTGACTTGGCCATATAACAAAGTTGTTTAAATAATTTTGAATATTTTCTAACATACAAATTAAATTCAACAGTGTTAATATAGGGTCTCTCATTGTACTGTTCATAAAGCCGAGTTCTACTTTTATGAATACCCATGGTAGCCCAATCAGAGAAAGATGCATTACTATTAACAGATATAGTCTTGGGAACAAAGGTGGATGTCTTTACGATTTTTAAAGTTCAGCAGGTTACTAACTAAAATTAATGAGCCACCATGTATAGCATTTATTCTACTAAACGAACTACCAACCTGGTGATTCTTAAAATTTCACAAGAACTGGTGACTTTTTAGCCAATGTTCGATTATGCAAAGAATATCACTACCACAATGGTCCATAAATAAATCTACCTCTAAATCTTTGTTCATAAATCCTTGAATATTTTGATGCACCAAATTAATATTATCTATTGACCTTAAATTTCCTCCCGAGTTTCCTTTGTAATCCTGTGTATTATTATAGCTAGAGGTTGGCTCTATTGTCTTAATTTCTAATTTAAATTATTAATAATGTCAACTGAGACAAAATTATTGGCAGAATTAATTAAAAGCATTGCTCAAAAGAAGCAAGTTGTTGAGCCAAATTCTTGGCTGTAATAGAAAAAAATATGATAGCGACGCAGCTATCTGTCTTTTATACTAATTAGAAAGATAATACATAACATTGTCATGTCTATCTCTTGTCAAATACAAATTCTTCTTAAAATAATTGTTTATGTCAATTAAATGTAATATTTTATTTTTAAATGTCTAGTTGGACTTTGTCATATTTAGTTCAAATCTAATCATATTTTCTTCCTGTGGCAACTGGTCACTGTAAGGGAATGTAAACAAGACAACCTTTCCAATATTCAGATTCTTTAACGTTTCACAACACTTAAGCAGTTCTCTTTTGCTCAAATTTCCCCGATTACCCACAAAAATTAACAATGTTGTATCCTGGGAAAAGTTACATTTCATATTTTTTTGCATAATTCTATATAAAGAACAACCAGGCATACAGTAGTTCAAAATTGAGTGACCCGAACATTCATCAGTCAACAAGCGCCCCAAGCCCTTACCTATCTCATCACAGAACAACACAACATCAATTGTTAAGCTTTGTTTAAGATTATCAAGAACATTAAGATCAAGATTATTGGCACTATTAGCAGAAGGAACTACGACATCAACACAGGGCTGCGGCAAGGTGGTATCACTGATGTCAACGAATGATCCGGTGTAAGTACATTCGAAGTTAGACCGCACTCACAGTTGTATTTTGTGAGTTAACCAGTTCATTCATTGCCACCACATATTCTCTGATTAGGTCTTCTGAGGTATTGTACTTATTAGTCATAGAATTAAGTTTATCTTGAAGATGGTCAAGTTCAGATTGCAATGACTCCGTGTCAATGTCGTACCTCCTATTACTTTGCTCTAAGTTATAGTACATAGATATGTACTCTTAAGTGTTAAGTTGAACAGGGAAAGATTACACTCAACTTAACACTTTTTATAAAGTACCTTTGTCTTTTCACCATTTTTTGAGTTTTGACAATGTACTTATTAATTTTGATATATTTTTTAAATTTATATTTGTTGGTTACTACCCTCACTGAATTTAATGACTTTGTATCATTATCACCATTTATAGCCTTTTAAGTTTATATGTTTTATTATTGTATATTATGGACCTTGATGCTTATAATAAATAAATAAACCATCCCCTCTATTTCTACCGCGCAGTCAAAATGTATAATGTAATGTTTATGCATGTGTATATTTTGTACTACAGCTACACTGCTGCTACGCACATCCGCGGATGGTAATCGAAAACCATTGTATGTAAACTTGTAAAATTCTTATAATATGTCAACCATTAAACCATATTAAAAAATACACATCGATAAAGTTCAAGTTTTCTTTGCTTTTCAAATCACCAAACTTGTAAAATTCCTATAATTTGTCAACCATTAAACCATATTAAAAAATGCACATCGATAAAGTTCAAGTTTTCTTTGCTTTTCAAATCATCAATGTTTTTTTTTTACTTTAACTACAGATTATTAGATGCTTTAGTCTACCGAAAACACTGGATTCTGTACTTTTCATAACTTGTCACTTTTCTGAATTGTTTGTAACGTATCTTAGGTAATTTAGAAGAGAACTTTTTTTAGTTAAACAACACACAGGATGGTTCCATGTGCCATAAGTACTACGGTTCTAACAATCGTTTACAACAACAATCACTCATTCACACACATTCAAACTCATTTGGAATTAAAATCGGTCGCCAGTATTTCTATTCTCAATATCATTCATTTACACTAGATTTGATAAAAGTTGAGGTCAAGTCAAAAGGTACAATTTGGAAGAAATTTGAGATGTTAATAACATTAAATTATATTTACAGACAACATTTTTCATGAAATATACCGCCATAACTATTAGCTTTGCTACTTATATTGAGTCAGTTAACAACCACTTGCATACGTTTTCGACATAACGACGACTGATGTACACGCTTTTTCCCCCCAAGAGTACGTAGCTGGGCTAAAATAGTAATAATAATATTTATATAAAAAAGTAAAAGACCTCCCCGGCGGGGAATCGAACCCCGGTCCCCCGCGTGACAGGCGGTAATACTAACCACTATACTACCGGGGACTGTGATTGGAAATCTAAAACTAAGGTTCTGTTGCTGTCATGCCACGCTGAATTAAGCGAAACTACGCAACCTTATTGCGTATATTTATACGTAAAATAAGCAAAAAGTAAAAAAAAAGCCTAAGTATTAGAACGCGACTGAAAGAACGTCATTTTATGGTATTTTAATGGAATTTGGGCTTTTTTCAGTTTCCATCTCTTGGATACAAATTGAACTTGAATATAGATTAGGAAAACTAGTCCCTAGTAATTAAAGGAGAAGTGTAAGTTCCTAGCATAACGGTCTTGTACACCAACAAAGTATACATCAACAAACATAATCAGACTATAATGCTCCCACTCCCGGGATACAAGTCTCGTCCCGATAAAAGTGAGTGGACCATTTATTTATCACGAGGACCTAATAGGGGTGATACATGTCAGAAGGCTTTAATTTGTTTTGTTAAGAAATGCCGGCTTACTCATAATATTTTCCTTTAACATTTTGATAGCAGTGATGAAGGATTAATTTACATAATTGTTTTTTTTTTCTTTTTGTTACAGAAAGCAATGCCAGCAACCGCGCCGTCTAACTCTTCACTAAGTGACAGTGATCACTTAGTGAAACAGCACTGTGTCCACGGATGGCTGGACTGGAAAAGATTAAGAAGGTAAGGTTTATTCATTCTTAGTTCTTCATATTCAAATGTACTAGTTTGGATGACACCATTTTTATTAGGGTTCCGTAGCCAAATGGCAAAAAACGGAAGCCTTATAGATTCGTCATGTCTGTCTGTCCGTCTGTCCATCCGTATGTTACAGCCATTTTTTTCCGAAACTACAAGAGCTATACTATTGAAACTTGGTAGTTAGAAGTATTCTGTGAACCGCATTAAGATTTTGATGCATAAATAAAAAAATAATAATAAATATTGGGGTCTCCCCATACTTAGAACTGAAACCCAATTTTTTTTTTTCATCAAACTCATACGTGTGGAGTATCTATGGATAGGTCTTCAAAAATGATATCGAGGTTTCTAAAATATTTTTTTTCTGAACCGAATAGTTTGCGTGACAGACGCTTCCAAAGTGGAAAAAGATGGTCCCCCGCCCTCTAACTTCTAAAATAAGAAAATGAAAAATCAAAAAAAACATATGATGTGCATTACTATAAAACTACCAAGGAAAACTGTTTTGAACAAGATCTAGTAAGTTTTTTTTAATACCTCGTAAATCGTAAACCGCTTATTACCGCGTAATCTTTTATACAAATAACTTAAATCCTTTAGGTTCATAAATCAATGGTACGGAACCCTTTGTTACTGAGTCCGACACGCACTTGACCGGTTTTTTTAAAATATAAATAAGTTTTTATAAGTCAGTGCTAAAATTGGTATAAATATGGGTAAATAAAATTTTAAAAAATTAAATTGGAAATCATTTAAATGTAAATTAAAATTCACTAGGTGGCGGGAACACATTATAAGTTACTGCTCATGAATAATATGCTAAAATGACAAATACATATTTTCATGTAGCATTGTGCTGAGTGATGGCCGTCTTATGTGGATGAGACGCAAATTTTCCCCGTCGTACATTTTTTCTTCTTGTATGTGAAGACGTTTCGTTCAGTAAAACGAAAAATTTTATGTTTCACCTTTATTAGAACACTAGCTGACCCGGCGAACTTCGTTCCGCCTTAAAGGCAATATCACATGACTACTTTTTAAATTAGGATAAAATTAAATAAATGAATATTATTATTCAATGATTCTTTATTTGGGAGCACAATCCTGGCGATTCTCCGGAAATCTTTAATGTGCTACAATACTCGCAAACAACATCCATTGGCCCAATGCGAACGCCATTGCGCTATATTATATGCGTATTGAAACGCTGCCCGATTCAAATCAGTATTTGATGAATTTCTTCTTGTGTTTCGTAAATTATCTAGCGCTTGATCTCTGAGGTTTGCTCGACGATTTCGCATTGCCAACCGAGCCATATCACGGGCTGCCTCCCTTTGCTCTGGTGAGTGAAAAGCGCGAAGTCGAGCCATATCATAATGATTAAATCTTTAAAACTGCGAAACAGATTTTGATGAGGTTTCTTTTAATAGATAGAGTAATTAAAAAGAAACGTTTATATGTATAATAACATCCATTAAATTGTGGAGAATTGTGGAGAAACACTATCCCTCGCCCACATGTGGGAGTGATGAGAGGAGGCATAACTCTGTTGCCGCGAAAAATCACAGTACAGCGGACAGAGCTCCGGCGGGGTCTCATGGCGACATGGAAAGTGTGATTGTCGCAATCCAGCACTGAGCACGCCGCAATAGCGGCGGTAAGTCCTCTCTTTGAGGAGTAGCTAGAGAGGCGCCACGGCGTCCTCACCTTCCGACTGACGTAGGTCCTCACCGGACACGGCTGTTTCGGGAGGTTCCTGTTCCGTATAAGGCGGGAGGAAACGCCAGGGTGACCACTGTGTGCATCGCCCTGAGGACACGGTGGAGCATAAGGTGGAGGTCTGCCCGGCTTGAATAGAGCACAGCCGTGTTCTCGTGGTGGCGACCAGCGGCGATCTCTCGCGTCCGACCCTGGTCCGGGCCATAGTCCATCAAAAAAAACTGAAGAAGAGCAAGAAATTGCACTTGAAGGCGCAGCCTTAGTATGGCTCGACTTCGCGCTTTTCACTCACCAGAGCAAAGGGAGGCAGCCCGTGATATGGCTCGGTTGGCAATGCGAAATCGTCGAGCAAACCTCAGAGATCAAGCGCTAGATAATTTACGAAACACAAGAAGAAATTCATCAAATACTGATTTGAATCGGGCAGCGTTTCAATACGCATATAATATAGCGCAATGGCGTTCGCATTGGGCCAATGGATGTTGTTTGCGAGTATTGTAGCACATTAAAGATTTCCGGAGAATCGCCAGGATTGTGCTCCCAAATAAAGAATCATTGAATAATAATATTCATTTATTTAATTTTATCCTAATTTAAAAAGTAGTCATGTGATATTGCCTTTAAGGCGGAACGAAGTTCGCCGGGTCAGCTAGTGTTCTAATAAAGGTGAAACATAAAATTTTTCGTTTTACTGAACGAAACGTCTTCACATACAAGAAGAAAAAATGTACGACGGGGAAAATTTGCGTCTCATCCACATAAGACGGCCATCACTCAGCACAATGCTACATGAAAATATGTATTTGTCATTTTAGCATATTATTCATGAGCAGTAACTTATAATGTGTTCCCGCCACCTAGTGAATTTTAATTTACATTTAAATGATTTCCAATTTAATTTTTTAAAATTTTATTTACCCATATTTATACCAATTTTAGCACTGACTTATAAAAACTTATTTATATTTTAAAAAAACCGGTCAAGTGCGTGTCGGACTCAGTAACAAAGGGTTCCGTACCATTGATTTATGAACCTAAAGGATTTAAGTTATTTGTATAAAAGATTACGCGGTAATAAGCGGTTTACGATTTACGAGGTATTAAAAAAAACTTACTAGATCTTGTTCAAAACAGTTTTCCTTGGTAGTTTTATAGTAATGCACATCATATGTTTTTTTTGATTTTTCATTTTCTTATTTTAGAAGTTAGAGGGCGGGGGACCATCTTTTTCCACTTTGGAAGCGTCTGTCACGCAAACTATTCGGTTCAGAAAAAAAATATTTTAGAAACCTCGATATCATTTTTGAAGACCTATCCATAGATACTCCACACGTATGAGTTTGATGAAAAAAAAAAATTGGGTTTCAGTTCTAAGTATGGGGAGACCCCAATATTTATTATTATTTTTTTATTTATGCATCAAAATCTTAATGCGGTTCACAGAATACTTCTAACTACCAAGTTTCAATAGTATAGCTCTTGTAGTTTCGGAAAAAAATGGCTGTAACATACGGATGGACAGACGGACAGACAGACATGACGAATCTATAAGGCTTCCGTTTTTTGCCATTTGGCTACGGAACCCTAATAAAAATGGTGTCATCCAAACTAGTACATTTGAATATGAAGAACTAAGAATGAATAAACCTTACCTTCTTAATCTTTTCCAGTCCAGCCATCCGTGGACACAGTGCTGTTTCACTAAGTGATCACTGTCACTTAGTGAAGAGTTAGACGGCGCGGTTGCTGGCATTGCTTTCTGTAACAAAAAGAAAAAAAAAACAATTATGTAAATTAATCCTTCATCACTGCTGTCAAAATGTTAAAGGAAAATATTATGAGTAAGCCGGCATTTCTTAACAAAACAAATTAAAGCCTTCTGACATGTATCACCCCTATTAGGTCCTAGTGATAAATAAATGGTCCACTCACTTTTATCGGGACGAGACTTGTATCCCGGGAGTGGGAGCATTATAGTCTGATTATGTTTGTTGATGTATACTTTGTTGGTGTACAAGACCGTTATGCTAGGAACTTACACTTCTCCTTTAATTACTAGGGACTAGTTTTCCTAATCTATATTCAAGTGAGCGATGTTCGCCTGTACCTCTTCTTCGGATCACCAGAAATAATGCATGCAGAGTAGGACTCTACTTACGCCTCATTATTTCTATGAAACCACCCCATACTAGCATTCCAAAAGGGTATTATTAATTCAAATTAAATCAAAGTCAAGGAACCGAAGTTTCAGTTTATAAACCGGCTTGCATGAACGTTGAATTAGGAAGAACATTTCATGAAAAAATTCGAAACAAAGGACAGTCTACGCACGGTATATGAAAAAAATACATGTAATTTCTCATCATTATATCATGATTTAACAATTTCATGTAATGGTTAACACCCTAGGTGACAATCGTTTCAAACATACATTTTTAACTTACATCACCCTGTGATCAAACAACTTCACCTTGTTATTTACACTAAATTAGTTATAAAGATCTTAAAGCTAACCCCAAAATACAAAAAATATATTAATAAAATCACATACACATAATCACAAAACATACTTTGGGCAGAAAAAGTTACCATAAACTACAATTACTTATTATTTATTTAATTCATCAAGTTTTCTTGAAATAGGTATATACTGTTTTAAAGACTTCAATTATTCCTATGATACCTTCATTATATGAATTAAAAACTCAAATTCACTGTAAATAGGAAATGTGATTAATACTGTAAACATTACAAACACTTGGGAATGTTTAAATTTCAGGGGGTTCCTTAGAGTTTCCCATACTAAAATCATAGATGGCCACTATGTCGTATGTGTTCAAGCACCGAAACAGGCCTAAAAGGAAGAAGACTAGGTTACTAGGAGTGCAGCAATGTAAGGAGCTTATAACACATTAGATACACTGTAGAGCACACGTACAGACTAGAAAAGGAGCATTGTAGGTACCTTCATGACTATAAAAAAAGTTAAAAAACTAAAACCCAACTACGACAAAAAACGACGCTGAAAAAGTATAAAACAAGATTTTCAGAATACTGAACTGAACAAAGTTGCTAATGTAGTTGCAAGTAAATGGACACAGTAGTAATGTCATACAATACTATTCTGAAGTATGCAATATTCACTATTTAGAGATAAATTTTCATGTTTGGAAAGGCGTAGTCACACGTTACATATACCTACCTACCGTAGCACCTTGACAACGTGTCGTGTGTGTTTGTTCAGTTCAGTATTCTGAAAATCTTGTTTTATACTTTTTCAGCGTCGTTTTTGTCGTAGTTGGGTTTTAGTTTTTTAACTTTTTTTTATTTGTACTATTTTGGTGTTAAAGTGTATTTGTGGCGCATATTATTAACAAAAGTTAAATTGATGAACTAAAAACTAGGTACTTGACATATTACATCTACACGCACATATAACAACATAAGCCCGAAGGCATATAGTGCAGAGGCCTTTTTATGGGAGATTTAGCCAGTTATCAAACTGTTTCCGCCTTCACCGCGTGGAGTTACTCCCAGCTTATGTCGTTTTCATTAGTGCATTACATATTCTAATAATGTTCACACTGCTCTACATTGCATAAAGCGATTCACAGTTCCCGTGATCCGCGCTTTACTCTTATCGCTCATATTTTAACATCATTAAAGCATTCTTGTAATTATGTACAAGCATAAAGCACTCGTGAAGCTTTTTCACGTGATACCAAACACGGTATATTTATTTTAATTTTATATTAACATAGAACTTTTTGTCCACTAGAGGGCGCAATACTAAATTTGGTGATAAGCTTTATAGCTCATAAATAACAGAATATCAAGGCCCTTCTAATGGTACTGCAGTGGTCTTATTCTGATAAGTAGTAAAGAAGCTATTAACGAAAAGATGTGAATTATATGCAACCAGTCCATGAAGACAGGTAAAGTCACACGCAAATGCTAGCAATATATATATATATATTCAAAATGTACAAGTAAAGCGCTTTCAAATGATACCAAACACGGCATATTTATCTTAACTTTATTTTTTTACTCTGTATGTTTTGTCCGCTAGAGGGCGCCACAGTAGATTTTGTGAAACCCCATATAGCCTATAACCAGCGGACAATTAAGACGCTTCTAATGATATATCATTTGTAGAATTCTGATAAGTAGTTTAGAAGTTACGAGGGAACAGATGACCATACATACATACATACATAACATACATACATACATACATACATACATACATACATACATACATACATACATACATACATAGCCTGTCAAAATCATAACCCTCCTTTTGCTTTGCCGTAGTCGGGTAAAAATATACCGAGTCCATCACACATCAGAGTCAAGAGTAGGCTTAAATGAACCTAATCAGTGGACGCATGCGAAGTAGCAGAATTTGGGCAACACGGCTTTGAATAAATGTGTGAAAAAGCCATATCTGCAGATCCATTAATTTGTCAAAAGAACCGACCGAGAGAAAATTGGGCTCGCATATTAGAGTATCGCTACTATAATACAGTTTCTCCAAAGAAAATCATCATCATCTCAGCGTTAATCCCGGTCGCATCCGTAGCTTTTCAGCTTTCGGAGTCTGGGGTTTCTCCGAAGAAAATGAATATGATAAATTAATTACTCGTTTGAAGTAGTTTTTTCACTCGATCGATGCCGTAAGCAAAATCTAAAGACAGATATTAGGTATTACCTATATATTTACTGTGACCCCGCACGGTTTGTACATTTGTCAAATATTATTAAAACTGCATTCATTATTTTCGTTTGGTTTTCATATATGAATCCTTTATATGAAACTACCAGAATTGCATGACTGTAATTATATTTTGTAGTTTCTTCATTCCAACGATGCCGTGAGTAAAATTTACAGACATTTATGTATATTATTATTTATTTATTTTGACCCCGTATGGTTTGTACATTGGTTAAATATTCTATTCTATTTTTAGTTATGGCAAGTAGAGCCGATGTTTACTATTCTGCCAATGTCAAAAGTGGATTGGAGAAGCAAGAGTGTACATAAACCATAGTTATAGGGAGTACAAGATATACATAAATGACGCGTACGATGTGCGTAAATGACAATGTTGAGTGAAAACTAGTGTTCTCCATGATGGCTTACGATAAATAGTACATTATCGATTAATTATATAATAGAAAGCCATTTTCCGCTAGTTTCAGATATATACAAGTTATTTCAGGTGAAACAACTGATTGTTATTGTAATACAGGAACAAAAATACTTTATTTTAAACTTATTATTTATTCGAAAACGAATAAATCAAAAGTATTTTATTCAAATTAGGCTGAGAATTGGCACTTTTTAAACGTCAATATTACACACAACACGTCAATCGTACACGTTACGTCACGTCGTATTACGTCAATGTTACACAGTCCCCCAAAACGCACGCACTTTGCCACTTCCTAGTGCTTCCGCTGGGAAGAAATGACGGACCAAACTCCCAGCAGCACAGCTGACTATTTATTACAACAAAAAAAACACAAGACTTATTACAATACCATGTATAATAATGAACACAAGAAATCACTAAAACAATTAAATTGCCATATTGCCAGCTAGCCACACCAAATTGAAAAGTAAAAAATTTAAATGTAATAAATAATCCAACAGTACCATTTCTTCGCCGAAATCAGTTTCTTCGTTTTCGTTACTCTCTTACATGAACTCTTTGAAAATTTTATTCTAATTTAAAGAATTATTGATTTTAGCTACTGTTGACTTAGTGTTAGTAGATAAAATATTTTTATTCTAAATATAATATAATATAGTAGTAGTATAAGTAAAGTAGTAGTAGTAGTAATAGTATAATATAGTAGTAGTGTAGTATAATATAATATAGTATGAAAATTAATCTTTTCTATGCTTTAATAAAAAAAATACAAGTTGGATTGTTGTTCCCCCTTTGGACCTTGGAATATACCTTGGACCTGTATGTATATTGGAAGGAAATTTAGCTTATTTTTTTCTACATAAAACACATTAATCCATTTCAATGATATTGTATTAAGTATAAACCCCAAAAAACCAATACGTTTCTGCGAGTTTATTACAAGCCTACCATTTTCACATTTGAATGATTGAAAATACTATAAACAAAAATAGTATATATACAATCCATACTAATATTATAAATGCGAAAGTAATTCTGTCTGTCTGTCTGTTACGCTTTCCCGCTTAAACTTCTCAACCGATTTTGATGAAATTTGGCACAGACAATCTTTAGACCCTCAAAAAGGGCAAAGGCTACCTTTTACTGAAAAATTTGATATTCCCGAGGGAAATCTAAAAAGCGCGATATAACCGAATTCCACGCGGGCGAAGCCGCGGCCGGAAAGCTAGTGTTAGTATATTTACAATAATAATACTTTTATTCACATTTCATCAGACGAAATATGTAATAAATATTTTTTTTCTTCTAAATATTGTTTCTGTATATTTTTTCGTCTTCCGTTTAGGGGTTTAGGTATTCATAGAATTTGTATATTGCATCAGGTACGTAAAGTGTTGTTTTAGAATGAGTATATTTCCTTTACAATACACTCGCCAATGGAATGGAGGTTAATGGAATGCAATAGAGGTTCAATATTTTTTATTGTTTAGGGGTGGAACTGTCCGGCCGTAAAATTAAAGTTGATGCGTTTCTCCGGCTGATATTGTGTGAAGATTTTAAAATATACCTAAGTGACAGCCAGTCACTACTTAAAAATGCCGAAATGGATTTGAGTGAAATTAACATATTAGTAAAGTTTGACTAGTATCCTTTTAATCTCGGCACTTCGTTAACGCTAATGGTAGTAGCTATAACGGTAGTTTTAGTTTCTTAATTAATTAGGCTTAACTGGCTTAAGCGGCTGTTTATTATAATTATTTTCTAGAATACAATAGCGGGCAAACAAACCATCGTTTCTTAAATGTAAATCAACCCTACTGGTACAAGTATTTTTATCAGTTCCGATACCATGGAAACGGAACGCAAGGTTTCGCACCTGTACTAGGCAATCATAAAGCTAAACGAGATGGTAATGTGTGTGTACAACATTATATTATTCGAAAATATATTTATTTTCTATCTGTTGTATTTAAGAGTTACATACTCGTACCTACACCTGAAGAATAAGAATATTCAAAGAAGTTTTTAGACGTATTTTAGATCAGGTTTTTGCAATAAACACCCATAATATAATGCTACAAGCAAAGCACACATTGAAAACTCTGCTAATGTGTAGTGTCGAGATTGTACGTTACAAGCTCAGTTAAGCTCCACCCTATATTTTTTATGCCATACGAGACGATTTGCAGCGGGTTTGCATCCGATAAATCGTGACGGACTCACAAAAAAAAAGAAACATAGAGAAATATAAAATTTTCCACATTCCTTATAATTTATTTGCAAGCTTTAAAATACTTCTAAGACTACAGAGAATATAAAATATCAATTACAACAAATTCCTCAAACTACTAATTTTTAATTTTTTTATTGTTACAGTAATCAATTTTATTTGTACATTTTAATGTAGGTATGTATAAATGAAAATAAGACAGGAAGCAATACAATTGTCTGTTTGCACATGTTTCTAAAAACTCTACAAAAACGTTCAGGAGATGTTTATGAAACATGTCTAGCAACTTACATTGCAATTACATGACGGCCCACTCCCTCTCATCGATGATTATGTTATAATCATGGGAGTGGGCCGTAATCTACCGCGCTGGCCCAGTGCGGGTTGGTAGATGTCACACATCTTCGAAGTTTTTAGCTCTAGAACATGGCGGTTTCCTCACGATGTTTTTCCTCGCCGCTTTGAAAGCAGTGGTGATGAAATAATTTACACAAACTAAAGCGCCTGGTGGTGTTTGAACCTACGACACACATGATTACACTAGGTTACCACTGCTCTCATTGCAATTAAAACCCTTTAATTTTTCATTAAAAAAAAGTGTTTGACGTATCGTACGAACAATGTGAACTTTATTCAATATTTTAGGGGTGGTCTCCAACAACGTTTTGGTCTCCTAGTAGCGAAAATTGAAGAACGTCGTTTAGTATGGCCACGCGGCTAAGAGACCAGGTCGGAGTATAAGTGTAGTCAGGAGGTGGTCAATAATATATCCCGCGCTTTTCCCTGCGCAGATTGAAAGAGAAAGTGGGTTTCACTTTCGCACTGCGCAGATTTGCTTTATACTCTACGATAAAAAATGACGGATGACAGGGGATTGAAAAGTCGTTTTGAACGGCAGCTGGACAGAAATATTGAGAACCTTAAAAATAATTAGGTACCATTTACCAGGTTTCACGTTCATTTCGTGGCTAATGTCTATATTTGAGCCAAATTCGATAAAGATTAGAGGTAAACAAACCGTTGCTCGGCAACGAGTAGTTTACGCCTAAAAGACAGATTTTAACAACCTTTTCTACACAGATGATTTTCATAAAAGTAATGATCCTACTTCCTACTAATATAAACAGTTTATTTATGTTATATATAGATATTTATAATTTGCATAGAACGCTTAACCGATTTGAATGAAATATGACACACATGTAAGCTAATTTCCTAATAGGTTAAATTTTTTGACACTTTTATATTATAATTAGTCCGTACTTGAAAGTATTACAATGCATGTGTTATGCAGATCATTTTAAAGTAATCAAAATACCCAAAATTGTATTGACAAATGCCTGCCATAACTTTATTCATTGGTTGAATTCCACAAAATGTGTTTAATACCTACCTTTTTTTAGGGTTATCACGTAAAATTAATGTCGACTTTTTAATGGTTTTTCGAAATACTAAGTTATGCATGTTATTTTAGTAATTCTATTGAAATATGCTGCAATAGGGATTGTTAATAAATGGCCAGCATGTAAAAGTCGATAATCATGCAAATAACAGGAGATTTGTAAAACGTGAGTTGTGATAACCCTAAATCGGTTTGTTTACCTCTATTCTTTATGGAGCTAGGCGATGGTATAGGTATATTATTCAGAATCTCTGTATTTTCAATTGCCGTTCTTATAGATTTTTCAGTACATATTCATTATTAATAATAATTAATAATGTCCATTACAGAAAGAAGCCTGTTCTACTCATATACTTATACCAGCAGTGATAGTAGTAACGCAATGGTAAGCTAGTGGTGACGGCTCGTCTAATCTAGTTGCAAGGTCGTAGGGTTCGGAGCAAGCAGAGCTTTCCTTCATGTAAATAATGTTACGAATTCACCTTATGTAGATGGCATAAGGTTCAATATTGCATAACATGCAGTATGTAACTTTTAAGCTCTATATCTTGAGCCCTAAGCATTGTACCCACTTGTGACCTAGGTGGTCGATCGAATGGTTAAATCTGTTAATGGTAACAGGTTTCATCAATATTGTCGACGAGGTATCGACATCGTAATCTCTAGAAACTCGTCACCGGTGAAGTACCTGTAAGTACCTGCTGAACGTACTCGAAAATTATTGCGCTATTATTATTAATTCCAGACAGATCTGGAATGTTCGATCAGCTGATCCAGCTTGCGCTTCATCATCACAGGATAATATATCATGATATTTCCTTCTGATTCTTGTTATACTAGTAATATACACGCGATGCGTATCCATGGCAACGAACATTCTCGCTTTTAGAGGAAGGAGGGGGGATTTTGCGCAAACTCATTGTGTCAAAGCGAGCGTTACCAGATATCTGGTACTGTTACAATCCACATTTCAGTTACAATTTTTATCTTACGAGCTAGGTAATAAAGACTTTAATTAAATACATGACTTGAATTTAAAATATTTTTCCAGCTTCCGAATGTCCTGTATCCTTAGTACTCACGAGAATGCAACATCGTGCAATATTAGCATCTCGTGGTAGCTGGTCATTCCCGACAAAATCAACACAGAAAATAAATGACTCGTACTAATATTTTTAAATACCAGAAGGTAAAATTATACCTTTTATTAAAAATCTGTACTAGTGTAGTATTCAAATCATAAATTGAAACATGAAGTGAATGTTAATTATCTGTTTCTGTATCGGTCGTAATAATTTACACACAAATATAATTTATTTAGAACATTTTATTTTATAATAATTAATATGTTTACCCAGGTTTTGGTTACGGATACGGAACTATTAATATACAAAAAAACCCTGTTAAGATCCCCTGCTCTTAACTTTTTTTTTTCATCAATGATAGATAGCGTGTTTTTGTACCCTTTTAGATTACAGATAGATGAACACCACTGTGTTTCATACTATATATACGTATTCTAAAAGGGTAAGGCCTACAGCCTGTTATAGCATGAAAAATGGGTAGTCTCGATAGCGAGGTTTTGAGCTCAACAGCGAAAAATCTGAGTAAGACCTCTAATGTAGGTACCATCAACCTTCATGGTTGTGGCTTCTTGGTCCACCAACGGTCATGTGGCTTTGGGTACGGTACCCGCAACGCGGAAGGACAACATTTTCCGAACGTGTGCGGCTGCTGACATTGCAATCGTGAACACCTACAACCTACACACACACACGTTCACACTCATTTGGAATTAAAATCGGTGGCCAGTATTTCTATTCTCAATGTCATAAATTTAGAGTAGATTTGATAAAAGTTGAGGGCAAGTTAAAAATACCTACAATTTAAGAGAAATTTGAGAAGTTAATAACATTAAATTAAATTTACAGACAACATTTTTCATGAAATATACCGCCAAAACTGCTTTACAACTTATATTGAGTCAGTTAACAACCACTTGCATACGTTTCCGACATAACGACTAAAATGTACACGCTTTTACCCTCCAAGAGTACGTTGCTAGGCTAAAATAGTAATAAAAATATTTCTATAAAAAAAACAAAAGATGTTCCCGGCGGGGAATCGAACCCCGGTCCCCCGCGTGAAAGGCGGGGATACTAACCACTATACTACCGGGGATTGTGATTGGAAATCTAAAACTAAGGTTCTGTTGCTGTCATGACACGCTGAATTAAGCGAAACTACGCAACCTTATTTCGTATATTTATACGTAAAATAAGCACAAAGTAAAAAAAAACAGCCTAAGTATTAAAATGCGATTGAAAGAACGTCATTTTATGGTATTTTAATGGAAATTGGGGTTTTTCCAGTTTCCATCTCTCGGATGCAAATTGAACTGCATAGCCTAGAGCTTGCTACGTTCCATAACGTAGCTATGAGGTTAACTTGTTCTTACATGTTCTGACCTCGTTTTACGCTAGTCAGTGCAGTCGGTTGCAGCTAGATGTCACCACGTGATTAAAATGCACATTACACCATTATCCTTATTCAAAAATACTACGTGTTCGTATTTTACAGGTAATCTCATCAGTTTATTTATAGAAATTTTTAGAAGAAAGTTCAGGAAAATGTGTTTTTTTTTTGTTAGTTTTGCTAACACATTCTTTTTGTCTTTTGTTTTATCTTCAATCAGTATTAGAATTAAGTTAGTTCCAAGAACATCGAGAGAGAGTTTTCTTGGATACTCTCAATGTTCTTCGTGCAATACACTAATATTAAGATAGTTAATGTGGTTTCGTAGTTACCGTTACCAGTAATCACGGGGCCGCGACCAAGACGGCCAAATCTTTCTCGACAAACCCGTAATGCAAGAGTAAATCGAAACATTGCGAATGAAAGCACTGAAGAAGAGCAAGAAATTGCATGTGGGGAGCGCTGCCTTAGTATGGTTTGACTTCGTGCTTCTTACTCACACGAGCAAAGGGAGGCAGCCCGTAAAATTGCTCGGTTGACAATGCGAAATTATTAACTAATGCTTGTCAGCAAGCAACCCACCTGACGATAAGCAGTGATACAATCGATGATGGTAAAGTGTAGTAGTTTGTTGAGAGCCTGCTGATACACGAAGTTAGCCATGCCGGATTATACAGTGAGATAAAAGCCAATTTGCCTTAAACATAACTAAACGAAATACTAAATAAGCTGAAAGCATGAAATGCGCGGCAGAAAAGCGCAGGGTTGTTATTCTCCGAGCAGGTAAATCACTAGGATGATAGACTCACATGGAGCTCGTAAGGTAAAATTCAGACGGCCGTTTCGCACCAAAAACGTAAAGCTGGGTTATCACTGTCTCACATCAGTCCATCCTTTTCTAATAACATTTTTTTTTTTTTTGTTTAGGATGGGAAATCATGAAATGATCTTTTGCGCTCTAGGCGGAGGCGGCATGTCAGAATTTACTGACTAAAACCCACCCGTGTTTCTTCACTTGCCTATGCGCCAAGGCTACGGTTTCTTTTTTAACCAACCCGCAACCCAGACCCAGGAGGCATCAGTCTCATCGGTATCGTGGACCCCGTCACGATGTGCTGACATCTCTTTCGTGAAACACAAAGTGCCGTCGACTCGGTCCTGGACCTTACCGGGCGGCGAGTTGCCCACTGGTCACCGCCCGCAGGCCTTCGGTGGCCGGGAGTTCGATGTTGACTCATGACCAGGGCCTCTCCTGGAGCGGCTAGTGACGTGAGGGCGCTGGGACTTCCGCTGCCTCACACACCTTATTCGCGGGTGTATAAGTATCATGGCATGTTTCAGGATATACAATATACATTCACATGGTTTGATAAGTATTTCGATCGAGCTATCCACGATTGTGTCCTAATTTCACTTGCGTGGAGATAAACTCCAATATTAACTTACAATGAAAAGGATTTCTCTGTTTTTATTTTCTACTATTCATATTATACCAAAGTGAACCACGATTGAATACTCAGTAAGTGTCTATAATTTTCATCACGAACTGGCCCCCTTTTTCCTATAAATATCATAATTTTATCTAGGAGCCCTGGCAGCCATAGGACAGTCCGGTTAAGTAGTGATGACCTCTCTAGGTCAACTACGAGATGCCATATCAAAAAAAAAAAACAAAAAAAAATACTCTGATTGCAAACAAGAAAATTAGTGGCACTTTTTGTATGTTTGATATCTTTCTAACGGCTCATCTTTCCATAAGCAGATATCGCCCAATCGTAGACTAAAATTAAGATCTGGTAGCTTTTGTATGAAATATCCGTCAATTATACATTCAGATAGTATTTAACTTAAAAACACCAACACAATATTTAAAAAAAAATGTAAAACCCGTTCATATAGCTTGTTTTCAAAGTCTGTATCCAAATAAAATAACTGTCGTATCAGTACTATATAATGTTGCAAATGTTCAAAACCAAATTAGTAGCTTTTTATCTGACTTTAAAAAAGGAGGAGGTTCTCAATTTGAGTGTAGTTTTTGGGCACTATGTAACCATTTTTGTTGACAGTGATGCGGATGAATAATAAATTTAATGCGTATGATTCTTTCCAGTCGTTTATAATATACAAGTACAGATTATCATTTATTTGTTGTTTTTTAATGTTTTTGATAAACATATTTGTGAATATTGTTAACATTTTACTAAAGCTATTATAAATTAAGTATTTTAAATGTTAAAAAGTGCTGTCAGTTTTATTTTGAACGCTCAATAATGTTACTGTAATTGTTGAAATGGTCGTAGCACTATGTGTTGTTTTAACTAGATTTTTGTTTGAATTCGCAAAGTACGAGTCTCATGGAATGTAATGAATCAACTTTACCTCCACGTGGATCTCGTAGGCTGCCCCATGTGGCTATCTATCCCTTCAAAGCGCTTGCGTCAAATTCATGTGGCCCCGCCATGTCGGCTCAAATACGATGTAAGGTACGAGGAGCCCATAAGCATTTGGAGCTCTTCGCTTTCGAGAATCGGGAAATTTGAGCAGTCAATAAGCAACAACTACCATTGTGGCGTACCGCTAAACTCACCCCTATTTTCATTCCTACAAGTTTGTAAATCAGATCCACATCTGCGCAATCTCAATAATAGTTCTCATAATGGAATGAGTGTGTGCGACTTAATTTAGTTGATTTCTTAGAAATTATGACTGAAAGGTACACAATATAACATGGAAAATATGCAGTATCACATACTTAACAAGTACTAGTAAAAAATATGCGGAACACCGTTTTATTACGACTATATTTGTAAGGTTTTTGAAAAGCGGCTAACCAAAATGACGCTTTTTCGGACAGTTCGTAATAATTTTTTGCAATTATCTTACAATATATGACAGAAATGGGGTACAAGATAACACAGAGTCTAGGTTTAATTAAACACTGGGTAGATCGGAATAGTTTTCTTTGTACGTACGTATCTCCTTCCTTCATATTTCTGTTGTCATTGAGAGTCGAAGAAAGGAAATCAACACGAACGTGGTAGTAAGTACTGGCGATTAACTATATTCATTTAATTAGAAATTTTTCGTGATACAATATATATAAAAAGAACTTGTTTCCTACGTAGGTGCGTAAAGATCAAAATAACTGGGTACCTCAGTTTTAAAAATCTTCTAAAGACTTGGAAAAAGAAGTAACATTAAGTACTACTTTCTATAGCAATCATGTTGATAAATTGTAACTATCCTGAAATGGTAATTTGTAATGTAATGGCTTTTGTATTGATGTCTGAATAAGTTTTTAAGAACTTCGACTTGTTGTAATACATATGAGCGTAAACATGCTTTGGGTAGGACAATCAATGAAGCAAATGTTAACTGGTAAAATTATTTATTTAAAGAGCTGACCCGATAGACATTGACCTATCTTAGTTATGAATATTGAATACGAATAGGTATAATTTAAAATAAACCAAAAGAGTATTTAAACTATCACTAATATAACGTGTGTAACTCTTATAAATTACCTAAGATAAGTTACAAACGATTCTGAAAAGTGACACGTTTTGAAAGTACAGAATTCAGTGTTTAATAGTCGGTAGTTAAAGTAAAAAAAAAAACGATTTGAAAAGCAAAGAAAACTTGAACTTTAACGTTGTGCATTTTTAATATTGTTTAATAGTTAAAAATCATAGGAATTTTCAATTTTGCCTACACTTCCATCGCCATCCGCGGATGCGCGTAGCAGCAGTGTAGCTGTAATCCAAGACAGGCTGTAGTACAAGATATACATATACACAAATATTGCATTATACATTTTCGAGAGAGATTTTTCAAAGAGAAGGGATAGGTTATTTATTTACTACCTACTGGCATCAAGGCCCATATAAACATGTACAATACTATAACATAAAAACTTAAAATAATAGAAATACATAAAACATTATTAAGTGCAGCTTACTTTTACGTTTACTTTCCCTGCGTCTTATGAATTTTCAATCAGGTCACGTGACTTTTTATTCATCCCAAAAAAGTGCTCAACACCGCTAAAGAAGGTTTCTCTTCAAAAAATAGCAAACAGCTAAGACTGCTAACAACTGTCAGGTGTGGAGTTCGAACCCACGCGCCCTCTCGGGAAACAGAGCTTAAATCTGGCGCCTTATACCACTCGGCCAAACTGACATGTGGATTGAAGCTGAACTATTTTTTCGTATTCATTTATTATTGATAAGTGGTTCGAGGAACTTGCGTTAAGCTTTTTACCTCCACACCCTTACTGACAATTGAATACGTGTGATGTGGCGTTGATTTGTTTTGAAACACCTAAACCGTCGACTATTCGCTTCGTTTTTGGATCGTATTGATAAAACAAGGTTCCAACTAATGCACTAACCGTGCAGTGGCTGATCTGAAACAGAACTGAACAGTTGCAAGTATTAGGATTAATGCTATTATTTAGTCAAAGATTTGAAGAGCTAACCACCAGCACTTCAAATTAGATGGGGCCACGTTCGTTCGTTTCGACTTCGAAAATTTAACTCATAGCTACGCATCATCCATCTAGCGCCACGACAACGCAAGCTCATACAGCACGCAAACGATTGAGTATTTGAAGCATGAAACAATAGAACTTCTTGATCATCCTCCATACATATCCATACTAAGCCCTAACGATTTATTTAACGTTTCTCCGCTTGTTTGCCCCGAGCGTAACTTGACACCACTTCAGATTGCCCATGATTTATGACCCTCTTATCGCGCCGCCGCGCGCGGCGTCGAGTTTCGTAAACACATTCATTCTGACTCAAGTTGCTATTGAAACACTAACAAGTGGTATGTTTTTATGTTGAGTATGAATGAAGCTATTTTATTAAGTGTTTTGTTTATAAGTATTCGACTACGGTGCAGATTTATGATACTATAAACACAGCGATAGCGCGTTTTTGAGCACGTCATTGTTTAAACGATCATATCTCGAAAAGTAAATCGATGACATATGGATTTTTATTGTTAATTACAATGTTTAAACTATATAGATTAGGATAAGAAATAAAACTTTTTAAGTGTCCATACAAAATAATTTATTTATACCCTTTTAATTTTGAAAAAAGAAAATGACGGCGCGAGCCGATAAACTTGACATGTCACAGATGCGTAAATATCACAGTAAGTCCTAAAATTAAAGTAATACAACAGAAGTAGACTAACATTCTTGCAAAATAAACAAAAATCAAACCGAAATTATATATTAAACAAAAATTATCACGTCGTGAGCAAACCAAGTGCCAGAATGTACCACCAAGTGTATCGGGTTCAAAAAAGGCTTAGTTTTTTGTGTATCATGCTGAAATCCTTATTTAAATGTATTAGTAGATAACTTATCATGTAAAAAAACAAAACACCACGTAAATATTACACGCATTATTAAAAACAACAGCCGAATTGCCCCGTCACTCGTGTTCGAACGCTCACGATTTCAAAGCGCTGACAACTTAACGGTTTTTTTCTTAATTTTTTCATGGCACGAATTAATATTTTGGCCTAAGATGGTAGACAATTTCACTGAGAAGCCAGATAGATATTTACAAATGACGGTAGACAAACAGAAACGAGAAATATCAATAAAATAGTCGACGGGGGAGCGGACCGCGCGCGCGCGCGCCTTGTCAACTAGTAGTTGACAGGGGCAATTTAGGGTGTATAAATCTTGTCAACCAGTAGTTGACGGGGCAATTTAGGGGCTAAGTGTCTCTTTGATATTCATGACATTCGAGTGATTTGGATACGGAATTGCCTGTGACAGTTATTTATAGTCATGCCTCCCTAGCCACGCCCAAATAAGTGGTTGAAAAAGGATGGACTGATGTGAGAGAGTGATACGCAGCGTGTATTTGGCGCGAAATGGCTGCCACGAACTCCATGTAAGTCTATGTTCCTAGTGATTCACCTGTTCATGAAATGGCACGCCTGGGCTTTTCTCGCGTTTACTTCATGCGGAGAGTATTATTTCGTTTAGTTTTTTTTTTAGGACAAATTGATTTTTGTCTCATTGTGCACAATCCCACAGCGAACTTCTTGCTTAAGCATGCCCCTGGTTAATATTTAGATCAATAATTTAGTACTTAACCGAAATTCGAGTTCTATTTATCCAAAGTAGTAAATTTAGGCAGAATTATTGTGTGCAATCGTTTGTACGTTGATTTTCTGGCACTTGATGAGCCTTCATTATTTCTGTTATACTGTGAATATGCTCCACCTAGCTTAGCTAATACATAAAAGCTCTGGTTCCCGAGAGGGAGTGTGGGTTCGAACACCACACCTGACAGTTGTTAAAAATTCTTTAGCAGTGTTGAGCACTTTTTCGCGATGGGTAAACACTCGTGTGACCTACTTGAAAATTCATAAGACAGAGGGAAATTAAACGATAAAGGTAAGCTGTAGTTAATTATGTTATATATGTATTAATAGTATTTGCTGAACCATACATTTTAATTTTTATTCTGATAATAAGCCTCGGAGAAGAACGGCACATCAAACTTAATCCGTGAGGGGGCTAAAATTTTCCTGATTAATTTATCAGTGCCATGGACCGAGGATATGAAACCCGGTAAACTAATATCAGAAATTTTGCGGACGCCATACGAATCGGGAGAGTAGCTTGTGCCCAAGCTCAGTCATCCATTGCCACATTTAAAATTGACGTTGATGTATGCCTGATAATTGTATTTGATAAATGCCTGCCACACAGTCATGCCTTGAATAGTACTATTTCTCCATCTTTATTTTTTCTTTGTGTTAAATATCCATTTACAAGACACAGGTTTCTTTGCTGTTCGATCAACTAGTATCCAAGTTTTATTTTCTTCATGTGACTGAAGCTCTTCAATCACAGCTTTCTTCCATTGATGAGAATTTGGATTATTCATCGCTTCTTCATAAGGATCATCGGACCACATACATCGCTGTGCACAATCTCACCAGATTGTGATGGACCTCGGGTTGATTTCATAAACACAAGGTTACAGGAATTACACATCGTTTTTACTCATATTTTGGAGCTCCTTGACATTCAAATGACCTAATCTTTAATGCCAAACTTTTATATCAGTTTACGCAATATTACAATCTTCTTGTTTGACTGTTTTGGCATCTAATTCATACAAGTTGTTTTTTGATAGATGTCCACTCATAACAACAATATTATTTTTCAAAATCATTGCCTTTTTATAATTCTTCATTATCACATATCCTCTCCTAGTGGCAGCACCTTCCGAAAACAGATTTCTTCGTAAATCAGGTACATATAAAATATTCTCAACTTTACATCTTTCCCATATACCATTAAGCTTCTTATTTAGCAGTATGGTTGCTTCAACACCATACTCTGATACTCTGTTTGTTACCTAATTTAACAGAATTGTATTGAGACTCGTAAAACTCACAGAAGTAGTCACGCTTGAAAGTCGTGTGTATTTAGGCGCCACTGTCAAGAATCCATGCCTCTTCATCATGTTCATTCCATTCAGCACGGACTGCTAACATATCGTTGGGTTTCTTAACATACTTTTTCTTTGGCATTCTACAATCCTTATACAAGGCCTTGCTTATCACAATTGTAGCATATAAATCTATGACTTGATATTTTCTTTTGATCATTTGAAGTGTTCTGTTTGTTTTCATTTCTTGATTTAAAATTACCTATTGATATCACCAGTGCTGTCTCACTACTACTTGCTTCATTGGCAAGTCTGGGTTCTTCACCTACTAGGTGAGAAGTGAGATTCTGAATTGTTTGACTTCTTTCATCTAGTGACAGCCATGTTTGTCTAAGTGAACGATATGTTGATGGAAATGTACTTAGGATTTTAGTGATTACCGCTGTGTCACTGATTTTCTCACCAGTTTCTCTTAGCTGCTTTGCTAAGCTTTCCACCTTCGATACATGCTGTGCCATCGTATCACTGGTACTGTATGATTATTGATAAAATTGCTCATGGATTAACATTTTGTTATATTCTGATTTCTGATGACCTGTTTAGCAGTCTTGCAGTTTTCTATAATCGATATTAGGGTCAAATCCATGGATGATGTTAAAATAAATAAACATGGCCATACCGTCATCTTTATCCCACTGTACTTGCGAACTGGTTTCCGCTGGTCTTGCCTTTTCTATGTTTAATCCTTTTGCTCTCAACGCGCACTTTATTTGGAATTTCCATTGTTTGAAATTTCTTCCATCAAACTTCTCAATTTTCATTGCGTTTGTTACTTCCATTGTAGGTCAGTTTTTCTATCGGTTGCAATCTTGCTCGTAACTTGAATTTTTATTGAAATATTTAATGATTATGTGCCTGGGCCCATTATTTAATTAGTCCCTGGGCCCTGAGCCCATTAATTAGGCAATATTTCAATAAAAAAACGTGTTAGATTTCTTTAATAAAAGTAAAACATTTATTATTTGCACCACACATAAGTTACAAAGTCAACGCCGTCAATCAGAGAGAACATACAATCAAATATTATAAAAGAGTCTACATATCCAGACTATTGGCGCCACCGTGGCAGGAAGCTTAAACGTTACTCTTATAATCATAATCTACTATAAACTGTTTCTACATCGCCTCCCAAAGTTCCATCATCGAGATACCAAACGTTAAAATTGGAATTTAGCTGTCGAATAATTGGGTGAATGGCTAAACTAAAAATCACTGGCCCGAGAGGGTCACCTTGTTGACAGTCAACAGCAGATTCCAAGAGATTGTCCAGAAATAGTAATTTAGAAGGGTGTCTGTAACATTGCCAAATGAAACTATAAATTTGGGGTATTTCTTTTCTTGTTTCTGCCAACAAGGTGTCACTATCAATAGAGTTGAAGGTATTCTTTATGTCAACCTTCAGGATGACCTCACCCTTTCCAGAATTTAGGTAGGTCGACAAGGCTTGTACGGCAGCCTCACAGCCCCCTTTGGAGCCGAAACCTAGCTGCAAAGGCAGAAATTTTTCCGAAACCACCTCACCATAAAATTTACAACAGATTTTGGCTGCCATACGACGGTAGGTGGTGCCCACAGCAATTGGACGAATGCCGCCAACCTTCTTACGCAGGGTGCATAGATTAGCCCCGTATGAAACGTCGATGACTGCCTCGCGTTCACTTTGCCGGAGAGCATAAGATTAATCAGAACCGTAAGCTCCTTCAAAAGCAACTCACCAGCTGCCCCGGCGCCTGAACAAATAAGGTCCTTAAGGTGCTGAGGAATCAGACCGTCAAGGCCTCCAGCCGAGCCGCTTCGGAAGGAGCGAACGGCTGTGATCAGACCTCGACCTGTAATGGTGAGGGATTGTATTTAAAGTTTTTATGTTATAGTATTGTACATGTTTATATGGGCCTTGATGCCTGTGATAAATAAATAAACCATCCCCTCTCTGTCTACTGCGCAGCCGAAATGTATAATGTAATGTTTGTGCATGTGTATACTTTGTACTACAGCTATACTGCTGCTACGCGCATCCGCGGATGGTAATGGAACACCACTTGCCAAATTAGTCAACCGAAAATACTGAATTCTGTACTTTTCATAACTTATCACTTTTCAGAATTGCTTGTTACATAACTTAGGTAAAATTTAAAACAAAACTTTTTTTAGTTAAACAACACTAGGATGGTTCTATTTGCCATAAGTACTACGGTACTAATAATCTTTAACAACAACAATCACACATTAACCATTGGTTAACTTCGATCAAACTCATTTAGAATTAAAATCAATGTCCTAAATACACAGCAGATTTGACAAATGTTGAGGCAAGTCAAAAGGTACAATTTGGGGGAAATTTGAGATGTTAATAATATTAAATTAAATTTACAGACAACATTTTTCATGAAATACTTATAGCGCCATAACAGCTTTTAACAGAATTTATATCAAGTCAGTTAATAACTACTTGCATACGTTTCTGATAACGACGACTAATATACACGCTTTTACCCCCCAAAGGTACGTAGCTGGGCTAAAATGGTAATAATTTCATTTCTATCAAAAAAACAAAAGATCTCCCCGGCGGGGAATCGAACCCCGGTCCCCCGCGTGACAGGCGGGGATACTAACCACTATACTACCGAGGATTGTGATTGAAAACCTAAAACTAAGGTTCTGTTGCTGTCATGACACGCTAAATTAAGCGACCTACGCAACCTTATTGCGTACATTTATACGTAAAATAGGCAAAAAGTAAAAAAATAACCTAAGTTTTAGAATGCGACTGAAAGAATGTCAATAAAGAACATTTCACGTCATTTTAATGGAAATTGGGCTTTTTTCAGTTTCCATCTCTCGGACGCAAATTGAACTTGAGCTACATTACATAACGTAGCTATGCAGTTAACTTGTTTATTCAAGTTCTGACCTCGTTGTCCGCTAGCCAGTGCAATCGCCTGCAGCTAGATGTCACCACGTGACACGTCAATCTCATCAGGTTATTTCTATGAAATTTTAGAAGAAAGTTCAGGTAAATTTGTTATTATTTTTCCTTACAAGTTTTGCTAACACATTCTTCTTGTCTTTTGTTTTATCTCCAATCAGTATATGTATTAAATTAATTCCAAAAACATTGATAAAAAGCTTTCCATATTTCGCTTTCGTTTCTTGGAGACTCTCAATGTTCTTCGTGCAATACACTTATATTGAGATACTACATGTGGTTTCGTAGTTACCGTTACCAGTAGTTAGTAGAACCTACTAGATGGTTGTCATACATTTAAATTATTAGGCCAGAGATGAGTTTCGCGTAACTTCTCAGCATATAAATTCAGATGAAATGTAGACGAGTGTACACTGTGTAATGTAATATACTGACTCACACTTATTTGTATTCAATCCTGCAGGTCAGAATAAGTTACTTATAATATTATCCTCTACGACAGCAGGATTCACTACTTATCTACTATCAGTTCACAGACATGGTATACAATAGTATGCTTTTACTAAACGCAATACTTTGTAATACAATATAACTTACGATTTCACTGTATCAACAATCTCTTCTTCTTCTTCTTCAGCCTATAGAGGTCCACAGGAGGAGAAGGTGTAGCGTAGCTTTCCGAAATCTGCCCAGCCGAGCTGGTTTCGACGGGACACCTCTTTCTTGTGAAGTTGGACCTACCTAGTTGGACTGTTTGTCCCAGGCAAAGAGAATAAATAGAGAGGGCATGTAAAATAATAATATTGTTCATTAATGCCGTTTCTTGTTATCTAGCCTGAAAGCTAGTTAGTATGGCAACGCTAAGCGTTCATTTTACTAGGAGAACAAGACTTGTAAACAGTTCATTTGAACCATGAAGTTGTTCTCGGACCACCACATTGTGTCCGTGAAAACTACGAATTTTTAAATTCGTAGTTTTCACGGACATATTATACATACACGGATAGTGTTTATACGTTTTCTTGATTACCAAAATATGACTTACCCCTGATACAAGTATTTCAAGTCTTCATGTAGGTCTAGTGCGTGTGTAATCACGGTCGCGGTCGTAGCATAATCTAATGAATCCGCGTAGCCATCGTAGCCGTAACATTGCTTGCATTGTAGAAACTTTGTAATCTATGTATTTTATGTTTGAAAGTCGAATATGTGTCAGTGTCGAATAGCAATAACTGTTGAAATAAACGAATATTTAATAGACGTTAATAAAATTGAGAATATGAAAAGAGATAGGGTGATATTACTCTGAAGCATATAGCTTCAAGACATACGAGGCATGCCTTTTAAAATACTCAACACGTACTTTAATACACTTTTCTATTCGCTCAAACCAGTTAATAACATTTATTTCTAAAGTTGGGGTGAGTCTAAATGGCTGATTTAAAAGCGACGACTGCTTCTTCACTGGACTGGCACCTTTGACTACGAAGATTTTTCTTAATTTTAGGAAATGTACTATCAGCTGTAGAAGTCCATTTCCACCTTAAAGACTACTGTCGCCTGCGCTAAACCGGCCACGCACACTACCGCATTATTTTTTTATCGCAGTCTTCGTCTTTCTTTAAAGTAATGCAAAATTTCGTTACTTCATTTGAAGTTGAGTTAGCGGCCGCACTTAACAATGGTGCTATCAAAAGCGAGCGATTGTGGGTTCGATCCTTATTATAGGCAACTCTTTTTGTTGTTTCATATAATTTAAAATTATGATAATTGATTTTTATTTTAAAGTAAAAATGTTTGCAAATAATATTTAAACAAATAGGAAAATTTATTGAATATTTATCCCAAAAAAGGGTTTTATTATATGTTTTAGTTTACTATAGGGGTAATATAATAAAAAATATATAAAAATAAAACAATAAGCATATTATAATGCAATATATTATAAAGTTATATATTATTCGGTATAGATATACTTATACTAACAAATGAAACAAACGTTGAACGGCAGCATTGTAATATTTTATATAAAAGTAATCCTTGACAAACTTATGATATTGTTATGGTAAAAAATACAAAAAACATTTTTGGTTGTTAGATATGAAAATTATAATATTATACGTATATTATGATTAAAGAGGTTATAGCTTAATTATTCATTTTCTTAAAGAAAAGAGGATTGAAGCTTAACCTGAATATTATTGCAATCATAAAATAATCTATACTTAGAACACATAATAGTGCTTATTACATTTATAATTTTTTTGCGTGTATAGCATGGTACTAATGCTGCCATCTTGTAGTGACTTTTTTCGGAGTTTGATGGCATGAGATTATAATCTTCAAGCGCTTTCTTAGTTCAAAAGTAAACGAACTTATTTCTTATCGAATTCCGAAATTATTGTTATTATAATTTACCAAAAGTAATTTGTATTGAAATTGCAAAAGGCGACATCTGTTAGCCATTAAGCCAACCGAACATATTACTGTCACTTAGCTAAATTACTTTAGAGATGGTTTAGAGTCCGTTATTTAGATATTTATTGGTATATATTTAAAACACTCTGTAGGACACTTCTGCACTGTTTTTGTTATAAATAGTTTTTTTTTTTGTTTAGCTCGATAAGACTCCACCAGCCTCGCCAATTTATTTTTAAACCACAAATGCAACCTATCTTCTTCGCACGATTTAAAAGTTTATTCAACGGTAAATATTGTCGTTTCGTTTCACTTGTCTCGACAGCTACCTTCGTCCTCCAACCTCTTGACCTTGACCTCCAACGGCTTACAGTATTTCTCTAAAACAATAACAATTTTATTACACACTTAACAAGCGATTAGTTTGCACCTTAACACAAATAATAATAAAAACAACTTACACAAAAGCCGGTTTCATATGATATTTGAGATATATTGCTGCATATGCCTGCATATTGATTAAAAAAGTAAAACTAATAACACAAACTGGTAACTATATGTTCACCAACCAACAACAGCTAAGTAATATTATTTGAGTTATTGTAGCTAATAATAGTTATTGTAGGTAGCGGAATATTTTTTGTGAAGTAGTGATTCAGATTCTTTTAAGTCTACCGTCATCTTTTTATAATGACTCTAATATAGAAAAAATCTTAAAAGAAAGTATCATCTTTAAGTTGCAGATCGGTATTTTTAGATATTTTTGTTGCCAGCATTCATAACTCGCCAATAAACATTTAAAAAATATTTTTGCAAGTTATTAGATTTGAACTCGAACCACCTTGAACGCCTATCAAGGCGAAAACCGTTAGGCCATCGAAACACTTACTGTAGACGTTGAAATTAGTAAGTAGTACCTAACAATCATAAGCGGGCAGCAAGTGTATGAGTGTGTATCAAACTTTATTATAGAAGAAGGTCGTAACTACAACTAGTATTGCTTGGCCATAGTTTTGTGAGATTGCAACTCGACTTTTTATCTTGACTGTACCTAGGGAAATCGTTAGGGCTTAGGTCAGGACTGTATGGAGAATGATTGAAAAGTTTTATTGTGTCCTGCTCTCGTCGTTAGACGAGCGCTGTGTGAGCTCGCGTTATCGTTGTGCAGGATGGATGATGTGTCGCGTTGAGTTACATTTTCGAAGTCTGGCGATGACTTGTGGTAATTAAACTGTGTTTACGTATCTCACTAAAAACATTTCAAAAAAATTGATTAGATATTCTTGTATTTTTATTTAAATTAATTTAGTAGTATTTTTATGAAAATCTTCTATTTTTTTCCTTTTTATCTATATAGCGTACATCGTGGTGGCCCAAAATGAAACATCTCTTTTAAACTTTTCTTTTAGATCGAATTTTTACAACTGACATCAAAAACATTTTTCTCATATCCATCGAATCTAACTTCTTCTAAACTTGAATTTCATTTCTTTATAAAAATCATCAGCCAGAGACAATGTTAATTCAACCTCAACATATACTACGTAGTGCTACGGGGTGCTACGCCGTCACATAAGAATATGGCTACGAGAGCTACACTTTATCTTTTCAGCCTATAGAAATCCAATGTTGGACAAAGGACTCCTTCAAGGCTTTCCACAATGACCGGTCTTGGGCTACACGGCTTCAGTAAAATGGACTAAACAAAACAAGGATTATTGCAGTACGGCCCTGTTAGAACAAAACGCTGCAATCTGGAAAACGTCATTTTGAGAAAAGTTTAAATCTTTAACTCGCTACCAAATTTAATCCAATATAGATAACAGTTTGGTTTTTTTTTGACAAATTTGGCATAGCATTTACTTATTTTCATTTTAACATAATTTAATCGTATATGCTATAGATACCTAATTTCATTACAGCAATCGTTTTTTTTTTGTTCGATTCAATCTAAGCTTGCACTGTTTTACCAAAATACAAACACGTGCGCGGCTCACCCGCACGTCCCGCTACCCTCTTACTTGTAACGGGAAAAACGCTGCAATCTAGAATGCCGCGTTTTTTCAGAACATTTTACTGGAACTCTGGGTTGCAATAAAGTGTAAAATAGAGTTTTTTTGTTACTGGAAGCTGTGAGCTGTAAATCAAATCTGTACCAAGCTAACATCGCGTAGATTATTGAACGATGTATTACCATAAAACGATGTAACCCGGGTTGCATTGTTTTGTCATAACAGGGTCGAGTAACCTTTACAGTAAATCTTATATGGAAACCTTCTTTTTAGTAAAAGATTTACCTGTGCTAGGAGACCGCTCTTAAGTGAGGAATTACAAAAATGATTAAAATGGCATACAAAAAGGAAATTGCAACGAATCATCTTAATAATGTTGCTATAACAATGTCAATAAAATAAGCAAATATGGAGTGATGTGACAAAAGTTAACTTATTATCAACTTATTATAAGCCTAAACAAAAATTTCGCGTTTCTTAATGCAGGAACCGTAAGTTAACGCAACAAAATGAGTAAAAGTTTAAACTGCTGAGGGCTGTGAACACTGTTGCAGTAAGGAAACCCGCAAGTCGCTCCGAAGGTTCTAGGAACGCATAACTTCGCAGATGTTATATACTTACATTTTAAAATATTCGGTGTTACATACCAATGACGCTGCCTGCTAGCTTCGTGACATACCTACAAAACTTTTCTTTGTGCAAGGGCGGTTAGAGAAATAAATCTAAAATATTGTTACAAATGTATTTTAATGTGAATTTGAAATCTTCAAGCAGCATGTAACAAAACACGATTTAGTTCTAGGACTCTCAAACCATGACCAAGTAAACCATTATCATAAAATGAAGTTAATCACTAGTCCATGAACTATTTGTGGTACCAAAGTTAGCCCGCCGTCATCACATAGTTTAACGATGGGCTTGACATCGATACTAATTTATTTGAAGGTAGTTTAGTTTGTTACTGTTTCTTATATTTACAAATAGTAAAATTTGAATATTGATATGAGTAACTTCGTGGATTTCAAATATTTGAACCTACTGGATCTTACAGGCATCGTCACCATGTAAATCATTTGGATTGAGTGACGAAGAGTTTAAATATATGTATAGGTTCAAAATAAAATAAAAAAAAAAATTGGATGTTTTTCGTAAAGATCCATGATTACATGACTTTCAAGAATGCCCACTGAGTCCTAAAGAACAATTAGTTTGCGTATTATGCAGCTGCGCTCGCCATGAAATAAGTTGGGTTTTTTTTTTATTTGGGATGGGAAATCATTAAGTGATCTCTCCTGCTCGGGGCGCAGAGAAAAAGGCGTGTCTGACTTTTACTGACTAAAAACCAGCCAGATTTCTTTTTTAACGAACCTGCAACCCTGACCCAGGTGGCATCGGTCTTCGTGGACCTCGTCACGATGGACTGACATCTCTTAAAGGCGCGCGTGAAACACAACGCGCCGTCGACTCGGGCCTGGTCCTTACCGGGCGGCGAGCTGCCCACTGCTCACCCGTTGTTGTCCCTTCGAAACCCGTTGTCGACCCTTCACAGAAGCGTTTTTATAATCACTAACTACGAACAAACCCCTCTACCCCCTCGAGTGTTAGTCCTCTCATATCCCAGCCGATACTATTATTGACCCTCCACCAAATGGCACCTTTTCTTAAAAACACACTTGGCGATAACGTTCACCTGGTCACCTATATACTCTTCGTCTCCCATCGTGTGTGAATAAACAAAATCTTCAGGAACTATCTTCATCTGTCCATCCAATGTGTTCTCGAGCAAATCGCAACCTGGCAACTTGAGATTCTTTGAGCAGTTTAGGGCCATTTTTCACACATGTCACACAGATAGTTGTGATGAACTTCTTGAAGGCTATTTCAGACCTGAATAGTCATGAGATGTCGATTTCTTAACATAGTGCTCAAGATGAATTACTCTTCTCGTACAGTTGTGCACCTTGGCCCGCCATTACCTGGTCCTCGGGTGTTCATGCCAGTCTTCGGACCGTGGATAATGATACACCTACTAGCAGTACTTCGCTGACTCCTCCCTTCTTGTACCATGGTGACAATTCGTGTACATTCTTCAGGAGTTAATGACATGTTGGTGCATAAGATACTGAGACCAGACCAAAAAGCTGTTTATAATAAAAATCGATATGAAACGAAAACTAAAAATAAACTAATTAGCTTTTATAAAAAAATCGAAATTTGGTAACTTAGAATTTCTATTTTATGCCATAACTTGTTCAAAAATGAAACCTTTTTAGTAATGAGCGTCAATTATCTATAAACATACCATTTGCCTATTATATATCATTTATACATTTATTTTGGATCTATGTACACAAGTTTGGGTGATATCGCAATTTTTCTAAGTAAGCCATTATTTTTGCGGCGCAGTGTATAAAAAATATGATAACTTGCATGTCAAAAGAATAAGTTTTTCTTTTCATTACATTGTAATCTTAAATAAAACAAAGTACAATTTATGGCATATGTATATTCTAGCTTTTGCTTCGCTCGGGTGACACGGTTCCCATTTCCTGATTTAGAACACAGAAGAGAACTCGGAACAGAATATTTTAGTCTGCTACTGTAGACGATATTATTCAGGATTTGGGGGCGGATTGGGGGACAAAGTACTCGATTTTTTTGTTAGTACCAAATGGTCCGCATACCATTTTTTAACCGAGTTCAAAAAGGAGGAGGTTACTCAATTCGACGGTATATATGCTTTTTTTTTTTCAGTGTTTGTTCCCGCGTAACTTCGTCGTTTTATGAACCGATTTTGATAATTCTTTTTCTGTTGGAAAGAAGACGTCCCCAAGGTGGTCCCATGATAAGGATATCAGGGTTTGATGGTGGAAGACCAGAGAAAATAAGGGGATCTTTCAAAAATTGCAGGGGGGACTATTGCATTTCTTAGCATTTTCATTAAGTATTTTAAAGCACTACAATTTAATAAAGGTTGGAGTAGATCTGATGATGGAGCCGGGAGACAGTCGAAGGAACTCCTCAACAATTCACAGCAGCTACCTTGTGTTTGGGCTCGATTAATTTGTATTGATAAGAACTCATAAGAGCTCTGATGATGAAGACATATGCCAGTTCCGGGAACTCCTCAACGGTTTACAGTAGCTACTTTGTGGTTCGACTTCATTCATTTATGTTGATGAGACCTTTGCACCCATTGGATTAAAATAATGGTCTGCAGTAAATTTGATGATGAAGACTATAGGCGGTTGAGGGAATACTTACGGGTAAAAATTAAAGTAAACAAAATTACGTCGTTTCCCAACTACATTTGCGTCAGCTTCCAGTCTGACCGGATGCAACTGAATAAATAGTACTTTTAACAACTAAAAAGTATAAAATAAAAACTTTTTTACAAAAAGACAACCGACTTCCAAAAACCACTACAAAGTGAAAAATAACTAATTTCGGAAGTCGGTGGCTTTGGTTTTGAATATTCGTTTTTTGACACCGACTTCCGAAATTAGTTATTTTTCACTTTGTAGTGGTTTTTGGAAGTCGGTTGTCTTTTTGTAAAAAAGTTTTTATTTTACTTTCTACCTTGAAAGTTGCGGGACACTCCATACAAACTTACACTCCCCATTTTAGTTTTGAAGTGGGGGATTAGAAAGAGATAAAAAGTAGTCTATGTCACTCTCCATCCCTTCAACTCATCATCACCATCTCGGCGTATAATCCCGGTTGTATCCGCGGCTTTCGCGTCGGAGCCCAGGGTCTGCTTTCTTACATATATCTTACATATCTCAATTTCGCACGATATCTGGCATCACGGGTGTGAGATTGTTGGCACGCATGTCATCTCTTACAATTTCAAGCCAGCACTTCTTCGGTCTACCTCGCTTGTTCCGGCCCGGCGGAGGTGCCATGGCAAGACATTTGTTACCCACGTAACGTAGGCGACCCACTTGCAGTTTGCCTGCTTTATCACGGACACGAAGACTGCCACGGATGCGGGAGTTCCTGATGCGGTCTTTTCGCGTAACCCCACACCTCCAACGCAGCCTATTAATCTCCGTGACTTGCAGTTTTTTGTCGCTCAAGCACAGGCCACGTCTGACTGTCATACAGAACAACAGGTGTAACGATGGTCTTATAGAACTTTCTCTTAAGCTGAACTGGCATATTGGGGTCACAAATAACGTCTGTCACTTCACGCCATTTTGCCTATGCTGCGGAAATGCGTGCCTTAACGTCGCAATCAATGTCGCAATAAACTGGTCTGTGCACTTGACCATGCCCACTTCCGTCTATGCACACAGACAGAGGGTTTGTCGTGTTGCTGGCCATGTACACCGTCTTCGCCACATTGAATTTGAGACTTCCGTTTTCAAGCTAGTTCTTCCATGCATTCACCCGCCGCAGGAACCGTTCCCTGTCCGCGTCAGTCAGCGCGATATTATGAGCATATATAATAATAATAATAAATTTTATTTTCAGACCATGGTCCATAGAAATAGCATAAAACAGAATTACAATATTTAAATTTGACAATAAAATTAAAATAAAATGTAACTACTTATGTTCCTATACCTACCTAAAACTCAATTTATAAAATTTAATAAAATGTCAAAGAATTATGAATTAAAAATTTAATTTAAATCAAAATTGGAAAAAATTTAGGCATAGCATAGGATTTAAATGCATAAATCAAAAACAAACACAAAATAAATAAAATTAAACTTAAAACTAATCAGTCCACATAACAGTGTGACGCTCGATGCATCGTCATCCAGTGCCACACTATCGGGCTGTCCATCCTGCCGGCCACTACAGACACTAGGCTGTTGGAGCTATCGCGAACTCGCCGCATCAAGGATGCTATGCGTGTACGGATCAGTGCATAAAAATCAGGCACACCTGCCTCCGCGAACATCCCCGACGCGCTGCAAAATCGCGGTAGCCCCAACAAGATCCTGAAGGCGTTATTGTACTGGATACGCAGGGCATTATACGAACTTTTTGTATAATTGACCCATAGGGCACACGTGTACAGAGATTAGCAATACGCTCTAAAAAGCATAAGCTTGACCTCCCTCGTACAACGCGCAAACCTACGAGCCAGCATATTACACTTAACTGCCAATGCCCTGCGTTCCCTCTCTAAGTCTAAATCGTCTGATAGACTATCAGTGACCCAATGTCCCAGGCACTTAAACTTCGTCACTCTGGTAAGCGGAGCGTCCCCTAAGGTAACAGGTGGGACCGAGACATAACATTTGTTCCCCGCTTTAAAAACCAGGAGTTCGCTCTTGACAGCGTTGTACCTGAGACCGTGGGCCACCGCATACTCCTCACAAATACGAATCAGCCTTCTAAGTGCGCCGATAGATGGGCTCAGCAACACCATATCATCTGCGTAGCTGATATTATTGGCACAATGCCCATCAATGAAACAACCAATATTGGTGTTGCTAAGCTCACAGATTAACTGGTTAACGTACAGGTTGAAAAGCTTGGGCGAGCTGAGTCCCCCCTGCCTCACCCCGCAGTCCAACCTATATGAATCCGACAGGACACCCGCCCACTAAACGTGATTGTATTAGTTGTTATACCAATACTTAAGCACCTCCATGAGATCCCTAGGCAGTCCAGTGTCAGACAGCTTCCTCCATAGGCATTCGTAAGACACCAGGTCGAAAGCCCTGGAGAGGTCCAGAAAACACGCATAGACCGGTGTCTTCCTACCAGTGTAGTATTGGACAGTTTGCTTGAGACAGAGAATAGCTGTTTCCGTGGACAAATGCGGCTAAAACCAAACTGGGCATCATGTGACGATAGATGCTTATCCAGCTGCCGGTCAATCAAACCGTCCAACACCCACGCAATAATAGTAGCCAGGGATATAGCCCTATAATTCCTCTTGTCACTCGCATCACCAGTCTTATTTTTAACTATGGGTACTACAATTCATACAGTTAAAGTTTTGCCGTAAAAGACGGCCAAACAAACAGATACACACTTTTCCATATAAATTACTGGTGTGGATTGATTAATAATTGTTTTACTAATTTAAAGAGTTGTAATAATATTAATATTTAGAAAATCGGAACGTTTCTTCAATCACCAATCAACAATCACCAATCTTCAATTCACCTGTACGAACAAATGAAAAGATACTATTGCTGTTACTTATTTGTGGATATTATTTGATCCGTGGACCTTCCGGTACTAACAAATCCTCTAATAGTCTACGTAAAAACGTCGACTATTAGAGGATTTGTTAGTACCGGAAGGAAAAAAATGAAATGTGTGTGTGTGTGGGAAATGTTTAAGTATTGGTTTTTAAGGTTGATAGATTAAAAATAATCTATCAACCTTAAAAACCAATACTTAAACATTTTTTGCAATAAGAGTGCAAAAGTTTTGAAATTCAAAAAATGGGCACATGTAGGACTCGAACCTACGACCTTCGCGTTTCAAACGCGATGCTCTATTCCATCCAGCTGAGCTAATGTGCCACTGCCAACAACAATCAAAATTGCGTCCTCTATCATCCCTCTGAGTGCATTCAGCGACAGCAGCGCCCGCCGCCCTTCAAAATAAAGGTTAAGTTGCGGACAGACGTGGAACTAGTGAGACACGCATAAACCCTTTTGACGACAAAGGGCACCATAACATTTACATCATGCTGGACAGATGGCATTGATTTCAATTTAACTCTAATAAATTTGTTTTAAATGAATATGAAGACATTTTATTTCCTTTTTATAAAATAGGTACCTACCTACTGCAGGTGTAATAAGGTACATACCTAATGTTTAATGATTATGTTGCTACAATACCAAGTGCCCTACAGAGCGCCACAGCTTTAGTTATTATTAGTATTAGTTACTTTGTCTTGTTTTTTTGATGTGATACTATATTAATACCTTTAATGAAACCCTTTCGAACTATAGACTAAATAGCAAGTGTTCCGTTCATTTGGGTTACTTCACACTTCTATATAGTTTATGCAAATAATGTAATGTCTTTGGTATGGACCAACAGCTGAGTCAATCAACTCGCCCTCTATCACTGTCCACTACTGGACTTAGGTTTCTCACGCTGGATTTTTAGACACCTTTATGAGGTCGTCAGTCCACATAGCAGGGAGCGGAGGACCCCTGATGAGATTTTTTTACATTAAAGCGTACGAGGGGCTTGCAAAAACTTTTAACATACACTTTACTCAATAATTTGATACTGGCAAGTAGTACGCCATCGTAGACACTAGTTATTTAGTGATGTATTTAAAAATGGAACTTGTTTGAATTAATTTCCTTTTACTTTTAAGAGGCTCATATTTTAACGACTTCGGCGGGAATTTAAGAATGGAACCCAGTCGACGTGATTTTCGCGCTATGATTTTATTATGACTATAAAAAGGGTTTAAAACCACAAGAATGTTTCGAAGTGTTGGTGAGTCTGCTTGTTTGCTGAGTTCAAGAGTCCTTCTCTTGAACTCAGCAAACAAGCAGACTCAAGAAACGAGAAGAAGATACGAGGTCGGGTCGCCTGCCGACCGCAGTCACTCAAGAAAACGTTGAAGCAGTTGAAAAGTTGATGCGGGAAAATCGCCGAATTACATATGCAGAGCTTGTGCGAGAACTGGGTATTGGATCAGCTGAGCTGCAAACCATTATCCATGATCACCTTTCTCTTTGGAAGCGTTGTTCAAGATGGGTACACACAAATTTATTTTATTAGTGCACACATATTTAGATTTGTGGTGACGAAACATGGCTGTATAATTATGAACCCGAAACAAATGACAATCAACTGTATGGTGCTTTGAATTTGTTTCATAAAACGCCCACAAAATGTTGCCGTGCACACAGCTCGCAAAAACAAATGATCGCCTCGTTCCTTTCTAAGACCGGTCATATCGCAACTGTGGTGCTCGAATTTTAAAACACAGTTAATTCTGAGAGGTATGTGTCAGTTTCTGTCCCAACCGTTTTATTAGCATGGCGTACCGAAGTCACAAATCCGACAACTTCTTTGGCATCACAACAACGGCTCGGCTCACAGGTCAAGTGTTCTGGACACTTGACTTTTTTAATTCAAAAAATGTACATGTTCTGCCTCACCCACCATACTCCCCTGACTTAGCTCCTTGCGATTTTACCTCATCATCAACATCAGCCCCATCTCAGCGTTAATCCCAGTCGCATCCGAAGCTTTTTTAGCTTTGGAGTCCGGGGTCCACTTTACCAGACTAAACTGCTGAATTTGGCTAAACTTCGATATTTTCCGTGAAGCGACTGCCGTCTGATCTCCACAACCCGAAGGCGATATCGAAGCATTACAGTTAGACCAATTATTGGACTTTTGAGGGCTCCAACAACCCGTAATGACTGCAACTATATATCGAAGCATTGTATTGCAGAGTGTGATTACTTTGAAAAGATAGACATCCATACTAATATTATAAATGCGAAAGCAACTCTGTCTATCTGTTACGCTTTCCCGCCTAAACCTCTCAACCGATTTTGATGAAATTTGGCACAGACAGTCTTTAGACCCTGAGAAAGGAGAAAGGCTACCTTTTATCCCGAAAAAAAAAGATAAGTATTCCCGAGGGAAATCTACAAAGCGCGATATAACCGAACTCCACGCGGGCGAAGGCACGGGCCGAAAGCTAGTGATTATACATTAAAATTTTTGAGTATCTAGTTTTTTTTTTTGCATGCCCCCCATATATGACTTTCGGCGCTGTGATTGAGCCTCTCCAAGGTCACCCGGTCGCCGGTCGGACGTTATAAACTTGTCGATCCCGTTTACATTAAACTGGGCACACAGGACTCTCTGCTCAAGGGGCGTGCGTTTCTTAGACTAAAATGGCCAGTTCACTGCCACTAACTTAACAGTTTTTTTTTGCATTGTCTCGTAAACGCTATTGATTGGTTCGCTCCAAGGTCGCCCCGTCGCCGGTCGGACGTCATCAGCTTGTCGATCGAGTTTACATTAAACTAGGCACACAAGACTCTCTGCTCAACGGTAGTGCGATTCTTAGACAAAAATGGCCAATTCACTGCCACTAACTTCACAGATTTTTTTGCTTTGTCTCGTAAACGCTATTGATTGGTTCGCTCCAAGGTCGCCCCGTCGCCGGTCGGACGTCATCAGCTTGTCGATCGAGTTTACATTAAACTAGGCACACAAGACTCTCTGCTCAACGGTAGTGCGATTCTTAGACAAAAATGGCCAGTTCACTGCCACTAACTTCACAGATTTTTTTGCGTTGTCTCGTAAACGCTATTGATTGGTTCGCTCCAAGGTCGCCCCGTCGCCGGTCGGACGTCATCAGCTTGTCGATCGAGTTTACATTAAACTAGGCACACAATACTCTCTGCTCAACGGTAGTGCGATTCTTAGACAAAAATGGCCAATTCACTGCCACTAACTTCACAGATTTTTTTGCTTTGTCTCGTAAACGCTATTGATTGGTTCGCTCCAAGGTCGCCCCGTCGCCGGTCGGACGTCATCAGCTTGTCGATCGAGTTTACATTAAACTAGGCACACAATACTCTCTGCTCAACGGTAGTGCGATTCTTAGACAAAAATTGCCAGTTCACTGCCACTAACTTCACAGATTTTTTTCGCATTGTCTCGTAAACGCTATTGATTGGTTCGCTCCAAGGTCGCCCCGTCCCCGGTCGGACGTCATCAGCTTGTCGATCGAGTTTACATTAAACTAGACACACAATACTCTCTGCTCAACGGTAGTGCGATTCTTAGACAAAAATGGCCAGTTCACTGCCACTAACTTCACAGATTTTTTTCGCATTGTCTCGTAAACGCTATTGATTAGTTCGCTCCAAGGTCGCCCCGTCGCCGGTCGGACGTCATCAGCTTGTCGATCGAGTTTACATTAAACTAGGCACACAAGACTCTCTGCTCAACGGTAGTGCGATTCTTAGACAAAAATGGCCAGTTCACTGCCACTAACTTCACAGATTTTTTTTGCGTTGTCTCGTAAACGCTATTGATTGGTTCGCTCCAAGGTCGCCCCGTCGCCGGTCGGACGTCATCAGCTTGTCGATCGAGTTTACATTAAACTAGGCACACAAGACTCTCTGCTCAGCGGTAGTGCGATTCTTAGACAAAAATGGCCAGTTCACTGCCACTAACTTCACAGATTTTTTTTTGCATTGTCTCGTAAACATGGTTGATATATTGTGTAAACATGGTTGATATATTATTACTAGCTTTCCGCCCGCGGCTCCACCCTTGTTTATTTCGGTTGTATCGCGTTTTAGATTTCCCTCGGGAATATCAAAGTTTTCAATAAAAGGTAGCCTATGTCCTTTCTCAGGGTCTAAAGATTGTCTGTATCAAATTTCATCAAAATCGGTTGAGAGGTTTAAGCGGGAAAGCGTAACAGACAGACAGAGTTACTTTCGCATTTATAATGGTTTTAGTATGGATTAATTATATTTCTATTTATAATTCTAAGGTTGCCAACATGCTTCTTTCAGCATAAGCCGACGGGTTGTGGCAGCGGGCTGTGCCGCCGGGCACAGCAGGGCCCACAGGGGCCGGGTCGGCTGCTTTGGTGTGTAGTGTGCTTTATATGCTTTGGTTTTACTTTGTTCACAGTTTTAAGTCTTTCAAATTTAGAACATCACAAATATCGTGTTGTAAAGGATGAATTGGCTAGAAATACAAATATGTAAATCAGTTTTTTCATCAAAAATATGATTTGGAAATTATTTTATGCATAGCAGTCATTTTCTTTTTTACAAACTGGGTTTTCCACACAATTCATTCGGGTAGTAATCAACGTAAAACTCCACAAAACTAAAAAAAATTAAAAACAGCCACAAATAACTGTTTTCAACGTCCAATAACCAATTTAAAATAACTGGCCAAACTTACAAATTAGTCCTGCTTTACAATGTATAATGAGGCAATATTACTAGCTTTTTTAACCAACATCAAAACTAGGTTTGCAATTCGACTAGATGATAATATCTATACTATTTATATTCTGTCTAGACTCTTGACAGTGATACGGATGAATATTGGATGTCCATGATTCTTTCCTATTCTTTTATAAAACAGATTATCATTTACTTATTAGCATACTTATTTTTATATTCTTGCTTATTCTTGCTTTTTTTTTGCTTATTTTTTTCATTTGCTCATAGCTAGGAATATTGTTAATATTTTATCTACAGTGCAGCTCCGTAACTGCACTGTATTTATTGAAATGATAGTAGCGTAAAGTTTTTTTTTTGTATTCGAAAGATACGAGCCTCATAGAACGTATCAACTTTACCTCCACGTGGTTTTCACGTGGCTAGCCTCCCCTCAACGCGCTTGCGTCAAACCCACGAAGTCCCGTCAAGTCGGCTCGAATACGATAGATACAAGGAGCCCATAAATATTTGGAGCTTGAATCGGAAAATTTCAAGCAGTCAATACGTAACAACTACCATTGCAGCGTGACGCTTAACTCGCCCCTATTCTCATCACTATAAGTGTTGTGGACTGTATTAATTTTCGTGGGTTGTGGTGCTCTTCAATGAAACACCTTCGTACTCTTCGATCTTTATTAAAACCTTCTCAATATCTCCATAGGTGGCTTGCTCACTGGTTATCCTTCTTGTTTAGGAGAGTATTCCGATCACTGATCACTTTTGACTACGATTTTTGTGAGCAACCCACCTTCTTAAGTACATTTCTACCTGGGTACAAGTTGTGCTAGGGGCGCGACATGGAGCTTTTTGATCAGCCAATCCTGATTCGGCTTTGATCACGCGATGTTTTCATCTCTTTCTAGTCCTTGTCGCACCTCTTTACAGCCAATCACAATATGTTTTATCTACCAATTAAATTAGAGCTTACATTTTAATACTTATTCTAGCTATACAAACTACTTATCGACATTTTACATATTTTACACAATCAACGCGATGTCGTCCGTAACAGTTCTCCCCCCGGCGTAGCTCGCGAAGCCTCTTCTTCTTTCACGAGGACGACGAGCTTACTCGCTGGTCGCCGGAAGAGTCCCGTCTTGGTTCGCACCTCCACTACGCGGGTGCTGCCATCTGCTGCAGGATACGTGCGCTCTACAATCCCCATTGGCCATGTGTTCCGGGGTAGCGTGTTGTCCACTATTAAAACCACGTCGCCGGCCTGCAGTGGCCGCGCGCTGTTCTTCGGTTCGCCCCGTGGCGCCAAGGTCGGCAAGTATTCCCGCAGCCAACGCCGCCAGAAATGATCGGCGAGCGCTTGGCTTGCTCTCCAGGTCCTTCTATCGTCCTGGCTGCAGGCCCCGTTGTGGGCATACCGTCCGAGGACCCCAACAAGAAATGATTTGGAGTCAGGGCCTCTGGGTCTCGAGGGTCCACACTCACGTGCGTCAGGGGTCGTGCGTTCACGGCGAACTCTGCCTCTGTGAGGAGCGTGCTTAGTACTTCCTCTGCAGGCGCCTTCTCCTTCAATGTTGCTGCCAGCGCCGTTTTGACGGAACGCACCATTCTCTCCCACGCACCGCCCTGATTGGGTGCGCCTGGGGGTATGAAGTTCCACTTCATACGATGTCGTAGGCCTTCGTCGCCTAATGCAGGCAACCATTCGACGTAAGCGGCTCGAAGCTCCTGATCGGCTCCCCGGAAGTTGGTCGCGTTGTCGGAGTACATCACGGCCGGCCAACCCCTACGTGCTGCCATTCTTCTCGTTGCCATTATGGCGGAGTCCGTCGACAGGGATGAGACTAGTTCCAGGTGTATGGCGCGTGACGTGAGGCAGGTAAATAGGGCCCCCCATCTCTTCTCGCGCCGACGCCCTATCTTGACTGTCATCGGCCCGAAGTAATACACCCCGCAGTTTGTGAACGGGCGATGGAACGGGTCCAGGCGGGCGCGCGGTAGGTCTCCTGTAGCGGGTACTTGCGGCGTCCCTTTCCTCCTCTTGCAGTACGCGCAGCTTCGTTCAATAGCACGTACCGTGGGCCGCAGGTGTATTACCCAATACCGCTGCCGTAGGTCATTGGTGACGCGCTCACGGTTTGCATGGCCCGCGGCGCAGTGCTCTCTTAGCACTAAGAGCTTGGTAATCCTGTGTCGACCGTCCAGTATAATCGGTCGCTTTATTTCACCGGGTGCTGTCGCTGCTTCAATGCGGCCTCGCACTCTCAAGAGTCCGTCCTCCAATACGGGGTCCAACCCGTATAGACGGCTCGTCTTCGAGAGGGGACGAGAGGACTGTATCTTCTTCATGTCTTCTCCGAAACTTTCCTGCTGCGCTCGTCGCAGGAGCTCCCTCTCGGCTCGTATCACATGTCGGTGCTCGACTCTTACTGCTGCGCGCCGGCACATATCAATGAAGGCCAGCACTCTTGCCGCCGCTCGCACCAGTGTCTCGTACTTGGAGAAGCGGGCAGGGTCGGGTAGCCAGCTTTCTCCCTCTTTCTTCGTTATGTGGAGGACTTCAAGTTCCTAGGTCTTCACAAGGCGTAGTTGTCCCAGGCCATTGCTCCCGTGGTAGGTACAGGAAGCTAGGCCCCTGGAACCACCGATTATTTTCGTCGATCGGTGTATCGGTCAGCCGGGTGGCGTCGTCCGCGACGTTGTGCCCTGTTGGCAGCCAGCGCCACTCTTCTTTCGAGGTGAGCTCGGCGATCTCCCCCAGTCGATGCGCGACGAACGGTGTGTATCGCCGGGTGTCGTGTTTCACCCAGTGTACAACGGTAGAGGAGTCCGTCCAGTATGTTGTCTTGCTGACCTCTAGCCGGTGTTCCTTCTTTATCGTGTCAGCAAGCCTGGCTCCTAGAACCGCCGCTTGCAGTTCCAGTCTTGGGATGGTCTGCGCCTTCCGTGGTGCCACCTTAGCCTTGGCGGCGCTCAGCACCACGTTCACGGTGCCGTCATGGTTCACCACCCTCCAGTAAGCCACTGTTGCGTAGGCTTGCTCGCTGGCGTCGCATAGCACGTGTAACTCCACGTCCTCGTGTCTCTTCACTGTGTAGCTCCTGGGTAGTCGGAGCTGTGCGACGTCCGTGAGTTGGGCGAGCCACGCAGCGAAGTGCTCGTTCTCTTGCTCTGGTATCGGCTCGTCCCACGATAACTGCAGTCGCCACAAACTCTGCAGTATAATCTTGGCCCTTATTGTGTAATGGCTCAACAGCCCTAAGGGATCATATATGGACATAACTGCGCTGAGTGCTTCTCTTTTCGTCGGAGCACGTCTTCTATCTCGTACTGGAACGGGTACTCGGCTCATTGTAGTATTAAAGCCGAGCTCGTCTCGTTCTGCGTCCCAGTACAGCCCCAATATTTTGTTCGCGGGCATCTCACCCCCCAGTCGTGTGGGTGTCGTGGCGCGCAGCTCTTGCGGTATGTCGCGTAGCACCGTCACGTTGTTGGTGCTCCATCCACGCAGCGTGAATCCAGCGACTGCGTGCACCTGTCTTATTTGTTCAATGGCTTGCAGAGCTTCTTCCTGGTCATCATAACTGACCACCAAGTCGTCCATGTAGTGACTGTTCTTGATTGCATCCAGCGCCAGCGGGTATTCTTGTCCGTGCATGTCCGCGTTGTGGTTCCGTACATGATGCGCCATATACGGGGAGCTGGCGGCACCAAAGATCATGCTGGTCATCTTGTAGTGCCGTGGAGGTCCCGTCCGATCGCTGCCTCTCCACAGGAACTGTTGTGCCGGCTGGTCCTCTGGTCGGATTTTAATGCGCAGGAACATTTCTTGAATGTCTGCTGTTACCGCTATGGCTTTCTCCCGGAAGCGGAATATAATCCCGGGTAGTGATAACAGCAGATCTGGCCCTTCTAGGAGTCCGTCATTTAGACTCACGCCATAGCTCTTTGCAGCCGCGTCGAATACCAGCCTCTGCTTGCCGGGCTTGTTTGGGTTCTGCACGGCAAAGTGAGGCAGGTACCAGCAGACAGCGCTCTTACTCTCGGTGCCGTCACATGGCACCGCGTATCCCTTCTGGAATAAGTTGTCCATTTGTGCACTGTACTGCTCGGCAAAGTCTGAATTTGCGTCCATTTTCATTTCAAGTTTCTTCAGTCGGCGAAGCGCTGCCCCGTAGCTTGGCGGCATATTTATATCGTCGCGTCGCCATGGTAGTCCGACTTCGTAGCCCCCGTCGATCTTCTTTGTGGTGCCTTCCACGATTGCTATCGCGCGCTGGTTGGCTTCACTTACGCGCGGTTCTCGCGCTACGCCTAGCGCTTCGATCTTAAAGTGGGCTTCTACTTGGTCATGAAGTCGCTGACATTCGTGTTGCTGCTTGTCAGTTTCGTACACGTGTAGTACGTTGTCTTCACTCACGATGACGCTCCGTGGTGTGGTTCCGTGAATCACCCAGCCGAGCCGCGTTAGGGATGCGGCCGGTTGGTCGGGAGCGCCGACTCGGAGTCTTCTAGATACGATGCATTCCCAGTGATCTGTGCCCACTAGGATGCCAGGTCGTGTCGGTTCGTAACACACCTCTTCGGTTGGTAGGTCACGTAAGTGCTCGTACTCCAGCAGGGTCTCTGGTATAGACTGCTGGTGAAGCTTCAGGTCCTTCACGGTTCTGGCCCTGAGCTTGTGTGGTGCGCTGGTCTGGCTGACACCACTCACTTTCACAGTGACGAGCTTGCTATCCTGCACCTGTGATGACATGTTTACACCACAGATGTGTAGTGGCTGCGTCGTTCCCTCCGCTCCGATCTTCGCGGCCAGGTCCGCGTCAATGAGGGTAATGGTGGCCCCTTCATCCAGGAGCGCGTGCGTTCTCACCTCCCCCCGTGGACCGGTGACGACGACAGGACACATCTTCAAAAGCACTGTTCTCGGGCCGGCGGCTAGTCGGGTAGCCACCGACATGACTGCTTCTTCTGTCGGTTCTTCTGTAACATGCTGCTCAGTCGCTTGTTTTATGTCGGGCGACTCTCTGGGTTCCCTGTGCAGTGTAGCATGGTGTGGTCGGCGGCACTGATTAACTCCGCATGACCTTGCCTTGCACGTGGCGCGCCTGTGCTTCTTCTGTGCGCACTTGAAGCACAGCTTGTGCTGCTTCACCATTTCCCAGCGCTGATCGATGGTCATCGCTCTGAACTGCGGGCACTTGGTTAGCACGTGACACTGTTTACAGCTGGGACACTGGTCTTCGTCGGCGTCTTCCGTAGCATACACTGCGTTACGCTTTCTATTCAGGGTCACGGCCGGTCTTATTTCCTTCTTCACGGCCGTGGCACTTGTCGGTGGGGCGTATGTGTACCGTAACGCCCTATCCGCTTCACGCATTAGAAAGCGAGATAACATCACTAACTCAGGTTCCGGTGAACCTTCGTTATCACTCGCGAAGTCACACCACCGCGATCGTAGGTGGGGACTCAATTTGTCCAACACTTCACGGGTCAGCAAGGGATTATATAAGTACCCCTTGCGATCGATTGTCTTTAACACACACACTGTGTTCTGGATCTTAATCGCAAAACTGTTCAAGTCACTAGCACTAGCACTGGGTTTTGGCATCCTCTTCAAATCTTCTAGCGTCTTATCTATTATAACTTCTGGTCGCCCGAAGCATTGTTCCAGAGTCTTCATTATGACGTCTGGGTCGGTGGCCGTATGTAGTAAGGCCACTACGACGTCTCGTGCTTCGTTCCTGAGGCAACTTCTAAGCCGCTGGAGGTTCTCTGCCGGTGACACGTTGTACATGCTGGTCGTGTCGTAGTACGATGCCTTGAAGGGTAACCACTCGCTGACTGCGCCGGAGAAAACTGGTAGATCCGTGTGTCGTAGTCTTGGTCTCGCCATCTTTTCCAGCGTCGCAGCCAATTGTTCGATGCTGTTTCTGGCTTTCGTTGGCGTCGGTGACCGACCACGTGGCATCTGTTTTCTATCTTCTCTCGCATCTGTGCCTCTACCTTCCTCCCCCCGTAGGTCGTTGGGGTTGTTGCGCAACCACTGATCCACTTTCTGGTGTGGGTGTCCTTCCGCATCTTCGTGGACGCTCTCCTGTTCGTCCTGGATTATTGACGTCTCGGCGGCTAATCTTTTCCTTACTAGATCCGCCTCTATTTCTAATTCTTTTCTTCTAATTGCTGCTAGCCTTTCAGCTGCTTCTAGCTCCGCTAGCTTAATCCGCGTCGTCGCACTCGTCGTTGATTTCACTGACCGCGGCGGTGATACCATCTGTCTGCGTTCTGACGATGGCCCTGCGGTCACGACGTCCGCTGTGGTAGCGCGTCCCTCCACTTGAGGTGACGCTGGAGGATCCAATGACAGTCTCCTTGCCCGTTCTTGCTCGATGATTTCCAACTCCCGGCGCCGTCCCGCCGTCTCTGCTGCGTCGATCTGGCTACGTGTCACGACCATGGCTGAGCCTCTTGTGGCACCTTGACGTATCAGGCGACCCGGTTTCGTAGGATTCAACGACGTAATCCGGCTTCTGAAGGACCAGACGATGTTGTGGACTGTATTAATTTTCGTGGGTTGTGGTGCTCTTCAATGAAACACCTTCGTACTCTTCGATCTTTATTAAAACCTTCTCAATATCTCCATAGGTGGCTTGCTCACTGGTTATCCTTCTTGTTTAGGAGACTATTCCGATCACTGATCACTTTTGACTACGATTTTTGTGAGCAACCCACCTTCTTATGTATATTTCTAGCTGGGTACAAGTTGTGCTAGGGGCGCGACATGGAGCTTTTTGATCAGCCAATCCTGATTCGGCTTTGATCACGTGATGTTTTCATCTCTTTCTAGTCCTTGTCGCACCTCTTTACAGCCAATCACAATATGTTTTATCTACCAATTAAATTAGAGCTTACATTTTAATACTTATTCTAGCTATACAAACTACTTATCGACATTTTACATATTTTACACAATCAACGCGATGTCGTCCGTAACAATAAGTTTGTGAATCGGATCCACGTTTAGGCATACTGACTTATCTGCGCGCTATCTCAATCGTATTTCTCATAATGGAATGAGTGTGTGCGAATTAATTTAGTTGGTTTCTTCCAAATTATTACTTAAAGGTATACAATTATAACATAGAAAGTATGTAGTATATACTTAACAACTACCAGTAAAAAAATATCCGGAACACCATTTTATAATGGCTATATTATTAAGGATTTTGAAAAGCGGCAATCCATAATGGCGCTTCTTCAGGCAGTTTTTGCAAATATCTTAAAAAATATGACAGACGTGGGTTAGAAGATAACACAGAGTGTAGGATTAATTAAACACTGGTTAGATCGCAATAGTTTTCTTTGTGCGGATGTATTTCCTTACTTCATGTTTCTATTGTCATTTGAGAGTCGAAGAAAGGAATTGAAAATCAACGCGGTAGTAAGTGCTGGCGGTTAACTTTATACAATATGTAAAGAAAACCCCGTCCGATCCGTGAAGGTATTGTTAGGTATCGATAACTGATTCTAATAATCCTACAAAGCCGGGCTAAACTTAAAAAAAAAATCCCCTAAAAAATTAATATTATTTCACAAAAACAGGTAACTTAAAACATGTGCGGTAGGCCATACAGGCGCGGGCGAAGAGGCGCAGGGCACGCGGCACGCGGTCGCATCGCTGTTCGCTCAGAATTATATCATCAAAAATAATGTTGTCACTTTTTAAAAATTACCAAATTTTGGGGAAGTTGGAATTAATTCGCGGGAAAAAACATTATTTCAATATTCACTAGTATTGTTACTATGATGATTATGTAAAATTTCATATGTTATTTGGTCATGTGTTTACCTAACCTTTATTATCCTTACGGGTCGGACAGGGTTTTCTTAACATATTGTATATATTAGGAAATTCTTCGTACTTCAACATAATAATAAAACTTGTTTCGTACGTAGCTGCGTAAAGGCCAAAATAACTGGGTCTCTTAGTTATTGAGATATTATAAAAACTCGGAAAAATATATAATTACCGAAATATTTAATATTCTTTAAATTTATTTTAAGGACTACTTACAGAAATTATGTTGATAAAATGTATCTAGTATTATAATTTAATGGTGGTTTGTAATTAAATAGCTTCTGTATTGATGTCTGAATTAGTTTTTAGGAACTTGTTTTAAATACATATTTATACTCTAAGCGTAAACATGTTTTAAGTAGGACAATCAATAAAACAATTATTTACTGGTAAAATTACTTAATTGACTAGTTGACCCGACAGACGTCCTGTCTTAATTAAGAATATTGTACTGTAGTATTCTATTGTAGCGGCCCGCTGCTCCCGCCCCGCCTCAGCCGGCCGGTAGCGGTGTAAAAACGTCGACCCGCAATTTTTTAATATGTTATATCTTCGTAAATATTCATTTCAATCATATGCTGTAAAGGGCGATATAGATCTATATTAAATCAACAATGGATTTAAGTTATTACATTGCATAAGGATTAATGCTGTATTGGTTAAAATCGCTTCGAAAATTAGTCGGTATTTGTCGTAAAAAGTATACAGTATGTTAACTAACAGAGGGCGTTCCCGTTAACCCGAAATAGTATAGCATACATACATGCTAAAAAAAATATTTCCATTCGAAAACAAAATGTTTTAAGATTTTTTCCAATAAGAAAATATTCAATAAAAATTTTAAATTGACATGTAAAAGAAACACACTGTACACGCGAACATGAAAGACGGCAACGTCGCAATTTATTTATACATGACGACTACTATTCTGATTTAAAACAGGAGGTTTCAAATTTATTTCCAATTAGATTTTTTTTTATTCGGATTTTTTTATGCTTATTTTTCTATGCTGATATTTTTATTTTAATCTATTAATGATATATATTAACGAGTTTAAGGGAACGCCCTCTGTTATTTAACATACTGTATAACAAAAACATGTTATCGTAGGATATCCATAAGAGATAGACTATATACCATCGCGGATTTTTTGTAGACCTTTTCAATGTGTACACTATGTAGTACATTATTAGTACTATGTATGCTACAGTTTATACAGTAATACGGAGTGCTGTGCCTAATTGCTTAGTTGGTTAAAAAAGAAACGTTGCTCACACTAGGAATTTCTTCTGTATCGTGGGTACATTTACAAGAATATAAAGTGGCATACACAACCAGACCCAGACAACTAATAGTAGGCCATAGAAATATTTGTCCCTGCGGGGATCGAACCCGCGATATGCGGCGCAGCAGTCTTTTGCTCAGCCACTGCACCAATCGTGTCTTCGTTAGATTTTTATAACACAATCATTTTCATGTTCCTATGTATTAAATATCTGCCACAACTGTTGGTGAACCTTAATTAATTAAATAAATAAAACAAAAACTCATAATTAAATATATAATAAAAAGCGCCGCGGTGGGTCAAAGGAAGAAAACTACTTGCGGACGAAGTTACGCGCAAAATCTATCTAATGCATAATATTCAAGTCGGTAAATTATACACGAACATATTTTAACAACTATTTGCGCATGCCGCATATTTTTATTCATTTATGTATTAATGAAATATAGTTTTATTACAGGTTTGTTTGTTTCGTACCACTAAACCAGAAATGGTTTGTATTGGTACTCACATTCATTATTAATGTACCCACTACACTTGTATTATTTGTTATTATTGACCCACAATATTTGTTCTGATTATTATTTATGTCCCAATTTTTTTTTTTAAATAATAACATGTCGAGCTTATTAAATGTTTATTTATAAGATAATTTTTCTGATAAGCTATTTCAAAGAATTTGCATTTATTTCAAACAAAAACTCTCAAATATCAATTTTATTCCTTTTATTCGAGGAATAAAATTGATACTTTAATAGTTATACGGCATTACAAGAATAATTATAAATTGAAACAATTGCTTATTTCTGGCGATTCGTATTTTAGGGTTTGATTGAAATATAATTGTTGAATTGTTTGATCTTTACAAAATAAATGTTGTATTATTAAAAATTTCACAAGAATGCCTTGAACAAGTTATTATGCCCCAGTATGTTCAAACATATGTTTAAAAAATCAAGTATGTACCCTACATTCGTATCGACTAATAAATTTTGCTATTTTGTACCAAACAAATATTGGTATATGCTTGCTAGAACCTGTTTTTTTCTTATACTGTTATTTATTTATAAACAGTAAATATATTTAAGCATTTATAATTATATCCTAATAAACAGAACTACACAAGTGACCATTTAATAAAAAAAAAAACTGCTTAATTAAATGATCTATATCCATCCAAAACATATTTTTTTCATATCCCACTTTTCATTAGAGAGTGAAAATACTGGGATACACGGACCATTTGAGTAGTTAAATAAAGCCAGTAAAATTAGGCTTTATTTATCTACTCAAATGGTGGGTGTATTATTTAGTACCTCTACGCTCGATAGATGGCGTTGCTCGATTTAAAAGCGCGCTATCGTTTGTTGCACACGATTTGGTTAGGGTCCCCGCGTTCTTGCTGTCAACACGCTCTACAGTGTAGAGAATTATATTTACTTTTGTTCTGGAATTTTTGAGAGTCCACTAACATGGACTTATAATATTGTGAGGCTTACCTATGCTATGAGGTTCTTTTGATTAAGTTTCCACTTTAATGGGATGTACGAACGACCTCATATCGTATGGATATCCTAAAGGATATCTAAAGGAATCGTTGTAAACAACGTGAGGTCAACTTATACTGGTAATTAATAGGTTGATGAGTCGTTCACCTGTTTGTGATAGTTTAATAATTTGTATTACTTATATTTTTACATCCACCCCAGACAAAAAAAGCAGAATCGAGAAATCAACAAAAAATACTTTTTTACAAAAAACAAAAAAAAAAACAACCGACTTCCACAGAAAACCCTGATGTCTTTCTCATGGGACCACCTTGGGAATGCCCTCTTTCCAACAGAAAAAGAATTATCAAAATCGGTTCATAAACGACGAAGTTATCCGGGAACAAACATAAAAAAGCATATACACACATCAAAAGTGTCTAGGGATCAACATATATTTTTGCAATAACTTTTCTCCTGATTGATATTAATTAAAATTTTCTTTAAGGATTCATCAAATAAAGTGTTTTCGTTTGTCACAGTAACGATAAACCAAGTCACCTTTGCATTAATAAAGAAATTTGCCATTTTCCTAATAAAGGGATATTTGACATTTGAACCACTAACACAAAAGTTCGAAAAAAAGACTGAAATAACAGTTTTCTCTAAAATTTTATTGGGTAACTTAAACAATTAATAATCCGTGTTTCTACCGCGAACACTAACAACACAAGAACATCGGTTTGGCATACTCAAAATGAGTTCATCCAAATCACGCTGTGGAATGGCTGCCCATGTTCGTTGCAACAACAAAAAAAGGTCTTCTTGCGACTGGATACCCTCCATATTCGGCAGAGCTCTTCTCTGTAGCATATCCCATGCATGCTCAATCGGGTTCAAGTCTGGCGACTGAGCAGGCCAGGGCAGGACATTGATGTTAGCTGCGGCGAGAGTCTGTCTTACAACTCTTGCGGTGTGCGGTCGTGCATTATCATGCATTAACTGAAATAAGGGACCGATTTGCACTTGTAGAGGAACGATGACGTCTGATACAATCGTTTCAGCATAAATTTGAGCGTTGAGGTTGCCTCTGATCCAAATCAACTCAGTTCTTCCGCCGATCCAAATACCCGCCCATACCATGATGGTTCCACCACTATAAGGATGGACTTCCTGGCAGGATTTTAATCGCTGTTGGCGTCCAGGGGTTCTCCAGTGTCGTATACGTCTTGTATCCGGTCTCATACCAAAACGAGACTCATCAGAAAAGCACACGAAACGCCATTGTTCTTCTGCCCAATTTCTGTGTTCAAGAGCCCATTGATATCGAATCCTACGATTGTGCATTGCTATAGGTGGTACCCGTAGCGGTCTTCGGGAATGAAGGTTCACTTCATGCAAGCGGTTTCTGACTGTTTGGTCGCTAATTAAGTTCCCTGAAGAGTGATGAAGCCTCACGGCTAACATCATGGCGGTTATTGTTGGAGCTCTTCGAGTTAAGATTTGAATGTATCGGTCTTGTCTCCGTGTGGTGCAGCGATACCGTCCTCCATGGCGCTCAGCCACGGTACCAGTGCTTCGGTAACGTGTCCAAAGTCGACTGATAACACTCTGACTTGTATTCAGAGCTAAAGCCACAGTACGTTGCCGGGAACCAGCTTCTATCATTCCCACGGCTCTGAGCATTTCTTCCCTGCTTAAATGACGTCGCCGCTCCATAATAACGTTGGTTTTAATCAGTAGTAGGGAAACAGTAGCACTAATAATGTCTTCAATGCGTTGTATGTTTTTATAGGGAAAATATTGACAGCTGATTTTCATCTTTTACTCGAATTTGATTCACAGTTCCTGATTCAAATTATGAAATGCACCAAAAAGGATCCATATAAATTTATAAAATCATAAATTTATTACAAAGCCACATCTCAATCTCAAGAAATCCGCATAAAAATGCTTGATCCCTAGACACTTTTGATGTGTGTATTATACGGTCGAATTGAGTAACCTCCTTTTTGAAGTCGGTTAAAAATACAATTACCTACTATTACAAAAATTACCATAGGCAGCTTGATCGCTTTTATATTTCTGTTTTGCAGTAATTGAATCATGTTTCCTGGGAAGAGAGAAAAGACTACCTAAATGACAAAGATAAAATGAGAGGACAGAAAACTGAGGAGGAAAACTGAGAGGACGTCCTGAAAGGACAGCATAGTCAGGTACTCGTGCGTGATTGATTAACCGCGCACACCGGTCGCGACCATACAATAAATAGTTATGTAAACAAATTAACGAATCAAAGGAAGTACGGTATGGACGACAAAGATGTCATCTTTTTCGTCCGTTTCGTACTTATTTTTATGCCCTTATCTACTTTTTTGTTTTCTTTAGAGAAAAGATAAAAGTAAAGACATAAGCTTAATAGTAATTCTAAGTACCTACTTATATTTAGTAAATAAGACCCTGACCCCTAAGGACCCATAAGGACCATGTCGACCCATAAGGATAATAAAGGTAAGGTAAACATGACCAAATATAATATAAAATTTTACGTAATCATCATAACAATACTAATGAATTTTAAAATAATCTTTTTTCCCGCGAATTAATTCCAACTTCCCCGAAATTTGGTGATATTTAGCTGCCCCCCTTCATCAGCGCATTTATTGCCTACTGCACATATATTAAGTTACCTCTTTTTGCGAAATAATACTTATTTTTATAGGTTTTTTTTTTAAGTTTAGCCCCGTTATGTGGGCATTAGTAGAATCAGTTATCGATACTTAACAATAGCAATTTGAGTATTTGATAAATTTGACAGGCTGTGTCGTCGATATCGACCGCGCTTGACGCTCTCATTGGTTGAGAGTTCTTACAACCTTGAAGCGGGCCAATCGGTAAGTCAAACGTGGTCGATATCGACGATGGAGTCTCGTAATGTAACCTCATGGTGAGATGATAACCTGATGATGAGAGAGACCTTTGTCCAGAAGTGGAAATTAGGCTGAGTTGATTGACATAAGTATAACTTACTTAAAACTAGCTGCCCAGTAGTCGTTGTCATGTTTCCTATAACACGGTCGCAGTGCAGCTAACTAATGTGAAGTTTTACAAACAAATACTACCTAATGTCGTGGTGGCCTAGTGTTTAAAAGACCAGCCAAGCCAGGTCAGGCAAGTACCAATGTAACTTTTCTAAAGTTATATGTTTTTCTAAGCATATCTTGGACACCAATGACTGAAGGTGAAAGAAAACATATTGAAGAATCCTGGACTTTCTAAGTCTGAAATCGCCAACCCGCATTGAGCAACGCTCAATCCTTCTCGGTATGAGAGGAGACCTATGCCCAGCAAAAAAAAGATGATGATGACTATCTAATTTCATTGAGATGAGTCCATTTGATTGAGATGAGTCCTAGGGCATAGGTACAGACGTACACATCATAAGTTAGCCTGGATAACTTAAATCGAAAAACATTCAGAGACTATCGGGATATTAGGTATTTGCTTAAATTTCGGAAAACACATCCCTTTACTAATAATTACTAGATACCTAACTGATATTTGTAAAATAGATTGTTCAAAGACGTGAATGATAAAAATGTGTGCTCAAATCCAACGATCGACTTTTGCATTTCCATATGATAATGAATAATCTGACTATCAGTAACCAATTCAAATCATTGTGAATTGGATCGGAAGATGTTCAACAGGAAATCGTAGTCATTGTAGAAAATCCATGCTTATTACTTAAAATCGAATGGCGATTGAAAATTTTTATTCAAACTTATTAGGTTAAGACTGACGTTAACCTGATGACTTTGAAAAAAACAAAAAGAAAGAAAAACTGTTTTGAAACTGATCGTTATGCGACAAAACGCTGACGCTTTGGGAACATGCTTTGTTAATCATGATAACACTGATTCGCCTAATTGTGTACTTGTAACAAAATTGAAGATTTACATGTCAGCGACACCTATACGTCAACATATTACACTACGTAGACGGCGAGCAAGTAAAATTCACAACTTTTTATTTTGCTAACTGCAACCTACTAGTTCTGCAGCTACTATTACTGTTTGCAGAAATCTACAGATGGAGCCACTTTTGCGGCTGACTCGTTGTACTATTTATAAATAAATAATATTCCAAGCAATGTTTTAATGTTCTAGGCAAAATATTCGATATTAATATACCTTCTTGACTCTACGTAATCCTGAGAAAAAGGATATTCGCAGACAAAAAGACAGACTGACGTCAAAGGGCTCCATTTTGTTACCCGACTGACAGGAAGGGTTATGTTTTTAGCCCATATCTTGTTTATAATGTATGTAATATTCTTTATTACCTTGTATCTCCAGAACCGCTAAACGGATTTTCACATTTGTGGTATCGTAAAATTTATCATAATAGCCAAAATGTTCTTAGATATTTGATATTAAAAAAACAAAATGGCGAATGTTTGAAGCCATATTGTGAGGTAAAAAAGAAAGATCTACCGACCATACCGAGTTGGGTATCAAAATGAATGATTTTAAACACTGATTCTAAATATTATTAAAAAGAAAGAAATAAAAAAAGGTATGATTTCGAAACAAAAAACCCCAAAGCATTAAAATCTAACAAACTGAACGAAACGCAGAAACAAGTTGAACAATCGCAGTTGGGGGACTTCTTTGCTAGATAAACGAGTGTTCTATAGAACAGTCCCCCTGTTTGTTCTACTTGTTTCTGCCTTTTCAGTTTGTTTTTCGATTTTTATGCAGGCGGGTTTTTGTTTGTAAATATTTTTTTTATTAATATTATTCGTACGGCACACTAATAACGACTTTGACGATAAGAGCCTTTACCTAATGTCGCGCAAATATAATAAATTATCATTGTAACTCATGACAGTGAGATTGCATAAAAAATGCTTAGAAAAATAACAAAATATTCTATTTATAATTATGACTTTCAAATGCATTTTTATATTACTGTTTGAGTTTTTGAATGTTTTACGTGCATAATAAACTGAAATAAAAATAAACTTCTGTTTTCTTTAACAGTTCGTAATGTTTGATGAAAACCAAGTAAACCGGACCCTGACACTAGAATTGCGATAAATATGTAAGTATATCTATGAACTCCATAAGAGAGAACAGTCTTTACCAAGAGATGTAGCCCGCTAGTGCTTATTTTATTTGGATGAAAATGCGATGAAAACAATTAAATAAAAATAATATAAGGAGGAATTTTACAAAACAAAACCAAGCTAGACAAAATAACTAACATTATCGGAAAGACTGAGATCATTTCCGCATTGAAATAATCAGTGCCCAACAGATGTCAGCATCTCTATGAATACGATAATTCCCCATTGGAATGAAAAGAAATGTAAATTAATTCATAAAATAATAGATACTACCTACCTATTACTTACTGCAGGATTTCTTTTTTGACGAGTAAATACGCAACGAATTACAATGTTATAAAGTTCGGCAAATAGAAAAGTTCACTACGTTTTTGTGGACAAATCAAATTATTACCTAGTTGAAAGTTTTAACAACTGTCGAAGGTCAGCAACATAATTTTATGAAAAGTAATTCAGTAAATCTCGAATGAAGGACGATAGAAATGCCACAAAATGCTTCGTATTTTCTCGTATCCTGTAGTTGATTTACATTTTCACGCATGCGCATTACATTCTCAACGTGTCCGCCTACTGATGTTTCATGAGCTCCTAGTAACATTTAGCAACTTTGTACTGACTTGGTTTAGCACTAACAAGCAAACTTGACTGCAAAATGAAACTAACTTAGCTAAACTTCTTCCAGTAAGTACATATCATAGTGTTACTTAAACAAAGTGCTACTTAACTATCTGGGTCATTTGAAAAGTTCTTAGCCTACCATGGTTAAAGTTATTGTTTTTTTTTATAACTACCCTCATTTTGTAGTTACATTATTTAACAACATGTATGCATAGTTTTGTTTATCTTTATATACAGTAACTCATTGGTCGTTTACATATGATACTGTAAGTCGAGTCAGAGCTATTTTTGAAAATGGATAAAATTGAACATCGTGCAGTGATAAAATACCTGAATTTGGAAGGTTTAACTCCAAAAGCTATACATGAAGACATGTCTGCTACTTTGAGTGAATCTGCTCCTTCGTATGCGACTATTAAAACTGGGTGGCGGAGTTTAAACGTGGTCGTGAGACCATTCAAGATGAGCCCCATAGTGGCCGGCCTTCCACAGCTTCCACTGATCAAAGCAAAAAAAAAATCTATTTAATCTATTTATCTGATGGAAGATTGACTGTCGAGGAAATAGCTAAGATTGTAGGCATCTCATCTGAGTGAACACATCATATAATTACTACTGAACTTGGATTCTCTAAGGTGTCTGCGCGGTGGGTACCGGGACAAGCAGTCCCGGTACCCATCAGTCTGACAGACCATTTGATCTTCATAATGGATCGGAGACATTTAAGGTGAAAACGATCTAGAGTACGGATGTGGTAACGGTATACACACCATGTCTCAACGGAATATAGAAGGTTTGGCAGCCCAATTGCCATATATACGCATATTTTCGTAGCTAGCTTAAGGTCATGTAAGCAGAAGACCTTGAAACACAACTTGCCAAACTGCACCTAGAACTTATAGTGTTCCCCAGATAACGAAACTTGTCTACTTGCTTCAACACTAAACAAACAATTATATAAATAAGAAACTTAAACATTGAAATTACCCATAATTTCTTGCTTCCTAATTTTTTGTTTCAAGCTAACAAAATGCGAAAAAAACATCGTCGTAGTAACTTCTTTGAATATTATCGATAACTTTATATCGACATGATACAAACCCTACCACATTTTTTTTTAAGTTTTTGCATTGCCATTTAAAAATATTTGCAAACAAACGTATAAAAAAATTATCGTGCTAAAAACGAAATGCAAACGAAAATTGCAAAACAAAATGCGCTTTATGGCCTAAAAGGTCTATTATACTCAAAAATCGCAATAAACTGAGTGTTATAATAATTCGTAAGCAAAACTCATCTAAAATAAAATTCTAAAACAGTTTTTGATGTTTGTACAAGACAAGTTTCACTTAATTTGTTTACTTTTCAATATTTATTTACCCGATTTCAACTATACTAGGGTATTAAATCGGATCTGGCAACATAGACCACACTAGCCACCTGCCGGGCAATAGCTGAAGGTATTTTATATAAACTTATTTCATTTTTACTATTTTGATATCTCGAATTGTCGATCTAATTTTGCTATATTTTAAAGTCTGTCTATAAAGTAGTGAAAATAAATGAGGGCGCTGCGATCGTGCATATAGCAACCCTGTTCACGTGATTGAAATCATTTTGATACTAACACATTATTTTGTACTAGAAGCAAAACTGGATTTAATGAAAACACAAATCTATGTTCTCTGGCGCTTAAATAAAATAAGTAAAACAAAAAATAAAATCATACATATTTACTAATATATGTTTTAACGTCATTTTACCAATGAAAAGTATTCCAAAACATAATAATTGCTTTCATCATCTGATTCCAAATATTCTTCGTTAAAAAGTATTTTCATTCCAAAGCCTAGAGCACAGGCGTAGAGTAGCCAGCCTTTCGGTGTTCTATAGAATGCATTTTGGGGAGTGTGCGAGGGAATTGCATGATTTAACTCCCCCATCTCCGTTCCACCATCGGACGACCCGTCGTACGGCGAGTTTCCACCCTTACGTTATTAACACCACTATGATCCGGACGAAGCGTTTCGCCTCCTCCTTTATACTGCGTATATCGAGGGACTGCAAAAATTTGCCAGCGGCGGTGCTTCCGTCGGACTACAATTTGAGTGTCTTCAAGGCTAGAGTGAATATGATCTTAATAAGCTAGTACGCTTTACCATTAACGATTGCGTCACTGCTTACCATCAGGCGGGATTGCGATCAAGCGCTAGTTTACAATTTTTTTTTTTTTCAAGATATCTTGATAAAGGGTTTACTCTCATATTTTCCTGGAAGCGTAAAAATAATCATATGTAATTTCTATCAGAAGATGGATAGCACTAATTTTATTCATTTTTAAAATCAGTAGTAAATTAATTAATCTAAAATATCAAAACGCACTACAATATGGCCTGCTTATACTTGCAGTCTAAGCTATAAATGCAAAGGGTTTACTCTCATATTTTCCTGAAAGAGTAAAAATAATCATATGTAATTTCTATCAGAAGATAGATAGCACTAATTTTATTAATTTTTAAAATCAGTAGTAAATTAATTAACCTAAAATATCAAAACGCTCTACAATATGGCCTGCATAAACTTGCAGTCTAAGCTATAAATGCATAATGTAAACAATCCCCATTTTAGTCTTAAAATCGTTTACTTAGTAAATTTGAAACTTCTAGTAGATAAAAACAAACAACATGGTTACATACCTGTTCTAGCAACTGTTCAAGCATACATATCATCCATATTTGATAAAATTTGTCCAGCTCGGTGTACTAACAAACATTGATGATAAACTTTAAAAATAATTTTCCGAGCTCCTCTCCGGTTGGTTTTTCTCATATTCAACACATTTCTTCGATGTTTTGTTTAAATAGAATTGATAATTAATACAAATTTCAATAAATAACAAGCCACAAAAAAAATCGGTGACTGCCGATGACAATTGATGTACTTAATTATATATATATTTACTTATTATATACTTACACTAAGATTTAGTTTTGCCCTACTTTTAAAATTGTTAGTTCATGAAACATCCATTTTCACGACTTTATAGACGTATACTAGATGGCGGAACTGAGACATGGGATCACAGTTTTTCTATTCCATTTTGAAACATTGCCTCTCTATTTATCTTAAATCTCTTTGACTGACATTCACTAACTAGTGTTCCAAGGTTCTTAACAAAAAAGAGGCTAACGACATCCTTTATTTGAATATTTTTTTCCGAAACTTCTCTATAGTTTCTGTATTTCTCTTTAGCATCCATAGCGCGTTTTACTGTCAACGATTGCACCATTGCTTACCTTTAGGCGGGATTGTGGTCAAGCACTAGTTTACAATTAAAAAAAAACGAAGATTTTTTTTATTCAATTTATCTTATGAAAATACACGTAAAACATTCAAAATTCCAACTATAATATAAAACTGATTTTAAAACACAAAATTAAAAAAGAATATTTAGTTATTTTTCTGATCATACACCGTTGCTACGCCGTAGCGGGTAGCCACAATTACGTTATGCTTTAAAATTCAAGCACCATATAAATACTTGAATTCACTGTTATATAAATAACATTGTCGTTTTATTATATTCATGCGACTTTAATGGCTAGCATGTATGAATGAAAAAGTTAAGCTCATCGTTGTCTGTGAATATCCTTTTTCTCAGGATCACGTGGAGGTAACAAGTTTAAATTAATAAGCAATACCCTGTGACGCTAGATCGCCCATTTCATAAGAGAATGTTTTGCCTGGAACATCATTGTATGAAATATTATTGAATTATGAAAAGTACGACAAGCTAGCCGCAAAAGTGCCTCCATCTGAAGATTTCTGCAAACAATAATAGTAGTAGATTGCAGTCAGCAAAACAGAAAGTTGTGAGTTACATATACTCGCTCGCTGACTACGTAGTGCAATATGTTGCCGTATAGGTGTCGTTGTAAATTTATGGATTTAACAACTCCTTGCTTATAATATCCTGCACCATAATTGCGCAACACACTTTTAATCAGAATCTACATGATTTTGGAGCAAATTTTTAAACTAATGCATCATATGTTCGAAGAATTGGTCTACTCAACACGTTAATGCCGCAATGAATCAATATCCAAATGAAACCAATTCCTGCCAATAAAATTCCACATAATTCCCTCCAGGACTCGAAATATGATTGTTGTTGCGACAAAATATGATTCTTTATACTTTATAGTTAACAGATCTATGAAGTTTTATTAATTTTACTCATTAGCTGTGGCCTGATCTTAAATAAATCATCATACAGAGTGCTGCTTGATCTGGAGCTTAATGTATCTTGGCAGGCTCTTTACATACTTCGTGTATTGCTTTTTCGTCGCGAATACTTTTTAAATGGTGAACGATGACATTGTTCGGCGTGTACCAAATACTCAGGAATAAATACTCGAAGACATGTGAAATCCATCAACTCACTCTGAACCCCCGTGGTAGGTATATAAGAAATTTTGTATCACACGTTGGGTCACATTATAGAAGTTGTAATACGGATCTCTATTGTTTTATAAAATATTTTATAGCCGATATTTATCAGGGATAATGTCGGATTCGAATGGTAAAAGAATATTTCAAATTGGTCCCGTAGTCTAAGAGCGTAGGTATGCAATGCAAACCATCATAGAGACTTTCCTTTTTATTGTTGCGTCCTCTTATATTAGTTTAAGTTGTGTTCTAAGGGTCCTTCAATGAAACTCCTTAAACGCAGCACATTTTAATACACACATAAAAAACGCAAAACAACCATTGATAAAATATTAAACAGATACGATATATTCTAACAAACTGACCAAAAAAAAAAAAATGTGCCGAACACAGCAGCAGCACACATGCATATTTTTATTCGGCATACATTGGTAGTGTGAGTGAGATGGGGCGCAATCTAAAGCATAGGGGAGAGCAGGTAGGATTCGTACACTTTTTATTCTAAGCCTTGTAAAAGAAAAACGAGTAACAATTGCAAAACGATTTTAATACCCTTGTATAGCTACATTATCAGGCTTCAAATGTAGTGGTGTTAAATTTTCATAGAAGTAATTACCACCGATATATAACGATTTTATCAAAAAATGGAATTCGTACGAAAGCTCCCCATACGCGGGGTAGCTTCGTACACAGCATGGGGATGATTCGTACGTAGCGGGGAGCCTTCGTACACAGTAATAAAAACTAGACTTTACTGAAAATTAAACATTTATTGAGACCCTCAAAGGCACAAAACATCTCTATAATCTAGATTTCTAATAATTAGGTTAACAAATTTTAATTGTCATCAATAGGTAAGTCTTATATTGCAAATTATACTCAAAGAGATCATTTTCGAATTTAAAGATGCTGGTTGTTTAGAAACAACAGTAAAAACGAAATAGAAATAGAAACCACGTCCGACATATAAACTGTCCCTTCATTTTTAAAATCGGGAAAAATACATTTCTGTCTCTGGTTCTGGTCCCTGTTCTTTCTCATAAAGGAAATTTTGTATTCTGTGGGACTGTATTTGATTTCTACCTACCCAACATAATGTTTAACAGATTTTTCCTCTCAAACTTTACCAACACGAAGCTGCCTTTTTATGTTTTCTGCCATAACCGGTACTTTCTTTTCAGCATCAGATCCGTCAGACAACTCGTCGCCAGGAGAACAAGAACTTTCTCCTAAACTTATTAAATCATCTTCATCTTCGCTATCAGTCTCAATTGAGTCCTTTTGTCTTTTTTGTTTTTTATTTTGTATTTTTATCTATTCTCTTTTTCTCTGACACCAACTTTAAAGCTTGTTTCATTTCCTTAGCCCTCTGTTTTACTTATTGCTTATGCTTTTTTTTTTACTTTGGTTTATTCTATATCTTCCGGTCTATTTTTTTCAGGAGTATCCGTATATATTCTAGATATTCTGGGTGTTTTTCATTTTTGGCCTTATCAAGTGTACTTCTATCCACTTTTGGATATGGACGAATAATTTCTGGCGTTATAATTCCCACACTTGAGGTAGATGGTAAATCAGCAGGGGGACGTAGGCCCTGACATCGATGGCTGATCTTGGTGAGAAGAACTTGGGAATCCATAAGATCTCGTTGCACTGGTATTCTAGGGTTTTCTGAGACTTAAATTTGAGTTTCATCTACGGAAACTCTCCACCCAATCTTTACTAGCCATTGCATTATAATCCCAGATAGGTGGTTAATACAGTTTATTTGCTTTCGCAAATTCATAAGCCAGTCTCCTCACTTGTCAAAATTGTCAATCAATGGTGCATTTTTAGTAGTCTAAGAAAAAAAGCCTCCACTCTAGGAGTGAATACTTTATTTGATGCGCGCTTTGAACTGAAACACGCACTGGAGTATTACCTTCCTTTTGAGCTTCTTTGTGGTATTTTGGCTTTCAAGTGTCGTTGGTTTAATTCCATGTTTTTGAGCGGCCATCCTAATCAATATTTTTTTTTTCAATACTCCCTTCATTGCAGATTTCATAGCCTCTTCATCTACATATCCCGTTCTGGTCCCCTTTTTTATACATATATTCGCGACATAGTTCTGAAATTATACAATAATGAGAGTTTTAGCAACAAACCATAGTAAATTTCATACCACTTCTTGATTGTTTAGGTTCGTACATACATCGGGGTGGATTCGTACAGTATGAATCCACCCCACCTGCAACTGTACGAAGGTACCCCAACCAAAATTTTCAAAAAAGTATACCAAAATAAAAATCGCCTTCTTGTTAATCCCCAAACTCACGTTAAAAAAGCAAACTACAACATTAATTCATTATGCATAATAAATAACTTATATAGTTTGATCATTACTTACGGAATTAAACAATTTTAAATAGGTATCCAAAAATTATTTACGTCGAGCGAAAACACCTATCAACTGGCTGCGGTGAACACAATGGCTGCACTGACTGCCCGCTCCACGGCAAGTCCGAGCATATGAGGGGCCATTATGCACAAAGACACAAAACGTTCCGACGTATTTGGTAGTGGAGATATGACTACTGTACGAATGCTCCTGTTGTACGAATCCTACCTGCTCTCCCCTAGAGAAGAAAAAGATGGCTAGTGTTTGTCGTTTGCGCTGTTAGTGTTTGTCGTTTGTTTTTACGAGTGTATCGAGAGTGACTAAAGCGAGATACAGGACTTACTTCCTTTTGTACGCTTCATTTTTAGTGCGCTAGTGACATATCTACCTTAGTTTAATATTTTATCAATGAAAACAACACATACAAATTTTAATTTTAAAAAATTGTTTTCGCATTTGATACTTAGTATTTTCTTATTATTTTCGATATTATACAACAACGGTTATTTTTTAATAATCTTAGTTAACAATAACTACGCGTAAATTATAAGTATAGTATGTACGTAGTCCAAAGTAAGGTGCCTAAACAACTAAAATGGTTGTATAAAAATTGCATGAATTAATTGAAAGTGTGGCCTCTATTATGTATAAACCATAGAACAAGTAGTAGAGTATTTGCTATGTGTTTAAAACATATCAAGCCATCAATAATTTGAAAGAAATGGTTGTCATGGTGACGCAATCTTCAGTGCTGTCAAAAATTGACATAATTTAGTAAATGTTGGACTCATAGATGTAGGATTTTTTTGCTACGGCTTTTTTTTTATTATATAAATAATCGATAATGAAATATTTATCGTAAGCCATCGTGGACAACACTAGTTTTCACTCAAACATTGTCATTTACGCACACATGTGTATATATTTTTTTGACACAGTATCGAGTCGTTTATGTGTATCTTTTACTTCATATAACTATGGTTGGATATAACATAATTTATGTAGAACTGACATTGGCGATATCCGCCATTATTTTGAAATATATTTTTTTAAATTTCTATAATTTGTTACACGTGTTATTGGCAAAATTGTTGTATCCAACCACAGAGGCCATTGAAGAGTTGAAGTAGTTTTCACTCTAAAGAAAAGAAAGATAGTAAAAGTTGATGTTACAATGTAATCGTGGAGTTTTCACGGGAAAGCTAAGATGAGTGTCACGCGCATTTTAAATTGGACTTTTAAAATTATTTATACAGGCGTTTACTAAATAATTCATGAAGAACATTTAAATATCGCAGCATAGTGGCCACATCATGACTTTGCATCAAACCTTCCTCATAGACGGTTCACGCGGCCGTTTTTACATGCTTTTTATGAGCTTCACTTGTATGTTTGCTTGCTTGCTTGTTTGTTTGCTTGCTTGTTTGCTTGTTTGTTTGTCCGTCTCTAATTCTTTGGACTACGAGTGAGCGGCTGATTACTGTAAAATGTCCCACCGTTTTCAATACGTTCGTTAGTTCGTTTGTTTTTAAAAAGATTATTGAACTAAAAAGTTGGAAATAAATATAGTTTAAAAAACTAAGAAAACATGCTTTTAAAAAACATCAAACTTCAAACTTAAAAATAATTTAAAAAAAATCGTGAGGCGCTTAATACATAAACAAAAATTATGGCACAAACCGCCTGACGCTTTTTTAAAAATTATTTTTAACCACTTAGTTTTTTCAACTGTCATTGGCAATATCCGCCATTATTGTGAAATAAAATGTTCAATGATTTTCTATAATTTCTTACAAGTGTTATTGGGAAAATTGTGGTATATATTCCACAGAGGCCATTGATCAAGAGTTGAAGTTGAATCTCATCTTGATAAAAGAAGAAGAACACAATGTAATCGTAAGTAACTTACGATTACATTGTCTTCTGTTATATTAGAAGGTATAGTGTTTAGTAGGAAAAAAGTAATATCTATAATGAATTAGGTCCAAACACAAGGTAACTACTGTAAACCGTTGAAGATTTCCCCGAACGGCCAGTTGTGTTTGTTTTCATCTTCAGAGCCTTAATGACAATTACAACCTATCTAGGTATAAAATTCTTATCAATACAAATTAATCAAGCTCAAACTCGAAGTAGCTGCTGTGAAGCGTTAAGGAGTTCCCTTGACTGTATAGGGTCTTCATCATCAGATCTACTGCAGACCTTTATTTTAACCCATATGGGTGTAAAGTACTCATCAATATATGTGAATTAAATCCAAACACAAAGTTGCTACTGCACGCCGCTGTGGAGTTCCCGGAACTGGCCTTTGTCTTCATCATCAGAGCCGTTATAACAGTCACAACCACCGAGGTGTAAAGTTCTTATCAATACAAATTAATCAAACACAAAGCAAAGTAGCTGCCGTGAATCGTTGAGGAGTTCCCGGAACTGGCCTTTGTCTTCATCATCATAGCCCTTATGACAGTCACAACCACCGAGGTATAAAGTTCTTATCAATACAAATGAATCAAGCACAGACCCTAGGTAGCTGCTGTGAACCGTTGAGGAGTTCCTTCGACTGTCTCCCGGCTCCATCATCAGATCTACCCCAGACCATTTATTACATCGTAAAATAAAATACTTAATGAAAATACTTAGAAATGCACTAGTCAGCCATACAATTTTTGAAAGTTTCCCTTGATTTTTCTGGTCTTCCATCATCAGATCCTGACCTGGTGACTATGGGACCAACTGGAAAGTATACCCTTTCAAACAAAAAAAGAATTTTGCAAATTGGTCCAGGCGTCTTCGAGTAATCGGGGAACATACATAAAAAATTAAATATTTCGACTAATTGAGAACTTCCTCCTTTTTTAGAAGTCGGTTAAAAAGGATCGGTAACTTGTACTAGAAATTAAATAGTAAGTTATTAATTTCAGTACTTTTCCACTTAGCCGTACAAATTGGGATAATGTTTACGGTTACGGGGATAAGTACATAAATTACATAACTCATTTATAATGAAATAGATTCATAAAATATGTAGGTATGTGTAGTATATGTAGTACAATGATTACGAGCTACTTTGTGATTTTTAGGGTCCCGTACCTAAAAGTCCGTTTGTCCGTCTGTCACCAGTCTGTATCTCATGAACCGTAATAGCTAGACAGTTGACATTTTCAGAGATTATGTATTTCTGTTGCCGCCCATACAAGAAACTTGATTTTTTTGCCGTTATTTGCTCCATATATAACGGAAATAGATACACGCTTAAAATATTCACAGAGTATTTGGTTATATGTATATTAAAATTAAAAATAAATAATTAAATTAAAATAAAATAAATATTGTAGGAGGGCTCCCATACAACATAGCTACGTGATATTTTGCCGTTTTTAATGATAATGGTACGGAACTGGTTCGCCAGACTTTGCTCCAGCAGACTACCATTTTTGTCTTGATTTGGACAATTATTAGATTTTCAGTACTAATCGGCAATCTTAAACTTTAACGCCTGTTATATTAAAAGAATTATATAAATGATGATGATGATGGTGTTCCCGGCCGATTTCGGCCACGGCGACCACTTCGACTCCTAGCCGATTATTTGGCGCACATGCGCCCGAAGATGGCTTATGTAGCCTATCTTGGCGGCGAAACTTCGTGCACACTGAGGGCACGTAAGCACGCCGTCGACGTAGTAGTATGTGATGGCAGAAGGTGGGCGAGCCTTTAATTGGACGCGTTTGGCATCGAGGTCAGCTTTGCGCTGCTCCTCAAACTCGCGTACTTGTCCGTGCACCATTCTACGCCGTTCTGACCGTTTTGCTGCCAAACGCTCCCATTCAGAGGGTTCTATATTGCATCTCTTCATGTGCCGTTTTAAGACATCCACAAAGCAAGGCGGACAACTCCTCCAGTTCAACCGGAGGAGTTGTCCGCCATGCTTTCGCTTGCCCTCCTCCAGCTCGGAGAAGAAGATGCGCTTCGCCACTTTTTCGTCCGCCATACGTGATACGTGTCTGCACCACCGAAGCTGTAGACGCATTAAATAAGCCTCAATACCACCAACATTAGCTCGTCGCAGGACTTCGGTTCATCAGACATCCAGTGATTCATTTATATTTTCTAATAATTTGCATGTTTTACATGACTTCACTTTTGTCTCAATCTATTCCTCTCCAGTACACGAAACTGCGAGCCAGTAGTCTCCTGTCATAGCGGTTGTCCTCGGCTCCTCCAAAATGGGTAAACTGATTTTAATGAAATTCGTTAATACATTCGTTAGGCCTCTGAATTGGTTTTTATCTATTTTTTTATATTACTACTATTTACGTGAATGAAACAGCGGGTCGCAGCTAGTAAATAAATATATATGTTTACTTCTAACCACCACAGGCGACGCCCTGGGGCCCTAGTCTGCTATTGCAATAGTGTCAAAATGCTCGACTTTTAATACCATAATGACCGATTTTCACAAAATCCTTAATCTGCTAACAAAATGGCGTGCCAAGTGGTCAATCACTGAACGAAATGGCATAACACGGTAATCTTGTAAAAAATCGCAAATCAATGACTGACATACGCGGTAATCTGCTAAAATTTTGACAGTTCTTTTGATCATTGAACTGTTATGATGACGTCTTTGTACAAACATTGCTTTTCGAAGCGAGGCAGCTCGATGGTGGCGGTGGTTTTGTACAAAAAGCGTGATATCTATTGTGTTTGTGGAATATTTGAGAATGTTTTCACTACTAGCAAATATTCTTGAGCTAGCCAACGCAGTGGATGCTAGAGAAAGAAGATAAGCAGGAGACGTGGAACTCATATCGCTTGACGAGTTTGAATACGAATCCCTTTACTGATATTCCCGAGGCGGAATTTGTGAAAACGTTTCGCCTTGAATATGTCTCATTAGGAGGGTTAATTGAAGAACTCATTCTCCATATGGCCAGACTGCATCGAATCGATAGCGTATGGACAGAAATTAAGGTGAGGAAACGTAATTTGACAATTGATGTATTATTCTATAGTAATCTATAGCTACAAACACGACATAGATTAATGTTATATTTTTATTGCAGATTCTAATAGCACTTGCATTTTATGCATCGAGGTTCTATGAGAATTTTTATTGCTCAAGGTGCCCTCCATAAAGTTTCACACATTACTGTGTCTACTGCAATCAATGAAGGAACAAAGACTTTGAAACTAAAAAATATACCACAAATATTGCAAACATGCCAAAAGCATTATTGCCACCTGATGAAGATTATGCAGGAACACTGCGGCAGGTATGTAATTTCTTTTAACTATGTTGGTAAAGGTACATAATAGTTGGACTTTTATTAGTTACTTTATTTATTTATAGTTAACTAAAATGGTACAACGTTAATTACATTAATTAACTTAAAAACTACTACTAGAACTAACATGCAACAGTGGACTCTCTCGCATACTTTCTTTCACAGAAGATCAAACATACACCCATAAGCTTATTCCATTCATCTGCAATCCTGTCACAACATAAATGAAACCACTATACCTATTAAAATTCAACATTTATTTATAACTATACATATATCTATTTTCTCATAAACTAAATATCAACTTTACATTAAGTCAAAAAGTTTTATTATACAAAAAAAAAGACATTTTGTCATTTAAATAATAAAACACACCAATAATCAGTCTTTTAATTTAGGAGGAAAGCAATAAAAAGCCCCTAATTATCAAGACCATAGCAGGGTGAATCGGGATCTTCTTGAAGGTTGATCGGGATCACTGCAGCACTGCACTTTTGTTGACATACTGTGGAAAAATGCATAAAATAAATTAGCAGGTATGTAGTGTAAACCCTCCTCAATATTCTAGGAAAATATGAAAATACTCTAATTATTATTAAAATGATTTAACTCTTTGTTACAGATCCACCGCAGTATTGCACAAAACAGAAATTTAAAATAAATTATTATTCTTTTTAATAAACACTGTTTCATTTACTTTTATATCCCTTTGTAACCCATACTGCTAGACATATCTTCTATGGACTATTATTATATTATTATATGGACATACTTAGTAGGTTATAGGTTGTTCAATATTTTAGATCTCTTCTAAAATATATTTAATTAAACTAGCTTTTAATAAATTGTCAAATTTACCTCTTGCATTCTCCAGAAATCTGACTCAGAATCTGATGACATTATAATTCTGCAGGGTTTCTGTAAAATAAAACTAACTTTAATAAAAAATTCCAACTTATACCTATATAATGTGAAATTTGTAACCTAGCGCTTAGTATGTAGTTGCCATAAAGATTTTAAATTCTGGCCAATGTACTACTGATTTAAACCTACATCTAACACAAGCTTAGCGGGGGGTTTTATATTTAATTGTTATGATATTGTTTTCAAAGCTACTTAATTCTTATTGTGGGTGTTGTATAAATAAATAAATAAAACACCCAATGAGTGGAAGTTTTCATTTTGAATAATTAAGTTTATTCTACTAAACTTTCATAAAGATGAATTACGAATAATAAACACTACTTAATTACCTTTTTTGACACAGATGTCTCGGTGAACTTGAACTATTTTTGCTGTGATGGAGCTCTGTCGATTAATGACCTTAGTCAAGTCGTTGATGGTCTGAGCATGCAAAAGACGACTCAGCGTTTCTGACTTCAATAGCATCCAGCCTTGAAGGATGATGCACAAAAATATAGTACTCTGTGATGATGCAGCTTGGAGTTTACAAATCACACTTCGCCTTTTATTGACGCGGCTGTAGTGGCCAGGAGCCATATCTCGGCCTAAATTTGCTGATTGTTTTATTCTTGTTTTTCTTTATGTAGTAATTACAATTTTAATAATATAAACAAAATAAATACATATCAAAACACCAGCTGTTAAAAAAAAAAACAAATAAACGTCAGTCAGTTTGTATTAATGTCACATTTGACTTTAACAGATAACAAAATTTTTAGTTTTATAGTTTCACAATAATGTTTTTTGCTATTTAATAACTATTTTCTACTCTAGACTGCTTATAAAACTTGTAATTAATATTTAAAAATACATATTAACAAAATCTTCCTTAAAGAAATGTTCAAATTAGGTAGTAGTTTTTAGAAACTCATTTCTACTAACGACTTTTATAATAATGGCAATACAACAATGACCATTCCGTTAAGAAATCAATGACCGATGTTCATGATAGAGCAGATTAGGGGCTAATAGCAAAATGACAATGGAAACGTGCTGGAATGACAAAATTATATAAAATAGCAGACTAGGCCCCCTGGTCGGAAGACAACCTTGTACAGCCGGCCATCGTAGGCACGTGTTTGCGGGCGGGGAACAGCGGGACCACTCTCAGGTCAACAGCGCGTTGAATTCCATGAGCGCTTCAAAGAGATGTCAGCACTGAAGTCAGGACTGATGCCTGCCACGGCTGCGGGTTGTCCGAAAGAATATCTCTTTATCTAGCTCCTGGTGCACAGGCAAGTGAAGGAACACGGTTGGATTTTATTTAGTCAGTGATATTGACAACCCTTCCTCTCTGCCCAGAGAAGTGGTCATTTGATGATTTTCCTCCCAGTATATAAAAAGGCGGAACTTTAAAAGCGCTCGAACGCGGTATTTTTATTTACATATATAATAATACTTACTAGTATCAGTCCCGGTTCCGATACCTTTTTTTTGTTTTCGGGGGCTTCAAATTGCACCCGACCCCCGAGGAATTAGGTCGGGTAGTGTGGGACCACGGAATGCAATGTTTACACCTACACTAGGAGATCATGAAATAAAAGTGATTGCAACGGCAAATTGTTCAGCACAGTTTCGCGCCAATGGTTGCTACATATAATAATATTATCTACATAGATATGTGGATGACACATGTAGCAACTACGTAGCTACGTGTCTGGAACAGGAACTGATACTACTAGTAGTATAAAACAAAATGAGCAATATTTTTACTATCAGTTCCCTTACATTGACGTAAAATGGCATAGCTATTATCGTAATCTGTTGGAAACTTAGAAACAGTTACTTTGAGGACATATTATTATGCTGAGGCTGGTCAGCCTTTAAATAAGCGGAATTGTAAAAGCGCCCGAATCCGTTATTATTTACCTATTTAATAATACTTACTTAATTAAATATCAGTTCCGATACCAATACCTACGGAATGCAATGTTTACACATACACTAGGAGATCATGAAATAAAGGAGATTGCAACGGCAAACTGTCCACCGCAGTTTCGCGCCAATGGCTGCTACATATATTAGCTACATAGATATGTAGATGACATACCTCATCAAAAACATAAATGTAATATGAGAGCCAAGTTCAATATAATTATAATATATGCCTTAGTTGTTTGACTTCAACGACAAAAGAAGTGAGATCTAAATGGGTGCCAAATTCAATGATCAGTCCTGAAATTCATTTTTATTAACATAAAATTTAATTTCATATTATAACTTAGGATAATTTATATTAAAGCCTAAGGTCTGACTTGGCTAGTTTTCATTCATTTAGTTGTTGAAGTCAACAACTAAGGCATATATTATAATTGGGTTGTATCCTAAAAATTTATTTAATGTCCATCAGATAGATTTATAAAAAATATTGACCACGTATTTTTTTTTTCTTTCATTCAAATATTTAGGAAGATATATTGATTTGAAATGTCGCATGACGTCACGCCGTGGTACAAAATATATCACGGCGTAACGTAAATAGCCCCCACTCCGTAACTTTAATACGTATAATCTCAGTAGTTTTTGGTTATTTCGACAGAATAAAAAATACGGGTTCATTTCTTTTATTATCTATAAGACGGACTATTATTTTTTTTTTTTATTTTCATACCTTTGATACATCCCTATTATATTGAACTTAGCTCTCATATTAAATTTATGTTTTTAATGAGATATCATTACTTTTTGTAGGTAAATTATTAGTAGGTAACAAATGTAATACCAAGTGGTTTTTAATAAACTACTGTATTTTCTTACATTTGCGGGATATGTCTTTTTTGTGTTATTTTTTATATTTTATTGTATCTTTGTTCAATGTTAATGTTTGGACGAATTGCCCATTCAGTATCCCGAATTTTATTACGCGTTTTCTGTTTATAGGTACTTAATTTGGCCAACTCGGTATAACGTGTACAGACGGTTGTACTCTACAATGAAGCTCTGTTGTGTCTTAATTTTATTTGGATCGAAATTTATAAGATGTACTCCATCTAAGGTTTTAACTCAGGAGAATCCAACGTAAGCCTGCCCTTTACTAAATATAGAGGTGCTCAGGTGCCTATGTCGAGAAGAGCACTATCAAGTATCACTAGTTTACCATAATCTATGAGTCATTTGACATGCATGTTGTTATTAATGAAGTGGCAATGGGCTGGTCATATTAGCAGTAGCCGTAGACTGAAAATTGATTAACGTGAGGTAAAAACCTCAGGCTAGGTGCAGTGACGATGTTCGCAGGATTTCTAGTAGCAGCTGGATGACAGTTACCGAAAAGTCAGTTGAATGGCGTAAAAAAGGAGAAGATAATTACCCAGCAATGGCTAAAGGCATTAGCCTATAGCCATTGCTGGGTAATTCAGTAGTTATTGGGCAGTTAAGTAGTAGCGACAAGGGCCTGTCACTGAGGTCACAGGAGGAGGTCACGCTCTCCCTTAGGATTTCTTAAGGAACCTCGCAGACCGCCTTTAGGGCGAAATTGGAAATTTCAAAAATTATAGAAATAAGAAAGTTTGAAGTGGCAATGGGCTGGTCATATTAGCAGTAGCCATAGACTGTAAATTGATAAACGTGAGGTAAAAACCTCAGGCTAGGTACAGTGACGATGTTCGCAGGATTTCTAGTAGCAGCACAATTTGAACTGGAGTGCGGATAACAAATCAGATAGAAAAACAGCAGGCTAACAACAATTTAGAAGAAAAGGTTGTCATTATCTGTAATGACAACCTTTTCTTCTAAATTCTTGTTAGCCTGCTGTTTTTCTCAAAAACTGTCATAATAATGAAACTGTTGTTGTAACTAAACTAATGTAAATATAAGTAATATTAGGAGTTATTGACGGGAAAGCTAAGATGAATGTCACGCGCATTTTTCGTTCGACTTTTAAAATTATTTGTCGTGCCGTTTACTAAATAAAAGCGCATGATTTATGTAGTAAAAAGTGCATTCAGTAAATAATTCATAAAGAAAATTGAAATATCGCAGCATAGTGGCCACATCATGTCTTTGCTTCAAACCTCCCTCATAGTCGGTTCACGCGGCCGTCCTTTTCAACTGTCATTGGGGATATCCGCCATTATTGTGAAATAAAATTTTCAAAGAATTTTTATAATTTATTACACGTGTTATTGGCAAAATTGTGGTATCTAATATTAAATTAAAAAGTGTTGAGTTTAGTAGGAAAAGTAATACAGCCCAGCATATGTAGAAGCAACTTCCTACGCTAAGATGTCGCTAATTTGCCAAAACTTAGGCTTTAAAGTTGAGGACTGTGTCTGTGAGCTGAATAATGTGTTCTGGCGTAGTAAGTTGAATATAATCAGAATAGCGCCTCTTAATACTGGAATGCGTATTATGACCCGTAGGAATGAATGATATAAATAAACATGAGTATAAATAACAAGTGTAAGTATTATGTAGGTTATTTAGGTAGTTTTTTTGTCGCAAACACTACGCACTTTAAAATCACTACTCTAAAAGCCTCTTCGCATTACATAAAATCCTAGTACTTCGAACTAGTGCGGCCTGAATGGATCAATACCGTTCGTTTCAAGAGCACATGGCATCCCAATGCGGTTTCCATGACTACTATACAGCTTGACTAAACCACACTCCCATTTCCAGAGAAATTGTAAATTCTATTAAAAACAAATGCGTTTTCCGATTGAAAATGATTCTAATTTATCCAGTCTTTAATTCTGCTCCAACTCTAAGTCATCCCACGTTACAATCCAGTTATTTTTCATCAGATATTTGCAAATAAACTGCAACCCATCCTCGAACTTCTCAATTTCTAAGTACTGATTTCGACTAATCATGAGAATATATATACGGTTTACTAGGATAATATTTACTAATATTTGTTCAGGTTTGGATTGCGCTTTAATTTCTTATTATTTTGTTAAACTTTCCTGTTACAATTATCAGAAAACTGTTAAAAAAGTCCAAACACCTACATTTTCCAAGCTCGCCGATTGATTATGTAATAGACACGTATCAAAGTGACTACAGAATGCAAACAAAGGTTGACTTTGATTCAGACAGCCTCCGTGGCGTAGCGCTAGCGGACGCGGCTGGTGGGCAAGGAGGCGCGGGTTCGATCCCCGTGCAGTGCAAATATTTGTATGCATAAATATTAATATTTGCACTGGTCTGGTCGTGCCTCGGAAAGCACGTTAAGCTGTTGGTCCCGATTGCCAAACGAACATCTAATGGCAGCCGTTACGGGTTGTTGGAGCTCTCAAAAGTTCAACAAGTGGTCTAACTGCAATGCTTCGATATCGCCTTTGGGTTGTGAAGGTCAGACGGCAGTCGCTTCACGGAAAAAATCGAAGTTTAGCCAAAATCAGCAGTTAGACTGGTAAAGCGGACTCCAGACTCTGAAAATGAGAGCTCCAGATCCAGAGCTGAAAAAAGCTTCGGATGAGACTAGGATTAACGCTGAGATGATTCATGATGATGGTCATTAGAAATGATTTTACAGCGGCATTATGATAGCATTTGTTACGTTATTACGATCTCAAAATTCTTATTTTACCTGTGGGATGTTCTTGTGCCCCTAGTATTGTGCCACGTATTTTTAAGCGCTTTCAAATGAACTAACAGACTACTGAAGAATGAGATGTTTTTTTCTCACAATACAAAAAAGTTAGATATCAAAAGACAATATTGCAAAGGTTTGAGTTAGTGGGTATGTTTTATTGATTTTGTTAGGATGGGAAGTCATCAAATGACTTCTCCCGCTCTGGGCGGAATGAAAGGGCGTGTAAGCTCTACTAATCCATACTAATATTATAAATGCGAAAGTAACTCTGTCTGTCTGCTACGCGTTCCCGCTTAAACCTCTCAACCGATTTTGACGAAATTTGGCACAGAAAATCTTTAGACCCTGAGAAAAGACATAGGCTTTTATTGAAAATTTGATTTTCCCGAGGGAAATCTAAAAAGCGCGATATAACCGAATTCCACACGAGCGAAGCCGCGGGCGGAAAGCTAGTCTTTAATAATTTTTGATATTCATTAGTTTGGCGTTGTTACGTTCTTAGCCGCGTTCTTATATAGAGGCTAAAGGTATAAAAGTTTCAATTTTAAATTATAGTATTCATTGAAATTTGAACCTTCATGCTTTAGTAATTAGACCTTTCAATATTGGTATTACCTTAACACAATATTTTTGTATCCAGCTTCTATACGTTCTGTAATCCCAGTACTTCAAGAAACGGTCGAACGGTTATCGCTGCGTGGTACGTGGTTCCAATAAATTGAACATGCAAAAGGAGAACTACTGCGTTTTTGGAAGGTCAAAATAATCGTTACCATCTTAGGAAATAAGTTCCCAATATTCATGAGTACATATCAGGCACTTTTTTATATGACCTTGGTTTGAACAGCATGCTTAAAACTAAGGATATATGAACATATTGCGTGAGTTTCGAAATTGATTAATATATAGTTTTTCAAATTTAATATTGTTAGTAGACTATTTAAGTGTCAGGCGTGGTGTGTTATGAACATGCTGTGTATGAGCACTCTATTATGTGTGTTACAAAGATTTCGAATAGATAGAACGCCTTCATAATCAGGCAGCAGTCTGCATTACGTATTTATTAATCAATCACGAATTACGTATTAATTAATTTAGATAATTATCAATCTTAGTTAGCTTGCCAGCTTCAATACTGTATTTTAAAACCTTTGGAACGCCCATCTATATAATACGCGATGTGTCTTCCTGCGCCATACTACAAATGTGTAATGTGTACGTATAGTAAAACGTAGGGATGGGATTAATGTCCTATCGACAAATAATAACATTTAAATTAATGTTTATTCACCAATTTACAAAGCTAAATAAAAACAGTAACCGTATTTTCATATTCTAATTTCTATATATATAAAAATGAAACCCGTTTCGCGTTGTCACGGCATCACGTGTGAACGGCTGAACCGATTTCGATAATTCTTTTTTTTTAATGTTTGTGGAAGTCCAAGGATGGTTCTTACGGAAAAAAATATTAAGAAAATCTCTCAGAAATATTGAAAAGTATACATTTAATTTTGCATATTTTAAAAAACGCGCGTTACGAATGTCAACGTCATTCACAGCCATAGACTATACTAAAAGAGCATCGTTTGTTCGGAAACGTGGTTACTTAATTAAGTTTGTTCGGAAACGTGGTTACTTAATTAAATTCTATTGCACTATTTTATAAATTTTTGAAAATAATACATATAGTAAACCTATACAAATTTCGCATATCCCATTTAGTAATCTGTGGTAGTATCTGTTTCCCTAACTTGACATTGGCGTCATTGGCGAATGGCTGAACAGCCAAGCCAGTTAAAAAAAAAACTGTGGTAATCTGTGGCATCACATCCATAACCGCTTTCTAAGTTTTTGATAAAGTTTGTTTTGTTATAAAGACTAAGAAGATTTTTGTTTGTTAATAAGTGTTTGTTAAGTTTTTTGTTTGTTAATAAGTGTTTGTTAATTACGGTAAGTTGACAGCTTCATATCGATTTTTGGTAACTTTTGGTGACTACATAATATTACAATTTGGTTATACAGAAAATATATGAGAGCTTTTTATTTTCAGTTTTTAACAATGCCACCAACCAGACCTACAAATTTAGACCGCAGAACTCGAAATACGGCAAGTCAAAGAAATTATTTGCGTTTACTGTTAGTCAGTGTTCGTGGTCCAACATCATTCCAATATCTGCGAACTGTTAATGGTGTATTGTGTGCCACATGCAGAGAAGCCTGTCAACATTTGGGATTGTTAGATAATGACACTCATTGGGACCACACTCTCGAAGATGCTGCGATTTCGTCAAATGCTAAACAAATACGAACATTATTTTCTATAATTTTGTCTACATGCTTCCCATCAACACCGACTGATTTATGGCATAAATACAAAGATCATATGGCGGAAGATATATTGCATCAGATGCGTCTTAGAACATCGAATACAGATTTGCAAATGAACGAAGAAATTCACAATGAAGCATTAATTTTAATTGAGGACATGTGCTTGATGCTTACCAACAAAGTATTAGCACAAATAGGAATGATAGCACCCAATCGCCCAATGCACGACTCATTTGATCAAGAATTGAGACGCGAAGCCCAATACGATTCCGAAACATTACGAGAAATGGTTGATAGGACAGTTCCCCTTTTAAATCAACAACAAAAATATGCCTACGATACGCTCATGAAAGTAGTGAACGATGGAACTGGCGGATTTTATTTTTTAGATGCTCCCGGTGGAACTGGGAAAACTTTTTTGTTATCATTGATTTTGGCAACGATTCAATCGCAAAATGGAATTGCACTAGCCCTAGCTTCCTCAGGTATTGCAGCTACGTTGTTGGAAGGCGGTCGAACAGCTCATTCAGCTCTCAAGCTGCCGTTGAACCTTCAAATTAATGAAACTCCAACTTGCAACCTTTCGAGGAATTCTGCGATGGCCAAAGTGCTGCAGCAAACCAGATTGATCATATGAGATGAATGTACTATGGCACACAAAAAATCTTTGGAGGCATTAGATCGCTCGATGCAAGATTTACGAAATAACAAAAACCGGTTTGGTGGTGCCATGATACTATTGGCAGGTGATTTTCGACAAATATTGCCAGTTGTTCCACGCTCAACGCCAGCTGATGAACTGAATGCATGTTTGAAGTCGTCCATTTTATGGAAATACATTAAAACACTTAAATTGAGTATAAACATGAGAGTCGAATTGCAGGAAGACCAGCCAGGAGAAGTGTTTTCCAAACAACTACTCGATATTGGTAATGGTAATATTGCTGTTGATAGATCATCTGGATACATTACATTTCCCACCAATTTTTGTAACTTTTGTGAATCAAAGACCGAACTCATGGAGAAGGTTTTCCCAAACATTGCACAAAATTACGTAAATCACGTTTGGTTAAACGAACGTGTTATATTGGCCACAAAAAAATGTTGATGTAAACGAAATGAATTTTCAGATTCAAGAGAAAATAGCTGGCGAATTGAAGAATTACAAATCAGTTGATTCCGTTACTAATGAAGATGAAGTTGTGAATTATCCAACAGAATTTTTAAATTCGCTGGAATTGCCCGGGTTACCACCTCATAATCTGCAATTAAAAATCGGATCAGTAATTATTATGTTACGGAACATAAACCAGCCACGTCTGTGTAATGGCACCCGGCTTGCGGTGAAGAAATTATTGAACAACGTCATCGAAGCCACAATTTTGAAAGGGAAGTACAAAGGCGAAGATGTTTTAATCCCACGCATCCCTATGATACCGAACGATATGCCATTCAGCTTTAAGCGTTTACAGTTTCCAGTGCGGCTTGCATTTGCAATGTCAATAAATAAATTACAAGGGCAGTCGCTAAGTGTATGTGGCATCAATCTAGAAAATCCATGTTTTTCACATGGCCAATTATATGTCGCCTGTTCCCGTGTCGGAAAACCATCAGCATTATTTATTTACGCGCCAGAACATAAAACTAAAAATATAGTGTACCAAAAAGCATTAGATTAAAGAAACAGCAGCATTAGAATAGAGAGAAGCAGTGAAGGGTATAGAGGCTATTAGTTGTTTTCTAGAGCGCGCGTGGTGTTAAGCTCAGTGTTTACTTCAAAATGCCAAGTTGTTCAATAGCGATTTGTAAAAATATAAGTGGAATTATTGAACCCTATGGAATAAACACTATTATGAAAATATATATTTTGTTTTGTATTTAATAAAATTAGGTCCTTTTCAGATATGGCGAGACCAGGGAAATAGGGATAATTTATATATGGAGGATATTATAGATTCCAGTTTAAATTGAATAGGTACTCATACCTAAGATAGGTCAACTATACAAAATAAAGTAGTGCATCAAAGCTACGCTAAGGCGGTACGAAGTTCGCCGGGTCAGCTAGTATTTCATAAAAAAAATCAACATGAAAACCAAGATATGTTCCCCATAATAAAGGAAAGGATTGTAAATTAATTAGATGTCTGTTTTAAAAGGCACATCCCTATTAGTCTCCAAATGTAATCCTTCTACTTCATATCAAGTAGTCGGCGCTCGAGGCACATTGAATTCCTCTCTGATATAAGGATGTCTAGATTTCTATGGTATTTATTTTTATATTCACTGTGGTCGAGTTACACGTGCATAAACTCAACCGATTCCTGCATAATTTATTTCGTTTCCTTACAACAAATACAATTTATAGAAGCTAAATACTTGGTTTCGTACGTTTTTTTTTTTAAATTAAAATGGAGGGTAAGCGACTGTTTTACACAGATGTTACAGACCTTTTTTAAATGGTGTCGCAAAATACCCGCAATAATTTTTCTGGTTTGTAGAAACTAATAGAAAACGGAAGAAATTTCTTGAAACGGAAATTGACAACTTAACGGAATGTCAAGACGACGAACTATTTCAAAATTCTGATTCAGACTTGAACAAACTCGCAATAATTCGTCATATTCACCGTCACAATTTTATTTGTAAGAACATGTGCGCCAGCTCAACATGTAAACATTGCACTACACTAAAATGCACTATGACATTGAAACCCGTCCGCTTATGACGTCACAGATTTACTTCTATACAAGTCGGTGGCGTGTGTGCAGTCACAACTAACTTTGTAGAGATGGGTTTTTCAAACGGTGTTTCACTATAGACAATGATTAGAAAACCTATTTATTCTTGATTATCATCATCATCAACAACCTTTTTATGGTCCCACTGCTGGGCACAGGTCTCCTCTCATACAGAGAAGGATTGAGCGTAATCACCACGCTTGCTCAATGCGGGTTGGCGATTTCAGACTTATAAAGTCCAGGTTTCCTCAAGATGTTTTCCTTCACCTTCAGTCATTGGTGTCTAAGATATACTTAGAAAGTACATATAACTTTAGAAAAGTTACATTGGTACAGGCCTGACCTGGAATCGAACCAACGCACTCATACCTGAGAGGCTAGTGTTTTAACCACTAGGCCACCACGACTTTACTAGGCCACCACGACTTTGATTATTGATTAAGGTGAATAAAACCTAGTTTATAGTTTACAATATTTATAAAATATTATTTATTCTTGTCTTTTTCTTGGAATAATATATATTTATGATCATTTCAACGAGATGAAATATAGCGAGGTCTTTTTCCTGTCCCATTACTGGCTTACTTGATATCAAGTAATTGGCGCTGCACGCTGGGGGCATTAAATTATTTTCTGGCATTTTTGTTTCTATTGAAAATAAAACAAATAGGAACTTATTATGTGTGAAAAAATTAAAAATATGGCTGATAACAGGGCAAATTTCCATAAAAACAAAATAAAAGGTCTTGTAAAAGTCGTAAATTTATTTTTCAACACACTTGCTCATAAAGTGGCTCTATGGTCACCGCAATTAGGCACATAAAGACACCCATAATCAAACTGTGACAAAAAAAAACTATATGTTGTGTGAGTTATAGTTTTTTTTTTTGTCAGATTATAGAAAATCCATAACTCACTAGTGAGTGTTATAGTTTTTTTTTTTTGTCAGATTATAGAAAATCCATAACTCACTAGTGAGTTATAAATACTTTTTTAAATTTAATTGGTTGTTTGTTCAATTTGCCAATGCATTGCTTTACACTGAGCAGGCAAAGGTGTCTTAGACCATGATAGCCTCATCTTGAATTACCTTATTATAAAAAGCAATGCAAAAATAAAATACGTCTTCACAAAATGGCGTCTTCCCGCCATCTTTTATTAAATTTAATTGGTTGAGTAGCTTTGTTCAAAAGTATTTATTTAAAAAAAAGAAAATTTGTTCCATAGAACAAATAAATTAATGTTCCTATTGCTCATTTCATGCAACTTCTTATATAAATAGATAATTTTAACTAGTACGTGTTTAATAAATAAATCTTTCACTCATATATAACTTTTGTTTTCTCTGTAATAAGAGTTTAAATTCCCCCATTTTGTACGTGGTAGTATAGGCGCAAAACCTATGCGCGGAAAAAAAAAAAAAAAAAACTCACTCCTTTAGTCTGTGGCCGATTGCAATGCGCGCGCATAGGAAAACTGATTATTTTTCCCGCGATAGTGAAGCATTTTTCACAACTCGATTTCACTCTTGCAATTAATATTATAGTTATTTATTAATTAAAATGTCTACAAGTAATAGTTGCGAAGAAAATGATTTATGTTGTACACCGCCCGATATAAGATGTGAAGTCCTTAACGGTATGCAAAGTTTACTACCTGAAAACTCCAAGGAAAAATATCTAATATCGTAACAAAATTTCATAAAATGGCAAAACAGGAAGAATACGCAGTCTTTTTCAGAAAATGTGTTCATGGCGTACTTTAAAGAATTATCTTCTAAGTACAAACCTAGCTCTTTGTGGTGTTTATACTCAATATTAAAAAGATTACAAAGTGAACAAAGAATGGAGTGGTCTTGAAAACATACTCTAATTTGTCAGCTTATCTAAAGAGACTATCCGATAGATTTAGAAGCAAGAAATCATAGTCATCTGACGATATTGAAAAATTTATAAAAGAAGCTTCAGATAACCAGTATCTGGCTACTAAGGTTAGTAAAATTAATTTTAAATAAGTATCTACGTGACTTCAGCCTGTGTCGTGTGTTCAATTTAATTATTGTTTCTTTTTTTTTCAGGTTGCTTTAATATTTGGTGTAACAGGTGCCTGCAGGATACAAGAATTAACAAATATAACCGTAAAAAACATAGAGAACCATGGCTTTTAGTGAAGATACCTACACGAACACGATCAATACCGAGGTCATTCACCATACACGGTCCATTCTATAAAATTGTTAAGAAGTATGAAAGTACTAAATAAAATGAGTTCTTGTTTTTATGTTATACCTAAGTGTGTTGAAAAACGTCGTATGATACACGTGTGTATTGATGATTACCGTCCTCGGCTCTCTTAAGACCCTCGCCTACGGCTCGGATCTCAATAGCGCCTCGGAGGTAATCACCAATGTTACACACTAGTACCATAATGTACTATTATTATACTGTGATTACTTCTAATCAAGTAGTGGCGCTGAGGGCACGAAAATCTCGAACTTTTATAGAAGTGATTGGCGTTCAAAAGGTTAAAAAGAAATATATTAATTAAACTATCAAAAAATAGGAAAGATGGATTAGTCAGTCATCTCATAAAACTCATTTTCACTCTAGATGGTAATACCTACTCTTCAAAAACTTACCATATTTTGTTTTTATATTTAGAGGAGAGGCACAATTTGTGAAATTTGGTAAATTATCGTACAGGTTGGGCGGTCACGCCGCGGTTGTGTTACCATGGATAGGGTACGTGTGCCAAGAGTACCAGCACAACATGAAACATAGGTAACAGAATTTTTGAGAATAACCTGGCTAAATCTCGCTCACTGGTGCTTTTTAGGTTCTGCTAATGCTTTTTAATCGAAGGTCGGTAATCCAGTCCATAACTTAAATTTACGATGGGACTGATATGTATTTTATATAAAAGTCCCTAAATTAAATAAAGAGAAAAAACAAAAGAATTTTAGAAATAGTCGCATGGTCAACGTTCATTTAAAATAACTTACTAACACCATAACTTTATAATCAAATTTGTTAACCGCAATGGACGTGTTTGTTGGTCATAATTTTCACCTTATTTTACAAAATTCTGTAAATATTTTGGTAAAACAATTATATTTCAAATTAAAGTTTATTTTGTGGTTTATGCTTGGAATGTATGAAAAAGTTGCATCATACATTTAATTTTTTTATGTGTAATTTTGCTTAGTATATAAAAGATTTTAATAAGGAATTACGAAAATTTAAGTAAACAATTACAAAAAATGACATTTAATCAGATTTAGTAAACAGTATTTCCTCCTATAACATTAATTAGAGTTCGGCAGCGGTTATTCATGCTCAAAATTAAATTATCCAAATTGAGATACGCTACCAGGTCCCAAGTTCTTTTCAAGTACACAAAAAGTTGTTCTTCGATCATCGGAATTGTAGAAAAATTAACTATAGCTCTTCGTTTTAACATGTCCCATGCGAGTAAATCGTGGTACGGCGGACAGAGCCCCGGCTGGATCTCACGGTGACATGGAGAGTGCAATTGTCGGAACTCAGTGCTGGGCACGCCACAATAGCCGCGGAAAGTCCCCTCATTGAGAAGTGGCTAGAGAGGCGCCACGGCGCCCTTACCTTCCACCTGACGCAGGTCCTCACCGGACATGGCTGTTTCGGGAGGTTCCGGATAAGACGGGAGGAAACGCCAAGGTGTCACCACTGTGGGGATCGCCCTGACGATATGGTGGAGCATACTGTGGAGGTCTGGGTAGAGCACCGCCGTGTCCTCCAGCTATCACTGATGATCTCTTGTGTCCGGCCCTGGTCCAGGCCATTGTCCGGAGCGAGCCTTATAGTAAGCCTTCACCTTTTCTGCGAAGCAGAGATGCTGGCAAAGGAGGAGGCGGAGCGCGTGAGGGAGGGGGAAACCCATCCCTTCTAAAAGCTACTACTAGGACTCCGAGCCATTTTTTGCATACCGCACCTCTGCTTTCATTGCCCGCACCTGAAGTAGAATCAGATAATCTCAATCTGCTTCAGAGACATTCTCTACTTGATAAGTTAGTTCAGTCCTTTTGGAGAAGGTGGAGAATGGAGTACGAGGGAGTCGCTAGAGGGCGCTGATAATGTCAACACGAATCCGTTAACAGCTCGTGAATAAAAAATAATAAAAATAGTTGCAGTGTAAATATTACAGTGAAATATTGTACAATTAAAGCCACAAGTGAATCAAATAGGTGACGAAAGTGACATCGTAAACAATACAGTGCAAAAGTGCTTTTGTTAAAAGATAGTGTAACAACGACTCGGTGAATAATGAATAGTCAATAAACTAAAATAGACAACAAAAATAAGCTATAGCAATATCTATTTCTCAAGTGAAACGCAAGGCAGTGCCGAGATAACTATTCCAAACAATAAAAAGTGTTAAATTCAGTATAAAAAGTAAAACAAAAACTCGTTATTTTTTTTTTAAATTTTGCGGAATCATTAACCTCTAATAGCTGAACATAGAATAGCGCCATCTGTCAAAAAAAATTTGAACTACTGTACCAACACGGCTACTACCCTCAAAATTTTTATTATTATTTTTTTTGCATTGATCTTGATGCACAAGAACAACAATAGTAAACTAATTAGCCGATAGAGGCCACTAGTAGTATCACAACAAACTATAACTGATAAAATTATTCCGAAGATCATTAATTAAAAATTAAAAATGGCTAAATGCGCAGGATGTAATAGTGATCTTCTAGAAGAGCAATATCTGGTATGCCATATCTGTCAAAGTGCTTATGATCTGGAATGCACAAATATTAATAAAATCCAATTTAATTCCATGACGACTCGGAACAAAAACGAATGGAAATGCCAAGCATGCGTATGTAGCATGCCAAAAAGAGATAATACTAATACCCCAGTAAGGCAGACCTATTGTGAACCCACCTGTACCACCCCAAACAATTTGAACGTAACCTTAAGAAGAAAACCAAAAAGTAACGATGTTACGACTGAACTCTCACCAGATGACATCATAGGAGATACACAAATAAGTCAATCATTACATCTTATAAACGAAAACCATATTGGCACATTAAATAACAGCGATTCTATAATATTAGAAAAATTTAGCCAACTATTAGATACTAAGCTGGAATGTATGAAGATTTCTATAATTCAAAATGTAAAAAACACAATCCAAGCTGAATTCACCAACGCAATAAATAAACTCCAAAATGATTTAATTCAAAGCAAAAGCATACTAGCCACAGAACAATCCACCTTAAAAGAAAAAATATGTACATTAAATAATAAAATCGACAACAACAACTTCAGATACTAGAAAACGGAAACAAAATAGTTCTGTATGGACTTCAAGAAGAATATTATGAAACAGATAACGACCTCTATGACCGCGTCTCAAGAGCGTTCTACGAAATAATGAATATAGATATTAACCCGTATATAGAAGAAATAAAGCGTATCGGCAAGCGAGGAGAAAAAAGACCATTGCAAATTGACCTGATAAGCAAAAGAATGGCTAAATATATAACGGAAAACGGAAGAGCTTTTAAAAATACAGGGCTTTCAGTTGGTAAATTTTTGGATAGGAAAGAACTACAACATCGAAATGAACTAAGAAAAAAAGTCAATCTTGCTAGAAAAAATGGCCAAAGAGCATATATAAAAAATAACAAATAAAAAAACGGAAAGGAAAGCGAGGACTATAATGAACGGACATACATAGAAAAACAAATACCAACCACACACGACTTAACACGCGGAAATGAGAGCATATTACACGACACACAACAAACACCCACCGATTTGATCACCCCACATCCAGACAGCCCCACAAAATCAACTGAAAAACAAAAACTGAAACAGACATTTCGCTACTGATCTAACATTATCGTTTCAAAATATACAAAGTATTGGTAATAAAATGGATATACTTGAACAAACACTGTCAGAGTCTAATATTACAATATTATCACTATCAGAGATATGGAAAACATCATCTTATTGTGAAGCAATACATCTACCGGGATATAAAATGGCATCTTCATTCTGCCGCAAAAACCGTGAAGGAGGAGGAGTTTGTTTATTAGTTAAGGATAACCTAGAATATAAGGAAAGGAAAGATATTGTTAACTACTCTAAAGAATTTATAATTGAATTATGTGCAATTGAAATACCTAGGATTAATTGTATTATTATAGGATTATATAGAGCTGATCGCCATATTAATATTTTTTTATGAACAAATGGAGAAAATATTAAATAGTTTAAAAACAAAAAATAAAAACGTCATAATAGGAGGCGATTTTAATATAAATATTCTATTGAAAAACTCTCGGTGTAAAGAACTATTAAACTTCATGCACTCGTTCAACCTTTGTCAAACAGTTAAGAAACCAACAAGAGTAACAAAAACTACATCTACTTGCATAGACCTCATATTTGCAAACAATAAACAAATAATAAACAAAACTTATGTACACGACTATGGCCTCTCTGACCATAAGTCTACAAATGTTAAACTAAACCTAACAGAAAATATATTAACAGATAACAAAATGTGGCGAACAAGGAAAAGAATATTTACACAAACCAAAATGATTAATTTTAAAAAAGCGTTACAAGAAATTAACTGGGATACAATAATAAACCGAGATAAAAATATAAACGAAAATTACAATGGATTCTCTTTACAAATAAATGAATTGCTAAATAAACATATACCCACTCAAATCATAAAAATAAAAAATACACATATTAAAGGATGGCTGACAACGGGTCTAAGAAACTCATGTAAACATAAAAGAACACTTAAAATATTAATAAACGAATCAAAAAACAACGAAATTCTAAAAACGTACTATAACTTATATGACACTATATTAAAACGCAGCGTAAAACTATCAAAAAAGCTAGAATTTATACGACTAATGGACAAATCAGATAACAAAACAAAAACAATGTGGAAAATTATAAACACAAAAACTAGAAAAATAAAACCTAGACAACACAAAAATATAACACTTCAAATAAATAATAACATAGTAAACTGCCCCAAAACCATCAGCAATACTTTTAATGATTTCTTCGCTACAGTTGGCGAGACTGGATCCCAAACAAAGAAATTCGGACAACCGGTGATAAATACTCCATCTTATTCGATGTACCTACGACCAGTAGATCGAAAAGAGATCATTAGGGTAATCCAAAACATGAAAAACAAACATAGCTATGGAATCGATGAAGTGCCACCCATCTTAGTAAAACAATGTGCGGTAGAACTCTCTGAAGCTCTCACACTTCTAATAAATCAAAGCTTTCGAGACGGCATATTTCCAGATTTACTCAAAACGTCATTAGTAAAACCCATACATAAAAAAGATGACACAACCACCCCAAGTAATTACAGACCTGTAGCTCTTTTAGTTACCTTCTCAAAAATTTTTGAGAAAGCAATGTGTAATCGGCTATATAGTTTCTTGGAAAAATATAAAATATTAGATGACTCCCAAAATGGATTTAGAAAATGCAGATCAACTACAACCGCAGTTTATAAGTATGTTCAAATGGCCCTCCAACATATAAATGACAAGAAAACAGCTCTAGGAATACTTTTAGATATGACGAAAGCGTATGATAAAGTGTCTTACAATATCCTGTTAGGTAAACTCTATGGTTCAGGAATACGTGGACCCGCATACAACTGGTTTAAATCGTACCTAAACAACCGAAAACAAATAGTACAAATAAACTACCACAATAATAAAACCCACAATATAGAAACCATACAATCTAAAACTCGAACTCTATCCTGCTCTATTCCCCAAGGAAGTGTATTAGGATGTATATTATTTTTAATATACATAAATGACCTGCCTAAGTGCCTCAATACAAAACAAATCCTACCTGTTCTATTTGCAGATGACATATCACTATTAATCAGACGTGAAAACACAGAAAACATCAATAATATCCTAGAAGAAACATTAAAAACAGTCACACATTGGCTCCATGACCATAACTTAGAAATAAACTACAGCAAAACAAAAATAATGCAATTTAGATCTTACAAAACACCTTCTGAACAAATTACCTTTACATTTCAAAATGCGCAAATAGAACTAGTAGACACTTTTAAGCTACTCGGAATACAAATTGATACACATATCAACTGGAAATGTCACGTGGAAGAACTAAAAACCAAACTGTCAAAATTTACCTACGCACTATTCCAACTAAAACATTGCACTAACACAAAAACAGCTCTACAAGCTTATTATGCTTATGCCTACTCGTGGCTAAGCTATGGCATCATGTTGTGGGGAAATAGCGTTAATATGCAGCAACTGTTCGTATTACAAAAAAAATGTGTTAGAATCATAGCCCAAATAAATAACAGACAAAGCTGTAAACCCTATTTCTTAAAATTTAACCTACTCACACTACCTTGCATATACACACATCAAAAGTGTCTAGGGATCAACATATATTTTTGCAATAACTTTTCTCCTGATTGATATTAATTAAAATTTTCTTTAAGGATTCATCAAATAAAGTGTTTTCGTTTGTCACAGTAACGATAAACCAAGTCACCTTTGCATTAATAAAGAAATTTGCCATTTTCCTAATAAAGGGATATTTGACATTTGAACCACTAACACAAAAGTTCGAAAAAAAGACTGAAATAACAGTTTTCTCTAAAATTTTATTGGGTAACTTAAACAATTAATAATCCGTGTTTCTACCGCGAACACTAACAACACAAGAACATCGGTTTGGCATACTCAAAATGAGTTCATCCAAATCACGCTGTGGAATGGCCGCCCATGTTCGTTGCAACAACAAAAAAAGGTCTTCTTGCGACTGGATACCCTCCATATTCGGCAGAGCTCTTCTCTGTAGCATATCCCATGCATGCTCAATCGGGTTCAAGTCTGGCGACTGAGCAGGCCAGGGCAGGACATTGATGTTAGCTGCGGCGAGAGTCTGTCTTACAACTCTTGCGGTGTGCGGTCGTGCATTATCATGCATTAACTGAAATAAGGGACCGATTTGCACTTGTAGAGGAACGATGACGTCTGATACAATCGTTTCAGCATAAATTTGAGCGTTGAGGTTGCCTCTGATCCAAATCAACTCAGTTCTTCCGCCGATCCAAATACCCGCCCATACCATGATGGTTCCACCACTATAAGGATGGACTTCCTGGCAGGATTTTAATCGCTGTTGAAGTCCAGGGGTTCTCCAGTGTCGTATACGTCTTGTATCCGGTCTCATACCAAAACGAGACTCATCAGAAAAGCACACGAAACGCCATTGTTCTTCTGCCCAATTTCTGTGTTCAAGAGCCCATTGATATCGAATCCTACGATTGTGCATTGCTATAGGTGGTACCCGTAGCGGTCTTCGGGAATGAAGGTTCACTTCATGCAAGCGGTTTCTGACTGTTTGGTCGCTAATTAAGTTCCCTGAAGAGTGATGAAGCCTCACGGCTAACATCATGGCGGTTATTGTTGGAGCTCTTCGAGTTAAGATTTGAATGTATCGGTCTTGTCTCCGTGTGGTGCAGCGATACCGTCCTCCATGGCGCTCAGCCACGGTACCAGTGCTTCGGTAACGTGTCCAAAGTCGACTGATAACACTCTGACTTGTATTCAGAGCTAAAGCCACAGTACGTTGCCGGGAACCAGCTTCTATCATTCCCACGGCTCTGAGCATTTCTTCCCTGCTTAAATGACGTCGCCGCTCCATAATAACGTTGGTTTTAATCAGTAGTAGGGAAACAGTAGCACTAATAATGTCTTCAATGCGTTGTATGTTTTTATAGGGAAAATATTGACAGCTGATTTTCATCTTTTACTCGAATTTGATTCACAGTTCCTGATTCAAATTATGAAATGCACCAAAAAGGATCCATATAAATTTATAAAATCATAAATTTATTACAAAGCCACATCTCAATCTCAAGAAATCCGCATAAAAATGCTTGATCCCTAGACACTTTTGATGTGTGTATCTACATGACATTTGTATGTTTGTTTTTAAAAACATTGATGGATTTACCAGAAATAAAGATATCCATAACTGTAATACTAGAAATAAAAATAAATTATACCAACCCCCATCTAAAATAAAAATGTTATACCACAGTCCAAAATACATGGCAATTAAAATATATAACAAATTGCCGCAAGCAATTAAAGACGAAACCAGAATTGTCCCATTTAATAATAAATTAAAATCCTTTTTACTAAAAAACTGCTATTACTCTATTGAAGAATACCTAAATCAGAAACCTTGATAATTTAATCCACGCACACACATTATCTCCCTCACACGCACACGTAGTTGTGCTCTTTCGATCTCTCTCTCACACAGATACACGATCATACACAACGTTTGACAATATATACCTACACTTATATAAATGTTACTACTTAGCAACACTACAATACTACAACATAATTGAATAATGAAGGCACCGACCAAAATACACCTACCCACATTTATAAAATTAATACGGCGATCATAAAAATAATGACTACTTTGATGTATAAAAAGTATTGTTAATATAAATTATAATTATAAATGTTGAAATTAAAATATTGTAAGCCTTACTAAACTCAAATTTTGCAATGCCTGAAAAAGGCCGCTAAGTTGTAAGGACTAATTGTTACATAATATATAAGACCACTAATGTACACTTAGTAAGCAAATAAATACATTGAATTGAATTGAATTGAATTGAGCTATTTAGTAAGAAAGTGGCAAAATGAACTTAAATATGTTCTACGTGTAATTTTTTTATGTTTTGGCGGGGAGGAAGGGGGGGGGGGTGGGGGCGGAAAGACCGACAGTAGGTGCCTAGTCCTTGAAAATAAAACCCGTGAATATGGTAATTTTACTTGACTAGTTGTCCACTGAGAGGACACCGTTACGTCTCAAATGACCAATCCAGAGCTCCTTCTGTGCAGCAACGCCTATTGATTAGGGCACTCTATGGAGAGTAAATACTCTTGACTCTGGTCCAATACTGCAGAATAACTATTCTAAAGCGCCCTAAGGTACTTGTTCTAAATAAATACCGATAAATTGCCATTGTGTAAGTAATAGAAATCTTAAATATCATGGTACTTAGGTTTTATATCGCGAGTACTACGAACTTTAAAATCACTATTCTAAAAGCCTCTTTGTGTTACATTGGTTCCTAGTACTTCGAATATTTTACGGCCTGAATGGATCAATACCGTCTCTGAAGCACGTGGCATGTCAAAACGGTTACCATGACAACGATGCAACTTAAATGATTCTAAATTAACCAGTCTTTCATTCTGCTCCAATTTTAAGTCATTTCTCGTTGCAACCCTGTTATTTTTCTTGAGACATTGGCTAATAAAGTGTCACTCATCCCTGTTTTTATGTGCTGACATCGATAAATAATGAGAATATAAACTGAAAAAATTTTAAGTCAAAAATTTTAAAGACAAAAAACAGCTTTTAATAAAGGAGTCAACTAACTGTACTGTCTTCAGAGTCTCGTGAGGTCTATAAAACGATTCTAATTTATTCAGTCCTTCCCTCCGCAATTTTTTTTATAAATTACATTCTAGTGCTTGAGCGCAATCCCGCCTGATAGTAAGCAGTGATGCAATCGTTGATGGTAAAGTGCGCTATTTTATTAAGAGCCTATTCATTCTATCCTTGAAAACACTCAAATAGTAGTCCGACGGAAACATGGTGATGTACGCGGTATAAAAGGCGAAGGGACACGCTTCATCCGGGTTTCAGTGGTGTTTTGAACGGAAGGGTGGAAACTCGCCCGACGTTTGGCTCCCAGACTGGAACGGGCCGGGGCTGCCCTAAGGCGGCTCCTCCCCAATCTAGGGGGACCAAACGCCTCCTGCCGGAGGCTCTACGCGGGGGCCGTGCGGTCCATGGCCCTTTACGGGGCACCTGTGTGGGCGCGGTCGTTTAAGAAGCGACCAGCCCGATGCCTGACCGCGTCCCAGAGGTTCATGGCCGTTCGGCTGATCCGGGGATACCGCACGGTCTCCGCTGAGGCGGCGAGCCTCCTTGCCGGATTACCGCCATGGGATCTGGAGGCCAAAGTCCTCGCCCACATGTGGGAGTGGCGGGAGGAGGCAAAACGCCGGGGTACAACTCCGCTGCCGCAAGAAATCGCGTTACGGCGGACAGAGCTCCGGCGGAATCTCATGGCGACATGGAGAGTGCGATTGTCGCAACCCAGTGCTGGGCACGCCACAATAGCGGCGGTAAGTCCCCTCTTTGAGGAGTGGCTAGAGAGGCGCTACGGCGCCCTCACCTTCAGCCTGGTGCAGGTCCTCACCGGACACGGTTGTTTCGGGAGGTTCCTGTTCCGTATAAGGCGGGAGGAAACGCCAGGGTGTCACCATTGTGTGGATCGCCCTGAGGACACGGTGGAGTATACGGTGGAGGTCTGCCCGGCTTGGGTAGAGCAACGCCGTGTCCTCGTAGCGGCGATCGGCGGCGATCTCTCGCGTCGTCCGTCTCGGGACCTGGTCCAGGCCATGGTCCGGAGCGAGAGTGTATGGCAGGCCGTCACCTCCTTCTGCGAAGCAGTGATGCTGGCAAAGGAGGAGGCGGAGCGCGTGAGGCAACGGGAATCCCAGCGACCTCACGCCACTAGCCGCCGCAGGAGACGCCCTGGTCGGGAGATGACACTAAACTCCCAGCCACCGTTGGCGCGGGCCTGTGGGCGGTGAGCAGTGGGCAGCTCGCCGCTCGGTAAGGACCAGGCCCGAGTCGACGGCGCGTCGTGTTTCACGCGCGCCTCGAGGAGATGTCAGCACGTCGTGACGGGGTCCACGAAGAATGATGCCTCCTGGGTCAGGGTTGCGGGTTGGTTAAACAAGAAACCGTGGCCCTGGCCGTCGCACAGGCAAGTAAAGGAACACGGGTGGGTTTTAGTCAGTAAAAGTCTGACACGCCCTTCCGCTCTGCCCAGAGCGGGAGAAGTCATTTTATGATTTCCCATCCCAACAAAAAAAAAAAAAACAGGTGGAAACTCGCCATACGACGGGTCGTCTGATGGTGGAACGGTGATGAGGGAACTAATTCAGGCAATTCCCTTGCACATTCACCAAAATGCATCATAGAAAATATCGAAAGGCTGGGTACTCTACGCCTGTGCTCCAGGCTTTGGTAACCGTTTTGAGTTAAATCTGGGTCGCCAATCAGCCCCTTCGCAAGCCAGTCCACTGAACCTTGAATCTAAAATACCCAGGTGACATTTCGCAGCACCAACCCAAATTTATTTCCAAGTGCTGAAATCGATAAATAAAGAGAATATAAACTGAATCACGCGGTTTATTGGTACAATCATCATCATCCCAGCGTTAATCCCAGTCGCATCCGAAGCCTTTTCAGCTTTGGAGTCTGGGGTCCGCTTTACCAGTCCAACTGCTGATATGGCTAAACTTCGACATTTTCTTGAAGCAACTGCCGTCTGACCTCCACAACCCGAAGGCGACATCGAAGCATTGCAGTTAAACCAATTGTTGGATTTTTGAGGGCTCCAACAACCCGTAACGACTGCCATTAGATGTTCGTATGACAACCGGGACCAACGGCTTAACGTGCTTTCCGAGGCACGACCAGACCAGTGCAAATATTCATATTCATGCATACAAATACTTGTACTGTGCGGGGATCGAACCCGCGGCCGCGCCACCTTGCGCAGCGGCCGCGTCCGCTACCGCTACGCCACGGAGGCTGTCGTCTGGTTTACTGGTACAATATTTACTAATATTTGATTGCGCCTCATTTTCGTAATTACTAGCATTCGAACCCTACGAACTTTAAAATCGATTTTCTAAAACCGTCTTTATGTTAAAAAAAAATATAGTGCTTCGAATATTGAACGACTTGAATAGCTAAAAGTTTCGTGAGCACATGGCATGTCAAAGCGGTTACCATGACAACGATGCAACTAAGTAAAGTATACTCCCACTTTTGGAGAAAAATAAATATTGCAATATTAACAAAATGTGTATCGCAATTGAAAATTATTCTCATTTATTCAGTCTTTAATTCCGCTCAATAATAAATAATTTGTCATTACAATTCTATCCATTTTCGTCAGGTATTTGTAATTTGATATTTGCAAGTCTCGTTTCAATAGTGTAGTCACATAATTTTCATTACTACTAGATTGAAAAATATCATTATGAAATGGTTTACTAGGACTATATTTACTAATACCTATTTGTTTAGTTTTTGATTTTTCCTAGTTATGACTTTGTGCCAATTTCAAGTAAAAGATAAAGATTTTTTTTCTTAAGTAATCAAGAGTTTCTTTCGTTCTTTTCTGGCTTCGCACGGTTTGTGCATTTAGCCAATGTCACGTAATGAGTTATTCATGTCAAAAAAGATGGCCATGTGAACCGTCTACCAGAGAGGTTTGAGGCAAAGTCATGATGAGGCCACTATGGTGCGATATCTCAATGTTCTTTATGAATTAATTACTGAAAGCACATTTTAGTACATAAATCACGCACTTTTATTTAGTAAACAACACTATAGATTTAATAATTTAAAAAGTCCAATGAACGTGACACTCAGCTAAATTTTCCAGCCAAAACTTTCTACTATTACATTGTTGCAATAACGTTTTCATCGTTATGAGAGTTTTTGACAACGCTGTTGATTATGTCAACAACCTTTTTTTCAAAATTCTTGATTGCTTGCTATTTCATTAACGGATTTGTCATCCTTCAAATTAACTTTCCATTTGCATTATTTTTGAAATTTCAAATTTCGCCTTACAGACGAGTTTCTTAAGAAATTATCGCAGAGTAGTGGGCAGTTAAGGTCTGGCTTCCAAGTAAGTAGCTTAAAATAATTAAGTCTTCGTACAATACTGCCTCCATAGCCCATCCAGGGGTACCCTGCCTGTAAGGACGCTGCACCGTTACTGCTGCCTGGGCCTCTTTCGTGCCTGAATGTCAGCCAACGCTGCCGCTGCTGTCCTCACCCGCCTGTAGCCTTCGAGGGGCCGTTGCTGCTGCCACCCTCACGTGCCTGTGGCCTTTCAGAGGCTGTTGGTACTTCCGTGATTTTGATTATACACGTACCGGACTAATAATCATTGATCAAGAAAATGTATAAACACTGTTGTAAAATCGTAAAGTTTTCACGGACACGTTATCGTCAATCGTGAGCAAATTCATGGTTGAAATGAACTTTCTCCTGGTGAAACGAACGCTTAGTGTTACCACGGCTGAGCGCTCTCAGGCAAAACGAACAACGGCCTTATTACGTGTGAATAAAAAATAAAATTTCCTTCAATTTGATTGTTCTTAAAATTACTAGTTAATTGTTGACCGAGACTGAGATCAGACAATCTTAGACTAAAATAATATAGCGTGAATTTTTTTAATAATTATTCATTTATGATTTAAACAAAAAAAGAAAAGGAAATAAATCGTCCAATTTTTTTTATGAAACTGAATTAGCTATGTTGCAAAAAAGTATGTGTGTGTATCAAACATTTTTAGGTGGCAAATGAAAGTTAAACGGCTATTTCGCTACGTTAAGGCTGGACAACTTCCAGCAATTTTGACGCAACATGAGCAAACTGCCGCCCTGTACAATCAAAGTGATTGTACAGGGCGGCAAATTTCCTAAAAATCTTGTGTTCACTCTAAGAATTTATGACAACAGTTGTGCGTGTGTACGTAAATGTAGGGCAATGGATAGCGAAAGTATTGTTAATTTTGTTTTATACGAGAAGTATCAGTTCCTCTTCCAAGCAAGTAGATACATAGAATATCCTATATATTTAGCAAGCATTAGAGCGAGACCGTTGTGAATACTGTGAACAGTTTGACGTTGCATCTTCTCTATTTCGTGATCTCCTAGTGCAGGTATGGACATTGCATTCATACCTGTACTAGCAAAATACTCTATATTATTTAGAAGTGAATTTACAATGTACCGCATAATATTTGCTACGTTATTACCGATCGCAAAATTTTGATTTTACCTGTGTGGTGTTCGTGTGCTCCTAGTATCGTGCCGCGTAGTTTGCAAGCGCTTCGCACTCGAAGCTTTCGACTTGTTCTTGAAAGACACCAAGTGTGTGTACTCTTATCCTACGTATTGTGCGCTCAAGACCTGTGTCTGAGTCCAATCTGGTCCAATCTCAAGACTCGTCATGCTCAGTTCTTGAAACATTTGTATTCAAGTTCAGAAGGTGATGTGGAGAATAAATAACACAATCCCTACTAATATTATAAATGCGAAAGTCACTCTGTCTGTCTGTCTGTTACGCTTTCACGACTAAACCACTGAACTGATTTTATTGAAATTTGGTACGAAGATAGAGTTGACCCTGAGAAATAACATAGGATAATTTTGATTTCAGACTTTTGAAGAGTTCTCTTGGAAACGCGATATAACCGAACTCCACGCGGTCGAAGCCGCGGGCAGATTGTTAGTAATAAAATTAAATTTAACTTAATGTAATTGTTGTTAGTAATAAATAATAACGAAACGGAGGCTTGTCAGCTGGTGGCCGCTAACATTTATGCCTCCTGACAGTGTTTTAAAATCTCCTGCAACGCGCTTGTGAACAGCTTAGTAATACACCTCTTTGAAAATATTCAGCACTACAGAAAGCCAACGCGAGTCATTCTCCAACGGTAATAAATTGAAGCTTGTAATCTTCTTCTTCTTCTCTTCTTCCTCAGCCTATAGATGTCCACTGCTGGACAAAGGCCTCCCCCAAGGCTTTCCACGATGACCGGTCTTGTGCTGCCCGCATCCATCGGCTTCCCGCGACCTTCACCAGGTCATCGGTCCACCTTGTTGGGGGCCTCCCTACGCTGCGTCTTCCAGTACGTGGCCGCCACTCCAGAACCTTACTGCCCCATCGGCCATCGGTTCTACGAGCAATGTGCCCTGCCCACTGCCACTTAAGTTTAGCGACTCGCAGAGCTATGTCGGTGACTTTGGTTCTTCTGCGGATCTCCTCATTTCTGATTCGATCACGCAGAGAAACTCCTAGCATAGCTCTTTCCATTGCCCTTTGTGTGACTCTGAGCCTTCGTATGAGGCCCATTGTGAGCGACCAGGTTTCAGTTCCGTAAGTCATCACTGGCAACACACACTGGTCAAAGACTTTAGTCTTGAGACACTGTGGTATCTCGGACGACGAGAAGATGTAGCGTAGCTTCCCGAACGCTGCCCAACCGAGCTGGATTCGCCGAGACACCTCTTTCTCGAAGTTGGACCTACCTAGTTGGACTTTCTGTCCCAGGTATATATACTCGTCAACAACTTCGAGTACAGAGCAACCAACTACAATTGGAGTGGGTGCGACATGAGAGTTCGACATGATCTTCGTCTTATCCATGTTCATTTTTAGACCCACTTGTTGGGAAGCTCTGCTGAGGTCATTGAGCATTTTGCCCAAGTCTTCCAGGGTCTCAGCCATGACCACGATATCATCTGCGAAACGGAGATTAGTGATGTACTCGCCGTTGATGTTGATGCCAAGTCCTTTCCAGTCCAGGAGCTTGAAGACATCTTCCAACGCAGCAGTGAACAATTTAGGAGATATGACATCTCCTTGTCTCACTCCACGCTGCAGTTGGATCCGTTTCGAGTCCTGATCCTGGAGACGGACTGACATGGTGGCGTTTTTGTACAAACACTTTATCACCTCAATGTATCGATGGTCAATTTGGCACCGCTGGAGAGACTGTAACACCGCCCAAGCTTGCAAGCTTGTAATAAATATGATGTATTTTCGTCCTTATCGTCCGGTCTAATTTTTCATAATAATATTTTATATTGATGCGTTGGAGATCTTTATTTGATTATGAACATATAAAGAAAGAAAATAGGTACGTCTTTCTCAGAAAAATCAAAATAAATATTGAATTAAATAAGCCTGAAGAATTATAACACTAAAGTCGCAGTGGAGCCGGGCACTTTGCCCGTAGAATCGATGCCTGATGGGGACGACGTGTTCTCGAGTGGTGACCACGCACTGGAAGACGTCGTCCTGGTAACTGTCGCGGAAAACCGCTGGATGCGGGAGGCGCGAGGCCGGTCGTAGTGATCCTTGGGGAGGCCTATGCCCAGCAGTGGGCGTCTTTCGGCTAACATGATGATGACTGAATAAAAGACGAACAGTCTAAATGGTAATTCCTTATTCTGCCACTGCGCAAACAAGTTAGTGGTGGACTGTGCAAAAACTCCCATTTTTTAAATTTTATTAATGGTTAGGTTTGATTTTGGCAATTTCACGTTTATTTAAGGGCGATAAACGAACTAACTTTCATACTGTTCATTAAAATGCCAAGCAGTGTGACACTGAACCTCTCATCGAGAAAACTTAGGTGCAGTGAGCGTCGAGTGAACTGTCATACCAACTTATGCCAGGAATTGAAACGATTTACTTATATCAAATCGGCGACATCTAAGGCGTCTAATTGTAAAAAATCCATAAGCTTCATACCATCATCTTGGCAACTAATTTTTTTTTATGTTGACCATCATTCTCTTTTCTTTAAATATAATACATAACAATGCGTTCCAGAGTTCATAAGTAATTATTGGCTATGCTTGACCTGCTATGACGTAGCGTAAGCGACGATGTAGTATGATGCTACGGCGTAGCTTGATGCTACGACGTAGCGTGATGTTTTTATTTTTTTTCCGTTCCTTCTCTTCTTGCGTGGCAAGAAATCTTGTTAGTAATGTTTTTTTTACACCAATCCTCTTTTTTCCGCTTTAGGCTTTTCTGCGGCATTGGCTTGTCTTTTTGGGTCGCTTTTTTCCCATATATGTATTTTTTTCAACTTATTTTTATTTATGTACACTGTCATCTTATTTCTATTGTTATTTTATGTCACATCATAACTTATCTTTATTACATTACATATTGTTATACATTACATCAAATGTACTTATTTATTGTTACATTTCCTCAACTTACATTTCGCTACTTATAATTTTCATTTAGGTACACATTTCTTGCCGACGACACATTGCTGTGTTGGCCTGCCCTTGTGCGATTCCGCTCAATTGCCACTTTAGCTGCTTTGAGGCAATACCGCTCCAGATACGCCCTGGAGTGCTTGTCTGCCATAATTCCGGCGATGGTCTTTTCCGACAGGGTTGTTCCTGTATTTACTTCCAGGTCGTATCTGTCGCGGTTATGCCTCGGGCATTCGAACAACAGATGTTGAACGGTCTCTGATGCCTGTGTGTCACACACGCAGGCTGGGCTGTCTTTCAGCTTAAATTTGTGCAGGTATGCGGCAAAGCCACCGTGACCCGTCAATATCTGCGCCCAGACAGACGTCCAGTCGAGGCTTCTCAAGACATTATGCGCGCGCACCACGTCGGGGAAGAACACTCGCGTGACCTCAACCGTGCCCCCACCGGTGTACCTCCCATTCCAGAGCGCTACTGTGCTCTCCCTCAGACGTCGTTTGACGTAAGATACTGGACACCTGTCATACGCTGGGGCGACCCTGGACTAAGCTGCCGCTAGCCTTGCCAACTCGTCGGCGCGCTCATTGCCGGGGATCCGGAGATGTGCTTTCACCCAAAAAAATCATCCGCGAACGCCTGCACGTACGCACCCAGCGCATCCAGGTTGTCCAGTAGAGGGTCCAGCAGTATGTTCCAGAAGAGAGGCGCACCGATGGAGCACTGGACACAGCCTTTGGACTGAGGTTTCCGCAAAGTCTTCCCCGCGTACCGCATGACTACGCTCCGGTTCTGGAAGTAATCTTCGACAAGACGTCTAAGATTAACGGGGATTCCCTTCTCAATCATTCTGCACTTTATAGCAGGCCACCATGCATTATCAAACGCCCTTCGATGTCAAGAGAGACTATCAGGGCGGTCTCCTTCTTGTGAAGGATGCCTCTGACGTGTGAACCAGGTCGTACAGCGCGTCCTCCATGCTGCTCTGCGGCACGAAGCCGTACTGCCTCGCATTGGACTTGGGCAAGAAATGGCAACGGATTCTTCGGCATAGGATCTTCTCCAATATCTTGCCCAAGATGGAAAGTAGTCCAATGGGGCGATACGACTTTGCGCGGGCATATTCTGGACGCGCCGGCTTCCTGAGCACCACGACAGATGCCTCCTTCCACGGCGCCGGGAAGCACACCGGTTCAGGATGGCCAGGAATAGATCGAGTTCCAAATTTTTTAATTTAATCGCCCGGTAACATATATCACAAGTGAATCCATCCAGACCAGGTGCCTCTGGTTCTTTGGGTTGAAGCTGCGCAGAGTCCGGATCAACTCCCCTCTGGTGATCGGGGGGTCGTCGGTCTCTCCCGGGAGGCGCGTGCTGACCAGATCGTAGCGTGATGTTACGGCATAGCTCGATGCTCCGATGTAGATATAGAAGATAATAGTTTACAGTTATCAACATGAGAAGCATAACTGCTAAAATAGGCTGACAATATTTATTACTCTGATCTTTAAATTACACCATTACGAATTTCGTAAATAAGCTGCTGGTCTTTTTATTTCCTATATGTATGTCCAAAAATTAAACGTGCGACATCATCAGGGTCTCTGGTTGAGATGGGATTCCAAGCATATATTAACGAAATTAAAATTATATCCGGTAAGTTAGTCATAATGGCTAACTTATCGGATATTATTTTGATTCTGAAAATATCCATAATTCTATACCTGTCGACTAATAAAGTAACTTTTTATAAACAATATGGAGCAGTAGGTCAAACTGCTCCATTCAGGAGTCATAAAATACATAAAATCTTTTTAATAAATTTTATTTTAAAACTTTTATTCGATTAACAAATTCGGAAAATTGTTTGCTACTTTATAAATAAAAACTCTATACCAAATTCAGTGCTTGTTCGCTATGTAGGTAAAAACGGATACAGAATACTCACCAGATGATGTAACGCTAAAAGATGTCAGGAATTTAACACATTTTGTTCCAACAACAACATAAAATAATTTGATTTCAACTTCTTGTTCTTTACTGAGTAATAAATTTTGAACAACTAGAATTTAATTTTCGTTATTATTTTTTTCTTTTTAGACACAAGTTTTTCTCACACATTATTCGTTAAAAACTTTCGACGGTAAAGCTGCACTTTATTAGTTCCTGCATATTTGTACGTATTTCCTAATAAAAGTAGAAAAATCCTCCAAAATAACTGCATTCAGAAAAACAGCTTCGGTATTTTTCTTACCTTTGCATGTTTATGGTTGTAAATATATAAATAAGTCTGGAAAAATGCTCAAAACAATTAAAAAGCGATTAGCATAATAGATTAATTATGTAATGAGACAAAACTTACAATAAATCAAAAAAGGGTGAAATTAGCTATATGCATGGGGCTGAGAACTATGTAGATATCGATTTTTTGGATTTTATGTTTTTTGGTTTGATGTGTTGTTTTGTGCGTTGTTTTTCAACGTAATCGATTTTATCTAAATAAATAAATAGTCACGAAGGATTTAGACCAGCTCCTTACCAACACTGGCCAGTACCGTACAAAATTGTCATGAAAACTTCGCTTGAGTGATTCAGTATATTGATTAAGTTATTTTTTTATTTTTTACTTTGACTACTTACTTGAAGCGCAACAGAATGTTTATTCTTTCTACTTTTTTGTTGAGGACATATTATAAAGCTTACATGCCATGCGCGGTCGACGCACAAGCATATAAGAGACTTATGTGTCAAAATAGTGGCGGTGGTCGTCTTGATTTCATGTGAAACTAATAATATACTATTTATTTTGTCATTCATAGTTCTATTCAACTACCACCCAACTCTAGTGACTATTATCGACGATGCGACGCCAGTAAACAGTTCTTTGAAGCACAGATGAAACAGCAAATGGCAAGACAGTTGCAAATCTTAAACGTGCTCATAACAGAAACACAAAACAACGGAAAACAACTAAAAGCTAATAAAGACGATTATTTCTTCATCTTTCATGCGGCCCACTGAGCTGATGACTGGTGATACACTATTTCGGACTTAGTGATCAACCTCTCATATGACGAAGGAAATTTAAGCACTTGTTTGGCCCATTTGAACACGAAGACCAGAAAAGTTGAGGTTCTGGATGCATTTATTTGCAAAATTCCATGTTTTAATCGCTGTGCTGAAAAGGCAATGAATTGGGCTGCAATTTCGATAGCATGCGAATGGTGGAGGTAGAAATCGTACGACTTACAAAATCTGAAGGTAGCGTTTTTGCTATGATTCGTACCAACAAATTATTCCGAATTTGATTTGAATTTAATTTCTTATCTACGACAAACGACATCTGTTTTATTGTATTTTTTCGCTATTCTAATTTCTCTTTCTAAGCAATAATAAAGAAATGCGCTGTTAATTTTCATACAAACATAAGTCAAAGCGAGGATTAATAAAGTGATATTGTTTTTTTTACATTTAATAGTAATGACTCTCTTTTGTAAATTTCAGTGAAAACAGTAATTGAAAATACTGCTGTTTAAGGATTTTAATTAAGAGTAAAATTCATTTAATCCGAAGAGACTTCATAAGGCAACCAATTGAAGATTATAGCGTTCTTCTTTTAACATTCATTTGGCCTTACTACACTTCATTGGGAAACCAATTATTGGTATGTATTAATTACAATGAGGTTGATTCGGCCATATTTCGGTGTTGGTCAACGTATGGAAGAACTCTCATAAAAATATTTTGCGATACTATTTTTTATACCCTTCAACTAGTCATTAAAAACATATATCGATACCGGAAATTTCAATTGTCGTAAAGGACAAAACACGAGTTTACAGTATGGCCGAAAAACAAAAAAAAAATGTTTTTTTCTTATATCTTTTTCAAACAAAGTACTATATTCATGATGTCAAAAGAAACCCTAACTATTTTTTCGTGTGCTATCCATATAAATTAACAAAATAAACCAAACTTAATTAATTACCAAAATGAGAGTCCTTTACAGCCCAAAAAAATTCAACTGAAGTACTTTACAGCCACGAAAAATTGGTATTGATAAAGTCAGATATGTCGTAAAGGACTATTTTTGATCATCAGTGGGTAGTATAAGTCAATTAAATCAAAAACTAAGGTGGTAAAAGGAACAAAAAAACCGAAAGCTCTAAATAGAAATACCTACAGTAGATACCTAGTACCTACAATCAAGTGAATCAAAATGTATTTTTATTGTTTTATTTATTATTCAAATAAATAGTAAAGTATTACAATAGTTACTCTAATAGGAACTCAATATTTAAATAAAATTTAATGCAACTTTTTAATCACCAGTAATTGTTGTGCTGCTAAAATGAACTCAGTTTTAGAGTAATCAGCTAATAAACTTATCTACTTACTAATTTTTTAAATTGTTGTTATTGAAACTCAAACAATAATTATTAGAACAGTCTTAGATTATTTGAAGAAATCGTTCATTAATAAAACTAAAGTCAAAAATAAACATATTACTATAAAAAACAAAATACCTGATGGAAAAAAGTAAATGTAAAGTGACTTTAGCTTTTTAAATTTCATATTAGTAATAAATGGTAAACATACTGTTTATTTTTAATAATCAGTAAACAAATTACTATTGTTTAACAATTATTAATGAAACTCAAACAACAGAACAGACTTGAACATAATAATAAAGTCAAAATAACCAAAATAATAACAATATTTGTCCTCAAGAGATTATAACTCAAAAAATTTACATTCTAAATTATTAATTAAATGACCAGTATTTTCAGTCTGTTATTATTATGAAACTTAGGCTCGTTTTTTGATCCGTAGTTAACTTCAATGGTTAAATAATATTCTAACCATTGGGCAACGATTGCAAATTTCGGTAAAACATAATTTTTCTTCTATGTTAGTCAACAAATGGACAAATAAGTTGGAGTGGTAATTATTTGACTGTTAAATGTGTAAAACTAACTATTGAGTATAGTAGTCGTATAAAAATTTAAAATGAACGTAAAAAAATTAGGATTTACGACCTCTAAAATAATTGAAACATGACTTTACGCCCCGTATTGATAAATATTTTTACGATACGTCCCAAATAGTAAAAATAATCGCGCTAGAGATGTTGGAAAGCCAGGTCGTAAGGGACTTTTTTTTAAAGATAGAATTTTTTTAAAACTACCAATCGATAGAGCTTGCGACGCTGATTCCAAATATGTATATAACTCATTTTCGGTAAAATGTCCTTTACGACAATTGAAATTTCCGGTATCGATATGATGCCCCCTAAAAATTCCCATCTCCCAAATCGAGAGGATCTGTGTCCCAGCAATGGGAACTTTAAACAGACGATAAGATTGTGCATTTTGAGAAAAAATATATAAAAGTTCATACATACTCGTGTTTTATAATATAGTTCCCTTTAACGGCAAAGTTCTGATAAGTGACGGTTACGACTATGTTTAGTTAATTTAAATAAAATGGGCAATATTGTATGATCTCCTTATACAATCAACTTAAACAAAGCCTAAAAATAAAATTGTGTTTCATTTTCTAAGGAATTCTTTTTTTTCTGAGTTTTTCAATCAATGTGAATCCACCTATTGACTCGCCTTACATTTAACGCCTAGTTCTATTCCTAAGGTATTATATTTTTGAAGCAATTAGTAACATTAAATGAACAAGGATACACTAAAACGCATGTTGTCAGACTCCGTGGCGTACCTAGCGGTTTCGAAAGCAGCCGCTGCTCAATAAGGCGCGGGTTCGATCCCTGCGCAGTGCAAATATTTGTATGCATGAATATGAATAATTGCACTGATCTGGTCGTGCCTCGGAAAGCACGTCAAACCATTGATCCCGGTTGCCATACAAACGTCTAAAGGCAGTTGTTACGGGTTGTTTGAGCCCTCAAAAGTAAAAAAAATAATTAACAATATAAAAATTTATCATTTATTCTATCTTCACAAAGTTCATTTGTAATAGTGTTTACAAAAAAAAAGTCTCTGCTGAATTCCACCTTTGTGAGAGACGACTGGTGTCTGATATAGGTATTTGGAGAAAAACCTGTGTTACAGGTCACCAGCCTAGAATTAGCTAGGATAGATAGCAGGTCCCATTGCTAGAATTAGCTATTACGGAAATACCGATGACGAATAATAGGTATAACAAAATAAAAGTTACAAGTAAACAATATGCTTAACAGATAAAAGCAAGAGTAATATGTATTAGTGAAAATAATTCTAAGAAATATTGCAGAATTAGTTGTATTTATCAAGGAGCCAAGTAAGTTGCAGTTATGTGTGCGTGGGGACTAGTTAAAATTAAGTTAATTTCAGAACGGTCAAAAGACTTTCGGTTTTGTGATAGTCTAGGGTTTATAAGTAGTTTTTTATTTCTGTAATACAGTTTGATCGAGTTTTTAGATGTAGGCTTAAGAGTTTATTCAGTTTATTATAAAGCAAAAAACAACAAACAATTGGCCTAACTACTATGCTTCAATATCGCCTTCGGGTTGTGGGGGTCAGATGGCAGTCGCTTCAAGGAAGATCTCAAAGTTTTTTTTTAGCCAAAATCAGCCGTTAGACTGGTAAAGCGGATCCAAGGCTTAAAAGCTGAAGAAGTTTCCGATGCGACTGGAATTAATGCTGAGATGTTGATGACACTAAAATGAATGTATGGACAAAGAAAACCTCATCACTTTGCGTTCTGGAGAGTAATAGACTGAATGTAATGTAATTTTCAGGTAAAATAATGCCGCAATAATACTCTGGAAGAATAGCAACCCGCACTGCTCCCCGACTCACCACATAGTGAACAGCTGTTGCAACGCACTAATATTGGCGCACATTTAAAAACTTCAGTACCATGACATACCAGTGTCAGTGCATTACGATAGGCTGCCAAAACGAAAGAGCAATCACCCACCACTCACCCAGCGTCACCGCGACTACACCTCAGTGATGTAGGGGTGAACAAATTACATATTTACATTGCTATGACGACCAGTTGATGACATGCAGTGCTAATATAAGTGCGATAACTTAGAGCCCGCTCTACAGTACGCACTTGCATGTAAGTACATACGTAGTTACATCTTATTTGTTTCTGACTGAATATTAGCAAGGCCGATCACGGAAGTAGTACTGGAGGCTACATTTGTGTCCGTATTACTTACATTTGCGCAATATATAATACTTGTAATCATACATGGAAGTAATGCCCTTAAACATATCTCGGGTGCGCGAGGAATATATAAAAGTCTCATATTCATTATAGTTTGTTGACAGAAAGAAGTTTATAATTTAGTAGCTTTTAAAAATTTGTATATTGTTTCCTTCCATTGCTTAAAAATTTATCAATTAACAAAAAACATGAAACCTCGTTGAAGCTCTGACAAGAATAAACTATTTAATGGCAAATGTGTTTTGTACACTACACTATGAACGTAAAAATTGTGGAGCTGGAGCCAGATGCTGCTCTTCCAAATGCATGGCAGCACCCTACTGATAGCCTGACCATTTCGATCAAGTTTCTTCAACGACTTATCAGCGTTTTAGATTATGGTGAGATATAAAAACATGTATTTGTTGAAATGACACCCAAACAAAATTGCTTAGCCTACAAGTACAGTACTTAAAAATTTAAACAAAAAAACAATATGGAAACGCGTATTACAATATATTCATAACTATTACCTTCTATTTGAATTAACACTAATATATATAACCTCTACCTTTACAGATATATGACTACGTCGGGTCTTCTACTACTTTGATTTAAGCGCAGGCACCAATACACTTCTACTCTTATAGCAGCTGTTTGAAGATACGTCGTCGCCGCGAGAAAGTGTTGCGTCAAGACTTCACGTTAACATTTCCTTTCTGTAACCATCTTACTGTCAAAACTTAGAAGGAATGCGAGGGAAGTGAGGTGTCAGTGTCATTTCACCTCATACAAGAGATCGACCAACAACATGTTTAAATAATATTTTTACACTGATGATTAGGGAAACGCTTAGTTGATCCCTAGTATCAGCGGGAAGATTCTCACTCCGCGCAAGTTTTCACGGTGATATTTATATTTTAGACATTTTTAATTAATAAATAATTATAAAATAGATCCTCAGATTCAGACCATAATATATAAATATTTGTGTTCTATTAATACCACTTTCATGCACCGCAAAAATAGTCAACTTTGCCGCTATATTAGTATTTGCCCGCATTTTGAGAATAAATATAATACCGCTATATCTATACAATCAATGTATTATGTCACAAACAACCATCAATGGCAAATATAACCAATATCTACAACGAAACGATATAGTTCATTCCGATTAAGATACTAACTACATGTGTACCTCACAGAAATCTAAACTCTATTTAATTGCGTACTTCCTAAATTTAGTTTATGTGTAAATAAAGAAAACATTTGAACTCACAGCTCACTGAAACATATATGCACGTATATGCACGTGCCTAAACGCTAAGCTATCTTGACTTATATTATAATATAATATTGAAATTACGACAGCCTCCGTGGCGTAGCGGTAGCGGACGCGGCCGCTGCGCAAGGTGCCGCGGGTTCGATCCCCGCACAGTGAAAGTATTTGTATGTATGAATATGGATAATTGCACTGGTTTGGTCGTGCCTCGGAAAGCACATTAAGCCGTTGGTCCCGGTTGCCCTACGAACATCCCCGCGGACTCGCCGTCCGCGTATCGGCCCATAGTGCTGCTCGACGAGGCGGGCAAACTTTTTGAGCGTATAATCGCAGATCACCTCGTCGGCCACTTGTGCGGAGACGGCACAAGCTGTACCTGCGCCGCATAGTAGGGGCTTATCTGGAGGATAGATGTGTCATCTATCGGGGACGTGACGTTGCTAAAGATGGGCGGGTGGGTAAAAAATGGGTAGGTAAAAATTGGTAAAAAAGGGTAGAATAGGTAAAAATGAAAAAATACCCATTTTTACCGGGTAAAAATAATAAATACCGGGTATAAAATGAGTTGTTATTTAATTGGCTTTGTCATCAATACTACGATCAGGTACTGGAGTGCTTTGGGGTCCTACCACCATTTTGGGACCCAAGTCAACCCCACCTGCCTGACGGTGCACCCGCTGACTTACGGATGGGGTGCTGACGCCAGTTTTCCCTTCGGAGCTGAGTGGTCTGATAACAGTCGCACTCGTAAAAGCAAAACAAGCCAAACTATTATGAATAGGAAAGGAAGAAATGCACGTGACACAGTTAGGGCGCCGCCGCAAACGGCGCGCAGGAGCTACGCCCGACTCCTGTGACCTGTGGGCTAGGTCTAACGTGTCAGAGGCGGATACGGTTGAAGAAGCGAGCCAAAACCAGGAAAATCCGTTATGCTTTTCCTGGTGTGGTGACGCCGAAAGTATGTTGTTCTGGATCCAGCTCGAAGGACATTTTCACGGGATACCGTTATCCCAGCGAGTGATTTTGGGTGGTGATTTGAACAGTCATGTGAGTGAGGAGAGTGTCGGGCTTGAGCGTGTTCACGGCGGCTTTGGGTACGGCGGCCGCACCGCAGAAGGAAACAACATTCTCCAAACGTGTGCAGCCGCTAACCTTGCAATCGTGAACACCTACTTCAAAAAGAAGCAGGAGCACATTGGCACCTTTCGCAGCGGGCGAAGCGCTACCCGAATAGACTTTCTACCGACTAGGAGACCAACTGCAAAGTCATAGCCGGTGAGAGTCTCACTGGACAATATCGCCTTCTTGTCATAGATCTCTGCGTAACGGCCCATCGTAGACGTTTAGAGCACTGCCGGCACCAGATTTGGTGGCGGCTGCTTGGAGTTCGCATCGGTTATTAGAGACAAGTGCGCTGGACCGATGAAGAATATGTCCAAGACCATTGGGGCAGGATCCAGGCAGCTATTATTGGGGCGGCGCGGGTGGTGCTCGGAGTCTCTAAGGGCGGCCGCAAACGTGAAAAGGAGACCTGGTGGTGGGACGACACAGTCCAGAGGAAGACTAGGGTGAAGAAAGCCCTCTTTAAAACGTGGCATCCAGATCGCGACGCATATAAGGTTGTCAAACGTGCCACTAAAAGAGTTGTAGCCAGAGCCAGAGCCAGACCACTTGCAAGCGCTTTACGAGAAGTAGGAATCATCTGAGGGGCAAAAGATCTTTTCCAAATTAGCATGTTCCAGGGTCAAAGCGGCATAGGATATATCCGTTGTGTAAAAGACCCTACTGGCAACCTGCTATGCAAAGACCTCACGGTGAAGGAGAGATGGCGCTTGTACTTCCACGAGCTGCTGAATAAGCAGCACCAAGAGGTGCAGACACCGAAATTCATTCCAAATCTTGAATTAGTGCCCCCGATAACGCCCGAGGAAGTCCAAACGACTCTTCGTCGCATGGCAAATCGGAAAGCTGTCGGAACTGACGGAGTCCCCATTGAGGCCTGGAAGGCGATGGGTCCTCGCGATGCGGGCATGTTAACTAACCTTCTGAACCGCGTGTTCCTGATCGGCAAAATTTCAAGCCAATAGGGACTGAGTATTATTACTCCAGTCTTCAAAGGCAAGGGCTCGGTACACACCCTGAAGAATTTTGAGAGGATTATAGACTCTCAGATTCGGCAGGAGTATGCTGTCTCGGGAGTGTCAATTTGGGTTTCGTCCAGGGTACGGAACCATGGATTCTATATTAACACTAAGGTTCACCATGGAGAGATACAGATTGAAGAACACGCCTCTACATAATGATCTTTCTATGTAGAAAGAGCATATGCAGTCCCCATACAGGCCTCAGCATCCATGATCCACCTCCCTGGTTGCTCATGTATGCTGAGGCGATATCCTCACTGTGACTGTCCCCTGTCCGCATCGCGCTGGCTGACCCGGACAGTTGGAGCGGCGTGTGAATTAGGCGGCTGACCTGTCCCACCGGACCGGACCCACAGTGGCGGGCCAGCATCAATGGAGGATGCGGAAGCAGTTTTCGTTCTCGCAACCCCCCGGTGTAGGTGTGAGATGAAACACTGGGGTGGTTTTCAATCATTAAGAGTCCGACAGACCGGTCGCCCGCCCCAGGGCGGCGGACATCGCATGAGGATGTTCCACCCCGGAAACAAAAAAAAAAAGGCCGCTGACTCGAATCTTGCGGGCAGCGGGGCGGTGCCGGCAGCGGCGCGGGAGCCGGGCGGGCATCGAAGACCCGTTCTTGAAACTAGCGGGCAGATCGCGCGTCACTATAGTCGCGTAGTATTGTGTTCACGATTGTGTCGACGAGATATTTGTTTTTATTCGCGAAAGAAATGTTTGAACAATGGCGGCAACAACTTTTTGATTCAAATTTATTCCTAACGCTCGATCACCGCTTGACTTAAAGTACACCGCTCGCTGCCCGCAAGATTCGAGCGCGAGAAGTACACCGCTCGCTGCCCGCCACCGCCCCGTTGTGCTGCACCGCTGTTTTCGAGAACCAGTCCGTTTGATTTAACGCATAAGATCCTGCCGCTCACTCGCCGCCGCCGCCGCCACCCCGCTGCCCGCAAGATTCGAGGCAGAGGCCTAAAAAGAAACCGTGGCCCTGGCGCACAGGCACACACAGGCACAGGCCTAGAGCGGGAGAGGTCATTTGACGATTTCTCATCCAGAACAAAAAAATGGTAGTAGGCTATTTGACAGTATTCATTTTTTGGGATTTTTTGCTTTAATTGCATAAAATGAGGGTTCTTTATGTCATTTACACGAGTTTTAATAAAAAATGCAATAAATGAGTTTGAGTTTGAAAATAATAACAATTAATACATACAAAACACAAAAATATGTTTAACTTTTTGTTTCTCGCGCCACACATTGTGAAACGATCCGGATTGGCTAATGTCGCGATGACGTCATACGCTTGTTTTCGGCAAACTCATAAACTGTTTTTTGGGGGTTTTATCGATTTATTTGTACAACCCGGTACAGCACACCACTTGTAAACCATTTTATTAGATAACAACAACAAATAATAAATAAAAACAAACACCACTGAGAACCGAAAACCGCTTGTGACGTCAATTACAAAGCTCGACGCCATATTGCTGAATAAATCGTTTTCGCGGCTTATTTGAATTTTGAATTTTTATTTGCATATTTCTTACGAAATACTTATTTAAAATTTAAAAAAATAATTTCGGTGAACTTCATAACCGCAACCAAATAATTCGAGATAAAAATTATAAATCTATCAAATAGCCTGTTCCGTAGTGGCAGCCCATGTAATTCAGATTTTGTTGAATTTTTTGCAATTTACTGGTCAGTGTCAGGTTTTAACTTGATCAAAATATGATCTGCGATAACAATAACGATGTAACTACGGATCTACCCTAAATTAAACTGATTATAATTTTTACCCGGTAAAAATTAAAATTGGGTGGGTAAAAATAGGTATAAATGTGTATTTACCCATAGTTCGGGTTTTTACCGGGTAAATGCCCATCTTGACGTTGCCGGTCGGCACCAAATGTCGTGCGGTGTGCCACAGGGATCGGTCTTGGGACCGCTCCTGTGGAACATCGGCTACGACTGGGTGCTGAGAGGCGAGCTTCCATCGGGCGCCGACTTGACGTGTTATGCGAACGACACGCTTGTCACTGCCCGGGGGAGCTCGCACAGGGAAGCGACGTTGATAGCCACGGCTGCGGTGTCACAGGTGGTGACCCGCATCCGCCACCTGGGCCTGGAGGTGGCCCTTGACAAGTCGGAGGCCATGGTTTTCCATGGCCCCCGGCGTGCACCGGCGCCGGGATCACATATCGTGGTCAGTGGTGCCCGGATAGCTGTCGAGTCCACCATGAAGTATCTGGGATTGGTGCTCGACAGCCGATGGGAATTCGGACCCCACTTCCAGCGGCTGGCGCCCAAGCTGATGGATGCAGCAGGCGCGCTGTCAACGTTGCTTCTCAACATGGGGGGCCCGAGCGCCGCCTGTAGGCGGTTATACGTGGGAATCGTGCGGTCTATGGCCCTGTATGGGGCCCCTGTGTGGGCGATGGACCTGACGGCCGGAACACTCGCCATTCTGCGCAAGCCGCAGAGGGCGATGGCCGTCAGGGTCGTCCGCGGGTATCGCACGATTGCCTACGAGGCGGCTTGCGTCCTGGCCGGATCCCCGCCCTGGGACCTAGAGGCGAAAGTACTCGCGTCATTGTACCGATGGCGCGAGGAAGAGCAGACACGGGGCTCCAGCCCGGCGCAGCGGCAGATCAAGTTGCGCCGAGAGGAGCTCCATCAGGTCCTGGTGGCGGACTGGCGGCAAAGGCTTATGCGCCCTACCGCCGGCCTCGCTACCGTCGAGGCGATCCTGCCAGTACTCGACGACTGGCTCGGGAGAAGGCAATACTCCCTGTCGTTCAGGGTGGCGCAGGTGCTATCGGGGCACGGCTGCTTCGGCAAGTACCTGTGTCGCCTAGGCAGGGAGCCGGACGCTCGGTGCCACCACTGCGTCCAATGCAGGGAGGACACGGCGCAGCACACGCTCTCCGAGTGTTTAGCTTGGGAGGAGCAGCGCCGTGTCCTCACAAATGAAGTAGGAAGCGACCTGACGCTGCCGACAGTAGTGCGGAGGATGGCCGGCAGCGCAGAGTCGTGGGACGCGGTGGTGTCCTTCTGCGAGGACGTGATGTCGCAGAAGGAAGCTGCGGAACGGGAGAGAGAGATCTCAACTCCCTTCCCGGGCCGCAGAAGATGCACCGGGCGCCGAAGAAGGGCGGATAACGCCCTCTACCGCCCCCCATGAATGGGTTCAGGGGCGAGGGACATGGGGAAGTCCCCGCCCCCTATTCGATGGACCCCGAGGCGGAGGCGCGCGCGAGTGCCAGCGTGCGCCTCTGAGGCGATGCACGGGGTAGCTTAACACCCTACTACCCCGTGCCGGAGACGAGGCCCGGACAGACCGGGCCAGCACGAGAGTGTGGGGCTGCGGAAGGATTTAGACTCCCGCGGCCCCACGCGCGCTCGTGACAGAAGAGACACCGGGGTGGTTTTAGTCAGTAAAAGTCTGACAAACCCCGTCGCCCACCCTAGGGCGGCGGACATCCTACGAGGATTTCCACCCCGAAAAAAAAAAAACGGTTGCCATACGAACACCTAGTGGCAGCCGTTACGGGTTGTTGGAGCTCTCAAAAGTCCAACAATTGGTTTAACTGCAATGCTTCGATGTCGCCTTCGGGTTGAGGAGGTCTGACGGCAGTCGCTTCACGGAAAATGTCGAAGTTTAGCCATATCAGCAGTTGGACTGGTAAAGCGGACCCCAGACTCCAAAGCTGAAAAGTTGAAAAAGCTTCGGATGCGAAGAAGAAGGGATTAACGCTGGGATGATGATGATGATTGAAATTACGAACTACAATCACTTGTCAATAACAATGACATATGTATTTTTTTCAAACTGAAATAATACTATTGCTTGAGATTGTCTATGGACTTCTGGTCGACACTGTAAGTTAAGCAGACCGAGTGTAGCTATAAAAAAACTGGAGGACGGGTCTGAGCAGTTGTGTTACGATGTGTGCCGGTTACGTTGCGCCAAATGTTGTTGTGTCGGGAGTTTGGTCGAGTAGAGTCTCCAGATCCATCTCCCTCTGGCGCAGCATCGTTGGTTGTGTTGCTCTTGGGTTTATCATTGCATCACCTCGCTCAACTGCCGTCATCCTTCCTATTCCTGAGTTTTTTTACGGAATAGGTTAAGCCGGTTGCGCTGGGACATTGTGGGGTTATCTGAAGTCCGAAGAGAGGGAGAGGACTCGATAATCCTGAGGTCTGGCAACCTGCTCTATTTCCGGGAAGGCGACCAGCTGTCCCAGGGTGGTGTCGGGTTTATTGTCCACAAGTCCCTCGTGAACAACGTGGTTAAAGTCGGGAGCCTTTCGACTCGGGTGGCGTACCTTGTACTCAGAATAACAAAACGATATTCGTTAAAGGTTATACAGGTCTACGCCCCGACGTCTAAACACTCTGACGATGAGGTGGAGGCTATGTATGAGGACGTCAATAGAGCCATACATTCCTCCAAAACCCACTACACCGTTGTCATGGGGGACTTTAACGCAAAACTGGGCATGCGAGAGGCGAACGAGACGAAAGTGGGGCAATTTGGAGTTGGAAATCGGAATCCCAGAGGTCAGATGCTAATGGATTTCATGGAAAGGGAAAGACTCTTTGCGATGAATTCTTTTTTCAGGTAACCATTGCACCGCAAGTGGACCTGGCTCAGCCCCGATGTTCAGACCAAAAACGATATAGACTTCATAATGTCAACGAGAACTTGCCTTCTCGTTCAACGGTGTCTCCGTGATCCATGCGGTAAAAACCGGGAGTGATCACCGTATTGTTAGAGGCATCTTGAACCTCAACATTAGGCTCGAACGCTCTCGACTTATGAAGTCTACGCTCCGTCCAGCGTCAACACAACTCCAAAACCCCGAGAGCTTTCAGATCGAACTACAAAACCGCTTCGAATGCCTCGGTGAATGCGTAGATGTGGACGACTACAACAACAGGTTTGTGGAAACTCTCCAAACGGAAGGGTCTAAGTTCTATAAAACCCTCCGTTCAAAAAGACAGAAGAAGATCTCCGGTCCCACCCGCCGGCTAATGGAAGAAAGACGGGAGGTGATCTTAAAATCCCCTGATGACGCTTCGCGCATCAGATGCCTTAACAGACAGATCTCAAAGTCTCTGACTCGCGATATACGCCAATTTAATACAAATTGTATTAAAGAGGCTATCGAGCGGAACAAAGGCTCCAAAGTGTTCGCACGAGAATTGTCTGTTGGACAGAGTCTACTTGCGAAGCTGAAGACTGGGGATGGTAGGATCGTCACTTCCAAGCCCGAGCTTTTGGGTGAGATGGAGAAATTCTACGGAGAGTTATACACATCAACACACGCACCTGTTGTAAGCCTGGCTAATGATCCTAGAGCCAGACTAATCCGACACTACACCGACGATATCCCGGACGTCAGCCTGTACGAGATTGGTATGGCCCTGAAACAGCTCAAGAACGATAAGGCGGCTGGAGATGATGGAATTACGGCTGAGCTTCTGAAAGCGGGTGGCAAACCGGTTCTTAAAGCGCTTCAGAAGCTATTTAATTCCGTCATTCTTAAAGGCGAAACGCCTAAGGCGTGGCACAGGAGCGTGGTGGTTTTGTTTTTCAAAAAAGGTGACAATACCCTCCTGAAAAACTACAGACCGATATCCCTCCTGAGCCATGTCTACAAGCTGTTTTCTAGGGTCATCACGAATCGTCTCGCTCGCAGGTTCGACGACTTCCAGCCTCCCGAACAAGCAGGCTTCCGAAAAGGCTTTAGCACCATAGACCACATTCATACGCTGCGGCAAGTTATACAGAAGTCCGAGGAGTATAACAAACCACTATGCTTGGCGTTTGTGGACTATGAGAAGGCCTTCGATTCGAATGAGACTTGGGCGGTGCTACAGTCTCTCCAGCGGTGCCAAATTGACCATCGATACATTGAGGTGATAAAGTGTTTGTACAAAAACGCCACCATGTCAGTCCGTCTCCAGGATCAGGACTCGAAACCGATCCAACTGCAGCGTGGAGTGAGACAAGGAGATGTCGTATCTCCTAAATTGTTCACTGCTGCGTTGGAAGATGTCTTCAAGCTCCTGGACTGGAAAGGACTTGGCAGCAACATCAACGGCAAGCACATCACTAATCTTCGTTTCGCAGATGATATCGTGGTCATGGCTGCGACCCTGGAAGACTTGGGCATAATGCTCAATGACCTCAGCAGAGCTTCCCAACAAGTGGGTCTAAAAATGAACATGGATGAGACGAAGATCATGTCGAACTCTCATGTCGCACCCACTCCAATTGTAGTTGGTTGCTCTGCACTCGAAGTTGTTGACGAGTATATATACCTGGGACAGAAAGTCCAACTAGGTAGGTCCAACTTCGAGAAAGAGGTGTCTCGGCGAATCCAGCTCGGTTGGGCAGCGTTCGGGAAGCTACGCTACATCTTCTCGTCGTCCAAGATACCACAGTGTCTCAAGACGAAAGTCTTTGACCAGTGTGTGTTGCCAGTGATGACTTACGGAACTGAAACGTGGTCGCTCACAATGGGCCTCATACGAAGGCTCAGAGTCACACAAAGGGCAATGGAAAGAGCTATGCTAGGAGTTTCTCTGCGTGATCGAATCAGAAATGAGGAGATCCGCAGAAGAACCAAAGTCACCGACATAGCTCTGCGAGTCGCTAAACTTAAGTGGCAGTGGGCAGGGCACATTGCTCGTAGAACCGATGGCCGATGGGGCAGCAAGGTTCTGGAGTGGCGGCCACGTACTGGAAGACGCAGCGTAGGGAGACCCCCAACAAGGTGGACCGATGACCTGGTGAAGGTCGCGGGAAGTCGATGGATGCGGGCAGCACAAGACCGGTCATCGTGGAAAGCCTTGGGGGAGGCCTTTGTCCAGCAGTGGACATCTATAGGCTGAGGAAGAAGAAGGTTAAGCCTATTCCGTAAAAAAACTAAAGTAGTGCGCTTTGCCATCAACGGTTCAAAATAAAAAATCAAAATATAAAATTGTTTATTTCAAATTAACCATCACTTGGTACTTTTGAATTGTCAATGTCGGTCAGTCCAAGAAAAGTGAAACTAAATTGCACGTTTCAAAGCGTAGATCTCTATGGAGAAGAACGTGCAAGAAACTCCATGGACACTCTTTTAAAATCATAATATATGGGTTACATTTCCTCGTTACATATTTATGTTGCTTCTATCATGTGAGCACAATGTAAAATTAATTAAAATATAGTAAATTAATTAAGTCCACTGGCAGCTAAGAGATGACCAGTCTCTACTGACGGCCCCCGTTTACGAGCATGACGCGCGCATCCGCTCCACTTAGCTCAACCATATTGAAGGGAACCAAATGACGCAACAACACGCGCCACCATCAGCAAGACATTTGAGTGAGTATGACAAACCCTCAACTGCCAATCTCGTAATGTCAAACAAGTTATAAATATATAAAAAAAAACAAACCATCGTCCATGGTACCTCAGATTCACAAATTGAAAAGTGCTTTTATATTATACAATACTATATTCCTTGCAAAATCATGGTAGCAAAATATTGTGCACAATGTTGAAATAAATAAATAAAATAAAAAAAGGAATATTTGGAAAATAACAAAAAGGGGGAATGGTATCTCTTCCAAACCTACAAAATTGTTCGTGGCTGTGGAGCAGGACTGGCATTTATCCAAGCATTTTTATCAAGGATATAATCTTCCAGTTTATAATATGCTTGCTTACACAGCGTGTGTTTAATGCATGTTTTAAATTTGGACTCATTGAGTTGTTGAATCTCTAGCGGTACTTTGTTATAAAATTTTACACAGTACCCAATAAAAGAACTATTTACTTTAGCCAGTCTGAACCGAGGTTGATCTAAATTGTTTCTATTCCTAGTATTAAAATTGTGCCTGTCACTTATTAAAAACATCAATAATTTTCCGGGCATACATAATGTTTTCATAAATGTAATGACAAGGTTGCATTACTGCTTACCATCAGGCGGCATTGCAGTCAAGCACTAGTGTATAATTATTTTAAAAAATTCAGATATATATTATTTTCTTAAAAAAATCAAGACTAGGTGACCCATGCGACGTATTTGCAAATTCACGGTGGGATTAAAAAAAAACTTGATTTTTAATAGTAGCTTTTCGAAAAACTACTAAAATGTGAGTAACTTGTATATCTTTCCGGTGTAAAGGTCCAGAAAAGCTTTAAAATGATGCCTCATTTTTTGATAAAGGATGAAGGAAGTTAAGACGTACCGACAAAAAAAAAGCCCGTGAGACATAATAAAGACTTTATATGATTAACGCAGCGACCTGTTTGTGTTGTTTTAACTCACTAAACTATTAAATTCACATGCTACGGCTTCGTGCCCATAGCGTGTGGATTTAATAGTCAACTTTTCGTGAATTGCAACAATAGATAGCGTTTACAAAAAAGGTTTGATGGAATAGGTTTTTTAATATCCACACACTGACTGCCAGGAATAATATTAAGGAATTTTTTTGAGAGAAGCGCATAACTTAAGTTATAGTTTAAACATCCGTTTTTGCCAGCCTACTGCGTACAGCAACTCCATTGCTTATTTACTTTTAATACAAAAAGTAAGTAAGCAAGGTAGTCTACTGGGGTTGGGGGTTTGAACGCTCTGCACGTATACTGGGCTGTTTACTGCTGGAGATGCAAGTTTTATACAGAGATTGACGCACCATAATATGAAGTACCTATCATGTTGTGGTCCCACGTGATATCTGCAACATATTTGGCTTTTATAACAGTTTATCGAAAGAAATGCTAAGTAGTTAGTTTGCTAAGTCGTCGTAGCGTGTAGCAACAAGCTAACACGTCGTAGCGCGTAGCAACAAGCTTCGACGTCGTAGCGCGTAGCAACAAGCTAAGTGGTCATAGCGCGTAGCAACAAGCTAAGATGTAGTAGCGCGTAGCAACAAGCTAAGATGTAGTAGCGCGTAGCAACAAGCTAAGATGTAGTAGCGCGTAGCAACAAGCTAAGATGTCGGGGCGCTTAGCAACAAGCTATTGTGTTCAATGCTACTAATGTATAAAACATTGATTCAGCATTCCGGTAGCTGACTCGCGGCCTACTTCAAATATTGTTCTAATTGCATATAGAATAAATCAGATTAGAATTTTATTCTTGTCTCATTATCCCTCACTGTGGTCAAGACACCTTTAGCCAAATCTGATCAGTCCTGTGAGTCTGCTGCACTGGCAGTGAGATCACCCTACACCCGTACGTGGAAATCCTATTCACTATCCTTCTGTTATCTTAGTTGTTTTGGTGCAGACATCTCGCAGTTATTTATATATTTATTTGTTTCAAAATATATGGTAGGTCAGGGCTGTGGGGATTATAGGACTTAGGGTCGTAGGTACAGTAGGGCTCAGTTTAGGTTCTTTTAATTTACCCTATAGGCGCATGTACTACCGCTAACTTTATTAGGGGTAGTCGTACACTATGACAATGCAACATGTGGGATTTAATTAAATCGCCAGCAGAAGGGCACAACTGTTACTACGCGGCAGTATTCTATTTTGAGGTAAAGATAAATCACTGGCATTAAAGATTTTAGTTAAAGGCGTATTTTATTCATTTATTTGTGTTACAAATTATATGAGAATTCCATTCAATGTGCATTGCAGCAGCAGTAATTTTAAAACGAACGAGATCGGAGGAAAAGTTCAGTTTTGAGTTACTGATTGATACACCACCGCATAGAATCCATAACAGGATAAAATGGGGGATTTCAGTATATGAACCATTATTCTTCTTCATCTATACTAATGTATAAAGCTGAAGAGTTTGTTTGTTTGTGTGAAGGCGCTAATCTCAGGAACGACTGGTTCGATTTGAAAAATCCTTTTTGATAGCCCATAGCCCATTAATCCAGGAAGGTTCTAGGCTATTAACTTCACACTACAACTAATAGGAGCGATGCATATAAAAAAACCTTATCGAAACTTACGCGGGTGAAACCACGCGGCGCAGCTAGTTTAATATAAATCAAAATATGCAAGTTAAAAAAAAGATGACTTTCTTAAAAACACATTTTCAGAATTTTGTGAATAAAGTACGATATACCTACACACGGATGAAGTCGCGGACTATATAATATTATAACCTCGTAAGTAACTGAGCCTAGGTTTACGTGATATATGTGATATTAATATATAACATGATTATAATTGATACATACTAATATTATAAATGCGAAAGTAACTCTGTCTGGCTGTCGGTTTGTCTGTCTGTCTGTCTGTCTGTTACGCTTTCCCGCTTAAACCTCTCAACCAATTTAGATGACATTTGGCACAGACAATCTTTAGACCCTGAGAAAGGACATAGCCTATGTTTTATCCCGGAAAAATTGATATTCCCGAGGGAAATCTAAAAAGCGCGATATAACCGAACTCCACGCGGGCGAAGCCGCGAGCGAAAAGCTAGTTGATACATAATATGTGATATTCACAACTATACAACTGAATGAATTTCAATAAAAAGCTTTTTATCTCGGTAACATCTTCCCTAGGATAATGAATATCCACGCGGGCAGCAAGTATAGTAATGATACAGTATTATGAGAGTAATAGCGGGCGCACGTCCTCTCGTTTAAAGTGCACCTCTCAAACATTCGAGGTCTGCACTCCAATATCGATGCAGTCCACCACCACCTTGAGACTGAAAAGCCTCACCTACTTTTCTTGACGGAGACCCAGATCAGATGTCCGTTTGATGCGGCATACCTCAACTACCCGGGATACTCTTTGGAGCATCATTTCCTGCAGCGTGCTGGGGTCTGTGTGTATGTCCGCAATGACATCTGTTGCCGGCGTCTCCGTCACCTCGAAGACCCTCATCTATCGACCTTATGGCTGTTGGTTGACACTGGTGTAGACAAAATTGTCTACACCTGTGTCTACCGATCGCACAGCGGTGATCAGGAGACAACTCGGTTATTCGACCACCTCAGTGAGGCTGCTGACAATGCGCTGCATCGGCACCCTGACGCTCAGTTCGTCGCTCTGGGGGACTTCAACGCCTGCCACCAGGACTGGCTCTTCCCATACCAGAGGACCGACCACGCTGGGAGAGAAGCGCGAAACTTCGCGCTTTCTATGGGCCTTTCCCAGCTGGTAGAGCAAGCGACTAGGGTGCCTGATGTAGTTGGCCACACAGCCAACTGTTTGGACCTTCTGCTGACCACTGATCCGGACAGATGTGTTGTAACAGTTTCCTCACCGTTGGGAACTTCAGACCACTGTCTGGTGAAGTCTGTGTCATCCTTCTCCCCTCCAGATCACGACTCTCGTGGTGAACGGAGATTGTGGCGATACAAGTCAGCAGATTGGGATGAGATGCGCCACTTCTTTGCGTCTTATCCTTGGCAGCAGGTCTGCTTCTCTTCTGACAATCCGTCGAGCTGTGCGGACGCTATAACCGATGTGGTGCGTCAAGCTATGGAGTATTTTATCCCATTCAGCGACGTGCCCGTCGGTGGTTCAGCTCGCCCATGGTTCAATGCCGATTGTGTCCAAGCTGAACAGCATAAGCACGCGGCATTTCTCACCTGGGTTGACGCTCGTGACCGCAGAGCTCCGGATCTAAGCTCAAAGAAGAGAGCCTTTAACCGTGCTGCCAAGTCCTACAAAAAGGCGCTTAAGAGGGCTCGCTTCGACCGTATTACCCATATTGGCAACAAGCTATCTGCGCAGCCATCCGGTAGCAGATCTTTTTGGTCCCTTGCCAAATCGGTCGAGGCGAACTTCTGTCGAACCACACTGCCTCCGCTGGTGAGGCCTGATGGAACACTGGCCCATACGGCGAGAGAGAAAGCAGGTCTCTTTGCATCTCTCTTTGCCCATAGTTCGCGTCTTGATACTGGCAGTGCTACTCCACCTAATTTACCTCATTGCGGAGCTTCAATGCCGGAGGTTCGCATTAGGAACAAGGAGGTCCTGAGAGCACTGTGTCGTCTGGACGTGAATAAGGCTAGTGGTCCAGATGGTATACCAGCGATTGTTCTTAAGGCATGTGCACCCGAGTTGTCTCCTGTATTGACGCGCCTGTATCGCCTCTCATTTGGGACTGGTATAGTGCCCAAGTCCTGGAAGTTTGCCAACGTGCAGCCCGTGCCCAAAAAGGGTAGTCGTGCCGATCCTACCAACTATCGGCCGATTTCGGTAACCTCCATACTCTGCAAGATTATGGAGCGTGTATTGAATTCGCGCCTCTTGGCTTACCTGGAAGGTAACGATCTCCTCAGTGACCGACAGTACGGTTTTCGGCGCAATCGGTCAACTGGGGACCTACTAGTGTATGCCACTCACTTGTGGGGCGAGGCCCTCGAGAGAAATGGGGAAGCGATTGCCGTCTCCCTTGATGTCTCGAAGGCCTTCGACCGGGTATGGCACGCTGGCCTTTTGAGTAAGCTTCCAGCGTACGGCGTTTCCGCTGGCCTGACTGGCTGGGTTAAAGACTTCCTGACTGAACGGTCCCTCCGAGTTGTTGTCGACGGATGCTCATCGGAGCCCATGTCGACCAATGCCGGTGTTCCTCAGGGGTCTGTTCTCTCTGCAACTCTGTTCCTGCTGCATATTAATGATCTGCTCATGCCCGGTATCTATGGGTATGCAGATGACAGCACAGTTGTGGAGAGATATCTGCCGGAAGCTCGGGCTAGTAAGGAAACAATCTGGTCCGAAAGAGAGGCTATGGTAGAGCGTACGAGTGCTGCACTACAGGCAGTCTCCGAATGGGGCAAAGCCAATCTTGTAGCATTCAATGCCGCCAAAACACAGGCGTGTCTTTTCACCGCCAAAAGGAGCCCGTTCACCTTGGCTCCTACTTTTCAGAATGTATCCTTGGAGTGCACCAACCGCCTTCAGCTTTTGGGAGTAGAGATTTCCTCGAACCTTAACTTTGGGCGGTTCATTGAGTCCAAGGCCAGGGTGGCTGCTAGAAAACTTGGCGTTATCGCAAAGGTCCGGCGGTACTTCACACCGGGGCAGCTTCTAATGTTGTACAAAGCACAGGTCCGCTCGTGTGTGGAGTACTGCAGCCACATTTGGGCTGGTGCTGCGAAATGTCACCTGGATACTTTGGATTCAGTGGAGAGGCGTGCGAAGAGGCTGATTGGCGACCCAGACTTAACTCGAAACGGTCTCCAAAGCCTGGAGCACAGGCGTAGAGTAGCCAGCCTTTCGGTCTTCTATAGGTTGCATTCTGGTGAGTGTGCAAGGGAATTGCATGATTTAATTCCCCCATCACCGTTCCACCATCGGACGACCCGTCGTACGGCGAGTTTCCACCCTTACGTTGTTGATACCACTGCGACCCGGACGAAGCGTTTCGCTTCCTCTTTTATACCGCGTACATCGAGGGACTGGAACAATTTGCCAGCGACGGTGTTTCCGTCACATTACAATTTGAGTGTCTTCAAGGCTAGAGTGAATAGGTTCTTAATAAACTAGCGCGCTTTACCATCAATGATCGCATCACTGCTTACCATCAGGCGGGATTGCGGTCAAGCGCTTGTTTATAACTTATAAAAAAAAAAAAAAAATGAGAGTAATTCTCATTAATTTACTATGAACGTGATGAATAATTATCAACAATATTTCATCTCGGTATTTCGCGTTAAGCTGCTAAATTAAGTATCACTTAACTGGCTTAGGCTTAACTTAACTGTATTCTCACCATGACTGTTTAATTATTCAATATAAATTAATACAGAGCCGCCAAATCAGATAAAATCGATCCCCAACATGGCCGCCAAGAGTGGGGATTATGGCAATGATCCCAATGGAATGAAAGCCTTGGGGGAGGCCTTTGTTCAGCAGTGGCCCTCTATAGGTTGAGAAGAAGAAGAAGGTCAAATCAGGCGAACAAGTGGGCGAGTAAAATGTCAAATATATTGAGATGAATCGATCGATAAGGTTCAAAATAAAAAAGAAAAAATGATTTTGGTAGTTACAGAATGATTTTTTGATATTTTTATTATATATTATAAAAATAGTCAGTGTCTACTTCACGTAACGCCGTCAGGTACCTTTAGAAGAATTTTACTAATTATCAACTCAATAGAAATTATAAGTCTAAACTCCTCAACATGCTGTGTATTTTATTATGATTGACGTGTAAAAGTGTTTGTACAAACCTACTTACAAAATAATATCACTTATCTTTCATAATTGCTCTAGCTGTGTCTAAGAAGACTTTCTTATGAAGTAGGACAAAAAAAAGAACTACTTTAATCCCAACGCCAGATCCCCGAGCCATAAGATACTGACTAACTTTCTATTTTAGGGCTCACTTTAACAGTAATATTTTAAGCTACTCATGCCGTCTGTACGAATTTGTGGCGACGGTTTACTGTATTATGTAGTTAATAAAATAGTTCCTGTTGTAACAGGACAGGACAGGACCAGGTTATCAACCGTGCTGTGCAGTTATATGAATATAAATTATATACATATGCATACGTAGGTATATATAGAATGGTTAGATGACGTCACTAATATCATCATCATCATCCCAGTCGCATCCGAAGCCTATACAGCATTGGAGTCTGGGGTCCACTTTTACCAGTCCAACTGCTGATATGGCTAAACTTCGACATTTTCCGTGAAGCGACTGCCGTCTGACCTCCACAACCCGAAGGCGACATCGAAGCATTGCAGTTAGACCAATTGTTGGACTTTTGAAGGCTCCAACAACCCGTAACGACTGCCACTAGATGTTCGTATGGCAACCGGGACCAACGGCTTAACGTGCTTTCCGAGGCACGAACAGACCAGTGCAAATATTCATATTTATGCATACAAATACTTGCACTGTGCGGGGATCGAACCCGCGCCACCTTGCGCAGCGGCCGCGTCCGCTACCGCTACGCCACGGAGGCTGGCTGTCGGATGACGTCACTATAGTGTCTCATTATATTAGTACCGTCGTAAAACTGGAGATGGCGCTGTAGCATCAGTTTCCCGGAAATTCAGCCATAATTGGTCTCTATTTCCATATAATAAAAAGTACTCTGTGGTTGTAACTACGCAAGTAGAAATTACTAAAAGCGTCCATCAACCAGCATCTTACCACTATGTAGGTTGTACTAGTAGTTTTGAACTAAATTTTTCAGACGAAGTTTACAAAACTGATAGGATGATGGTAAGAGAAAATACAATTTTAGAATCACCGCCACCGATGTTGTGCATGAACAATGTAGCGCCATGGACATGTATCAAATTGAAATTAATATTAAAGAATTAGGTTTAAGATTCCTAAACTCTCAAAAATCCAGTCTCTTGAGAAGCCAAGGTAAACAAATATTATTGCCATTTATGCGATATATTTTGATCAAATAATTCAAAAGCCCACCGTATTTTAGTATTGATCTGAAACAATGAAATTTAGCAACAAGCTACACAGGTCTCACAGCACAATTAATTAAGTAATTACAAAAATCCCTAATTTGTCGCTACATAAATCAATGATCTGCCAATTTGCCAGCGACGGTGTTTGTGTCAGACTACAATTTGACTGTCTTCAAGGCTAGAGTGTATAGGTTCTTAATAAACTAGTGCACTTTACCATCAACAATCGCATCACTGCTTACCATCAGGCGGGATTGCGGACAAGCACTAGTGTATAATTTATTTAAAAAAAGAAACTTTTTTGTATTAATATCATAGAGGTCAACAATACACACACACAAATTGAAATAAATATGAAGTAAGTAGTAAAACGGTCCCTTGAGCACTAAAAGTTTAGTATTTATATAAATAAGCTAAAGCAAAAATGGCCACTTATGCTATTCAGAAACCAACTGTACCACATTGCTAAACTAACCTTAACCTACCAAACCTTCATAAACGATATTTTTGTTTTATTAAACGCAATACATAAATCAATGATATCTATACTAATATAGAGGGGTCGGCACTCGAAGTGTTACCAATTCAAAATGCTGTAATTCTGTTAAACATGAGCATATTTATTTAAAAACTTCAGTATCGAAAAAAGACATATACAATAAATAAAAAAAGAAGCTACTGTTCGATATGGCCACCTTTAGCGCGGATAACAGCATCGAGTCTGACCGAGAAGGCTTCACACGCTGCACGAATGTGGTCTGCTGGTATTTTGTTCCATTCTCGGCGAAGCGCAATCTTTAAGGCGTCGACCGTCTCATATTGTTTTTGTTGACACTTTGGCTTCTAGAATTGACCATATGGAAAAACCCATTGGGTTTAAGTCCGGGGAAGATGGTGGCCATTGTTGCGAAGAAATGAAGCTCGGAACATTTTCTTGTAAAAAAATTTGGGTTTCACGAGCTTTGTGAGATGGTGCCGAGTCTTGTTGAAAGGTCCAATGATTTCTACCAAATTTCTTACGTGCCCAAGGTAACAAAGCATCGTTTAGAATCTTTTTACGGTAGATCTGCTGGCTTATCTTTTCGCCCTGGTCAATGAAAACGAGAGGTGAGCGTCCCATGGCAATTACCGCCGCACAAACCATCACAGATGCTGGTGCTTGCTTTCGCAAGGCAATTCGTTGGTAGGTATAAATTGTCATTTGATTTACACTTTAACCATACGCGATCATTTTGCTTATTCACATATTGCTGAACGGTAAAAATTTTCTCATCGGAAAATACCAAATTATCAAGCAAAGTATCAACGTGCAAGTGCTTTAAGTTCTTAGCTCTTTTTAGACGAACTGTCTTTTGTGCAAGTGTCAGACCTTGCACTTTTTGTAATTTGTAGGGCTTCAATTGAAGTTTATTTTTTAATATGCGTCCTATGCTCCGGGCAGATACATTAAGACTTTTCGCCAATTTAACTGCGCTTTGTCGTGGATTTCGTTCAATTCTAGCCTTTACCTTTCGAACCATTGCTGATGATGTTGCTGTTGTTGGATGTCCACCTGCATGGCGTTTTTTGATGCTACCCGTATCATTATAACGTGTAATGATCCGATACACAAACATTTTGTTCAAATGTAAATGTCCTAGCTCATTAACGATGGCTGCTTGCGATTTTCCAGCCAAATACAAAGCAATGACACTGTTTCGTTTCACTTACATCTGCAAAACATTTTTTAACAACGACGAAAAATAGTAGGCTTTTGTTAGTTTATTAACAATACCATACACTAAGGAATGTGAAAAAATGGGCGTCATATTGTAAACAGTTTAGTTGCTATAGCAACGTAAAATTAGTAACACTTCGAGTGCCGAACCCTGTATAATGGTGAAGAGTTTGTTTGTTTGTTCGCGCTAATCTCGGGAACTACTGGTCCGATTTGATAAATCCTTTTTGCGTTGGATAGCCAATTAATCCAGGAAGGCTTTAGGCTACATAATATCACGCTACGACCAATAGCAGCGGAGCATAACTAACTCCACGCGAAAGAAGACGCTGGCGGCCGCTAGTTTAAGAATAAAAAGAAGAAAGGGGTTATAATCATTTAAAAAATGCCTAGTAGCCTACTAGGTATTTTCTTATAATATACAATTCATAAATCGATGTTTTTTTACGAAAATCTAGATTATTATCATTTGAAAATATTATGTTGACATAAAAAATTAAAATTTAAAATTAAGGTAAATTCAAATATTTACACAGAATGTTTGTGTAAATATTTAAGCCAAAATATTTTTATAACGGGCACAGTCTTTAACAAACACTTTACAAATATACTCAATTAAATATAAAGTAGGTACCGCATATTACAAAGTCATTTTGTGATAGAAAAAATCCTTCCATGGTGCGACGCGCAAGTGCAAACTGCTCTGTTTGGTTTTCATTTTATTAGACAGCAAAACGAGCTTGGCAGCACGGCCGAGCTCGCAGAGCCGTCTGGCACCAAAACTGAGTCCGCCTTTGAATACAGGTGCATACATCTGTACAGCTAAGTAACAAACCACAGGAGTAGTGGGGATGTAGGCTCTCTCTCTCTCTCTCTCACAATACATATTCGGTAATATTTTCTTTTTTTAAATAATGTTGCCCCATACTAGGAGTTTCTCCTGCATCGTGTGTGCATTTACAAATATAAAAAGACACTAACACAATCAGGCAGACCCTATATAACTACCTAAAAATAATCCTAATGACCTAATCTTCCAATTTATTTCTACTGGCGATGCATTCCAGAAACGAGAGGCCTGAATAGTAAATGTTTTATCAAGAAACGTTGATTTTGAGCTTCAAGTTGTGTGATGTCCGTAAAGATTCATCATTATACTTTAAGAGGGTAATAATCCGTAGTATTGTAACATTATTAAAATATCATTAATTGGTGAAACTTTGGCAATATGAATTAAACTGATTTCTAACAGTTTAAATTTGTTAAGCATTTTTTGTCCGTAACAAAAACACTGATTCATTGAACTTTGAGAGAGTAAATCGGGGGTAACAGTTTGGTAAATAATGCTTCTCGTTCTGTTCTATGCTAGTAGTAATGAGCTAGATAAGGATAAAGAGAGAGTAACAAGGGTATTTCTGTCAGTGGCACCTAAAATTCACCATTGTACCATGTGAAATGCAAAATTCATTACGTGCCACGGTGTGCGTATCAAAGTTCATAGTAGTTCCCTAGAATCATATTAGATCTGCCGATCGGTTATGTTGTAGTGTCATCGTGAAAAATTATTTGAAGGGAGCAAAAGTGTCGATCTCTTAGCATCAGTTGGAATGACAGCTGATTCCACACTCACTTCACATAAGTTTTCACGGTGAGATGGTTATAGAATCACATTGGTGTTTCCCAATATAAACACTTAAATGTATAACTGATGAGATATTTTTAAAAATATATAGCATTAATACTTTTGCAAGATACACATCATAATATTGTTTTTCGTAAGTATATAATTAAATTAGCATCATTCGAAAAAACTACTCATTTGTCATATAACGACTTGAAAAATCCTAAAACTGTGGTGATGTAAGGAGGATTGTTAGTGAATACAATCATAGAGAGAAGGGACATCTGGACCAACAGGTAAGTGGAGGATACCCGTTCCTACGTAGCAAGGAAGGAAACTCGTTGGCAGCCTGGTTCAACTGGTGGACGATTCACGTCGGTTCTCTCCCAGCAGCAGGATCAAGACCACGGTAACGGACGACATCGCGGACAGTACGACATGAAGTACTCCTAGATTTATGCTACTTCACGCACGTTAGGGCTATTCCAGCGGATTTTATGTAACATGAGCAAACTGTCTCCCTGCACAATCACTGTGCAAATTTCTTATTGACTTTAAGAATTTATGAAAATAGCTGTGAGTTTTAATGTATGTAAGAAATATAAGACAACGAACAGCGAAAGTTCGCACATTTTGTTTTATACGAGCAGTATCAGTTCCTGTTCTAGATATGTAGATACATAGAATTTTTGCATATGTACCATTTATTAGCGCGATACTATTGTGAGCAGTTTGCCGTTGCAATCTACTTACTCTACTTCATGATCTCCTAGTGCAGGTGTGAACATTTCGTTCCGTATCGGAACCGTATCTGATACGGATACTGGTTAAAGAAAAGTGACTAACGCGTCTAAGCACTATTAAAGTTCTGCTGTTTTATTTTTTGGGACAGGATATCATTGTCTAATGACACCTTTTACTTCGGGCAGAGCGGAAGGGTTAGACTTTTACTGACTAAATATAGTCCACCTTTGTGTTCCTTCCTTCACTTACATTTGCACCAGGAGCCACGATATCTCATTGAAAATGTACATATTAACTAATTATCAATTACTTTGCATTTTAAGTTATGTTTAAATTACTTATTAGCTAACAGGCTAGATTATATGGTAAGTAAAAAGTGTTTCTCAATTGGTGTTCTTTAAACAGAAGAAAAGCGACGAAGCGTTTCGCCTCCTCCTTTATACCGCGTACATCGAGGGACTGGAACAATTTGCCAGTGGCGGTGTTTCCGTCGGACTACAATTTGAGTGTCCTCAAGGCTCGAGTGAATAGGCTCTTAATAAACTAGTGCGCTTTACCATCAACGATTGCGTCACTGCTTACCATCAGGCAGGATTGCGGTCAAGCGCTAGTTTATAATACGTAAAAAAAAAATATTCAAATTAAGGATTCGGAGGACAGGCGTGCTTAAACTAAAATTACTCACCCTTTAGGTAAGGCGGTATCTCCACCCTTTCTTTGGTTACCATGGATAGAGTACGTGTGCCAAGAGTACCAGCACAACATGAAATACATAGAATCAATCTTTGGAAGAAACCTTAGGTGTTGGGTGAAAGTGATGCAAGGATAATTTAGTACCTTAGATGGACCATAACATTTCAAAGAATGCTCAGAAGTATAGAATAGAATAGTTAATAGAGTAGTAGTAGTAATAGTTGGTAGAATAGTAGTTAGTATAGAATAGTTTCGATGATGTGGTGGATCTTCAGCGTAAGTCCTGTAAATATATACAGAGTTAAAGCCTTGGTCTCGTTTACCGATAACTCACAGTATATTAGATACATAACTTTATTTTCAACCTATTTGAAGACGCGCAATGCACGTGTTGTCCACATCTCTTAAAATAATATTTCATGATAACTCCTTCTGGTTCTTGTTATACTAGTGACATGCACGCGTTGCGTATCCATGGCAACGAACATCATTCTCGATGGGAGAAGGGAAGGGAGGATTTTATGCAAACTCGTTGTACGAGGGCGAGCGTTACCAAATTATCTGTTGCAGTTCGAACCCACATTTTAACTGTTTTCATCTTTCGAGCTAGGTAATAAAGACTATATTGAATGCCATGACTTCAAACTTAAATATGTGTCCAGTTTCCGAATGTCCTGTATCCCTAGTATTGGCGAGGATGCAATATCGTGCAATATTGACATCTCGTGGTAGGGGTCACTCCCGACAAAATTAGCATTAAAAAATGCACGTACTAATAATACTTTTATATGTAATATTAAATATTAATATTTAAATTATAAGACCAATTAATACTATTATTATTAAGCTATTGCATAGCTTCTATCGCGGGCCTTGAGCGCGGGGACCAAATCCAGAAATTCCGTAACGAAAAAGCCTCACGCTCCCCACTCCGACGGGCACGGAGGTGTGGCTTGAAGTTTTGTGTTTGTTTGCTGATAACTTCGCCTAAAATTTGGTACTTCGATGAATTTTGGGTATTTCGGAATGGGTATCGTGATAGTGGTTTTTGGGGGTGCTAATCACGAAAATGACGTCATTTTTGAAATCCAAGATGGCCGACAACAATTTTATGCTATTTTGACATGGGTGTCGTGAAGGGGGTTTTTGGGGGTGCTAATCACGAAAATGACGTCATTTTTGAAATCCAAGATGGCCGACAACAATTTTATGATATTTTGACATTGGTGTCGTGAAGAGGGTTTTCGGGGGTGCTGATCACGAAAATGACGTCATTTTTGAAATCCAAGATGGCCGACACCGATTTTATAATATTTTGACATGGGTGTCGTGAAAGGGGTTTTCGGGGTTGCTGATCACAAAAATGACGTCATTGTTGAAATCCAAGATGGCCGAAATCAAATTTCATGATATTTTGACTTGGGTGTCGTGAGAGCGGTTTTCAGGGGTGCTGATCACGATAATGACGTCATTTTTGAAATCCAAAATGGCCGACACCAATTTTATAATATTTTGACATGGGTGTCGTGAAAACGGTTTTCGGGGGTGCTGATCACGAAAATGACGTCATTTTTTGATATTTTGACTTGCGTGTCGTGACAGGGGTTTTCGAGGGCGCTGATCACGAAAATGACGTCAATTATAAGCTATAGTATAACATCTATTTCTTTATCAAAGTCAAAAATAAAAGATTAAATATAGTTTAGTCGCTAAATCGTCACCGTTTTTCGCACTCTTTCGATGACGTCCCTGGTAAGAAATAAATAAACTACAAAAAAGAAAATATATACTTATACAAATGTATACGTTAATTAGCAGAATAAAAAAATACTATGTCATAAATAACTAATAAAAAAATTCCTACTTACTACATACTGTGGAACTCGGTGTGAACACCTTTGCGATTTACCCCGCAGTCACGCGCAGGATTGCGTTTTTTATCTGCATTATCATGCAGATCTGCAGCCCTGCGGGTGAGCGCAGATTCAATGTATAGTGCTATGCGTTTTTCTGTACAAAATTTGGTACTTGCGAACATCTATACTAATTTATAAAACTGAAGAGTTTGTTTCTTTGTTTGTTTGAACGCGCTAACCTCAGGAACTACGGATCCGACTTGAAAAATTCTTTTAGCGTTGGAAAGCCTATTAATCCAGAAAGGTTTAAGGCTATAAAACATCACGCTGCGACTAATAGGAGCAGAGCATAACTAACTCCACGCGAACGAAGTCGCTGGTGGCCGCTAGTATAAAATATAAATAATTATAATTGCATAACTTGATAAAAAATGCTATGCAATAGCTTTACCGCGGCAGTCCCCGAGTGCCACACGTTTTTTTATTTATTAATAATCTTTACTAGCGTAGTATTCAATTCCCAAATTGAAACTTGTAGTGAATGTTGTAATTTGTTTTTTTGACGGCCTAATTTACACACAAATATGATTTATCATCTTCTATTTTACACCAATCAAAAGGGTTATTTGGATTTTTAAGTGTAAAATACATGTTTACAGGCAAAAAGCCATAATAACCGCGATAATGGTGATGTTTTATATATTATTGGGCTTATAAACCAAACATACTTATAAAAACTCCGGTTCAGTTTTACCGAGGTTTTCCCACCAAATAACGAAAACGTTAGTATAAAAAGCCGACATCTTACTGGTTTAAAGACTCCTCGTACGTTGACTAAATTTAGTGACTACATCTTCCTCCACGACTACGTTCAATCTCTATAGTATAACGGAGTCGCGACGTTAGTTTTATAGTAACTTAGCGCATAAATCCCTTTTACTTTCTTTAAAGGTGCCAGCTGCACCAATAGTGGAAGAGCCCGGTGCGAGAGCATGTAACAGTTGTATTTCAAACTTATCATCAACATAATTTTAGCCGAAAGTCGTCCACGGAGGACATAGGCCTCCCCCAAGAATCTCCATGACGACCGATCCTGCGCCTCCCGCATCTAGCGGTTTCCCGCAACCTTCACCAGGTCATCAGTCCACCTTGTCGGGGAAATATTTCATACTGTAGGTACTAAAACTTCATGGAATGATCTTTGGGACCACCCTCAAACAGTTATTAATAATCCTTAACTGAACTTTAACAACGATGAAAAACATTAAAAAAACTGACAGAAACAAGTGCCTTACACGTTATTTAACATCCGTTCAAACTGTATAATCTGTATATTATAGAATAACTAGCGACCAGCCCCGACTTCGCTCGGGTCCAATGCACTCTTCGAAAATATTATTTAAATAATATTATTTAAATCATATGATGTAAAGGGCGGTAAGCATCTGTATTAAATCAACAATGTTTTTAAGGTATTAAATTGGATAAGGATTAATGCTGTGTTTGGTTAAATTCGCTTCGAAAATTAGACGGTATTTGTCGTAAAAAGTAAATGTCAAAAAATGTTATTGTGGGATATCCATAAGAGATAGACATATACGATCGCAGACTTTTTTGTAGACATTTGCAATGTGTACAATAAATAATATTTAGTAAATTATTTTGAAAAATCTCCTAGAGTTCAGCCAGCGCTTCACTGCAAACGCGGAAAATTTTGTATTATTTACGACATCACATTAGAAACCTAAAAAATAATAATATTTCTCTTTAATTACTCTATCTATTAAAAAAACCGCATCAAAATTTGTTGCGTAATTTTATAGATTGAAGCATACAAAGGGCCATAGGGAAAGAAAAAGTGACTTTGTTTTATAATAAGTAGTGATATAAAACTAATCCTTAGGTCGTTTAAAAGGTACTTGTCCAAAAGGGAATATGTGTGACCCAAAACCATGAGCTTATAATATTTCCGGAAACGTGATGCAAACACTACGAACTTAATTATCAGTTATCTAAATAAAAGCCTCTTTGTATTAAATAAAATCCTAGTACATGGAATATTGTGCGGCCGGAATGGATCAATACCTATTCGTGAGCACATGGCATGCCAAAGCGGTTTGCATGACAACGATGAAACTAGAGTGAAGTACACTCCCATTTCCTGAGAAAAACACAAATTCCAATAAACACAAATGCGAAATGGAAAAAAAATTAAAATCCACTTCGTCAAATATTTGCAATCCCTTATTTGCACGTGCTGACTTTGATTAATAATGAAAACCTAAACTGAACAATACGGTTAGGTTTACAATATTAACTAATATTTGTCCAGTTTTTGATTACACCAAATTTTTATATTGTTTAACTTTTCTGTTATAAATATCAAGAAAAATGTTACCAAAGTCTAACACCTACAATGTCAGAATACAATAGAAAGTAGACTTTAGCTCTACATCATTAGAAAGGAATTTACAGTGACAACATGATAATATTTTATTGCGTTGTTACGATCGCAAAATTATGATTTCACTTGCGAGATGTTCATGTGCTCCTAGTATTGTGCCACGTATTTGCAAGCGTTTGCAAATGAACTTCTGAGACCACATGCTTTTTTTTCTCACTGTACGGAAATAATGAAAAGGTTAGGTAGCACCTTAGTTAGTTAGCTGCTAGTTTGATTTTATAAAAAGTAACTTTGAAGAAAGCTTTTCATTCCACATATTATTACTTAATTATGGCAGAGGTAAAACCTAAATCTAAATTTTATTTTGCATTCTGATTGATTGATGATCAATATCAATAAACTTTTACACTAAATACTTTTTTTGTGGTATTACTTATATCTGACTGCTGTTGTTATTTTATATTTATTTATTTCAAGTTTTTAAGACCTGTTTTAATGTCATGCAGATATACTTATCACATAATTTTATTCGCATTAATTTCGATATCATGCTGACTGGTCTAAGTAAATGGGGGAAAAAACCAGATATCACGCGCAAACTTACAATTAGGGGTCCAATTCGATCACCTGTGAAAATAATTATTTTAACGACATTAGAACCCACCGAAACGCGTAATTTGAAGCAGCAGCATGAGAAATTAAACTTAAATCCTATAATATCAACCCTACCTACCTGGTACGAGTATTTTATCAGTTCCGGTTCCATGCAAACGGGCCGCAAGTTTCCGCACCTGTACTAGGCAATCATAAAGATAAACGAAATAGTAATGTGTACATCACTAAACTACGACTTTTTCGAAAATATATTTGTTTTATATCTATTGTAGTTATAATTTGCATGTTCGTACCTACACCTGAAGAGTTCTTTAAGAAGATTTTAAAATTATTTTAGATTAGGCTTTACAATAAAGTACAGAGAGTGATTAATAACATACTGCAGTAAGCAAAGCACACATTGAAACCTCTGCTTATGTGTAGTCTCGAGCTTCTATCGTTACAAGTTCAGCTAAGCTCCTCCCCATATTTTTTATGGCATACGATACGATTTACAGCGGGTTTGCATCCGATAAATCGTGACGGATTTATGAAAAACTTGGGGAAATATAAACTGTTCTAAACTATTATTTATCATATTTGCAATTTTTAGAATACTTTGAAGACTACACAGGATGTAAAATATCAATTTTAACAAATTGGTCCTAAAACATATTTTACTTCTTCTGATTTAATTAATACAATAACAAGTTTTAATTGTATTCTTTAATAAATTAATGAAAATAACACGTGAAACACAATACAATTGTCTGCTTGGTCATGTTTTCCAAAAAATCTGCAAAAAAGTTTAGGAGACATTTATAAAACATGCAAACTACTTTCATTACAAGTAAATACGTTCAATTAAACATGGAAAAATAAAAATAAAATTAAAATAAATATTGTTTGACGTGTCGTGTGAACGTGTCGAATAATGTGAATTTACTCCATATTTTGGAGGTAGTCTCCAGCAACGTTTTGATCTCCTAGTAGTGAAAATCAAGGCGCACCATTTAGTATGGCCACGCGGCTAAATGACCAGGACTATATGTAGTCAAGAGGTGCTAAATAATATTTCCCGCGCTTTTCCCTGCGCAGATTGAAAGAGAAAGTAGCTTTCACTTTCGCGCTGCGCAGCATTGCTTTTATACTCTGCGGTAAAAAATGACGGATGACCGTGGATTGGAAAGTCGTTTTCACCGGCAGCTGGGCAGAAGACACGTGTACATCATAATACGTAGAACCAAATATTGGAAAACATGTGACATCTACCGCAACAGTTCGGTGCCCGCGTAGGTAGTAGATTATCGCCTACTTTTTCGAGATGAATGGTAGTATTAAAATATTATAAATAAGCTAATTAATACACCAAAGTTTTATAGAATACAACGATATAATTCATACAAGAAAAATGTCTATAAATATTAAAAAGAAGAAAATTTGTTTAATTGCTTGTTTACACTGAATATGCTCCAAAACTACTGAAACAATTAAAAAAAAAAAATCATTAGATTTATATATGATTTCTGATGAGCACAGGCTATAGAATATTAAAAAAAAAAACAGCAATAGAAGCTTACCTGCGTGCTTCTCATCTGTCCTCCAGCCGGACCAAGCAGCGGCAGCAATTCATTCTTGTAGTCATTTGTTTACTATTGTTGTTTTGTCCTTACCTGAAGACAACAAAATTGATGCTGATTTTAAATTATTATTGAAACTTTACTGAGCAAAACGCTCCAAATCCTTTTTTGCTTTACTTCTGTGAGACATTAATAAAATTCTTTACCTTAAAATTAATTCCAATAACTGAAACTGAAAACTGAGCAAAATGAGGTTATAAGCGTAATTATAATGGTAGCTGTTGGGAAAATGGCCTCCCGTTTGTAAGAGAGGCTGGGCCATAATTCACCATAAAAAAGACAATGATCCCTGAGTTTATTTCGGCTATTTCTTTCGGCGGCTTCTCAGAGGTAGTCAGTTAGAAAATGCCGGCTTCATCTAGTTAAAAAAAAAAAACACATGACATGTAAAAGTACACACAACATTACTGCAAAGGTAAAGGCAAATGTTGAGTCAGTCGGTGCTGGCCAGTTTAGGGATGAGCCGCGCTGCGGGGCATCATTGCCTAAGTCGCGTAGTATTCGGAAGGCTATTGAGTCTAAGGTGTTTGAGGGATACCTCCGAGGGGCAGTTAGGTTACTGCTTTCTGACGACTCATACGCACGACACGGCCCTGACACGCTGAGCGGCCTTATGATCAAGCACCCAAACCCTTCACGTCCGCTTAATTTTCCGTCGGCACCGGACTCTTTATCTCCTAAGGTGTTTGCGTCAGTGGAGGACGTTGCGTGGGCTTTGGGCTCTTTTTATAGTGACTCTGCGGCAGGCTTGGATGGAATTCGTCCAGGACACTTGAAGGAGCTAACATCAAGCTCAGCGGGGGAAAGTGGGCGACGTTTGTTGGAGTGCTTGACAAGGCTCGTGAACTTTGTATTGAATGGTCAGCTTAATCCTTTTGTTTGTCCGTATTTGTATGGTGCTTCCCTATGCGTACTCAGGAAGAAGGATAGAGGTTTGAGACCAATAGCCATCGGCAGTGTGTTTCGAAGGTTGACGGTTAAGTTGGCATGCCATTCCGTAAGAGTTGTTATAGCTGAATACTTGCAGCCGCATCAATTAGGTTTCGGGACGCGTTTAGGGTGCGAGGCCGCTATTCATGCGACGCTTGCGTTCGTCATGGACCCTCGACATTCGGACTGTGTGGTTCTGAAGCTCGACATTCGCAATGCATTTAACACCCTAGAGAGAGAGACGTTCTTTTAAATGAGGTCAAGGAGAGGATTCCTTCTCTATACCCCTTCCTTTATCAGGTGTATTACTCTTCTTATAATCTGTTCTTCAGTGATAGTCTCATTTTGTCTCAGGTGGGTGCGCAGCAGGGAGATCCTTTAGGGCCACTCATTTTTAGTTTGGCAATCCACAAAGTCATCTCTGGATTGAAATCGTCTTTGAAGCTGTGGTACCTTGATGATGGAATTATTGGTGGGTCACCTGAGGAAGTTTTCCAGGACTTGGAGGTTCTTGTTCCTCAACTGAGGGGACTGGGTTTGGAGGTAAATCCCTCTAAGTGAGAATTCTTCTCCTGTGGCTTTGGAGCTCGTGGACACTTCTCAAGCTTTGGTCTCAACTGCCTGGCCTCAGGGAACTTTCTCCACTCTCTTTCTCCCTTTTGGGTTCTCCCTTTTTTCTTGACGGAGTGCCAGAAGCAATTTCCTCCCGTAAACAGCTTCTCCTCAATACTCAGGAGCGTCTCAAGGATCTCTCCGCGCACGTAACGGTTTCCTTATTGCGCAATTGTTTTGCCTTGCCTAAAGTTATGTATTTCTTGCGGACCGCTCCTACCTGGCTTTATCCGAGAGAGGCATCTTCTTTTGACTATGTTTTAAAGTCAACGGGCGAGTCGATCCTTAATGTGTCCATGAATGATGCCCAGTGGAGGCAGGCATTTCTTCCTATCCGGTACGGGGGTCTTGCGATGCACTGCGTGCGTGATGTGGGCCTGCCGGCTTTCCTGTCGTCAGCGCATGAGGTGGCTGATCTCGTCACTGTAATTCTTAATTCAGATGGTGTCGGGGCAAACGTCCCATTTATGCTAGATTAAGAAGGAAGGAAGGGTTGGTCTGTGCTCAGCATGGGTGCCGCGAGTCCTGACGCGGCGCATGTTCAGCGCGCCTGGGATGATATCTCGTCTAATTTGGTTCAGGAGCGGATGTTGATGGGTTTGTCGGGGGCTGATTTAGCCAGACTCAAGGCTGTGTCACAGCCGGAAGCAGGGGCATGGTTGCACGCGCTTCCTTCGCCTCATCTGGGCACGTTTCTTGATGATGATTCTTTGCGTGTGGCATGTGTGCATGTGGTTCCATGGTTGAGGCCGATGGCCATCACGCTTTGAGTTATCGTCGTTGCTCAGGGAGGTTCCTGCGTCACCATGCACTCAACGATATTGTGCGGAGGGCGTTTGCGTCGGCAGCTGTTCCTTGTGTGTTGGAGCAGACGGGGCTGTACCGGAGGGAAGGCAAGAGGCCGGACGGCCTGACCCTGGTGCCCTGGAAAAATGGCAGGTGCCTAACTTGCGTCAACACTGTGGCCCCTAGCCATCTTGGTCGCACGGTTGTTTCACCGTCGTCGGCAGCTGAAGACGCCGCTGAAAGGAAGAGGGTGAAGTATGCGCCGTTGGCCGACCGGTACCACTTTGTACCTATTGCCGTGGAGACCTTGGGAAGTTGGGGTACTGAGGCCAAGAAGCTCATTAGTGATATCTCACTAATGAGCTTCTTACCCTATCGGGTATAGACTCCGTGACAAAACGGGTGACTCCCGCTTCGGCTCGTTCTTGGTGCAAAGATTAGCTATCGCCATCCAGCGTGGCAATGCGGCAAGCGTTGCGGGCACCTTTGCACCGGGAACCGTTAAGGGCGGTTTGTATAATTTGGCTGAACTTGACTGATATTTGTTTTAGGATTTTATATTTTTGGTTAATTTGACTGAGGGTATGGATTCTGGAAGCAGATGTCGGTCATCATCATTTTCTCTGTTTGATTTATATTACTTGACATTCTTCTTCTTTTTTTTTCTTTATTATTTAATTTTGATTGTATTAATAATTCACTACTCAACACTTAAAAAATATCTGACCCAATTCATATTATTTCATAATAAGCTTGATTAATATAAAAATACTGCATGCATTTTATTTTGATATCACATCTGGTTATAGGGATAAATATTTTTTTATTTTTATACCTACCTACAAAATTTAAAATGCGGGTACTCCGGAAACTTATTACTTTTGCAAATGGAACATAGTGCATTTGTTAGTATATTAACTGGCTTCTAAAATGTCGCGAGTGTGTGTTAACAGTCTTGATTTATTTTGCTATATTTGTGGCGAGTTTACGCCAAAATCGAAAAAAGACCACTTTCTGACTTAATTAAACAGTGCTATCAAGCTTATTTTAACCGTGTCGTAAGGAATCAAGACAGGTCATGGGTTCCTAAAGTGTGCTGCTTAAGATGTTATACATATCTCTATGGTTGGTGTAAGGGAACAACTAAAAAAATGCCATTTGGTACGCCAATGGTGTGGATGGAGCCAACGAATCATACTGTCGATTGTTATTATTGTTTACCGCAATTAAAGGGGTTTTCTGAAAAATCAAAACGAAGTATTAAGTATGCCAACGTGCCATCGGTAATAAAACCTCAGCCACATTCTGACGAATTACCTGTTCCTGAGTGCCCAGTGAATTTAATTCAGACAGCTGAAGTCGACTCGAGTTCGACGGATAGTGAAAATAGCGAGGACCCCCAATATGTCCCAAAATGTGCATCTGAGCCACTTTTATTGAATCAAACTAGGCTTAATGACTTAATAAGAGAATTAAATTTACCCATTGATAAGGCATAATTATTGATGTGAAGGTATATTTTTATCATAAACGACATAGCTCACTGGTTTCGTACTATTCTAAAGAAGATGGCTTAGTTTTTTGCAATGATGTAAATGGATTAATGGCACAGCTTGGGCAAAATCATGTAGCTACTGAATGGCGTTTATTTATTGATTCCTCAAAAAGTAGCTTGAAAGCAGTATTGTTGCATAATAGAAATGAGTTACCGTCCTTGCCCCTCGCTTATAGTGCTAATTTGAAAGAAACTTATGACGTTATGAAACTATTATTAGAAAAAATTAAATACTGATATCATAAATGGCCAGTTTGTGCAGATCTTAGAGTGGTTGCTTTGTTAACAGGCTTGCAGTCAGGCTATAAAAAATATTGTTGTTTTCTTTGCGAGTGGGATAGCCGAGCTCAAGCTCAACATTTTATTAAAAAAGATTGGCCATTACGTCATTCTCTAGTAGTGGGCCAGAAAAAAAAAATAAAAACGTAAAAAAAAGAACGTAGAATTTGAACCATTGGTTTAGCAAGATAAAATTATTTTGCCGGCATTGCACATCAAACTGGGGCTCATAAAAAATTTAGTGAAAAAAATAAGCAAAGAAGGTGCGGCTCCAGTTTCTCAAGCAAAAGTTTCCCAAGCTTTGTGACGCGAAAATTAAAGAGGGTGTTTTCGTAGATCCAGACATAAAAAAGCTGATTCAAGATCCATCTTTTATATCTGCTCTCAATAATATTGAAAAACAAGCATGGAACGCTTTTGTCGATGTCACTAATAATTTCCTTTGGTAACAAGAAATCTGAAGAATTTCGCGAAAAAATAAAAGTTTTATTGGACTGCTGCTATAAAATGGGATGCAATATGTCACTTAAGTTGCATTTTCTTCACTCGCATTTGGACTTTTTCCCTGAAAATATGGGATCAGTCAGTGACGAACATGGCGAACGCTTTCACCAAGATGTTGTTGCATTTGAAAAGCGATTTCAAGGCAGATGGGGGCCTGCTATGCTCACGGATAATAATAACTTACTTATTTTCTAATAACTTAGTTATAAAAGCTAAAATGTAAATAATTCACTTGATCGATAATCGCTGATAAGAAATACTAGTGCAGCAGAGATGTGTAGGGCATTCGCATAGATAACCGTACTTAGGTTCCTATGTTATCGTCAAACACTAAATTCTATTTATAGAGGCCGTGACCAGGAGGTTATGAAGATAAAGTGGTTTGAGAAGCATGAAGTAGTTTCATGACAGCACGACCTAACTAATTAACCTAACCATGAGGTAGGTAATGTAATTATTGGACAGGGAGGCGCAGTAAAACATCAAGTTTGTCTGTTTAGCAGAGTTTACTGAGTTATATAGTTAGTACTTACAAAAATGGCGTTCACACAAAAGGCACGGACGAACAAGAGGAAAGATCTAGAACTACCATAGACTAAGTAGAGACAAACCATAGTGTAACAATATTGCCATAGTTTAACATTGCATTCTACACCCTCCCTCAATGTTAAAACTAGTTACCTAACGAAATAAATCACAAACAAACAATCGCTGCAAATTAACCATGAAGTCCAAACATATCTCTGAATCTACAAAACTTAATTCGCCCAAGTGGCTTTGTCAATACATCAGCTGGTTGTTCGTTTGTACCAATATGCTGCAAAACAATTTTCTTTTGAAAAACTTTTTCTCTAACAAACATTACCCTTACATCAATATGCTTAAGCTTGTGATGAAATTGCGGATTTTTACACAGGTTTATCACAGGCACGTTATCCTCATAAATTACAATAGGTCTTTCTACACCAGATAAACTCAAATACAAGCTACTTAGCCAACATGCCTCGCTTGCTGCCATACTTAAAGCTACAAATTCAGATTCGGTTGAGGACAAAGAAACAGTCGGTTGCTTTCTAGATACCCATGATACAGTACAACCAAAAACTTTGAATAAATAACCTCCCGTAGACTTCCTATCTACTTTGTCTCCAGCCCAATCCGAGTCAACATAACCAACAACAACATGATCACAATTATTACTTCTAGTAAACAACACACTTAAGTTTATGGTTCCCTTCAAATAACGTAAAACACGTTTTAGAGCATTATACAATTCCAAACTTGCACATGACTGATATCTACTAAGAATACTTATAGCAACACAAATATCTGGTCTTGAACACAACATTGCATACATCAATGAGCCTATAATCTTTCTACACTTTTTCTCAATTTCTACTGATTCTGATTTATCTCTTTTAAGAACACTATGATCAAAATTTTCATCCATTGGAGTTGATACACTATTGCAATTATACATATTGTAATCTTTTAGCAATTTTTCTATGTAAGCTTTTTGACTAATACTAATTGTTCCCTTCCTTAAATCTTGAACTATTTCCATTCCTAAGTAATGTCTAATTATTCCTAAGTCTTTAATTTTAAAGTATTCATTTAACAACATTTTTAGCTTATGGATTTCTTCCTGACTGGTTGATGCTAACAATAAATCATCAATATACATAAGCAAGTATGTCTTATTACCATTTTTATCAATCTTTATGTACAAACAGTATTCATATTCACTTCTAGAAAAGCCTAAACTTGTTATTACACTGTGAAACTTAATATTCCAATTTTTAGGTGAGTCTTTCAAGCCATAGAGTGCCTTTTTAAGTTTACAGACTTTACCATCAGGTAAATTTACATAATAGTCTCCAACAACTTCACCATACAGAAAAGCACTACAAACATCTAATTGGTAAATAGGCAAGTTATTTTGATTACAAAAAACTAAAAACATTCTTACGGAAGTTAATTTTGCTACAGGGCTATAAATCTCAGTACAGTTTAATTTTTGTTGAAAGCCTTTGGCTACTAAACGAGCTTTATAAGATACAATATTGCCCTTTACATCTCTTTTAATCCTAAATACCCACTTAGTATCTATAATATTACAATCTTTAGGTTTTGTTACATAATCAAAAGTGTCATTCTCTTCCAAAGCTTCCATCTCTCTAGCTATGGCCTTCTTCCAATTTTCAGCATCCTTACAAGACATTGCCTCTGTATACGTACTAGGTTCTTCAATTTCTGCTGTTGCTAATAATCCCAGTTCAAAATCCTTCAGGTAGTTCGGTTGACGGATGTTCCTTCTTGGTCGACTACTGCATGGCCTTTCACTTTCAAATTCCTCCGAAACACCTTCTTCAGCATCTTCATATAAGTCCTCCAATAGAACAGGTGATGCTTCAGTTTCTTCTGGCACATCCTGCATTTCAGAGACACTTGGCTCTATAATCTCTGAAGTGGAAACCATTTCTGTAGATTGCTGCTCCAAATCTGCATTTTCCACACACTGGGTCGACTCTTTTTGGACTACCATGTCAGATTTATTTTTCACTTCTGAATCCAAATCTGGCAAGAATACTACATCTCGGTGAACTTCTAATTTCTTAGTTGAAGGTATATAAACTCTGTAACCTTTTACTTCGCTGTCGTAGCCTACAAAAATTCCTATTTTATTCTTGGGGTCCAACTTCAGCCTCTTTTCTTTTGGTATAAGAACTGAAACTCTAGTGCCGAAGCTTCTCAAATTCTGCAAGGGCAGTAATTCTTTTTCTATACCTCTAAATAATTCATAAGGAGTTTTACTCTCCAATGGACTAGGTCCTGTGTGGTTCAACACATAAGCAGCCATATTGACAGCCTCTGCCCAATAATGTTTAGGCATACCACAAATCATTGATCTCGCTGCTTCAACAAGGGTACGCAAATCTCTTTCAGCCCTAGCATTTTGCTGCGGCGTATACATAACACTACGTTGGTGAGTAATACCTTTCTCTTCTAAAAGATTTCGCATATCAGAATTCACGAATTCTAACCCATTGTCTGATCTTAGTACCTTTAATTTTTCACCAGTTTCTCGTTCTGCCTTTGCAATAAACTTCTTAATATGTTGCTTGACTTCACTTTTATTCTTCATAAAGTACAAGGTACGATAAGCAGAAAAATCATCCTTTAACAATAGGAAATACTTTGCTCCACCAAGTGAAGGACACTCCATAGGTCCACAAAGGTCTGCATGAACCAATTCAAGCGGTTTACAAGCTCTGGAAGTGCTGGATGGGAATGGCAAACGATGTTGTTTTCCAGCCAAACATTCCTCGCAAGTGGTAAAATCGTCAATAAACTCTATACCTTTACTTAACAATAACTTTCGAACATGTGCTATGTTTTGATGGCACAATTTACGATGCCATACACTCAGGTTTTCAATCTGTTTGGATAAATTAATAAAACCAACAAAGCTTGACGAACTGTTACATTCACCATTGATGACAGAATTGTCAAACTCAGAAATGTCACTCTTGTTGCATTCGGATACACACGATGCGGCCAAACGATATGTTTCTTTTGCACTTATTATAGACGACAGTTCAGAGTGCGTTCCGTTTAACGTAAACAACATGAGATACATCTTATTGATATGTTTCGCCAAGGCACAAACTTCACCATTACTGTTTACAAACTTACAATAGTCTTTACTAGAGACTAGGCTTAGGTTTTTGCCCAATACACTACCCACTGAAAACAAGTTGAACTTCAGTCCAGGCACAAATAGAACTTCACTTAAAATTGTTTTTATAAACTTTGAACCGTTCCATGCATAGAGTTCAATGGTACCACGACCAACTACATCTAACACTTTGCCGTTTCCAATGGTCACTTTCATAGAAGTATTTACCAAGTCCAACTTCTTAAACAGCTTTTTATTATGGCACATATGTTCACTTGCACCAGAGTCCATAAACCAGCAATCCTGGCAGTCCTTTTCACTAATACACATTAAAGCACTTTCAACATTATTTTTCTTTTCTTCTCTAGATTTCAACAGCTTACAGTCTGCTTTGAGATGACCCTTCTTCTTGCAATAATTACAGCTTCTTGTTTCTTTTACTCTAGACTGGCAGTCTTTTGCAAAATGGCCTTGTTTACCACAAGTGTAACAGTTAAAAACTTTTCTCTGAGTTACACTAGCCAATGCTACATCTGATTGATCAGATTGCTCGATACGTTCTTCTTCAACTAACAATCTCGAGGTCAACTCATTCAAGGTTTGTTTCTCAATAGGGACGGACTCCCAAGCTGAGCGGAAATGCTTGTACTTCTCAGGTAGTGACATCAACACCTTAGTAATGATCATCATCTCGGATAATGGTTCATTCGCTTGCTTTAACTTGGTGCTTATTTCTTCTAACTTTGACATGATTGTCACCACTGAATCTTTATCTCCAAATTGTAGAGAAAAGAACTTCTGCTGTAGTAAATGCACACTTACAGCCGATTCCCTTTCATAAACTGATTTCAGCTTTATCCACATGCCAGCTGAGGTGGAACAGGATAGTAGAAGTGTGAGTGGCGCTGCTTCCATACGTGTGACTATGAGCTCTTGCGCTTTAGCATCCTTTTGCAACCATGACTTCTCATCAGCTTTGTTTGGCTCAGAAGGTCTTTGCTCCGAACCATTGACAACTTCAAAGAGACCTTTTCCTCTAAAGATGACTTCCATCTGGAATTTCCAAATTGCCCAGTTGTCCCCTCCGGACAGCTTCAAACACTGGGTATGCTCCATGACGACGAAACTACAACGAAACACGATGCGTTCGTTTGAGACGAGCACGCCGGCTAATCCAACCTCAAAAACTCAGTGCTCCCGAAAACTCTACTGGATTCTGCAAAAAACAGACAAAACGGCCTGGGCCCATAACCTATTGGACAGGGAGGCGCAGTAAAACATCAAGTTTGTCTGTTTAGCAGAGTTTACTGAGTTATATATTTAGTACTTACAAAAATGGCGTTCACACAAAAGGCACGGACGAACAAGAGGAAAGATCTAGAACTACCATAGACTAAGTAGAGACAAACCATAGTGTAACAATATTGCCATAGTTTAACATTGCATTCTACAGTAATCAATCACTCGTGGTTGCTAACCATTAGTGATTCCAAGTTGCTATTCTTTGGTCCCGTAGTATCAGTAAATTATCTAGCGTACAATACATTTGTACTGTACTACGTTTAATAATTTATTAATTTGTTAGCACTTATGGTTTTCTTTTTTTGTTTGTTATCTGAGCCGAAACACTAGGTCTTGCCACCTGAGAGAAACCTTACCATCACAGCGTCTGCACTACTATCATGACTTTTTTTTCGGGGTGGAAAGACCTCATGGATGTCGTCCTCTTGGGGAGGACATCCATCCATTGGAGGAGACTGACTAGAAACCACCCTTGTGTTTCATTTCACAGCTGGCGTAGCTGTGAAATGAAACACAAAGGTGGTTTCTTCACAAGGGGGGTTGAAAGAACGTACGATACTTTCGCAACTCTCGACTGGTGCTGACTGCCACTGCGCACATCCTCTAGTCAGAGAGAAAGTGAAGTGTCTGACTCTCCCCGTGACGTCAAGGACACGTGAACACTTTGCGCTACCATTTCGAGTCATGATGTGTAGGGGTCGCTCTGGACTCATTCAGGAGGGTTGGAAAAGGGCGTTATCCGACATCCGCCGACGCCCAGTGCACTTTCTGTGGGTCAGCTAAGTGGATGAGATCTCCTCGTCCTTTGCGCAAAAGGAAACCAGCGCATCCCAGGTTTATTCGCTGCCGACTATCGACTCTTTTAACGCCGGCAGAGACAAGTCTTTGACTACATCTGAGATGAGGGAACGACGCGGTTTCTTCAAAAACGACATCCTGCTGCTCTTCAGGTTTTAACGACAACCTTGGACGACAGCTTCTAGTGCAAAACATGTGACATCTACCCAAGGAAGTCAATTACATTTTCGAAAAAACTGCAAAGAAAAGAATCCTTGAAACACCTGATATCTGATAGCCTGTTGTATAGAAAATGACCTTCCCAGACAGGTGCTCCCACATCATTAAAAGTAAATAAAATTGTTCCCGAAATGTCTCATTCAATGTCTTTTTAAAATAATAAATTTGATCCTAATATTATGGCATATTCTGTTATCTACGAATGCACTCCTCAAAATTTATGACGTGCTAGTACTGTGGGACGACCACTTTTAGCTCCTCCCAACTGTCGAGAGAAACCGTACTCCCCACAATATGAACCGACAAACATTTTATCCATTTAATGGCGGCGCTGCTTGTTAGGGGAAAGGTGGCAAATTCAGTTCGTTTCATATTAGTTCTTCATTTGACCACAAGCATAACGTAAAGTTGTAAACGTCCACGTGCTCCTGTAGGCTTATGACATGCTAGTACATCGGGACAACAAATATCTGTTGGTACCGCCTATCTGTTGGTACCGCCTATAATCAATTCGGTTTCCCAGGACCGAAATGTACTGAATTGAACGCCCTAGGGCTCACGCACCCCTTCATTGCTTAATACTAACTAGTGTCTTACAAAGTAGAAGTTGCACTACAGTAATTATAATCTACAATGTACGTCTCACGTAGCTATAATGGTTCGGCCCGCTGAATCGATTGCCTGTATTTATAAAAGTAGAGCGAGATTGTACGAGTTATACAGTTTGAAAAAATGTAGGTTTGATACTCCCTTTTTAGAGTATATAAAAAAAAATATTCAAAGATATTAAAAAAAAAATGTGTATTTGCTAAATCAAAATATCTAAGCGACACAATTAAATATTCCAATAATAAAGTAAAGCCACTTGGAAAATTATTAATAATGAAACTGCCAAATCTGTTAAACAGGATAAAACAACTCGAGATTATGATCGACAACAAATTAGTTTATAAAGCCGCTGACGTAGCTGAGGCATTTAATGAGTTTTTTGCTAACATACCAATAACTACAACTCGCTCCTTAAATTCATCCCCATTTAAAGCTGAAAATCTTTTGCATAGTAATGTGTCTAAGTGTAGTCGTCTATTTCAATTTGAACATGTATCCCCGCGTGATGTAATTAATGTTTTAGCACACTTAAGTCTAAAAAGACCGGTGGTTACTGGGACATATCCATTAAAGTATTATGTAATATAATAGACATTGTGGCTCCCTATCTAGCTGTTAATTTTAAGAAATGTGTTGACTTTGGGATTTTTCCTGATCTAATGAAGAGTAGTAAAGTAATACCATTGTTTAAATCAGATAATAAAACTGACGTTGGCAACTTCAGACCCATTTCAGTTTTACCTGCATTAAGCAAAATATTTGAAAAATTAATACTTAAGTAGTTGCTAAGACATTTTAATTAAAATAATCTCCTACATAGCAATATGGTTTTACAAAGGGTCGTTCGGCTACAGATGCGGGTGTTGCTCGACTGAAACACGTAATTAACGCATGGGAGAGGTCGCAAAATGCTATTGGATTTTTTTGTGATCTCTCCAAAGCATTTGATTGCGTGCACCATGATACACTTTTGCATAAACTACGCCATTACGGTGTCCAAAATCAAGCCCTCAACGTAATTATTTCTTATTTACATAATAGATTCCAGTGTGTAGATATTAATGGTGTGAAATCTTCCGGGCTACCAGTTCAGTTAGGTGTACCGCAAGGCTCAATATTGGGTCCATTCTTGTTTTTAGTATATATTAATGATTAATCATTTTATATAAAGGGCATCCGTGACGTTGTGCTGTTTGCAGATGATACTTCTCTTATTTTTAAAGTAGACAGGAATAAACAAGATTTTAGTGAAGTAAACAGTGCACTCTCAATAGTTACGGATTGGTTTATGTCAAATAACCTAGTTCTAAATACTAAGAAAACGAAATGTCTAAAGTTCGCCTCGCCAAACGTTAAAAATTTGGGACCCAATATCGTTTTAGATAAAGAAGTGCTTGAAACTGTGGACTCTGCAGTTTTTCTGGGAATAACAGTAGATGCCAAACTTCAGTGGGGACCACACATATCAGTCCTAGCAGGAAAGCTCAGTTCGGCCGCCTATGCCGTCAGGAAAGTAAGACAATACACTGACGTTGATACAGCTCGTTTAGTCTATTTCAGTTATTTCCACAGTGTTATGTCCTACGGTATTCTACTGTGGGGTAAAGCTGCTGACATACAAAATATATTTGTTCTCCAAAAACGTGCTGTCCGAGCAATTTACCAGCTCGGTGTAAGAGTTTCTTTAAGAGATTTCTTTAAAGATATTGGCATTCTCACGGTTGCTTCGCAATTTGTCTTAGCCAAAATCTTATATGTTAGGCAAAATATTCACATGTACACCAAAAGCAGTGAGATCCATAATGTTAACACCCGAAATAAAGACAAACTGCGAGCCCCTTTTCACCGACTTCAAAAGGTTCATAACTCTTTTGTTGGGCTTGGTATAACTTTTTATAACAAGATACCCTCTGCTTTGCTAGACTTGCCTTATAATGCATTTAAAGCACAAATAAAATCCAAGCTTTGTCAAAGGCATATTATTCTGTGAATGACTATTTGAATAATAAGAATAGCTGGTCGCTCTGATTAACTCAAGACAAAGTTTGTGTTCCTTCTCCAGAATTAGCTTACTGACATATTATATGAGTACATATATTTTGCTTTTTACAATGCACAAATATGTGAGCTGTCACGCCCTTTATGAATGTATATCAAAACGTTCGGCCAGTTCGGCGGAGGACACGGCGGAACACACCCTCGCGGTGTGCCCGTCATGGGCCGTGCCGCGCCGCGATCTTGTCACGGCGGTTGGAGGGGACCTCTCGCTGCCCGCCATCGTCAGAGCGATGGTGAGGAGCGAGGAGGCCTGGGCGGCGATGGCTTCCTTCTGTGAGGTCTGTGAGGTGTGAATGTCGCTGAAGGAGGCCGCGGAGCACGAGCGGGAGGAGGATCCCCTCGCTCCGGCGCTCCGCAGGCGGCGTAGGGGCAGGAGAAGGCGGGATTTCGCCCGCTTTCTCCCTCCCTGAGCAGAGCGGCGGGCGTGAGGCCGACGCCCGCCTTACATCGCTCACCATGCGGGAGCCACGGCCCCTCCCCAGGAGGGGCAATTGAGGGCCCGCCTTACAAGGCGGGTTTCGCCGGCGGGGGAGAGGTAGCCCAGGCTGCGCTAGTTTCCCACTCCCCCGCCACTATGGCGATGCCGGAGTGCCGCTGTGGGTTTAGTGGGTATTCCCGGCTTCGGCTGGGCGAGTCCCACACACGCCCTTCGGGGTAAGGTGCGTAAATGCATTCCCACAGCGCAAAAAAAAAAAAAAAAAAAGGGAGCTGGTTGATACGCCAGGTTTTAGTGACGATAAAGATGCCAGTCAAAGAATATTTCGAAAGTTAGAAGCATGCATTTATTTATGGCCGAACGACCTGATATCAGAACGATCGGCCAACTTGAATCTCCATAACTGTGGACCTTAGAGAAACTGTTACCGAATAAAGATTTTGTGACAAACAACCTTTACTTTTTCACGTAATGCCACCGATTAAAAGTAAAATGAATTTTGGTTTCTAGAACGTCAGGACGTTCGGTCAATGTAATTTCCATAACTAAGGACCTGAGAAAAACCATTAACGATTAAAGTTTTAGTGACGAGACTGAATCGCATAATTATCTTTTTATTATAATTTGTGACGGCCCCTATAAATAGAAAAATGAAAATTTTACATATAAACTCAAAAAAATAGGGTTGTCGATTCTTCCACAACGAAGCAGCCCAAAGAAACCGTTAATCAATAAAGATTTAGAGACGAGAGTGAAACGAATTTTTATTGCTTTTTTTTGTGACGCCGCATTTAATAATAAATTGAAAATTTCACATATAACCTCAAAACTAATCAATCTCAATCTATAAAATTGCACAATGGCGGATGGCGATTGAAATAGGGTGACCATGTATTCCAACGCAACAAGTATTTATCAAGTATTTAATTACCTAAACAATGACACAAAACATGTAATAGGACCGAGACAAAAACAAAATTCTTTGTTTTTTTTTTTTTTTGAACTCAGCGCATCCAGATCTATATGATTATCTATAGTGGTGAGGGTTTTGAGCAACTTCGGGCACATACATACATACAGACAGACATACAAACATACGCACTTTATATTAATGGATTAAATTATATAGGCACAAGCAACGTTGAGCTGTTGCCTACATATCAGTGTCCACTTGTGAATTTTTTGTAATATTACTCGAATCTGTTTTGGCTAAAAGCAAACGAAAGTGGAAAGGCGACTGACATTGGAGAGGGGAAAATATGAGTGAGTATGTATAAGCATACTTAAATAAATAGGTACATATAGTAAAAAAATGCTTCATTTGTAATATATCATTCGAAAATGCGGTAGGTAGTTAGGTACGGCGACTGCAGGGCTCACACTACCCGAAACTATCAAATGTTCCTAATCAACCTTGAGCCTTAATGTTTTATAGATAAAGTTGAAAATCTGATAATGAAATCTGTCAGATATATAATAGCTTCATCCGTACATAATAAATTATACTTTCTAGAATTAGATTTAATAAATTAATTTTTTTCACCACGAGAGAAGATAGTTTGATTTGATAGCTTCTTGTGTTTACTGCAAGGTGATTGACTTGAAACTTGTCAACTCAGATTCCATTGGTGGTGGTCCGGTAATATTATTATTAGTTTGATAAACTAGATTACACGTTTTACAAGTTCTATAAATAAATCACAGTAAGATTATACAATAACTACCCCAAATTAACTATTAAAACTACTAGTCGACAACATTACGACTTTCTTCCCAGTAAGATCAGCCAGAACTTAAGCTACCCATTTTCGTTAGTCCTGTCTGGTTCTATTATATTACCAATATCTGTGACATCACACCAGTGATGACTGGCTAGCAACAGACAGCAAGGCGCCGCAGGGAAACTGCGGGGGAAGGAACACATTCCACGTGGGTGCATCTCTGCACCCACGTGGAATGTGTTCCTTCCCTTGCTACTATAGTAGAAATTGATAAATTATATTTGACAAGAATGAGCGGAAAATCCAGATATACCATAAAAATAAATGCATACATCACCTTTGAAATAGCGCTGATTAATTTACTCAATAAAATCAATCAAGGAAAGTATTTTATTAACACCTTTAAAGCTCTCATCTTGAAAATCATATTAAAACTGCTTAAAAATTAAACTGACTTAAAATTATTTAGGTAGTAGTTAAAATTGGTCGTGTTAAATAGTAGGTAGGTACAAACATTCCTTAAAAAGTTTCCATCTACTTAAAAAAATAACTTAGTAATAAACTTAACAATTGTATGAAACTTAACAATAGTAGGTAAGTATTTATTTATATACAAATCTCTTGTCATGAGTTTCTACTAGATTAATTATTAGTATTTTAGTACTATTGCTGTCAATTTAATTTTCTGTAAAGTTACATATGTTATAGTGTGCATTGTAATTTTTATGTCAACAGAGCTTTGATGTAGTTTACACTTCCCATCATCAAAACATACCCATTTATTTTTGTCGTAAACATGACATTTGTAGTGCCCCAGTTTGCTTAGCACAGACAAAATGTATTCAATTACACCTAGTATATGAAAACTTTGTTCTTCACTAAAATTGTAGGAGGAATTTCTGATAAACTGTGTACATTGTTGCAATCTAAACCATACGTAATTATAGAGTATACTAAGTACGTGCAGGTTACTATTCCATGACAGGACTCGACAGGGCAGTTTGAGGTTTTGCCATTAATTTCAATGGCGTCCTCTAGCCCACTTATACCAAATATAGAAACGATGTCGACATTACAAGGTAACAAAAGAACACTTCACATTGTTTGAGCAATTTTGTGAACATGATTTTACAAAGCGGCCACTTATGAAAACGTTTAAAATTATTCTTTCAAATATCACTTAGCTTACGTTCTACGTACTCACTCGTTCTCCTTCGAGCAACACAGGCTGTGTTGTGTGTCTGTGTTGCTCGAAGTCGTTCTCACTTTTTTCTTCAGAATCTTATTAGATGAAAAATAAATTCTATACAATTCAACTCTAAGTTGCTCTTCTTCTTCTTCTTCAGCCTATAGATGTCCACTGCTGGACAAAGGCCTCCCCCAAGGCTTTCCACGCTGACCGGTCTTGTGCTGCCCGCATCCATCGGCTTGCATCCATTGGCATTGTGAATTATCAACATATTCACATATTTTGCAATAAAATTTTTCCCGCCTAATACTTTTAGTAAATATGGATATATACTACAGCCATAGGCCAGTAAGAAAATAGCAGAAGTAGAAGCAAAGAGGTCACTTCACAACGCATGGTGATGTGGCTCATGTTTATAAAAAAATATTTTTAATGCATATTATATAAAATATTTGTCATCCGCACTTCTTCTAATATTTCTTCGTACGTACGCGTATCTATTTATTTTGTTGCAGTACTTACATCGTTACCTATTTCGACGTGTTTTACTTCATTCAGTAGATAAATGAGTATTCTATAGTCCTTTTTTGGGTAACTTACTCGACAAATTTACTTTTTGCGTTGGAATACATGGTCACCATATTTCAGTCGCGATCCGCCATTGTGCAATTTTATAGATTGAGATTGATTAGTTTTGAGGTTATATGTGAAATTTTCAATTTATTATTAAATGCGGCGTCACAAAAAAAAGCAATAAAAATTCGTTTCAGTCTCGTCACTAAATCTTTATTGATTAACGGTTTCTTTGGGCAGCTTCGTTGTGGAGGAATCGACAACCCCATTTTTTGGGGGTTATATGTAAAATTTTCATTTTTCTATTTATAGGGGCCGTCACAAATTATAATAAAGAGATAATTATACGATTCAGTCTCGTCACTAAAACTTTAATCGTTAATGGTTTCTCTCAGGTCCTCAGCTATGGAAATTACATTGGTCGAACGTCCTGTTATTCCAGGAACCAAAATTCATTTTGCTTTTAATCGGTGACATTACGAGAAAAAGTAAAGCATTGGTTGTTTGTCACAAAATCGTCACTAAATCTTTATTCAGTAACAGTTTCTCTAAGGTCCTCACTTATGGAGATTCAAGTTGGCCGCACGTTCTGATATCAGGTCGTTCGGCCATAATTAAATGCTTCTAACTTTCGAAATATTCTGTCACAAATTCTTTGACTGGCATCTTTATGCGTCACAAAATCGTCACTAAAACCTGGCGTATCAACCAGCTCTCTATCTCGACTGGCCGAACGTTCTGATGTACATCTTTATGCCAGGGGCTTATATTTAGATTTGTAATAAGTTTTTACTTTTTACATTTCAGTGATATTTTATTTTTTGTTTTGCTTTTCTGGAATTTTGGCGTGGCTAGCTGGCATATTTGTATATTTTTATTATTTGTTCTCTTGTATTACTATACCTACATAGTATTGTATAAACTATTGTGTTTTTTCTAAATGAACAGACAGCTGTGCTGCTGGGGAGTTTCTTCCGCCACTTCTTCTTCCCAGCGAAAGCAATTAGGAAGTGTCGACGGGTGGGCGTTTTAGGGGACTGTCTTATGTAATATTGACGTTCAATAAGTGCTGATTCTGAGCCTAGTTTGAATAAATGACTTTTGATTTTGTAACAACTAATCCTAACAATCTGCATACCTAATATATCTGTCTCAGAACACAACGTAACTTTATAACAAATATTGTGTTAATTTGATTGAATAAGGAGGACTGATTTTCAAGAGTCAGTAAATTTTTATTCGTGGACAAATTGATGACCGACAATTTTCTTTTTCTATTCTTTTTTTAAAAATCATCACACACTCAAAATTCTAACCTGCGATGTAATTATTTGCTATTGACATAGCACTAGTCTGGTCCATTGACTTTTCTAAAATGTGTGTACACTGGGATAGACCAACAAGGAAACAGACACCGACAATTCCTCAGCACGGTCCCAACAGTGGTATGTCAGCAAGTCGGTGCCAGTGCCTACTTTCTCCCTGAATTCGCCTATCTCTAATATATTTTTAGTTTTAGCTATTTAGTACTTGATAAACGTAATAGTTTTTTCTATCGAAACAAAAAATGGCGACCATCCGTTCGACCAACCGTCTATTACATTACTAGGATCATAGGAGATAACGAAGCTCGATATATAGTTTCAGTGTCAGTGCAGAGTGTCTTAAAATTACTTATTCTAAAGCTTGAAGGTAAAAAGTGCATATGATAAAATGAATTTAAACTGCAACAGAACTTTGCTAACGTTCGCTCCTGTACAATAAATGACCATGGAATGATGACACCAACCAACCAACAAGCTAGTACTGTTTTTGAATGTATTATTATTTTCTCCTCCTCGTTGGGGAATCGGAAAGCTGTCGGAGCTGACGGAGTCCCCATTGAGGCCTGGAAGGCGATGGGTCTTCGCGGTGTGGGCATGTTAACTAACTTTTTCAACCGCGTGCTCCTAACCGGCAAAATCCCGAGCCAATGGAGGCTGAGTATCATTACTACAGTCTTTATAGGCAAGGGCTCGGTTCAGGAGTGTAGCAACTATCGCGGTAACAAGGTCATGTCCCACACCATGAAGATCTTTGAAAGGATCATGGACTCCCGAATCCGGCAGGAGTGTGCTGTCTCGGAGTGTCGATATGGGTTTCGGCCAGGGTACGGAACCATGGACCCTATCTTCGCACTAAGGATCACCATGGAGAGATACAGATCGAAGAACACGCCTCTGCATATGCTCTTTCTAAATATGCAGAAGGCCTTCGACTGTGTCCCTCGCGGGGTGATCTGGTAGGCACTGAGGTCCAAAGGGTTACCTGAAGCCTATGTTGACATAATTCGAGACATGTACCTCAATTCCGATTCCGTTGTTAGGACCGCTGTTGGCGACACTAAACCCTTCCCCATCACCGTCGGAGTCCACCAGGGATCCGTCCTTAGTCCGTTTCTGTTCAGGGTGATATTAGACGTCTTGTCGGACAGCATCAAGGACTCACATGAGCAGCCTCCCTGGCTACTCATGTATGCTGACGATATCGCGCTGGCGGACGCCGACAGGGAACGGTTGGTGCGGCGTGTGAATGCGTGGAAGGACTCGCTTGAGAACGGAGGTCTGAAACTCAACGTGGCGAAGACCGTATACTTGGCCAGCAACACGACAGACCCCATGTCTGTGCGCATAAGCGGTGACATGGTCGAGTGCACGGACCAGTTTAAATATTTGGAGTCTGTGCTTCACGCGTCCGGCGACATTGATTGCGACGTCAAGGCACGTATTTCCTCAGCTTGGGCGAAATGGCGTGAGGTGATAGGTGTCATTTGTGACCCCAAAATGTCGGTTAAGCTTAAGGGGCAGGTCTATAAAACCATCATTAGACCTGTTCTCCTGTATGGCAGTGAGGCGTGGCCTGTGCTTGAGCGACACAAGCAGGAGCTGCGTGTCACGGAGATGAATATGCTGCGGTGGATGTGTGGAGTTACGCGGAAAGACCGCATCAGGAACTCCCGCATCCGGGGCAGCCTTCGTGTCCGTGACATTGCAGACAAACTGCAGGAGGGTCACCTACGCTGGTACGGCCACGTCTTACGCAAACCGGCATGTTACGTGGGTAACAAATGTCTTGCCATGGCGCCTCCGCCGGGCCGGAACAAGCGGGGTAGACCAAAGAAGTGCTGGCTTGACGTTGTAAGAGATGACATGCGTGCCAACAAGCTCTTACCACAGGATGCTAAAGATCGTGCGAAATGGAGGAGAATGTGCAGGAAAGCGGACCCCGGGCTTCAACGCGAAAGCCGCAGATGCAACCGGGATAAACGCTGAGATGATAATGATGAGTAAGAGTGGGTGGGGTGGGTGAGTGGGTGTGCCTCTGGCCGCAGAGGTACAACAGTAGGCTCTAAAATACCTAAGTAATAATTTGTAATAAACTGGTAAAGACCTAAAATTGCAATGGCCTCCAGCACATATAGGCCTTAAAGTAAAAGCAGAAGCAGACTGCTTAGCAAAGTTACTACCAGTAGATGGTATGTTATTCAATAACATACCGGACCAAATGAAAACACATTTCGATAGTATATCGGTAGATGAAGGTAAAAGAAACTACATAAAATAAACTTTTAGCCTTTTAAAGATCCTGCTACATGCAATTGGCAAAGTTTGCATATTTATTGAGAGACTGTAACACCTAATTGTAACTTGTAACAAAATTTAAGATTTACATATCAGCGACACCTATACGTCATCATATTGCACTACGTAGACGGCGAGCAAGTACAACTCACAACTTTTGTTTTGCTGACTGTAATTTACTACTACTGCAAATATTATTACTGTTTCCAGAAATCTATAGATGGAGTCACTTTTGCGGCTGCCGCCCTTATAGTATTCATAATCTAATAATATTTCAAGCAATGTTTAAATGTTCCGGGCAAAATATTCTGTTAAGAAATGGGAAATCTGCCATTACAATGGGTCACATTAGATTTTCCCTAAGATTCTGTACCGAGTCCTTCTATTTTCATTAGAAAACTTGTGAATTGGTAGACTTTACCAGGTCGAGTTTTGGTCATGGTTACCACTTTGATTATCAGGATGCGGCCAACCGGCTGGTTGGTGTTCAGCCTTCAAACGACAATCAAAGATCTACGAATGACAGCCGGCATCAACTGCTGAACGTTTTCGAAGCACAATAGGGTGTATTGAAGTAACGTAGATAAAATAAAAGAGAACTGCGGCAAAATATGTTGCTATGGAGTAGCATGATTTAGCATGGTTTACAGTTACCAACATGAGAAGCAGAATTCTGATTCTCATGAATTCAATTGCTAAGACAGGTAATACGGCTGCTGACCACATTCATCATACTGATCTGTAAATTCCACCATTAGGGATTTCTTGATGAAGCTCCTGGTCAATAGGAAATACCTACTTACAAAATAATATCATTTATCTTTTGTGATCGCTCTAACAATGTATAAGAATACTTCGTTCTGCAGTAGGATAATAAAATACAGACTATCTATCTAGTTTAGGGCTCATTGGAAAATAATAGTTTATTATCTAACAGTAGACAATATTTTTTTCCAATCAGCATTGAGCAAGCATGGTGATTACACTCAATCCTTCTCGGTATGAGAGGAGACTTATGCCCAGCAGTGGGACGATAAAAAGGTTGATGATGATGATGATGATGAAGCAATATTCTAAACTACCGTAGTGACAATTTACTGTATTATTTAATATAGGCAATAAAATAGTTCCTGTTGTAACTGCGTAAGAAGTCATTATTAAAAGCGTCCATCAACCAGTAACTTACCACAATGATGGTTTCACTAGTAAATTAACAAAATTTTTCAGACGTCGTTTACAAAAATAAATGATTGATGGTAAGAGAAAACCGAATTTGCGAAACATCCCCATCGATGTCTTTTTATAAATTGAAATGAATATTAATCAATGAGCTTAACGTTCTTGACCCTCCAAACACTGAAATTTAGCAAAAAGTCAAGTTTCACTGCGTAAATAAATAAATAACTCCAAAAAAATTTAATTTCTATACAACAAAAATTATGAATATTATTAAAAACAAAAGAAAAATTGATGAAAGCTTTTCAAATCTCTCTGGCAGGCATAGTACGCAATTCTTAATTTTAGGGATTATGTACTAAAATGGTAATAAAGTCAAATTTAAATATTTACACAGGATGTTTCGCTCAATACTTGTCTGTATAAGAGGAAGAGAAGACCTGTGCCCAGCAGTGGGACGATAAAAGGTTGATGAGGATGTTTCGGTAAATACTTAAGCCAAAATATTTCTAATATGGGCACAGTCTTTAATAAATATTTTATAAACTTACTCAATTAAATATAAAGTGGATACTGAATATTACAAAATCATTTTGTGATAGAACCAATCCTTCTATGGTGCGATGCGCATGTGCAAACTGCTCTGTTTGGTTATCGTTTTATCAGCCGAGGAAACAAGCTTGGCCGCACGGCCGAGCTCGCAGACCCGTCTGGCATCCAAACGGCGCCCGCCTTTGAATACAGGTGCTTAAATCTGCACAGCTAAGTAACAACGCATAAGAGTAGTGGGGATGTAGCCTCTCTCTCTCAACACATATTCGGCCCTATATAATGACCTAATGTTTCCAAGATCGATAAAGATTTTCTAAAAAATTTATTTGCTTATTCAAAATGCCAAAAATATAATTTATTTATACATGCGATAACCGCTTGCTATACTATATCAGCAATGTACAGCAGGGGCAAAACCTGAGTATTAAAATTAATGAACTGCCAAAAGTATTTACGGAAATTAATTCTTTACTTCAAACAATAATTACGAATGGAACTCGCTTACTTCTTGCTCTCAATGGAGCTCCAAAAAGTAGATTGCATTGATAAGTAGACATATTTAACTTTTGTCAAAAATAAACGAAACAAGAAGTAAACCTCCAACGTTTCTACTATCCAACATACATATCGAGTATACTATCAAATTCAGACGTGATAAGGCGAGTTAAACTTAAAGTTTGTAAGTTTGAACCGATTCAAACATTCAAACTTTACTCCCCTCTGCTCCAGAATAACTTCTTATCACTATTGTGCAAATTCAATGAATGTTGTAGAGCCAAATACGGCTGTAGAAAAGTAGGGTTACAGTGTTCCTCCAGCGTGTACCAATTGCCATGGTCAATCTTACTCTAATGTTTAATTGAATACAACAAAGGGAGACTCATGTACTTTATAAATACTTACCGATCATATTCAGCGACTGGTCTACATAAGCTATGATGGTTTTCCAGAGTTTTGCCAGTTCATTTTCTTATATTGTATCCCCGCTTGCGGTGGAACCTGCAAAACCTCCTTACTTAAAATCGAAAGAGCGCAAAGAGAGATTTAAAAAGTCATGCTCTTTAAACACAGGGATTTTCCCACCATAGAACTTTATTCAGAGACCAAAATGCTGACAGTGAGACAGCTTTTTGTGCTTCCCGCTACGTTGCGGAAACACTCCACCCTACATCTAGATCTTACTAAACATAAAAGACGAAAAGGCATTCCGTAATGCGAAATAGTCCAATGCCGTTTCATGTTTGCCAGCTGATAGTATTTCCGCGACTTGTTCTCGACTGTATAGTAAAATTCAAAATGTATACCCATCTACTCCCTGACTAAATGGGAAGTTAAACTGAAACTTACAGATTGGTTGCAGAAGTTAACGTATGACGAAACCGAGAATCGATTACTATTGTCTCTTAAAGTGTGACTCCAATACTGTTTTTTAATTAAGGCGTATTTGTTTTTGTATTTTTTATATTTGCATAATCTAACACCTTATGAGCCTCTCATTAGGCGGCTAGATCAGTAGCTAGATTCAGAAAGCGTTACTTTTGGGAAAAAGAAAAGTGAAAAAAAGGCAGCGGTATATTTGTTTTTCTTTTTAATATTACATTGTATTTCTTAAAAACTTTCCTCCTATAGCCACCAGTATTCTTGAATCATTTCCAGTTTTTGTAATCCATTACAACTATTAAATATACAAATTTTAAAGAAAATATGGCCAGCAAAATTACTCTTGAAACTATTACCTAGGAGGAGTTAGTCCCAAAATCGATTTAAGATCAAACGCTGTTATCAACGATCATAGGTCTTGTCTGTAGTATATAAATATGATGATGCAAAATCACTGAAATATCGTATTTATCCAGTTTCATTGATCTTATTTTAGTTTCAAATAAGATCAGAAATGCACGTACTCACAGTACTCTTATGCTATACTGATATTAGTCTGATCTCGAGGCCAGCCGGACCGTACCAACGCGTATGTATACGTACATCCGTGGTGGAGCGACCCGGACAGCCGGGCACTTCTTCTCATGCAACCGAGCGGGTGGGCAGGTTGCAGATAGCCCAACCCCGGCTACGGGACCGGCCACCGCGGCTTGTCCCGCGTCTGGGGCATCTCGAAAGTGAACCCGGACAAGAGAAGTGCCCGAACACCAAACCCCTGGTTTAGGGTAACCCTCACACCTCATCCCATGTTCCGAAAGATCCACACAAACCCATTCTAGTCCTTATCCATGAATTCCCGTCACTCCTCTCAAAATCTCTAGGTCAAATCCCAGACCTAGGGTGACCTACCCTCCCCAACCTTCCTTCTACTATCAAACACCTCTCCTTCCTTCCTTCCCTCCTATCCCCATATCCCGTCGGTCCTAGAGGAAGGGCAACCTCGATTCCAAAAAAGCCCACCACCTCAAGAAATGAAAATGCAGGAACAAAAAGAGTCTACCCAGGTGGGTCCCGGCCAAGCCGGGGAATCCCACACCGCCACGGCGGACGGGAGAAAAATGTTTCATTGTTTTCAGAAGTATCTTGAGTAGCAAGACTGCAGTCAAAGAAAAATGTTGCTATAATATTATAATGTTTTTTTTAACACCCTTGCTCGTAAAGCTGATGTAATCCCACCGGTTTTAAATATGTAAAGCGGGCCATAACAAACGCGTGTGTTATCAAAGCAAATAGTTAAGTTATAGTCCATACAAATTCCATAACAGCATTATTTGTCATTTTAAGTAATTATGGAACTGATCGCCGCCGCGTGGCTCTAGCCAGTGAGCAGCGCGCTGTTCCATATTTGAAATGGCAAATAATAATACTAATGGCGGGAAAGCAACAGTGAGCATTCACAGATTGAGTTTTTGAAATAAACAAATTTGTATTTGTTTGTATTTAAATGAGTATTTGTAAAAAAAAAACAGTTTATTCGGTAATTTAAAAACTTGACTGCATGCTCTAGCATCTTTGCCAACATTTTCACGCAGCTACGGCAGAAAATAAACCTCGCGCCATTTTTCTCAAATTTTCTTTTCTTTGTACTTGTATTCTGAATATCTTATTTTCTGTTTCCTCGCAAGTGTGTTAAAAAATATCGTACGATATACGTGCGTATTGGTTATAACATGCTCGGCTCAATTACACCCTCGCCTTCGGCTCGGGCTGAAATTCCGCCTCGCATGTTATAACCATCATTACGCACTAATATCGTAATGTCCTATAACCGATTTGGCAAGGAGGAGGTTACTCAATTCGACCGTATATATGCTTTTTTTATGTTTGTTCGCGCATAACTTCGTCGTTTATGGAAGACCAGAGAAATCAAGGGGCACTTTCAAAAATCGTAGGGGCGATTAGTGCGTTTCTTAGTATTTTTGTTAGGTATTTTAAAGCACTATAATTTGATAAAGGTCTGGAGTAGATCTGATGATGGAGCCGGGAGACAGTCGAAGGAACTCCTAAACAATTCACAGCAGCTACCTTGTGTTTGGACTTCTTTAATTTGTATTGATAAGAACTTTACACCTAGATGGGTTGTAACTATCATAAGAGCTCTGATGATGAAGACAAAGGCCAGTTCCAGGAACTCCTCAACAGTTTGCAGTAGCTAATTTGTGTTTGGTTATAATTCATTTATATTGATGAGAACTTTGCACCCATTGGGTAAAAATAATGGTCTGCAGTAAATCTGATGATGAAGACCGCAGGCAGTCGAGAGAATTCTTCAAAATTACGGGTAAAAATTAAAGTAAACAAAATTATGTCATTTCCCAACTATATTTGCATCAGCTTCCAGTCTGACCGGATGTAACTGAATACATAGTACCTAATTTTCACAACTAAAAAGTGTAAAATAAAAACTTTTTTACAAAAAAATAACCGACTTCTAAAAACCACTACAAAGTGAAAAATAACTAATTTCGGAAGTCGGTGTCAAAAAATAATATACAAAAACCAAAGACACCGACTTCCGAAATTAGTTATTTTTCACTTTGTAGTGGTTTTTAGAAGTCGGTTGTTTTTTTGTAAAAAAGTTTTTATTTTATAGAATTTTTGGTGTTTGAAAGTGTAGCTTAAAAGAATAAAATAATGAAGTGTTTATAATGGCCTTTCAATTTTTGAAGTTATTTAAAATGTAAAGGATCCCAGAAGGTACTGTCTGCATTCAAATTACTATTTCATCATAACTACAACAGGTTATGGGCCCAGAATGGGTGCAGTAGTGCGCTAGCTAGATTGGAAAATGTAAACTATTTGAAGAAGATGAAGAAAATATTGATTATGAGTTTGAGAGGGGAAGTTGAGAAAATGAAAATGTTGTTGAAGAAACAAAAGAGGAACGATTTTTCTAGAAGAACAAAATAATGGTGAAGAAAATGAGGTGTTTGAAAATTATATGGAGAGCTTTGAGTTATGGAAATACCATTGGGATACAATTTCTGTTGAAAATAAAGTATGTAAATTAAAGAAAAATAAATTTATTTGGCGATATTATGTTGATGATGGAATCTTAATTGGAAATAGTGGAAAGAAAAAGAAATAAGATATCTGAAGGACTGGAAAAAGAATTTGAAATTAGAAGATTTGATAATTATTGGAATTGATAAAGAGGTTTTAGAGAAAAATTATTTGAAAATTTATGAGAAGTTTTACACTGAACAATGAATGAAGAATTTTGGATACGACAACTTAAAAGAAAAAGCATTTGCGAATATTTGAATTGATGCACATCAAGAGGGGAAAAATATTAGTGGTGATGTGCATAATTTTAGGCAATTGTGATGATGTGCATAATTATAGGCAATTGTGGTGATGTGCATAATTATAGACAATTGATAGGGTCTGTAAGCGACGCGATGGTCACTGGCATAGAAACTTTTTACTGATTTTATTTTTTTTTCAATGCCTGTCATCTTTCATCTTCAATATAATAAAAACGAAACGTCTTAAGAAAATACATTTTTTTGTTTTTTGCTTCTTCGAGTCTGTTTTGGACTATCACAGTGTTTGGACCATCACAGTTGGTCCTTCGACCGGATCTAATGTTTCACTCACCCAAAATGATTACTCGAAGTGGTAAGAAGCTGGCGGGACCACAGGAGTCTTCGGTCCAAGAGGTTCCATCAACACTACCAGCGAGCGAGGAACAAGTAAGTGGAAAAGACTTACAGCGTCATGGTGACAACACCCTCCTCGATTGTGTAGTTGAAAAGGAACCACGATCGCTATCCGCTATGGATGTATCAACGAAAACGTTTGAAATCTACAAAGCAAATTCTAAAAAGTCTACATCTTCCTCTGTGCTTGCACGGAAAAAAAGGCTGGAATTAGAGGCTGCAGAGGCGCGTGCGAGGATAGAATTAGACTTAATAAATAAACGACTAGACGCTAATTTAGCAGAGATCGACGACGAGGAACGTAGTATACCATCAGACCATACTAACAAGCATGTAGAAGAGTGGTTAGAGCACAGCAACCGAGAACTGTTGGTACAGCCTGTTCACGACAAGGATCATACATCGGACGTGGCTTGCCCGCCGACCGTACAGAAGGTCGGCACTGATGGAACAGTTCACCTGCTGGCCAGCGCACTAAGGGATCTTGCAGCCGCTTCTTCTAACAATGGATATAATTCAAACTTGTTAAGTAGAATTTGTACACCAAGGGAATTACTGTTCTTTTCTGGAGACCCCATGGAGTGGCTCCACTTTAAGCAAGCATATGAAGAATCTTCTATGTATCTTCTAGTATGTAATTTTAATGATACCGAAAATTTGTGGCGTCTAAGGAAATGCTTGAAGGGATCAGCTCGCGAAGCTGTATCGGCTTTGTTGATAAGCGCAACCTCGCCTGATACAGTAATATCCACACTTGAGCTACAGTTTGGAAATCCTGACATCATCTTGTCACGCATTTTGGTTGATATTAAGAAGTTACATCCAGTATCACAGGAGTATTACAAAGATATTGTGTCTTCCTCAGTCAAAGTGAGAAATTGTGTAGCCGCTGTCAAGGTGATCGGGCAAGATGAATACCTGAACGGTATAGCCATAACTAAATGCATATTATCTAAGTTGCCACCAATTCTGCTCTCAAAGTGGGCAGATTACAGCTACACATTTATCAAAAAGGGAAGAAAGCCAACATGGTTCGATATTTCTGAATTTTTAAATGAGGAAGCTTTGAAAGTTTCGTCTATGGTTCTACTGAACAATAAAAACGTTGCTAGCTACACACAAGGTACCGTTCTATTAAACAAATGTAGCAATGAAAATGAGAAATGCAAGTTCTGTCGTATTTTAAAACATAAATTACAGGAGTGTAAGAAATTTCGAAAGGTATTACGTAGAGATCGGTGGAGTTTCGTGAAGAGGGATGTTCTGGAGGGAGGTGGGCTGGTTGGAATAACCGCCAAAGGCCGCCATGGTCCACGCACAATGGTCCGCTGGAGGGACTGAGTGGGGAAACCAAACCAATAACATAACAACATAGTCTGATCTCTTACAATAGCTAAATGCTAGCCAAGTCTAATATAAAATCAAATGAGCTTAGAAAATAACAATATAAGAGTAAGTGTTTCTCAAGTGCAACTAGTCTTATTAAATTATCTTATATACATACTAGCTGACCCGGCGAAACTTATTCCGCCTTAGAGGCAATATCACATTAGGATAATTAGGGTGGCACAAAAGTATAGGAGAAGTCGAAACAATGAAGCTCATTATCATCAATCTTTATCGTCCCCCTGCTAGCTCTATATAGCTCTCCTCTCATAAGGAGGAGGACTGAGCGTAATCACCACGCTTGCTCAATGCGGGTTGGCGATTTCAGACTTAAAGTTCAGGTTTCCTTAAGATGTTTTCCTTAAGGTGTTATGTTGTAAAATTTCATCATTAATTCACAATAGTACATGAAGAAATTTCATTTTCTCTACTTTATGGAGGTGCAAGGTATCAGGGTAGCACAATACTGTAGGAGAAGTCGAAACAACGTTTCCGAGATCACATACTTTTTCAAGCATGCTTTTTGAATCTAAACCATCCACAGCACCACTCAAACGCATACAGAAAAATTAATTTAAATCGGTCAAGCCGTTTAGGAGGAGTTCATTGACATACACACGTACAGCAGAATTATATTTATAAAGAACATACCAGGGTAGCACAAACCTGTTCGAGAAGTCGAAACAACGTTTCCGAGATCTCATGCTTTTTCAAGCAATCAGCGCCATCAGCCGGGCTGATTTGTAAAACTAAACCATCCACGGCACCACGCAAACGCATACAGAAAAATTACACACGTAGGTACAGCAGAATTATATATATAAAGATATGAGACTTGGTTATGAAACTAAGCGTTCTCGAGGCAATACTGGCTTGTATAAGAGTAATATAGGATCGATGGTATGTTCCAAAACAAATATAAGAGCGCTTTTAGCCTACCACTCTTAAAAAGTGCTACTTCTAAGACTGTTTTGGTAGTTGGGTATTATTCGAATTCATAACGGTTGGACTAAGGAGAACAGACCAAAGGAAAACAGGTTCCTTATAATGATTTGGTTTTACCCTAGACATTACATTTAATAAGCCTTTTAAATTTAGAAATAAAAAATATCGAGTCATCAAGGGTGAACTGGCTAGAACTGGAAATAACCACTGAGCTAAAATAGGTAATGACCTATTAAAAAAAAAAATATAATTTCGAAATTGTTTTATCCACAGTAGTCATTTTCTTTAATACGAACTGGGTTTTCTTCACAATTTATAGTAGTAGTAACGGTGGTAACGAGTAGTTATTCTGAACTTGCCAACTCCACAAATCTAAAAAATAAAAACAGGCCCACATATCCTTTTTCCAATAACCAAATAAAAATAACCGGCCAAACTGGCGAATCAGTAGTTATATAATGTGGCAATATTACCATTCTTATTTGTATTCCCAAAGTACAAGTCTCATAGCACGTAATGCATCAACAATACCTCCACGTGGTTTTCACGTGGCTAGCCTCCCCTCAACGCGCTTGCGTCAAACCCACGAAGTCCCGTCAAGTCAGCTCGAATACGATGTATGATACAAGGAGTCCATAAACATTTGGAGCTTGAATCGGAAAGTTTCAAGCAGTCGATACGTAACAACAACCGTGGTAGCGGGACGCTTAACTCACCTCTGTTTTCATCGCTATAAGCTTGTAAATCGGATCCACGTTTAGGCATATTGATTTATCCACGCGCAGTCTCAATCGTACTTCTCATAATGGAATAAATGTGTGTTATTTAATTCAGTTGATTTCTTACAAATTATGAATGAAAGGTACACAATTATAACATGGAAAGTATGCAATATTAGATACTTAACAACTACCAGTAAAAAATATCCCGAACACCGTTCTATTACGACTATGTTTGTAAGGTGTTTGAAAAGCGGCACTCCAAAATGGCGCGTTTTCGGGCAGTTCGTAATATTTTTTTGCAAATATCTTACAAAATATGACAGAAATGGGGTACATGATAACACAGAGTGTAGGTCTAATTAAACAATGAGTAGGTCGAAATAATTTTCTTTGGGCGGACGTATTTCCTCCCTTCATAGTTCTGTTGTCTTTGATAGTCGAAGAAAGGATATAAACACAAACGTGGTACTTAGTATGTTCTATATTTTACGGGTTTGGTTTCCGCACTTTGTCCTTCCAGTGGACCAGTGTGAATGGGCCATGGCGGCCGTTGGCGGTTATTCCAACCAGCCCACCTCTCTCCAGAAGCCCATTAAGTCTCCTGGCTTGCTAACATCTTGGTGCTCCGATGGGTTACTTCTAATTTTGGTGACGCCTGCATATTCGAGTACATACGCAACTGTCTCGTCAGTCTCCATGCAAGTTCTGCACAGAGGGATGTCCGTTATGCCCATTGAACGTGGTAAAATGTACTTGCGGTTAATATTATTTATATAAAAAAATTGTTCGTGATACAATATACAATATTCAAAGAAAACCTTGTCCGATTCTTAAAGGTATTGTTGGGTACCGATAACTTATTCTACTAATGCCTACAAAGCCTACCTAAACTTTTAAACAATACCCCCTAAAAATATATGTATGTTGTAAGTTGTATCACGAACAATCCATACTAATATATAAAGCTGATGAGTTTGTTTGTTTGAACGCGCTAATCTCAGGAACTACTAGTCTGATTTAAAAAAATATTGTTGCCTTGGATAGCTCATTAATCCAGGAAGGCTTAAGGCTATATAAAATCACATTGCGACCAATAGGAGCGGATAAAAAAAATATCGAAACCTACGTGGTATCGTAGCGCACAGCTAGTTTCCTTATATAAATAAAATTAACCGCAAGTACGTTTTACCACGTTCAATAGCCATAGCATCGACTGCCATGCATAGTGTCTGACATCATTCGAAAACTACGCATGCGGTAAGCACAGAATTAAACATTTTTGTATTACACACTGTATTACAAAAATGCTTTTTAACACCCTTGGTCGTAAAGCTGATGTAATTCCACCGGTTTTAAATATGTAAAGCAGGCCATAACAAACGCGTGTTTTATCAAAGCAAATAGTTAAGTTATAGTCCATAACAGCATTATTTTCCATAACAGCATTATTTTCCATTTCAAGTAATTATGGAACTGATCGCCGCCGCACGGCTCGCGCTGCGCGCTGTTCCATATTTGAAATGGCAAATAATAATACTAATGGAGGGAAAGCAACAGTGTGCATTCACAGATTGAGTTTATTTAAAATGAACAAAATATAAAATACTTCTTTTTCTGTTTCCTCGCAAGTGTGTTAAAAAACGTCGTACGATATACGTGCGTATTGGTTATAACATGCTCGGCTCAATTACACCCTCGCCTTCGGCTCGGGCTGAAATTCCGCCTCGCATGTTATAACCATCATTACGCACTAATATCGTAATGTACTATAATTCTATACTTACGTATAACATACGTGCTAATGAAAACTTTTGAATTGAGATTGAGAATAAACGGGAATGTCTTTCAAAAATACATATTTCAGGTATTACAATTAAACTCGAATCATTGTTCATGGAATATGGGGACTTTCTTTTTTTAGTTTTTTTTTATTTTCCAATACCTGTGAAAATAATTATTTTAACGACTTTAGAACCCAACCGAAACGCGTATTTTGAAGATGTAGCTTATGAAATAAAATTAAATCCTATAAAATCAACCCTAACTACCTGGTACGAGTATTTTATCCGTTCCCGTTCCATGCAAACGAACTGCAATGTTCCGCAGCTGTACTAGGCAATCATAAAGACAAACGAGTTAGTAATGTGTACATCACTAAACTATGATTTTTTCGAAAATATACTCATTAGTTATAATTTGCATGTTCATACCTACACCTGAAGAATAAGAAGAATTTCTTTATGAAGATTTTAATATCATTTTAGATCAGGTTTTACAATAAAGTACATAAAGTGATTAGGGATCCATAACATACTGCAACAAGCAAAGCACACATTGAAAGCTCTGCTTATGTGTAGTCTCGAGCTTCTATCGTTACAAGTTCAGCTAAGCTCCTCCCTATTATTTTTATGGCATACGATACGATTTGCAACGGGTTTGCATCCGGTAAATCGTGACGGATTTACGAAAAACTTGGGGAAATATAAAGTTTTCTAAACTATTATTTAACATATTCGCAATTTTTAGAATACTTTGAAGACTACACAAGATGTGAAATATCAATTTTAACAAATTGGTCCTAAAACAACTTTTATTTCTTCTGATTTAATACAGTAACAAGTTTTAATTGTATTCTTTAATAAATGAATGAAAATAACACGTGAAATACAATACAATTGTCTGCTTGGTCATGTTTTCCAAAAACTCTGCAAAAAAGTTTAGGAGACATTTATAAATCATGCAAACTACTTTCATTAAATAAAGAAAATACGTTCTATTAAACATGGAAAAATAAAAATTAAATTAAAATAAATATTGTTTGACGTGTCGTGTGATCGTGTCAAATAATGTGAATTTACTCCATATTTTGGAGGTAGTCTCCAGCAACGTTTTGATCTCCTAGTAGTGAAAATCAAGGCGCACCATTTAGTATGGCCGCGCGGCTAAATGACCAGGACTTTATGTAGTCAAGAGGTGCTGAATAATATTTCCCGCGCTTTTCCCTGCGCAGATTGAAAGAGAAAGTGGCTTTCATTTTCGCGCTGCGCAGCATTGCTTTTATACTCTGCGGTAAAAAATGACGGATGACAGTGGATTGGAAAGTCGTTTTCACCGGCAGCTGGGCAGAAGACAGGTGTACGTCATAATACGTAGAACCGAATATTGGAAAACATGTGACATCTACCGCAACAGTTCGGTGCCCGCGTAGGTAGTAGATTATCGCCTATTTTTTCGCGATGAAAGGTAGTATTAAAATATTATAAATAAGCTAATTAATATAACAAAGTTTTATAGAATACAAAGATATCATTCATACAAGAAAATGTCTATAAAAATTAAGAAGAAGAAAATTTGTTTAATTGCTTGTTTATACTGAATATGCTCCGAAACTACTGAAACGATTAAAAAAAATATTTTTTCCTTAGATTAGATATAATCTGTGATGAGCACAGGCTATAGAATATTAAAAAAAACATCAATAGAAGCTTACCTGCGTGCTTCTCATCTGTCCTCCAGCCGGACCGAGCAGCGGCAGCATTTCATTATTGTAGCCATTGGCTTACTGTTGTTGTTTTGCCCTTACCTAAAGACAACAAAATTGATGCTGAGTTAAAATTGTTATTTATTCTTTACTTAAGCAAAACGCTCCAAATACTTTCGCTTTACTTCTGCGAGACATTCATATAAAATTCTTTACCTTAAAAATAGTTCTAATGACTGAAACTGAAAACTGAGCAAAATAAGGTTGTGAGTGTAATTATAATTGTAGCTGTTGGGAAAATTGCCTCCCGTTTGTGAGAGAGACTGTGCCGTAATATACCTTGACGGCACTGAGCGGATCGATGGATGTCATGTGACATGATTGTTCATCATGTAACTGGAATATTCCAGTTTCCGAACGATGTTTTTGTTCGCCAATTTATAAGCAGTGGTGACGAAATAAAGTACACAAAGTAAATAAAGTGTCCATAAAGATTTCAGCTAGACCAAGCAGCACTCGATATGAGCAGCCCATACCAATCTGGAAAAACCTGCTCTTTTCACTTTCTTCAAATTGAAATTCAGTATTATATTGTCATATTTTGAGGCCTCTTGTCTCGAGTAGAGTCTGTATGAAGTGTCTTATTAATTTATTGAAATAATGCAGCTTCACAGTTAATAAGTAAAAAAACTATGACAAACCATTATTTGTCGCACCGGTAATCACGAGTACCAGGATATCAAAGCAAGCAGTTTTAAGAACTTTGCAGCGCCACTTATACGGCAACATTACCACGTAGTCAGAGAGCAAGCACGACTCAGAAGTTTTCGTTTCGCTGACTGCAATCTACTAGTTTTACCGCTACTATTACTGATTTCATAAATCTACAGATGGAGCCACTTTTGCGGCTTACTCATTACTATTCATAATAAAACCATTTATCTTAAAATATCTCAATGTGTAAAGTGTTGTAGGCCGGAATTAGGTTCTCTCTAATTTCAGGAAAAAGAAGTGTTAATAAATAATCACAGTTATTATAAATAAATAAACAAAATAATACGTAAAATTAGTCATCTTATCCAACAATATTTCATGCAATGTTATATTGGCGATCTGCCGTCACAATGGGTTACATTAGTTTCTCCATAAGATTTTGTACCGAGCCTTTGGGATCTTGTCAATATGTACCAGGATGCGGCCAACTATGTGACCGAATTGTACTTACAGAATTCCCCAATGTCTTTCAAAGATGACATGGCAGCCGGGATCAACGGCTTAACGTGCTTCTTTAGGCACGGGAGGGCCTCGGTGTAGATGGTTCGCCCTCCACAGACCTACCACGGTAAATGTTACTTGAAACTGATCGATCCACATATGCAGCTGTTATTATTAGCCACAAGCCCACACTTCAGGTATTTAGCCTTATTCCAACTAAGCTGCTGATGCAGCTGAATATTTTACTTGAAGCTATACCGTAGTATATTTTGTATTGGTTATTAATTTCAACTGACAAACCTTCAAGTGTTTTTGGGCTTTTCTGCAGCCACAGCAGCACAGCAAGCCAAATTAAAAATATGGGATGGCGCAAGAGTATCGACGCAAGTTGCGTTCCTCACTAATGACCTACCCATCTTCCAAGGAAATAAATAGATGCCGTTCGGTTTCTTAACATCGTCGTACACCAAACTATCGTGTTCTAATACAGCTTTAATGATGTCGTTAATGTTTGTGTGCCGGCTGCAGTACAAGCCGTGGTGTTTGAGGCTGTTGACATCTGCGCCACGTTTGTTTTTAAATAATTAATAGAAAAAGTTATAATTTAAACTTGTATGTCTTAATTCTGACCCAAAATTTATTAGATAAAGTATTATAAGCTAATTGTAGGAGCTTGACGTGCTGGATATAACTACTTTTCATTTATTGTTTCCATTCTCGAACAAAAAAAAAATTGCAAAAAGATTGTCAGTAATGCCTGCAATTTCAAATTTTTGAAACAGTTCACACAAACTAGAGACATATTTTGTTTTTTAAAGAAAAAGCATGAAAACCAATAGGTAACTTTTTTTGTAACTGCGAGCTCTTTCCATCGCCCTTTATGTGACCTTGAGCCTTTGTATGAGACCCATTGTGAGCGACCATGTTTCACACACTTTTTGGCTGGATTCGACGAGACACCACTTTCTCAAAGTTGCACCTACCTAGGACTTTTTATGCTTTTTATAGGTATATTACTCTTCAACATCTTCAAGTGTAGAGCAACCAACTAGAACTGGAGTGCAACATGAGAGTTCGACATAATCTTCGTTTTATCCATGTTCATCGCATTTCACCGCTGCACGCGTGCATCTTTAGACCTACTTCTTGGGAAGCTCTGGTGAGGTCATTGAGCAATTTGCCCAAGTCTTCCAGGGCCATCGCCATGACCATGGTATCATCGGCAAAATGGAGCTATTAATGCGAAATATTTGGTACTCCAATAATTCAAAAGCACGCCGTATTGCACTGTTGATCTAAAACAATGAAAGGGGAATGCCAGGTTTAGGCCCAGACGTGCACAGGGGTTTGATTTTACAAAAAAAATATGTTGATATTTTTCAAATATCTTCCACGTACTCATTAGTCTAAGCAATACAGCAACATTTTTTCAAAAATATTAAGCATTAAAACGACTAAACTAATGGAACTTGAACTAACTTGCATAAAACTTGAGCTCAAAATGTTTACAAAAAAATGTCGGCGGGTATTAATCCGAATAACCAGTTTTCGTTTATTATTAATAGCCGTTCATTTTCTTCTAAGCAAACATTCATTAATTCCTAAAAATCTCCTTTAATAATAATTATTATTCCAATTACTATTAATAATGTAGCACCTCAAGGCATTCCAACTCTATCCCGAGTGGCGACTAGACGTGCCCCTTAAACTGTGTGTACTTACTGATAACTTGGTGGTTTTACTTCAAACCTCAAAGCCCCTATATGTGATTATAGTGAAATAAAGAAATATATATATTATCTAAGTAGACCTTCTCGATAAATATATAAATACTTTTTATGGCAATTTGTTTTTGTTATGTCAAAGTCTTACTTGTCACTCAGCTGGCGAAAAACATAATCTACGTTGTGTAAACTGCTGTTTGAATATAATCCAGAATGCGAAGATATACTTTGGAAATCGCTAAAGTTCAATGTCTTATACAATCTTCGAGCACATATCCATTGGATATGCACATCACTTTTAAGGAAACGATCACATACATTGAATACAAACACAACATGTGCAGCTGCTATTAGAAATATGGTTGCCCAACTGATAGCGCCTCGTCAGGTAATTTTTTTTTTTGTTATGTTATATCTTTTGGTTAGAATCCCAATAAATAAGTGACAACTAGATACACTAAATCTGAAGGCATTGAATATTTTTTATGATTATGTCTAACTAAAAACAAAAAATAATTTGGTATAATATATCTTTACACCAGCTGTTTACTTTTGTTGCAGTTAACAAGAACAACACTTCTATAACATACATGTTGGCAAAGGATTGACAAAGCAGCATCACTTTCTGCTTTAGAATGTGAACCTGAAGCAACAAGACATAGTCCTTCTCTAGAATCTGAGGCATGCACTGTGACATCTACCCAAGCAGAAGAAAGAAATGCAGATATACATACCAGTGATCAAATAATACTGCCAAATTACATACGGGCCCCAAGTACAAAACGGCATTGTTTTTTCCCTGATTGTAACGGTGTTGAAAGACTTTTAGTCCCAGTATCACTACGCTACTAGAACATTTAGCTCTGAACAAATGGAAGAACTACCTACTCTCTTTACTGAAAGATAATATGATAATGCATTTAGATCTTGACAACATTCAGACTATGGCAGATCAGATAGTTCATTATTATTTAGGATTTTCCAAACAGCAATTTGAGAAAATTCTTGCAGAAATACCGAGATTATCAGGCAAGCATAGAGGAACATTTGCACTTGCAGCCTATATCATATTATATTATTTAAATATGTTATTATTGAAGTGTACACTAATGCTAGAAATAGCACCTTGAATGGCAATATATTTGGACATAACTGTTCACTGGCAAGGATCAGAATCGCTAGCTATTATGTTAGTCGCAAAGTATACCTTGTCTATGTTTTAGTCAGCACTGCTAACACAGGCCATGCAGCAATACAGCAATACTGCTGTAACTGTATTGTTGGCCGCCGCACTGTAGGATGATGTGCCCATGTTATGACAGTATGGTACTTAGGATGGGCACGGCATCAGAATAATATTTTTCCACCGGCACAATTTTTAGTGATGTATGATGATGAACAAAATGAATAAAGATGTGAAACTACAATGAATTTTGTATTATTTGACTCCGAGTGTATTGACATAAACAGTATTGATGGAATATAAAAATCTTAAATAACTTCGAAATGCAAAGTTTTTTGTAAAGCATTTCTTTTACTAATTAATTGTTACAATTGCCCCCTATTATTATCATTATTTTAAATTTGTGTGCACAGTGGGCCTAAATTACTATGGCGACTTGGCATTCCCCTTTGTCAAGCAGCTAGGTCTCACAGCTCAGTCAAATGGGTAACTACTAAAATCCCTAATTTGTAGCAAAATAAATCGATGATATTTTTACAGCACTAAAGTCAAGAACAGGTGTTAAATTGAAATTAATATGAAATTTGTGTGTGTCCCTGTGGTCCCTTGAGCCCTAAAAATGTAGTATACAACTATGCCAAAGTAAAAAGGCCACTTATGCGATAAATTTTAATACTTTATAACTATTTAAAACCAAACTTGTGCGGGATGACTAGTTATAAAAAGTAGTATATAGGAACGAATTCTGAATAGTATGTATAGTATAGATGTTACATAAATAACTTAGAATAGAACATTGTGCATAGGAATTTAGAGATGCGATACCTATAAAAAAAAAAGCATTCATTAACAATTTCGAGCCAGCCGTCCCTTGCTGTCCTCTCTAGCGACGCCCTAAGCCGAGGTTCGTAACCCCACAAAGGGGCACCAGTGCAGCAGAGATGTGTAGGTGCATTCGCATAGATAACCGTACTTAAGTTTCCTATTTATTATTTATTAGTTTCTTATTACTTATATTTCCTAACGCCAAATTCTATTTATAGAGGCCGTGACCAGGAGGCTATGAAGATGAAATGGTTTGAGAAGCATGAAGTAGTTTCAAGACAGCACAACCTAACTAACTAATTAACCTAACCATGAGGTAGGCAATATAATCAATCACTCGTGGTTGCCAATCAACCATTAGTGATTACAAGTTGCTGTTATATGATCCCGTAGTAAGTATCAGTAAATTATCTAGCGTACAATACATTTGTATTGTACTACGTTAGATAATTTATTAATTTGTTAGCACGTATGGTTTTTTTTTTGTTTGCTATCTGAGCCGAAACAATAGGTCTTGCCACCTGAGAGAAAGCTTACCATCACAACGTTTGCACTACTAACATGACTTTTTTTTCGGGGTGGAAAACCCTCATGGATGTCCTCCGTTTTGGGGTGAGTGGCGGTGTCTGTCAAGAATATCGCTGACTAGAAAGCACCCTTGTGTTTCATTTCACACCTACGCCGGGGGTTGAAGGAACGTACGATACTTCCGCAACTCTCGACTGGTGCTGACTGCCACTGCGCACATCCTCTAGTCAGAGAGGAAGTGTTTGACTCTCCCCGTGACGTCAAGTACACGTGAACACTTTACGCTACCATTTCGAGTCATGATGTGTAGGGGTCGTTCTGAACTCATTTAGGAGGGTTGGGAAAGGGCTTTATCCGACATCCGCCGACCGCAGTCAATTGATAGGATGAAATACATGAGAGTTATGTGTTGAGCTCTACATTCAGATGGTCAGTAGCGTTACAACGAACGACGTAGTAGTCACAGCTGTAATGTTTGCTACGACGTAGCATCACTTAGTACCGCAGGAAAAGACTTCTTAACAAAGAATATTTTTGCAAAGTTTTGTTTGTATACAATAATATTAATGTGATGTATTTACTTTCAAAGCAAATACACGTTCCTATCCCGTTCAATACATTTCTTGTATATATGTGAGGTATTCAGAGAAAACACGTATATCCAGCTATGCGGTTTTGATTAGAAGACACCTGTCAACATCCCAGACGTCATAGATCCACCTAAACATAGACAATACATCACACCCTCACCCTTAATCTAAGACCCTTCATTTCTTTATTATAAGCTAGGACATCTAACTAACAAAACATAAATACTTTACAAAAGAAAACACATTACAAATGTAAAATAACTAACTAAACAAAACCAAACTTAACTCAGATTATATTTTATAATTTACCGGGTTGTTTACTCGGCATTGGCGAACGGGACGAGACTGGGTCGGCTCAGGAGAAGGCAAGGCAGGTGGTAATTCACTCTGAATCGGATGATCAAGACAATCCTCAAACTGATCATTATCCACCTCTCCGACGGCCGGAGCTTCGCCTCGAGGGTTGTCCAGACCGGACTCTTCACGATCCTGAGCTACTTCCACTATGTCCGATCTCTCACGTACCGGGCTTGAAGGACCGATTAATGAACTCCGTTTCCGTTGTTTGAGCTGATCTACATGCCTATGAAATTCCCTACCAGAAGTATCTACCACCCTATAATCCGTGGCTCCCATTCTATCAATCACTTGTCCCGGTACCCATTTATCCTGCCCCCTATATTGGCGCAGCCAGACTTCATCTCCCGGACTTAGCTGACGAGAACCACTTGCTCCAAATTCCTGTTGTCGTTCCTGAGCATCCCTAACTTTATTTTCTCTACTAGGTCGTAACGCGTCTAATTTAGTACGCAACCTGCGCCCCAACATAAGCGAGGCGGGCGTTTCACCAGTCGAACAGTGTTCGGTGTTTCTATAGTGCAATAAAAATGTGTTTAAAAATAACTGTATGCTTAACTTTTCCCTAATGGCTTTTTTGATCGCCCTTTTAATCGTATGTACAGCATTTTCCGCTGCCCCGTTTGAAGCGGGATGGTAAGGAGCTGAAAATATATGTTTAATGCCATTGCTAAGCAGAGATTGTGAAAATTCGTAACTTGTGAAGGGCGGACCGTTATCAGAAACAATTTGTCTTGGTAGGCCAAAACGTGCGAAGATGTCGCTCAAAACGGCAATAGTGTTACTCGCTGCTGTATTGGGTACTTGACAAACTTCAAGCCACTTAGTCCGGGCATCGACCAGTACCAAAAATATTTGTCCATTTATAGGACCTAAGAAATCAATATGCACGCGAGCCCAAGGTTTGTCAGGCCATGGCCAGGGACAAGGCACGTGTCGAGGTGGCGCCTCACTTTCTGCAGCGCAGACGCGACAACTCTGACATATCTTTTCAATTTCTTCGTCCAGGCCTGGCCACCAAACGTAGCTTCGGGCAAAAGCTTTAGTTTTTACTATGCCCATATGAGCCTCATGCAAGTCTGATAAAATCTTCCGCCTGGATGCCGCTGGTATGACTACCCTGTGTCCCCACATCACACAACCTAATTCTTCATATAGTTCTGTTTTACGATTAAAATAAGGGTTAAGTGATACTATTTCCATATTGACTGGCCAATCGTCTCGTAAATAACTTAAAACTCGGCTTAAGAACTGATCCTTACTAGTTTGTTTTTTAATCTCATTGTGATCCAATAACATGGAATTTTGAGCAAAATGTAAATGTGTTTGTTCCGGAATTCTAATATGCTGTGAGCTCGCCGTAAGAGCGGGCAGTCGCGACAGTCCGTCAGCCCCGTTTTGCTTTGACATATTCAATATCATAAGTGTAGGCGGATAACTTGATAGCCCACCTTTGAATCCGACTGGCAGTCATCGACGGTATAGCCTGTTTGGGCCCAAAAATTGTGACCAAAGGCTCGTGGTCCGTCCGTAACGTAAAACGCCTACCATATAAGTATTGGTGTAATTTTTCAAAACAAAACACAATAGCCAAAGCCTCCCGCTCAATTTGTGAATAATGTTTCTCTGCGTTGTTGAGCGCGCGTGAAATATACACCACGGGTCGCTCCCGCGCTGTGACTACGCCATCGTCAACTGCCTCGCACATCTGCGTGAGCACACCGCCTATGCCTCTAGCACTACCGTCACACGTTAAAAACAACGCTTTATTAGGTTCATAATGAGCTAAGACGTCGGCACTGATCAAAATGGATTTTACCCTTTTAAAAGCGGTCTCACATTCACTGTTCCATTTCCATATCACTCCTTTCTTAAGTAATTGATACAGTGGCGCTAGTATGGTACTCAAATTTTTAACGAACTTAGCATAGTAATTAATGGTACCTAAAAACGCTCTCAATTCCGTGACATTGTCCGGTCGTGGTATATTTAGTATACCTTCCACTTTTTCCGGGTCTACTTTAATTCCCTCGGCGGAAATGATATATCCTAAATATTTAACCTCGCTCACCATGAAAAAACATTTACTTTCTTTAAGTTTCATACCGTTCGAAAGTAATCTTTCCAATACTCTCTCCAGAGTTATTAAATGCTCTCTGAGATTCGGCGATCCGATAATTATATCATCCAGAAAAACTTCTACGTTTGGAATATCATTCAAAAGAATAGCCATAATCCTTTGAAATATTTCCGGACTCGAGGACAAGCCAAAAACTAATCTTTTATACTTAAAAAGGCCCTTGTGTGTATTAATAACAGTACAATTATCGGGGTCTTCTAATTCAATTTGATTGTAAGCTTGTGTTAAATCTAACTTTGTGAATACCTTTGCACCGGTTAATTTAACCAGTAAGTCGTTTATGCGCGGTAAAGGATATTTGTCAACTACTAGAACAGGATTTAGGGTTAATTTGTAGTCAGCACAGATACGGAGTCCACCATCAGCCTTACGTACAGGTACCAGCGGGGTAGCCCAGTCGGAGCTGTCCACAGCCTCGATGACACCGGCGCGCAACATACCGTCCAGCTCCGCCTCCACGCGCTCGCGCAGCGCGTACGGAATAGGTCGTGCGCGGCAGAACCCTGGTACCGCACCCTCGCGTAACTTATTTATTTAAGGTATTTTGGTACCCACAACATTTTGCAACGCGTAACATGTGATAACAGCTACAACATTTGCGCTATTCTCATGGGTGTCAGTAATGTTACATTGTTCATTTAAATAATATAATTGGTCTGTTTATCGCATTCTTACGGGCTAGGGGTACTAAAACGCCGGTTAAGGGTTACGAAGTTTTCGTGGAGGACGTGGTGAGCGCTCTGTTTCCCTCGAGAGAGGAACATATTCCTCCACCCATGGCTCCGCCTCCTGCGGTGCCTGATGCGGACCACACCATCGACGACGACGATGCTCCAGAGGTGCCCGAGGTAGAGCTGAGAGCGGCGGTACGTCGGCTGAATGCCAAAAATACCGCCCCAGGACCCGACGGCTTACCTGGAAAAGTCTGGGTTCTGGCCTTAGGGGCTCTCGGGCCTCGACTACGGGGGCTACTAAGCGCATGCTTGGAGAGGGGCCAGTTCCCACTTCGCTGGAAGACGGGGAAACTGGTCCTCATAAAGAAGCCAGGGCGCCCTGCGGACTCGCCGTCCGCTTACAGGCCCATTGTGTTGCTCGACGAGGTGGGCAAGCTCTTCGAAAGAGTCATTGCAGACCGCCTCGTCGGGCACCTCAGGCGAGCGGGCCCGGATTTGGCGGAGAGCCAGTTTGGCTTCCGCAGGGGACGCTCTACGGTGGACGCCATCATGCGCGTGCGAGCCCTTACGACAGGGGATGCTGTGGCCCGGGGTGGGGTTGTCTTGGCGGTGTCTCTAGACATCGCCAACGCCTTCAACACCCCACCCTGGAGTTGCATCAGGCAGGCATTCCGGTATCACCGGATGCCGACCTATCTCTGTCGAGTGGTCGAGGCCTATCTGACGGACAGGGCCATAATCTACCCCGGTCACCAAGGAGTGTGGAACCGGCGAGAGATGTCGTGCGGTGTTCCACAGGGATCGGTCCTGGGACCGCATCTGTGGAACATCGGGTACGACTGGGTGCTGCGCGCCGACCTCCCTACCGGCGTCAGCGTAGTTTGTTACGCTGACGACACGCTAGTCCTGGCACAGGGGAGGTCGCACCAGGCGGCGGCTGACGCAGCGACCCTCGGGGTTGCGACAATCGTCAACAGAATCCGGCAATTGGGACTCGAGGTGGCCCTGCAGAAGTCCGAGGCCATGTGCTTTCATGGTCCTCGGAATGCGCCACCGTCGGGTTCCCACATAACGGAGAAGGCGATGAAGTACCTGGGACTCGTCCTCGACAGCCGGTGGAACTTCGAGGAGCACTTCCGACGTTTGGCACCAAGACTGGAACGGGCCGGGGCTGCCCTAAGGCGGCTCCTCCCCAATCTAGGGGGACCAAACGCCTCCTGCCGGAGGCTCTATGCGGGGGCCGTGCGGTCCATGGCCCTTTACGGGGCACCGGTGTGGGCGCGGTCGCTAAGGAAGCGACCAGCCCGGTGCCTGACCGCGTCCCAGAGGGTCATGGCCGTTCGGCTGATACGGGGATACCGTACGGTCTCCGCTGAGGCGGCGAGCCTTCTTGCCGGATTGGCGCCATGGGATCTGGAGGCCAAAGTCCTCGCCCACATGTGGGAGTGGCGAGAGGAGGCAAAACGCCGGGGCATAACTCCGCTGCCGCGAGATATTGCGGTACGGCGGAAAGAGCTCCGGCGGGATCTCATGGCAACATGGAGAGTGCGATTGTCGCAACCCAGTGCTGGGCACGCCACAATAGCGGCGGTAAGTCCCCTCTTTGAGGAGTGGCTAGAGAGGCGCCACGGCGCCCTCACCTTCCGCCTGGCGCAGGTCCTCACCGGACACGGTTGTTTCGGGAGGTTCCTGTTCCGTATAAGGCGGGAGGAAACGCCAGGGTGTCACCATTGTGTGGATCGCCCTGAGGACACGGTGGAGCATACGGTGGAGGTATGCCCGGCTTGGGTAGAGCACCGCCGTGTCCTCGTAGCGGCGATCGGCGGTGATCTCTCGCGTCCGACCCTGGTCCAGGCCATGGTCCGGAGCGAGAGTGCATGGCAGGCCGTCACCTCCTTCTGCGAAGCAGTAATGCTGGCAAAGGAGGAGGCGGAGCGCGTGAGGCAACGGGAATCCCAGCGCCCTCACGCCACTAGCCACCGCAGGAGACGCCCTGGTCGGGAGATGACACCAAACTCCCAGCCACCGTAGGCGCGGGCCTGCGGGCGGTGAGCAATGGGCAGCTCGCCGCCCGGTAAGGACCAGGCCCGAGTCGACGGCGCGTCGTGTTTCACGCGCGCCTCAAAGAGATGTCAGCACATCGTGACGGGGTCCACGAAGACCGATGCCTCCTGGGTCAGGGTTGCGGGTTGGTTAAACAAGAAACCGTGGCCCTGGCCGTCCCACAGGCAAGTAAAGAAACACGGGTGGGTTTTAGTCAGTAAAAGTCTGACACGCCCTTCCGCTCCGCCCAGAGCGGAAGAAGTCATTTGATGAATTCCTATCCTAACAAAAAAAAAAAAGGGTTGCGAAGTTTATTGGCAATGAAGGTACAGAAGATTGTAGGCAATGACAAGTAGAATGTTCATTATTTTTTATTTTTTATTTTTTTTTATTTATGTTTATTAGAATGAAATTGCACCGAAGCCTTTCACTTACGTCCACGAGGTCCGTGTCGTAAACACACAATAACACTACAGATGTTACTTCACGTAGTACTCAAAGTTCTAGTTACAGTTGTCGCAGTAGGTATTCTTAATTATCGCTTCTTATCTGTCGCTGTTGTCATATCGCTAGTCGAATGTAGACTGACCCTGTGCCGGCGTCACGGCGCTATATATAGGTCAGCTGATCGAACATTCCAGATTCGTCTAGACGTAATAATAATACCGCATAACTTCGAGGTTATTTAGTAAGTATCTACAGTAATTCCCGGAAACGGGTTTCTGGAAATTTCGATGTCGACATTTTGTTGTCAAAATTGTTGAGACCTGTACCATTCGATAGGCCATCGTAAGTCTAGCAATGCGTTTTATACTGCACTTTTAAAATGTCTAGATCTGGAAATATAGGGCTTAACAGTTACGCACTGCATGTCACGCGATATTGAACATTATGCCATCGAAATAAGGTCCATTCGTAACAGTATGTATCGCAGCAAGAGAACACATATTTCATTTCAAACAGTATCGGCACATTAGCTCAGTGGTAGAGCACCTTGTACCAGATCAGATTGGTCGAGGAGGTCGTTGGTTCAAGTCCTTCATGTGTCCAACTTTATGGTTCTCCTTTTTTTCATTTATATTTTTAACATTTTAATGTAATTTTCTTTATATAAAAACCATGTACTCATCTTGATAGACAATAATTAAAGTTAACAGCGCCCTCAGGCTGTACGCCCTAACAAAATGTGAAGTAAGCTGTAATGCGAACAAGTTCCAATACTTTACGCTAGATAGTGCGTGCAGTTGCATCTGATAAATACTTGCTAGATGGCACCACCTGTGTTCGGTTTTGTTGCTAACTTCATAGAAAGCACTACGTAATGAAAAACAAACAGTTAATCAACCGATGAAAACTGGTATACTCGTAAAAACTTTTGGTCACTGCTGAATGAAGAGAGACTTTTCTACACAATCGTTAGTCGGCGCGCTAACACACTATCATGCTGAGCTAAATATGTGCCTTAAACGTCTTTGTGAAAAATTGTATAAAACCATGACCCTTATTATCTCCATCTTCTTTTGGATGCCAATCGGTTAATCTAGCATCAAGATCAACTTAGTTAGTTATTTATCACCAAGTGAAAAATAGTTTTCGCATTGAGAAAGAATTCAACATGCGGAATGTCAGTCTTTCTTTTTTTTTTTATTAGTTATAAACTAGTGCTTGACTGCAATCCCGCCTGATGGTAAGCAGTGATGCAATCGTTGATGGTAAAACGCACTAGCTTATTAAGCCCATTCACTTAAAAAAAACTGAGTGAATAGGAAGGAAGACGGCAGTTGAGCGAGGTGATGCAATGTTTAACCCAACAACACGACCAACGATGCTGCGCCAGAGGATAATCTGGAGACCGTCCACGACCAAACTCCCGACACAACAAAATTAGGCACATCGGTGCATAGTAGCGGTAAAAAGTGAAAGTTTCATATACACTCATGTCTGTACTCAGTTTCACGTTCACTTTTTCAGTCACATTTGATACACCATAACGTCTTATGACGGTGTTTGGTAATGAATAAAAATAGAAATATAACAAGAATAGAAATATTAATATGGTATAGCATAAAAAATAAGACAAAAAAACTAATACTAATAATAACTAAAGCTGTGGCTCTCTGTATGGCACTTGCTATTGAAGCAACTTAATCATTAAACATTAGGTATGTACCTTCAGTAAGTACGATTACTTATTTTATGAAAATATAATAAAATGTTTTCTTATTTACTTAAAACAAATCTATTACAGTTAAATTGAAATCAATGCCATCTCTCTAGAATGATGTTTATGTTATGGTGCCCTTGGTCATCAAAAGGGTTTATGCGTGTCTCACTAGTTCCACGTCTGTCCGCAACTTCAACCTTTATTTTGAAGGGCGTCGGGCGCTGCTGTAGCCTAATGCACTCAGAGGGATGATACAGGACGCAAATTGGATTGTCATTTGCAGTGGCACATTAGCTCAGCTGGATGGAATAGAGCATCGCGTTTGAGACGCGAAGGTCGTAGGTTCGAGTCCTGCATGTGCCCATTTTTTGAATTTCAGAAATTTTGCGCTATTATTGCAAAAAAATGTTAAAGTATTGGTTTTTAAGTTTCGTAGCAGGATTAAAATGTATCCTGATTAGAAAACAAAGACTATTAGAGAATTTGTTAGTACTAAAGAAGGTCCACGGTACAAATAATATCCACAAATAACTAACAACAATAGCATTTTTTCATTCGATCGTACAGGTAGTATTTAATGAAACGTTCCGATTTTCTGAATATTAATATTATAACAACACTTTAAATGATTAAAATAAATATTTATCAATTTCCTAATTTTTAAACTGGGGAGTGATATTTTGTATGGAGCATCCAGCAATTTTCAAGGTATAAACTAAAAAATGGTATGTGGACCATTTGGGACTAACAAAAATTGAGTAATTTTGTTTTTGTAAATCCGCCCCCAAATCCTGAAAAATATCGTCTACAGTAGCTGACTAAAATAATATTCTGTTCAGAGTTCTTTTCTGTGAAAACGAAAGGGGAACCGTGTTACACCAGTGTTGCCGAGCGGAGCAAAAGCTAGTATAAACATATGCTATAAATTGTGTTTTTTTTTTAGATTACAATGTCATGACGAAGAACAACTTATCTTTATGACAGGCAAGTTATCATATTTTTTTAATAAACTGGGCTGGCACGTACAAAAATCGCGATATCTCCCAAAGTTTGTAGTGTCATGTATACCTACATCTACTCACGCTTCTTATTTATGCTCATACTTATGTGTCGATCACTTCTGCAGGTCATAGTACGCATTCGAGTATTATGAGGCGCCGTTCTGGTAATATTCTGCTACACCGGGACTTATTATTAGGCTTACAGGCGCGGTCGTTAACTTTAAGCCTAAGTTTCGGCGACTTAGCGATATCTTAGCGTGGGAAGCTGTACCTATGCTATGCTTTTTCCTATTAAGCACAACACTTTTTATTTTATCAATTATATTGACATTGTTACAAAACAAAGAGATTTAAGATAATAATTTTAATGTCTATGTTACAAAATATTTTCATTATTACGACAGTTTTTGACAACGCTGTTGATTATGTCTCCTTAAAAACCTTATCTTCAAAATCCTTAATAGTCTGCATCTTTCTATCCGATTTGTTATCCGAACTGCTTTATTTTATTTTTCCTATTTCTATGATTTTTGAAATTCCGTCCTTAAAACGTTCTGCGAGGTTTCTTAGGAAACCCTCGCAGAGCAGTGACTGTTCCGATCTGGCTTCTACCCAGTACACATCGTAACACAACTGCTCAGACCCGTCCTCCGTACGGATTCACCAGACATCATGCCGGAACACGACGAATCGCATGGCGGCAAGACCTTGTCTGGTGGGTGGTAACTTCTGCTGGCAGCCGATGTTATGGCCTACCTACTTTATTACATATATATATTATAAGTACTTAATCAGAATATGAATAAAATAATTATGTTACCAGATAGTAAGAGTGGACAGCAACATATGGCTCGATGTGCCTCTGGCTGCAGAGGTACAACAATAGCCTCTGAAATACCTAAGTAATTATTTGTAATAAACTGGTAAAGACCTAAAATTGCAATAGCCTCCAGCACATATAGGCCTGAAAGGAAAAGAAGGAGCAGACTGTTTAGCAAAGTTACTCAATAACATACCGCACCAAATGAAATACATTTCGTTAGTGTATCGGTAGATGAAGGCAAAAGAAACTACATAAAATAAACTTTTAGCCTTTTAAAGATCCTGCTACTTGCAATTGTTACAGTCTCTCAATAAGTATGCAAACTTTACCGTTTGCATACTTATTGAGAGACTGTAACACCTAATTGTAACTTGTAATAAAATTGAAGATTTACATATCAGCGACACCTATACGTCATCATATTGCACTACGTAGACGGCGAGCAAGTACAACTCACAACTTTTGTTTTGCTAACTGTAATTTACTACTACTGTAAATATTATGACTGTTTCCAGAAATCTGTAGATGGAGTCACTTTTGCGGCTGACTCCCTTATAGTATTCATTACAAAATAATATCATTTATCTTTTATGATCGCTCTAACAGTGTATAAGAAGACTTCGTTCTGCAGTAGGATAATAAAATACAGACTATCTATCTAGTTTAGGGCTCATTGGAAAATAATAATTAATAATTTACTCGGTGGTAGGCAACAACATCAGCCGCCGGCATGAGTTACCACCCACCAGACAAAGTCTTACCGCCAAGCGATCCGTCGTGTTCCGGCATGATGTCTGGTGAAGCCGTACAGAGGACGGGTCTGAGCATTTGTGTTGCGATGTGTGCCGGGTACGATGTGCCTAATGTTGTTGTGTCGGGAGTTTGGTTGTGGAGGGTCTCCAGATCATCCTCTGGCGCAGCATCGTTGGTCGTGTTGTTGGGTTAAACATTGCATCACCTCGCTCAACTGCCTTCCTATTCACTCAGTTTGAGTGAATAGGCTTAATAATCAGGCGGGATTGCAGTCAAGCACTAGTTTATAACTAATAAAAAACAAGTAACAACAACAGTAGACAATATTTTTTTCCAACCAGGATTGAGCAAGCGTGGTGATTACACTCAATCCTCTGTATGAGAGGAGACTTATGCCCAGCAGTGGGACGATAAAAAGGTTGATGAAGATGATGATGATGAAGCAATATTTTAAACTACAGTAGTGACAATTTACTGAGGAGAGTCTTAATTATGAATGTTGATGGCTATAAGAGTAGGGGAAGACCAAAGAAACGATGGATGGAATGTGTGAAGGATGATATGGCTAAGAAGGGGGTGACTGCCGAGATGGTTTCTGATAGGGATGCATGGAAGAAAAAGACATGTTGCGCCGACCCCAAATAAATTGGGATAAGGGCAGGAGAATGATGAGTAGTGACAATTTACTGTATTATTTAATATAGGCAATAAAGTAGTTCTTGTTGTAGCTGCGTAAGAAGACATAATTAAAAGCGTCCATCAACCAGTAACTTACCACCATGGTGGTTTCACTTTTAAATTAACAAAATTTTTCAGACGTCGTTTACAAAAATAAATGATTGATGGTAAGAGAAAACCGAATTTGCGAAACATCCCCATCGATGTCTTTTTATAAATTGAAATGAATATTAATCAATGAGCTTAACGTCCTTGACCCTCCAAACAATGAAATTTAGCAAAAAGTCAAGTTTCACTGCGTAAATAAATAAATAACTCCAAAAAAATTTAATTTTTATACAACAAAAATTATGAATATTATTAAAAATAAAAGAAAAATTGATGAAAGCTTTTCAAATCTCTCTGGAAGGCATAGTACGCAATTCTTAATTTTAGGGATTATGTACTAAAATGGTAATAAAGTCAAATTTAAATATTTACACAGGATGTTTCGCTCAATACTTGTCTGTATAAGAGGAAGAGAAGACCTGTGCCCAGCAGTGGGACGATAAAAGGTTGATGAGGATGTTTCGGTAAATACTTATGCCAAAATATTTCTAATATGGGCACAGTCTTTAATAAATATTTTATAAACTTACTCAATTAAATATAAAGTGGATACTGAATATTACAAAATCATTTTGTGATAGAAACAATCCTTCTATGGTGCGATGCGCATGTGCAAACTGCTCTGTTTGGTTATCGTTTTATCAGCCGGGGAAACAAGCTTGGCCGCACGGCCGAGCTCGCAGACCCGTCTGGCATCCAAACGGCGCCCGCCTTTGAATACAGGTGCATACATCTGCACAGCTAAGTAACAACGCATAAGAGTAGTGGGGATGTAGCCTCTCTCTCTCTCTCTCTCTCTCAACACATATTCGGCCCTATATAATGACCTAATTTTTCCAAGATCGAGAAAGATATTCTCTAAAAAGTTTATTTGCTTATTCAAAATGCCATAAACATAATTTATTTTTACATGCGATAACCGCTTGCTATACTATATCAGCAATGTACAGCAGGGGCAAAACCTGAGTATTAAAATTAATGAACTGCCAAAAGTATTTACGGAAATTAATTCTTTACTTCAAACAATAATTACGAATGGAATTCGCTTTCTTCTTGCTCTCAATGGAGCTCCAAAAAGTATATTGCATTGATAAGTAGACATATTTAACTTATATCAAAAATACACGAAACAAGAAGTAAACCTCCAACCTTTCTGTTAACCAACATACATATCGAGTATACTATCAAATTCAGACGTGAAGAGGCGAGTTAAACTTAAAGTTTGTAAGTTTGAACCGATTCAAACTTTACTCCCCTCTGCTCCAGAATAACTTTTAACACTATTGTGCAAATGCAATGAACGTTGTAGAGCCAAATGCGGCTGTAGAAAAGTAGGGTTACAGTGTTCCTCCAGCGTGTACCACTTGCCACGGTCAATCTTACTCTAATATTTAATTGAATACAACAAATGGAGACTTATGTACTTTATAAATACATACCGGTCATATTCAGCCACTGGTCTACATAAGCTATGATGGTTTACCAGTGTTTTGCCAGTTCATTTTCTTATATTGTATCCCCGCTTGGGGTGGAACCTGCAAAACCTCCTTACTTAAAGTCGAAAGAGCGCAAAGGGAGATTTAAAAAGTCATGCTCTTTAAACACAGAGATTTTCCCACCATAGAACTTTATTCAGAGACCAAAATGCTGACAGTGAGACAGCTTTTTGTGCTTCCCGCTACGTTGCGGAAACACTCCACCCTACATCTAGATCTTACTAAACTTAAAAGACGAAAAGGCATTCCTTAATGCGAAATAGTACAATGCCGTTCCATGTTTGCCAGCTGATAGTATTTCCGCGACTAGTTCTCGACTGTATAGTAAAATTCAAAAATGTATACCCATCTACTCCCTCACTAAACGGGAAGTTAAACTGAAACTTACGGATTGGTTGCAGAAGTTAACGTATGACGAAACCAAGAATCGATTACTATTGTCTCTTAAAGTGTCACTCCAATACTGTTTTTTAATTAAGGCGTATTTGTTTTTGTATTTGCATAATCTAACACCTTAGGAGCCTCTCATTAGGCGGCTAGATCAAAGGCTAGATTCAGAAAGCGTTACTTCTGAGAAAAAAAAAAGAGAAAAAAGGGCAGCGGTATATTTGTTTTTCTTTTTAACATTACGTTGCAACGTGCAAGGTATCAGGGTAGCACAATACTGTAAGAGAAGTCGAAACAACGTTTCCGAGATCACATGCTTTTTCAAGCATGCTTTTTGAATCTGAACCATCCACAGCACCACTCAAACGCATACAGAAAAAATAATTAGAATCGGTCAAGCCGTTTAGGAGGAGTTCAATGACATACACCCGTACAGCAGAATTATATTTATAAAGAACATACCAGGGTAGCACAAACCTGTTCGAGAAGTCGAAACAACGTTTCCGAGATCTCATGCTTTTTCAAGCAATCAGCGCCATCAGCCGGGCTGATTTGTGAATCTAAACCATCCACGGCACCACGCAAACGCATACAGAAAAATTAAATCCGGTCAAGCCGTTTAGGAGGAGTTCAATGACATACACACGTACAGCAGAATTATATATATAAAGATATGAGACTCGGTTATGAAACTAAGCGTTCTCGAGGCAATACTGGCTTGTATAATAGTAATTATATAGGATCGATGGTATGTTCCAAAACAAATATAAGAGCGCTTTTGGCCTACCACTCTTAAAAAGTGCTACTTCTATGACTTTTTTGCTAGTTGGGTATTATTCGAATTCATAACGGTTGGACTAAGGAGAACAGACCAAGGAAGACAGGTTCCTTATAATGATTTGGTTTTACCCTAGACATTACATTTAAACCTTTTAAATTTAGAAATCAAAAATATCGAGTCTTCAAGGGTGAACTGGCTAGAACCGGAAATAGCCACTGAGCTGAAATAGATAATGACCTATTAAAAAAAATATAATTTCGAAATTGTTTTATCCACAGTAGTCATTTTCTTTATTACGAACTGGGTTTTCTTCACAATTTATAGTAGTAATAACGATGGTAACGAGCAGTTATTCTGAACTTGCCAACTCCACAAAACTAAAAAATAAAAACAGGCCCACATATCATTTTTCCAATAACCAAATAAAAGTAACCGGCCAAACTGGCGAATCAGTACTGCTATATAATGTGGCAATATTACCATTCTTATTTGTATTCCCAAAGTACAAGTCTCATAGCACGTAATGCATCAACAATAGCTCCACGTGGTTTTCACGTGGCTAGCCTCCCCTCAACGCGCTTGCGTCAAACCCACGAAGTCCCGTCAAGTCAGCTCGAATACGATGTATGATACAAGGAGTCCATAAACATTTGGAGCTTGAATCGGAAAGTTTCAAGCAGTCGATACGTAACAACAACCGTGGTAGGGACGCTTAACTCACCCCTGTTTTCATCGCTATAAGTTTGTAAATCGGATCCACGTTTAGGCATATTGATTTATCCACGCGCAGTCTCAATCGTACTTCTCATAATGGAATAAAGGTGTGCTATTTAATTCAGTTGATTTCTTACAAATTATTAATGAAAGGTACACAATTATAACATGGAAAGTATGCAATATTAGATACTTAACAACTACCAGTAAAAATATTCGGAACACCGTTTTATTACGACTATATTTGTAAGGTGTTTGAAAAGCGGCACTCCAAAATGGCGCGTTTTCGGGCAGTTCGTAATATTTTTTTGCAAATATCTTACAAAATATGACAGAAATGGGGTACATGATAACACAGAGTCTAGGTTTAATTAAACAATGAGTAGGTCGAAATAATTTTCTTTGGGCGGACGTATTTCCTCCCTTCATAGTTCTGTTGTCTTTGATAGTCGAAGAAAGGAAATAAACACAAACGTGGTAGTATGTTCTATATTTTACGGGCTTGGTTTCCTCACTTTGTCCTTCCAGTGGACCATTTTGAATGGGCCATGGCGGCCGTTGGCGGTTATTCCAACCAGCCCACCTCTCTCCAGAAGCCCATTAAGTCTCCTGGCTTGCTAACATCTTGGTGCTCCGATGGGTTACTTCTAATTTTGGTGACGCCTGCATATTCGAGTACATACGCAACTGTCTCGTCAGTCTCCATGCAAGTTTTGCACAGAGGGATGTCCGTTATGCCTATTGAACGGGGTAAAAAGTACTTGCGGTTAATATTATTTATATAAGAAAATTGTTCGTGATACAATATACAATATTCAAAGAAAACCCTGTCCGATTCTTAAAGGTATTGTTAGGTACCGATAACTTATTCTACTAATGCCTACAAAGCCTACCTAAACTTTTAAACAATACCCCCTAAAAATATATGTATGTTGTAAGTTGTATCACGAACAATCCATACTAATATATAAAGCTGATGAGTTTGTTTGTTTGAACGCGCTAATCTCAGGAACTACTAGTCCGATTAAAAAAAATATTTTTGCGTTGGATAGCTCATTAATCCGGGAAGGCTTAAGGCTATATAAAATCACACTGCGACCAATAGGAGCGGATAAAAAAAAATATCGAAACCTACGCGGTACCGTAGCGCACAGCTAGTTTCCTTATATAAATAAAATTAACCGCAAGTACGTTTTACCACGTTCAATAGCCATATCGTCGACTGCCATGCATAGTGTCTGACATCATTCGAAAACTACGCACGCGGTAAGCATAGAATTAAACATTTTTGTATTACACACTGTATTACAAAAATGTTTAATTCTATACTTACGTATAACATACGGGCAAATGATAATTTTTGAATTGAGAATGAGAATAAACGGAAATGTCTTTTAAAAATTCATATTCTAGGTATTATAATGAAACTCGAATCATTGTTCATGGAATACGGGGACTTACTTTTTAGAGTTTTTTTATTTTCCAATACCTGTGAAAATAATTATTTTAACGACTTTAGAACCCAATCGCTGAACGCTATTCTCGTCGTCCAAGATACCACAGTGTCTCAAGACTAATGTCTTTCACCAGTGTGTGTTGCCAGTGATGACTTACGGAACTGAAACGTGGTCGCTCACAATGGGCCTCATACGAAGGCTCAGAGTCACACAAAGGGCAATGGAAAGAGCTATGCTAGGAGTTTCTCTGCGTGATCGAATCAGAAACGAGGAGATCCGCAGAAGAACCAAAGTCACCGACATAGCTCTGCGAGTCGCTAAACTTAAGTGGCAGTGGGCAGGGCACATTGCTCGTAGAACCAATGGCCGATGGGGCAGTAAGGTTCTGGAGTGGCGGCCACGTACTGGAAGACGCAGCGTAGGGAGGCCCCCAACAAGGTGGACCGATGACCTGGTGAAGGTCGCGGGAAGCCGATGGATGCGGGCAGCACAAGACCGGTCAGCGTGGAAAGCCTTGGGGGAGGCCTTTGTCCAGCAGTGGACGTCTATAGGCTGAAGAAGAAGAAGTAGAAGAACCCAACCGAAACGCGTATTTTGAAGATGTAGCTTATGAAATAAAATTAAGTCCTATAAAATAAACCCTAACTACCTGGTACGAGTATTTTATCAGTTCCCGTTCCATGCAAACGGACTGCAATGTTCCGCACCTGTACTAGGCAATCATAAAGACAAACGAGCTAGTAATGTGTACAGCACTAAACTATGATTTTTTCGAAAATATACTCATTAGTTATAATTTGCATGATCATACCTACACCTGAAGAATAAGAAGAGTTCTTTAAGAAGACTTTAATATTATTTTAGATCAGGTTTTACATTCTAATAGGTCCGAAAGTTTCTCATCAGCTCGTCCGGCACGTGCGCGCTGCTCCGGGCCGCACCAGACCGCGCGGCTGGCTGTGGCTCTACACTTTATTACTCTGTCACAATGTATTAAATCTCGCATCTAAGTACAGAAAGTGATTAGGGACGCATAACATTCTGCAACAAGCAAAGCACACATTGAAAGCTCTGCATATGTGTAGTCTCGAGCTTCTATCGTTACAAGTTCAGCTAAGCTCCTCCCCATAATTTTTATGGCATACGATACGATTTGCAGCGGGTTTGCATCCGATAAATCGTGACGGATTTACGAAAAACTTGGGGAAATATAAAGCTTTCTAAACTATTATTTAACATATTTGCAATTTTTAGAATAGTTTGAAGACTACACAGGATGTAAAATATCAATTTTAACAAATTGATCCTAAAACAACTTTTAATTCTTCTGATTTAATACAATAACAAGTTTTAATTGTATTCTTTAATAAATTAATGAAAATAACACGTGAAATACAATAAAATTATCTGCTTGGTCATGTTTTCCAAAAACTCTACAAAAAGTTTAGGGGACATTTATAAATTAATCATGCAAACTACTTTCATTACAAGTAAATATGTTCAATGAAACATGGAAAAATAAAAATTAAATTAAAATAAATATTGTTTGACGTGTCGTGTGAACGTGTCAAATAATGTGAATTTACTCCATATTTTGGAGGTAGTCTCCAGCAACGTTTTGATCTCCTAGTAGTGAAAATCAAGGCGCACAATTTAGTATGGCCGCGCGGCTAAATGACTAGGACTTTATGTAGTCAAGAGGTGCTGAATAATATTTCCCGCCCTTTTCCCGGCGCAGATTGAAAGAGAAAGTGGCTTTCACTTTCGCGCTGCGCAGCATTGCTTTTATACTCTGCGGTAAAAAATGACGGATGACAGTGGATTGGAAAGTCGTTTTCACCGGCAGCTGGGCAGAAGACACGTGTATGTCATAATACGTAGAACCAAATATTGGAAAACATGTGACATCTACCGCAACAGTTCGGTGCCCGCGTAGGTAGTAGATTATCGCCTACTTTTTCGCGATGAATGGTAGTATTAAAATATTATAAATAAGCTAATTAATACACCAAAGTTTTATAGAATACAACGATATAATTCATACAAGAAAAATGTCTATAAAAATTAAAAAGAAGAAAATTTGTTTAATTGCTTGTTTATACTGAATATGCTCCGAAACTACTGAAACAATTTAAAAAAATATTTTTTTCCTTAGATTTCTATATAATCTGTGATGAACACAGGCTATAGAATATTAAAAAAAACATCAATAGAAGCTTACCTGCGTGCTTCTCATCTGTTCTCCAGCCGGACCAAGCAGCGGCAGCAATTCATTCTTGTAGTCATTTGCTTACTATTGTTGTTTTGCCCTTACCTGAAGACAACAAAATTGATGCTGAGTTAAAATTATTATTTATTCTTTACTAAGCAAAACGCTCCAAATATTTTCGCTTTACTTCTGCGAGACATTCATAGAAAATTCTTTACCTTAAATTTAATTCTAATGACTGAAACTGAAAACTGAGCAAAATAAGGTTGTGAGTGTAATTACGGGGGTCGGCACTCGAAGTGTTACCAATTCAAAATGCTGTAATTCTGTTAAACATGAGCATATTTATTTAAAAACTTCAGTATCGAAAAAAGACATATACAATAAATAAAAAAATAAGCTATTGTTCGATATGGCCACCTTTAGCGCGGATAACAGCATCGAGTCTGACCGAGAAGGCTTCACACGCTGCACGAATGTGGTCTGCTGGTATTTTGTTCCATTCTCGGCGAAGCGCAATCTTTATGGCGTCGACCGTCTCATATTTTTTGTTGACACTTTGGCTTCTAGAATTGACCATATGGAAAAATCCATTGGATTTAAGTCCCGGTGGCCATTGTTGCGAAGAAATGAAGCTCGGAACATTTTCTTGTAAAAAAATTTGGGTTTCACGAGCTTTGTGAGATGGCGCCGACTCTTGTTGAAAGGTCCAATGATTTCTACCAAATTGCTTACGTGCCCAAGGTAACAAAGCATCGTTTAAAATCTTTTTACGGTAGATCTGCTGGTTTATCTTTACACCCTGGCAATTCGTTGGTCTAAATTGTCATTTGATTTACACTTTAACCATACGCGATCATTTTGCTTGTTCACATAATGCTGAACGGTAAAAATGTTTTCATCGGAAAATAACAAATTTTCAAGCAAGCTATCAACGTGCAAGTGCTTTAAGTTTTTAGCTCTTTTTAGACGAACTGTCTTTTGTGCAAGTGTCAGACCTTGCACTTTTTGTAATTTGTAGGGCTTCAGTTGAAGTTTAATATGCGCCCTATGCTCCGGGCAGATACATTAAGACTTTTCGCCAATTTAACTGCGCTTTGTCGTGGGTTTCGTTCAATTCTAGCCTTTACCTTTCGAACCATTGCTGATGATGTTGCTGTTGTTGGATGTCCACCTCCATGGCGTTTTTTGATGCTACCCGTATCATTGTAACGCGTGATGGTCCGATACACAAACAGTTTGTTCAAATGTAAATGTCCTAGCTCATTAACGATGACTGCCTGCGATTTTCCAGCCAAATACAAAGCAATGACACTGTTTCGTTTGACTTCCATCTGCAAAACTTTTTTTAACAACGACGAAAAATAGTAGGCTTTTATTAGTTTATTAACAATACCATACACTAAGGAATGTGAAAAAATTGGCGCCATATTGTAAACAGTTTAGTTGCTATAGCAACGTAAAATTAGTAACACTTCGAATGCCGAACCCTGTTTATTTGTAGCTGTTGGGAAAATTGCCTCCCGTTTGTGAGAGAGGCTGGGCCGTAATGTACCATGACGGCCCTGAGCGGATCGATGGATTTCATGTGACATGATTGTTCATCATGTGACTTGAATATTCCAGTTTCCGAACGATGTTTTTGTTCGCCAATTTATAACCAGTGGTGACGGAATAAAGTACACAAAGTAACTAAAGTGTCCATAAAAATTTCAACTAGACCAAGCAGCACTCGATATGAAGCAGGCCATACCAATGTGGAAAAACCTGCTCTTTTCACTTTCTTCAAATTGAAATTCAGTATTATATTGTCATATTTTGAGGCCTCTTGTCTCGAGTAGAGCTGTATGAAGTGTCTTATTTATTTATTTGAAATAATGTAGCTTCACAGTTAATGAGAAAAAAACTATGAAAAACCATTATTTGTCGCACCGGTAATCACGAGTACTAGGATATCAAAGCAAGCAGTTTTAAAAACTTTTCAGCGCCACTTATATGGCAGCATTACCACGTAGTGAGAGAGCAAGCACGACTCAAAAGTTTTCGTTTCGCTGACTGCAATCTACTAGTTTTACCGCTACTATTACTGATTTCATAAATCTACAGATGGAGCCACTTTTGCGGCTTACTCATTACTATTCATAATAAAACCATTTATCTTAAAATATCTCAATGTGTAAAGTGTTGTAGGCCGGAATTAGGTTCTCTCTAATTTCAGGAAAAAGAAGTGTTAATAAATAATCACAGTTATTATAAATAAATAAACAAAATAATACGTAAAATTAGTCATCTTATCCAACAATATTTCATGCAATGTTTTATTGGCGATCTGCCGTCACAATGGGTTACATTAGTTTCTCCATAAGATTTTGTACCGAGCCTTTGGGATCTTGTCAATATGTACCAGGATGCGGCCAACTATGTGACCGAATTGTACTTACAGAATTCCCCAATGTCTTTCAAAGATGACATGGCAGCCGGAATCAAGGCACGGAAGGGCCTCGGTGTAAGCCCACACTTCAGGTATTTAGCCTTATTCCAACTAAGCTGCTGATGCAGCTGAATATTTTACTTGAAGCTATACCGTAGTATATTTTGTATTGGTTATTAATTTCAACTGACAAACCTTCAAGTGTTTTAGGCTTTTCTGCAGCCACAGCAGCACAGCAAGCCAATTTAAAAAGATGGGATGGCGCAAGAGTATCGACGCAAGTTGCGTTCCTCCCTAATGACCTACCCATCTTCCAAGAAAATAAATAGATGCCGTTAGGTTTCTTAACATCGTCGCACACCAAACTATCGTGTTCTAATAATCGTTAATGTTTGTGTGCCGGCTGCAGGACAAGCCGTGGTGTTCGAGGCTGTTGACATCTGCGCCACGTTTGTTTTTAAATAATTAATAGAAAAAGTTATAATTTAACTTGTATGTCTTAATTCTTACACAAAATTTATTAGATAAAGTATTATAAGCTAATTGTAGTAGCTTGACGTGCTGGATATAACTACTTTTCATTTATTGTTTCCATTCTCGAACAAAAAAAAAAACTTGCAAAAAGATTGTCAGTAATGCTTGCAATTTCAAATTTTTGAAACAGTTCACACAAACTAGAGACATATTTTGTTTTTTAAAGAAAAAGCATGAAAACAAATAGGTAAGTTTTTTTGTAACTGGGAGCTCTTTCCATCGCCCTTTATGTGACCTTGAGCCTTCGTATGAGACCCATTGTGAGCGACCATGTTTCACACACTTTTTGGCTGGATTCGACGAGACACCACTTTCTCAAAGTTGGACCTACCTAGGACTTTTTATGCTTTTTATAGGTATATTACTCTTCAACATCTTCGAGTGTAGAGCAACCAACTAGAACTGGAGTGCAACATGAGAGTTCGACATAATCTTCGTCTTATCCATGTTCATCTTTAGACCTACTTCTTGGGAAGTTCTGGTGAGGTCATTGAGCAATTTGCCCAAGTCTTCCAGGGCCATCGCCATGACCACGGTATCATCGGCAAAGCTGGAGCTATTAATGCGAAATATTTGGTACTCCAATAAATCAAAAGCACGCCGTATTGCACTGTTGATCTAAAACAATGAAAGGGGAATGCCAGGTTTAGGCCCAGACTTGCACAGGGGTTTGATTTTACAAAAAAAATATGTTGATATTTTTCAAATATCTTCCACGTACTCATTAGTCTAAGCAATACAGCAACATTTTTTCAAAAATATTAAGCATTAAAACGACTAAACTAATAGAACTTGAACTGACTTGCATAAAACTTGAGCTCAAAATGTTGCCTTTACAAAAAAAAAATGTCGGCGGGTATTAATCCAAATAACCAGTTTTCGTTTATTATTAATAGCCGTTCATTTTCTTCTAAGCAAACATTCATTAATTCCTAAAAATCTCCTTTAATAATAATTATTATTCCAATTACTATTAATAAAGAAATATATATATTATCTAAGTAGACCTTTTCGATAAATATATAAATACTTTTTATGGCAATTTGTTTTTGTTATGTCAAAGTCTTACTTGTCACTCAGCTGACGAAAAACATAATCTACGTTGTGTAAACTGCTGTTTGAATATAATCCAGAATGCGAAGATATACTTTGGAAATCGCTAAAGTTCAATGTCTTATACAATCTTCGAGCACATATCCATTGGATATGCACATCACTTTTAAGGAAACGATCACATACATTGAATACAAACACAACATGTGCAGCTGCTATTAGAAATATGGTTGCCCAACTGATAGCGCCTCGTCAGGTAATTTTTTTTTTTGTTATGTTATATCTTTTGGTTAGAATCCCAATAAATAAGTGACAACTAGATACACTAAATCTGAAGGCATTGAATATTTTTTATGATTATGTCTAACTAAAAACAAAAAATAATTTGGTATAATATATCTTTACACCAGCTATTTACTTTTGTTGCAGTTAACAAGAACAACACTTCTCTATCATACATGTTGGCAAAGGATTGACAGAGCAGCATCACTTTCTGCTTTAGAATGTGAACCTGAAGCAACAAGATATAGTCCTTCTCTAGAATCTGAGGCATGCACTGTGACTTCTACCCAAGCAGAAGAAAGAAATGCAGATATACATACCAGTGATCAAATAATACTGCCAAATTACATACGGGCCCCAAGTACACAACGGCATTGTTTTTTCCCTGATTGTAACGGTGTTGAAAGACTTTTAGTCCCAGTATCACTACGCGTAAGTTTACTTTGTGATTATATATAATTACTATGTGCCTTCAGATTGTAGAATCTGCTCATATCACTTGAGCGGTATTTATGTATTTATTGTTGCATTCAATATTGAATCCTACTAGAACATTTAGCTCTGAACAAATGGAAGAACTACCTACTCTCTTTACTGAAAGATAATATATGCATTTAGATCTTGACAACATTCAGACTATGGCAGATCATATAGTTCATTATTATTTAGGATTTTCCAAACAGCAATTTGAGAAAATTCCTGCAGAAGTACCGAGATTATCAGGCAAGCATAGAGGAACATTTGCACTTACAGCCTATTTAATTATATTATATTATTTAAATATGTTATTATTGAAGTGTACACTAATGCTAGAAATAGCACCTTGAATGGCAATATATTTGGACATAACTGTTCACTGGCAAGGATCAGAATCGCTAGCTATTATGTTAGTCGCAAAGTATACCTTGTCTATGTTTTAGTCAGCACTGCTAACACAGGCCATGCAGCAATACAGCAATACTGCTGTAACTGTATTGTTGGCCGCCGCACTGTAGGATGATGTGCCCATGTTATGACAGTATGGTACTTAGGATGGGCACGGCATCAGAATAATATTTTTCCACCGGCACAATTTTTAGTGATATTTATGATGATGAACAAAATGAATAAAGATGTGAAACTACAATGATTTTTGTATTATTTGACTCCGAGTGTATTGACATAAACAGTATTGATGGAATATAAGAATCTTAAATAACTTCGAAATGCAAAGTTTTTTGTAAAGCATTTCTTTTACTAATTAATTGTTACAATTGCCCCCTATTATTATCATTATTTTAAATTTGTGTGCACAGTGGGCCTAAAATTACTATGGCGACTTGGCATTCCCCTTTGTCAAGCAGCTAGGTCTCACAGCTCAGTCAAATGGGTAACTGCTAAAATCCCTAATTTGTAGCAAAATAAATCGATGATATTTTTGCAGCACTAAAGTCAAGAACAGGTGTTAAATTGAAATTAATATGAAATTTGTGTGTGTCCCTGTGGTCCCTTGAGCCCTAAAAATTTAGTATACAACTATGCCAAAGTAAAAAGGCCACTTATGCGATATATTTTAATACTTTATAACTATTTAAAACCAAACTTGTGCGGGATGACTAGTTATAAAAAGTAGTATATAGTATAGGGACTAAGTCTGAATAGTCTGTATAGTATAGATGATAAATAAATAATTTAGAATAGAACATTGTGCATGGGAATTTAGAGATGCGATATCAAAAAAAAAGCATTCATTAACAATTTCGAGCCAGCCGTCCCTTGTTGTCCTCTCTAGCGACGCCCTAAGCCGAGGTTCGTAACCCCACAAAGGGGCTAATAACTTACTGATTTTCTAATAATTTCGTTATAAAAGCTAAAATGTAAATAATTGACTTGATCGATAATCGCTGACAAGAAATACCAGTGCAGCAGAGATGTGTAGGTGCATTCGCATAGATAACCGTACTTAAGTTTCCTATGTTATCGTCTAACGCCAAATTCTATTTATAGAGGCCGTGACCAGGAGGTTATGAAGATGAAATGGTTTGAGAAGCATGAAGTAGTTTCAAGACAGCACAACGTAACTAACTAATTAACCTAACCATAAGGTAGGCAATGTAATCAATCACTCGTGGTTGCCAATCAACCATTAGTGATTACAAGTTGCTGTTATATGATCCCGTAGTATCAGTAAATTATCTAGCGTACAATACATTTGTATTGTACTACGTTTGATAATTTATTAATTTGTTAGCACGTATGGTTTTTTTTTTTTGTTTGCTCTCTGAGCCGAAACAATAGGTCTTGCCACCTGAGAGAAACCTTACCATCACAACGTTTGCACTACTAACATGACTTTTTTTTCGGGGTGGAAAACCCTCATGGTCCTCCATTTTGGGGTGAGTGGCGGTGTCTGTCAAGAATGTCGCTGACTAGAAACCACCCTTGTGTTTCATTTTACACCTACGCCGGGGGTTGAAGGAACGTACGATACTTCCGCAACTCTCGACTGGTGCTGACTGCCACTGCGCACATCCTCTAGTCAGAGAGGAAGTGTTTGACTCTCCCCGTGACGTCAAGGACACGTGAACACTTTACGCTACCATTTCGAGTCATGATGTGTAGGGGTCGTTCTGAACTCATTTAGGAGGGTTGGGAAAGAGCTTTATCCGACATCCGCCGACCGCAGTCAATTGATAGGATGAAATACATGAGAGTTATGTGTTATTTGAGCTCTACATTCAGATGGTCAGTAGCGTTACAACGAACGACGTAGTAGTCACAGCTGTAATGTTTGCTACGACGTAGTATCACTTAGTACCGCAGGAAAAGACTTCTTAACAAAGAATATTTTTGCAAAGTTTTGTTTGTATACAATAATATTAATATGATGTATTTACTTTCAAAGCAAATACACGTTCCTATCCCGTTCAACACATTTCTTATATATATGAAAGGGTAAGTGTGATTAATTACAAATTATTAATAACTATCCACCATTATTAATACTTCCCGTCTAAACGACCTTGCAATCCATACTCATTGTTAAACCGTCATATTTACCATAGAATATTAACACAAAGCAGATCAAACAAAATAGAAGAAAAGCATGGAAAATTGTCTTGATTATCTAACGATATCACTACGGATAAAGCATAGCCTAATCCAGTGAGTTAAAAACTTATTTATTCAAGATATTTTGGTACCCACAAGATTTTGCAACGCGTTACATGTGATAACAGCTACAACATTTGCGCTATTCTCATGGGTCTCAGTAATGTTACATTGTTCATATAAATAATATAATGGTCTGTTTATCGCATTCTTACGGGCTAGGGGTACTAAAACGCCGGTTAAGGGTTACGAAGTTTATTGGCAATGAAGGTACAGTCGACTCTAGGCAATGACAAGTAGAATGTCGCTGACGTTGCACCGAAGTCTTTCACTTACGTCCACGAGGTCCGTGTCGTAAACACACAATAACAATACAGATGTTACTTCACGTAGTACTCAAAGTTCTAGTTACAGTTGTCGCAGTAGGTATTCTCAATTATCTGTATCTGTCGCTGTTGTCGTATCGCTAGTCGAATGTAGACTGACCCTGGGCCGGCGTCACGGCGCTATATATAGGTCAACTGATCGAACATTCCAGATTCGTAGACTCGGGCCTGGCCCTTACCGGGCGGCGAGCTGCCCACTGCTCACCGCTCACAGACCCGCGCCAACGCTGGCTAGGAGTTCAATGTCGTCTCCCGACCAGGGCGTCTTCTGCGGCGGCTAATGGCGTGAGGGCGCTGGGATTCCCGCTGCCTCACGCGATCCTCTTCCTCCTTTGCCAGCATCACTGTTTCGCAGAAGGCCTGGACCAGGGCCGGACGCAAGATTTCGCCCCCGATCGCCACTATGAGGACACGGCGTTGGTCTACCCAAGCCAGGCAGACCTCCACCGTATGCTCCACCGTGTCATCAGGGCAATCCACACAATCGTGACATCCTGGATTTCTATAAAGATAACTTATCTTGTTAGATTAAAAATCTGTTAACTTTGTTATATCCGGTTTCGCTTACAGGGTATTGGAGTGTTTGGAACTCAACATATTTTGAGTATAAGTTACAATACTTGTTCATTCTCCTTATGCAAATTCAACATTGGTTAGATAGATGGACTGTTTAGTCTAAAAATAAGTAATAGAGTACATATATGCATTATTTTCTTTATATATATTTAATTATTCCATTCCGTGCACTTCACGACACGTATCGGTGATAGGAAATCTCCTATCACCGATACGTGTCGCTAAAAATACGCTTTGAGTACTGGAAGTATTTGTACCAGATAAAGTATTTGTATCAGGAAATAATAAGTCGTAGGAGGATGAGTCGGAAAAGTGACAGCGTGCCAGAGCGGTATGGAAAGTTCGTGTATTTGCTTTTCTACGGGAAACTCTATACTACAACGCAGCTAACGTCATCTTGAGTTCAATTGATTATGCGCCTGGTTATAAATAATTTTTAAAGATCTGTACTGTAAGTTTTTATCTCAGAACCTATTATGTATGATTGTAATATAATCTGCATACTATGAAATATTGATTGTGAATACTTACTACTATACTAGATTTCATTATTTTTTAGAGATAAACAAGCAGCTCTATAGAGACTTGGCAATCTTTTACAGAATGTTTTTGGTAGAATTATAAACTTACCCAAGACTGTATATATACATTCAAGCAATCGGTTCAGTAGTGACGCCTTGAAAGCGGAACAAACAAACAAACAAATTCACTTTGCGGTTTATATTACTAGTAATAGTAGGATTTAGTTTCTAAGTTTACATGTGCATATTCGTTTGCAATATAATACCTTCTTTTAGACAACACACAGCGCCATCTATCACCGAGCTTGTATGAAGCTATCAATATTTTTGTTTTCCCTCAGGAATATCAATTTTTCCGGGATAAAAAGTACCCTGTTATTTAATCCGGACTTTATGTTTACGTCTGAAAAATTTCAAAGCAATCGGTTCAGTAGTGACGACGTGAAAGCGGAACAAACAAACTCACTTGCCGATTTATTATATTAGTAGGGATTATTTTCTATAACTTTCCTGTAATAATTATCAAGAAAACAGTTAACAATGTTCAAACAGCGAAAACTTCTAAGCTAACCGTTTGATATGTCTCAAAGTTATCACAGAATGGAATCAAAGGTAGTTTATTGGCTTTATATCTTTAGAAATTAGGATTGCACAATTCTGGACATTTTACAACCCGTGAAATATTCATGTACTCCTAGTATTGTGGCACGTATTTTCCAAGCGCGCGTTTGATTATCCTCATTGTTCAAAAATAATGAATAAATATTTTTAACTTATTCTTTTTCTCTTGTCGGTGATACATATTAAGGTAACCAGATCTAAGCAACCTGATTAGCAACTTTGTCTTATAAGGTACCTATTTAGATGTTCTGTCCTGAGTAAATTCGAATGTTAAACAAGAAAAGGAATTAAATAGGCTTTACACCCGTGTCTTCTTGAGAGTGCTAGTAGATATATGGTGTTACACGAATCGATAGAATAAGAAAAGAATTATTCTACGATATAGCGATATTTAAAAAAAAGTGTGTAATATTTACGAAATTGCATTAGATACGTAAGTAGTTACTTTCTAGACTTAAACCTGAAAGAGGCATTATTTGCTGAAAAGTTGTATGTATACCAATCAATTAGTTATCACAGTATGTGATATGGAGGAAAACTGAAAATATGAGGCAATCTTTAAGCACTACTTGGAGTTTGAGAAGATTGAAATGTCATGGTTTAAAGCGGACGGACAACTAAAATTAATTCATTAAATAAGTACACCTACAGGATACCCTTTAGTTTCAGTCCATCGCTACGCCACTGCACTAACCGTGCCGCCATATAATTAGATTTAAACTGAATAATGACGGACTTATCATTTTTTTAGGGTATAATTAATGTTCTTCAAACTTGAGAACACGTCGATTTTTGTTTATTTCTTTAATTTAATTTGTTTATGCATTCTTAAATGATAGGCAAAATCATACATTAATTAAAACAATACATTCAATACTACAAAATATACAATAGGCAGCCTTATTGCTTATGCAATCTCTTCCAAGCAAACGTAGAATCTACAGAGATTTTCCTAAATAAATAATAAGTGGGATTATCGTTAGTGAAAATATAACACCAGGTCATTCAGAAAGCAAAGTTAACCGGCAGCAATTACTACTACGTTCGTATTTATTTCCGTTCTACGACTCATGACAACAGAATTATGAAGGAAGGAAATACGTACGCCCAAAGAAAACTATTGCGATCTACCAAATGTTTAATTAATTCTAGACTGTGTTATCTTGTACCCCATTTCTGTCATATTTTGTAAGATATTTGCAAAATTTATTATGAACTGCCTGAAGAAGCGCCAGTTTTGGATTGCCGTTTTTCAAAAACCTTACAAATAAAGCAGTAATAAAATGATTACCGAATTTTTTTTTTAATACAGTTGCTCAAAAAGTGGTGTATTACAGGGACGTATAGCGTTCGGAAAGTGGGCTATTACACATTCGTGCTTTTTCTTTACCTTTTCCGAACTAGTGCGTTCTCTTTCCCAACTATCAAAATATTGTCTATTAAAAATAAAAAAAAACCAACCATGAAGTTTTTACTTTAAAAAAATCATAGAAGTTTTTATGATTCATGCAAATAATTCTAAAAAGAAGCTACTAATTTGTTTCAATATCAGATTTAATGATTTAATTCAATGAGTTAGGTTAGGTTTTATTTAATTTCATCTCATTTCATTTTCATTTCATATCAATAAAAAAATTCTACTGAAGACTTGGCTGTATGGGCATAGTTCCCTTTGCCTAATCGAATGGGTGGAGAAAAAAAAATCTCTGCTTATATTCTTTTACGGTTAGCGTCATTTTTCAAAAATTTTCTTTGCGAGTTTAGTTGTTTGTTGCACAAAATGAGTAATTTCGACGATATTTTATTTGAATTAACACCACCGGAACTCAGTATAATTGCACAAAATGCTTCACCATTTGACCGGAAAAGTCAAAAAGTCGCTACATCCTACTAATATTATAAAGGCGAAAGTTTGTAAGTATGGATGTATGGATGTTTGTTACTCTTTCACGTAAAAACTACTGAATGGATTTGGTTGAAATTTGGCACAGTGGTAGATAATAGTCTGGAATAACACATAGGCTACTTCTTATCCCGGAAAAATATGCAGTTCCCGTGGGATACGCGCGCGCGCGGGCGGAGCCGCGGGCGAAAGCTAGTATCTATATACAACGAATTTATTGCGTGGAGAGAAGAGAAAAAGGCAAATAGTTTTTCTGAAAATGTTGGCATATTTCTCCGAACTGTCAGCAAAATTAAAACCTTCTACATTATGGTCGAGGTTTTCGATGATAAAAAGTATGCTGAAAATAAGAAACAACGTGGATATAAGTCAATACCCAAAACTAAATGCTTTCTTAAAACGACAATCAGACGGTTTTACAACTAAAAAGTCGAAAATATTAACATCGAATGAAGTGGAAAGGTTTTTAAACGAAGCTCCCGATGATCGTTATTTAGCCACAAAGGTAATTAATTAATAAGTACTTATATTTTTCTTTAGTAGTCAGTTTACGAAATCGCAAAATACAGTCATTAAATAAAAAAAAAAAAAATATATATTAAAAAAATATTAATCAAATCCCTTTTTTTTGTAGGTTGCGCTGATTTTTGGCATTGTAGGTGCTTGCCGCAGAGAGGAGTTATCCAATATTACTTTAAAAGATATTGAAGCCCATGAAAAAATGCTACTAATCAAGATTCCGAATACAAAAAATAAGATACCGAGAAGCTTTGTTGTTGAAGGAGATTTTCTTAGAATTGTGCAAAAATATATGAATCAGCGGTCCCAAAAAGGAAAATCCGACCGTTTTTTCCAAAATTATCAAAAAGGAAAGTGTACATCTCAAGCAATCGGGATAAACAAATTTGAAAATATGCCAAAAGAAATAGCTACGTTTCTTGGTCTGCCGGATGCAGAGTATTATACTGGGCACAGCTTCAGGAGGACCTCTGCTACATTATTGGCAGATTCAGGAGTCAATTTGACGTCCTTGAAGCGACTAGGAGGTTGGAAGTCAGACAAAACTGCAGAAGGCTATATTGCTGATTCATTACAAAACAAACTAGAAACTGGGAAAAAAATCACACATTCCATTAATTTAAAGTCCAGTCCGTCACCTTCACATGACAATAGTGAAGAGAAAGTTCGTCCATTTACCTTCGTTGATAATGATAAGTCATTAGATCCAATTCCATCAACTAGCAAACGCCATTGTATAACACCTTTGACAAATATACATGAACAATCATACGAAATTAATAATAGTTTGTCTCAAACAGTAAATATGCAATCTAAAACTTCCCCAGTTAGTATAAAAAACTGTACCAATTACAATGTATATGTGAATTATAACTTTTCTAAGAAATAAATTATTAGTTAGTTGAGTTTATTGTGTTTTTATTATTTTAATAAATTGCTGAATTTTTTCGCAACTGTATTAAAAATAGTTGTTGTACACGTGCGGAACCGTCATTGCAAATTGTTCCGACTGTCAACCCTCACCTTCGGCTGCGCCTCGGCTCGGGTCGACATTTGTCGGAACTCGTTGTAATGACAGGCTTTCCGCACTTGGAATGAAATATACTATACTGGTAGTTGTTAAGTATTTAATACTGCATACTTTCCATATTATAATTGTGTACTTTCAAGTCATAATTTATAAGAAATCAACTAAATTAAGTCGCACACTCATTTCATTATGAGAAATACGATTGAGATAGCGCGATGATAAATCAATATGCCTAAACGGGGAGTCAATTTACAAACTTATAGTGATGAAAACAGGGGTGAGTTAAGCGTTCCGCTACAAGGGTAGTTGTTACGTATTGACTGCTTGAAATTTTCCGATTCAAGCTCCAAATGTTTATGGGCTCCTTGTAACTTACATTGTATTTGAAACAACTTGACGGGACTTCGTGGGTTTGGCGCAAGCGCGTTTGGGAATAGCCACGTGAATCAATGAAAACCATGTGGAAGTAAAGTTGATGCATTACGCCTTCATCCATAGCCGCACCCAAGTGCATAAAAAAGGATGGACTGATGTGAGAGAGTGATAACGCAAGCGTGTATTTGGCGCGAAACGGCTTCCGCGTACTCCGTGTAAGTCTATGTTCCTAGTGATTCACATGTTTGTGAAATGACAACCCTGCGCTTTTCTATCGCATTTACCTCATGCTGAGGAGAGAGTATTTCGTGTAGTTATGTATAAGGCAAATTGATTTTGATCTCATTGTGCACAATCGCACAGCGAGCTTCTTGCGCATGCCCCTGATTATTAATTAGATCACTAATTTAGATTTCTGAAATTCGATTTCGAGGTGCAAACGTCAGCGTTTATGGTTTCTATTATGCTGTGAATATGCTTCCACCCCTGGCTTCGATGATAATAGGCAAGCTGGAAGGAAAGGTCTCGTCCTCAGTCGTAAACGTTGTTAAACGTAGTTTGTTACCAAACGTGACAAACAGGTCCTATTACCATAACAGCTGGCACTGAGTCATCCGGGACGTCTAACATCATTTACATCGATCAGCTTCATTCGACCTTTTCCACGCGCCCCCATCAGTTCACACTCATCATCATTCTCCTGCCCTTATCCCAATTTATTTGGGGTCGGCGCAACATGTCTTTTTCTTCCATGCATCCCTATCAGAAACCATCTCGGCAGTCACCCCTTCTTAGCCATATCATCCTTCACACATTCCATCCATCGTTTCTTTGGTCTTCCCCTACTCTTATAGCCATCAACATTCATAATTAAGACTCTCCTCACGACATTCTCCTCAGTTCTCCGTAACACATGCCCGTACCATGACAACCGATTTCCACACAACTTTTCAGCTACCGGTGCCACTTTCAGACTTCCTCTTATGTACTCATTTCTTATTCTATCCATTCGTGTAACACCACACATCCCTCTTAGCATTCTCATCTCGGCTGCATGCAATTGCCTTTCATTCATCCCTTTCGTAGCCCAACATTCTGATCCATACAAGACAGCAGGTCGGATCATGGTTTTATATATTTTCCCCTTAAGTTTAAGGGGAATGCGGGAGTTGCAAATTGTTCCCGTGACCTGCCGCCATTTCATCCACCCATCAGTTCACACTCGTTGACCCTAAATTCCAATGTAGCAAAGATGAGAAGACTACACTGTGCTTATTTGAGTGTAGGTATTTCCTCTATTTTAATCTTCATTTCTATTTATAGAAGTGGTAAAAAGTGAAAGTTTCATATACAATCATGTCTGTACTCAGTTTCACGTTCACTTTTTACAGTCACATTTGATACACCATAACGTCTTATGACGGTGTTTGGTAATGAATAAAAATAGAATAAGAATAGGAATATTAATATGGTATAGCATAAAGAATAAGACAAAAAAACATACTAATAATAACTAAAGCTGTGGCTCTCTGTATGGCACTTGGTATTGAAGCAACTTAATCATTAAACATTAGGTATGTACCTTCAGTAAGTACGATTACTTATTTTATGAAAATAAAATAAAATGTTTTCCTATTTACTTAAATAAAACAAATCTATTACAGTTAAATTGAAATCAATGCCATCTCTCTAGCACGATGTTAATGTTATGGTGCCCTTGGTCATCAAAAGGGTTTATGCGTGTCTCACTAGTTCCACGTCTGTCCGCAACTTCAACCTTTATTTTGAAGGGCGTCGGGCGCTGCTGTAGCCTAATGCACTCAGAGGGATGATACAGGATGCAAATTGGATTGTCATTTGCAGTGGCACATTAGCTCAGCTGGATGGAATAGAGCATCGCGTTTGAAACGCGAAGGTCGTAGGTTCGAGTCCTACATGTGCCCATTTTTTGAATTTCAGAAATTTTGCGCTATTATTGCAAAAAAATGTTAAAGTATTGGTTTTTAAGTTTCGTAGCAGGATTAAAATGTATCCTGATTAGAAAACAAAGACTATTAGAGAATTTGTTAGTACTAAAGAAGGTCCACGGTACAAATAATATCCACAAATAACTAACAACAATAGCATTTTTTCATTCGTTCGTACAGGTAGTATTTAATGAAACGTTCCGATTTTCTAAATATTAATATTATAACAACACTTTAAATGATTAAAATAAATATTTATCAATTTCCCAATTTTTAAACTGGGAAATTGATGAATTGGGGAATTGGGAAACTCCATACAAAATATTTTGTATGGAGTATCACGCCATTTTCAAGGTATAAACTAAAAAATAGTATGTGGACCATTTGGGACTAACAAAAAAAAAAATCGAATAATTTTGTTTTTGTAAATCCGCTCCCAAATCCTGAATAATATCGTCTACAGTAGCTGACTAAAACAATATTCTGTTCAGAGTTCTTTTCTGTGAAAACGATAGGGAAACCGTGTTACACCAGTGTTAGCCGAGCGGAGCAAAAGCTAGTATAAACATATGCCATGAATTGTGTTTTTTTTTAGATTACAATATCATGACGAAGAACAGCTTATCTTTTTGACAGGCAAGTTATAATATTTTTTAATACACTGGGCTGAAAAATCATGGGTCACGTACAAAAATCGCGATATTTTCCAAAGTTTGTAGCGTCATATAACCCCTCAATGCTAGTCCTCTATTGCGCAACTCCGCTACTAGTTTGCATACTTATTGAGAGACTGTAACACCTAATTGTAACTTGTAACAAAATTGAAGATTTACATGTCAGCGACACCTATACGTCATCATATTGCACTACGTAGACGGCGAGCAAGTACAACTCACAACTTTTGTTTTGCTGACTGTAATTTACTACTACTGCAAATATTATTACTGTGTCCAGAAATCTACAGATGGAGTCACTTTTGCGGCTGACTTTCTTAGAGTGTTCATAATCTAATAATATTTCAAGCAATGTTTTAATATTCCGGGCAAAATATTCTGTTAAGAAATGGGAAATCTGCCATTACAATGACATTACACATTAGATTTCCCCTAAGATTCTGTACTGAGTCCTTCTATTTTCATTAGAAACCTTGTGAATTGGTAGACTTTACAGGGCCACTTTTGGTCATGGTTACCACTTTGTTTATCAGGATGCGGCCAACCGGCTGGTTGGTGTTAGCCTTCAAACGACAATCAAAGATCTACGAATGACACCCGGCACCAACTGCTGAACGTTTTCGAAGCACAATAGGGTTGTATTCAAGTAACGTAGATAAAATAAAAGAGAACTGCGGCAAAATATGTTGTTATGGCGTAGCATGAGAAGCAGAATTCTGCTTCTCATGAATTCAATTCCTAAGACAGGTAATACGGCTGCTGACCACGTTCATCACACTGATCTGTAAATTCCGCCATTAGGGATTTCTTGATGAAGCTCCTGGTCAAAAGGAAAAACCTACTTACAAAATAATATCACTTATCTTTTATGATCGCTCTAACTGTGAATAAGAAGACTTCGTTCTGCAGTAGGATAATAAAATACGGACTATCTATCTAGTTTAGGGCTCATTGGAAAATTATAGTTTATTATCTAACAGTATACAATAGTTTTTTCCAACCCGCATTGAGCAAGCGTGGTGATTACACTCAATCCTTCTCTGCATGAGAGGAGACTTATGCCCAGCAGTGGAACGATAAAAAGGTTGATGATGATGATGATGAAGCAATGTTTTAAACTGCTCGTGACACCGCTATTTACTTGCGTGGTGGTGACGATTTACTGTATTATTTTTAATATAGGCAATAAAATAGTTCCTGTTATAACTGCGTAAGAAGACATTATTAAAAGCGCCATCAATCAGTAACTTACCACCATGATGGTTTCACTAGTAAATTAACAAAATTTTTCAGACTTCGTTTACAAAAATAAATGATTGATGGTAAGAGAAAACCTAATTTGCGAAACATCCCCATCGATGTATTTTTATAAATTGAAATAAATATTAATCAATAAGCTTAACGTCCTTGACCCTCCAAATAATGAAATTTAGCAAAAAGTCAAGTTTTACTGCGTAAACAAATAAATAACTCCAAAAAAAAAAAATTCTATCCAACAAAAATGATGAATATTATTCAAATTAAATCAAATCAAATCATTTATTTAAAATAAACCTGTTACAGGCACTTTTGAATTGTCAGAAGGTCGGTCAGTCAATAAGATGAAGCTAGTCGCCCATTCCAAAGAGTAGGTACCTATTGGAGAAGAACGGGCAAGAAACTCCATGGACACTCTTTTAAATTTTCAAGCTATTGTTACCAATATTTGGGGTGTAAGGGGGAGCGCACAACAACCAGACTCCCCAAACGTCAACCTCACCTGCACGCGGTGCACCCTGCTGCTCACTAACGAGGCTCTGACGACCGACAAATGGCGGGATGTCCATTTAACTTCCGCGCGGTGGCGGCTAAACCACCAACAAGAGCATTCCCAAGGAGGGTTGGTGTCAGGCTGGCGGCCGACTGTAAAACTTTGCCAAAACCCCAAGTAACATGAAGGGAAAAAATAGGATGCGCGATAGGGCTAGGGCGTACCCCACAGTCGACGCGCAGGGGCAGCACCCGGCTTCTGTGGGAAATGGACAAGGGTTGTCGCACCAGAACGGGCGGGTGCGACGTAAGAGGCAAGCTCGGAATGTGAGAGAAGTAAAATTGAGATGTGCGAGCTGGAATGTAGGTACAATGACTGGAAGAGGAAGGGAACTAGCAGATGTTTTAAAAAGGCGACGGGTGAACATTACGTGTCTGCAAGAGACGAAGTGGAAAGGTGCGAAGGCAAGAGAGATAGGAGAAGGATATAAGTTCTATTACTGTGGAAGCCATGGTAAGCGAAATGGTGTGGGTATAGTTTTAGATAGTCATTTGAAAGAATGTGTAGTGGACGTTAAAAGAGTGAGTGATAGAGTGATAGCTGTTAAAGTGATTGTGGAGAGTATGGTTGTTAATATAGTTAGTGTGTACGCACCCCAGTCAGGGTGTGAGGAAAGTATAAAAGAGAAGTTCTGGAAGGACTTCGATTGTGTGATGATGGATGTGCAAGATACTGAAGAAGTGTATGTTGGGGGTGACTTTAACGGGCATGTGGGAAAGCAGAAGGATGGGTATGAAAGAGTGCATGGCGGTTGGGGATACGGAGACCGTAACACTGATGGTGAGACACTACTGCAAGCTGCTACGGCCTTTAACCTGGCAATAACAAATACGTGGTTCAAAAAACAAAATGAGCATCTCATAAGCTATAAAAGCGGCCGCCACGCGACACAAATCGATTACTTTTTAGTAAGACGAAACAGTCTTAAAAGTGTCAAAAACTGTAAAGTGCTACCAGGTGAAGACTTAGTCTCACAACATAGACTATTGATAATGGACGTAAAAGTCAGTGTCTCATCCAGAAAGAACAAGGAACGGCCCTCGCCCAGAACTAGATGGCGTATGATAGAAAAAGAGGAATATGCTAGTGTGTTTAAGAGCCAAGTGGTAGATAAGATGATTGAAATGGGGGTTATGGAAGGAAAATCTGTGAATGAATGTTGGAAAGAGATGGCGGACTATATAAGGAGAGTAGCTAAAGATGTGTTTGGAGAATCCAAAGGGAAAGGTGTGATAGAAAAGGATATATGGTGGTGGAATGAAGATGTGCAAAAGATACTCAAAGAAAAGAAAATAGCTTTTAAAGAATGGCAAGGTGTAGAAAACGGGAATGATAGTTTAAAAGAGGACAAGATGAAGATTTATAATGAATGGAAGAGGAAGGCAAAAAAGGCGGTAGCAGTTTCGAGGGCTAAGGCGCAGGAGAAGTTGTATGACTCACTGGACAGCCCTAGAGGCCAGAAGGAACTCTACCGGATTACAAAAGCAAGAGAAAGGAGAACGAGAGATATAAGTAATATCAAATGTATGAAAGACGATGCTGGTAAGGTTCTGTCCAGGGATGATGAAATAAAAGAGCGATGGAAGGTTTATTTTGAAAAGCTAATGAACGAAGAGAATAAATGGAGTGGCGTGCTCAAAGAGGTACAAGAGAATATGGGTTTAGTAAGAGAAATTAGCATGGATGAAGTAAGAATAGCAGTTCAAGGTATGAAAAATAGAAAAGCTATGGGCCCAGATGATATACCAGTAGAAGTATGGAAATGTTTAAAAGGAGATGTATGTATGTGGCTGACTTTATTCTTCAATAAGTTGTTGCATGAAGGAGAGATCCCACAAGAATGGTGCAATAGTTCACTAGTGCCCATCTTTAAGAATAAAGGTGATGTACAGGACTGTAACAACTATCGAGGGATAAAGCTCATGTCACATAGTATGAAGGTATGGGAGAAAGTGATTGAGAAAAGATTGCGAGAGGAGAGTGAGATTACCCCAAACCAGTTTGGGTTTATGCCAGGTCGAGGAACAATGGACGCCACTTTTGCACTCCGCCAAGTGTGCGAGAAGTACAGACGTGCACACAAGAACTTGCACATGGTGTTCATTGATCTGGAGAAAGCGTATGATAGGGTACCTCGTGATGTGCTGTGGTGGGCCCTGAAAGAGAAAGGTTTGCCTGGGAAGTATGTAGAGTTAATTCATGCTATGTACAGTCGATCTCGTACCTACGTCCGGTCGGCTGCTGGCAATACCGACGAGTTCAGTGTGGCGGTAGGCTTGCACCAGGGATCGGCTTTAAGTCCGTACCTCTTCCTGTTGATTATGGACGCTCTTACGTCGGACATCCAGGAGGAGGCACCCTGGTGCATGCTGTTCGCCGATGACATTGTTCTCGTCGGTGATGACCTGAAAAGATGGACCTGAGATCCAGAGCAGATTGGAGAAATGGCAACAGAAGCTGGAGAATGTTGGCTTGAAAATCAGCAGAACCAAAACCGAATATATGTTCTGCGATTTCGGCGGTGTCTCCACTTCTGGAGCCATAGCGCTTGATGGCGCACTTCTACCAATCTGCTCCGACTTTCGGTATCTCGGTTCACTCGTGCAAAGCGATGGCGAAATAGATCGGACGGTTAAGCCCAGATTTAACACTGGGTGGATGAAATGGCGGCAGGTCACGGAAACAATTTGCGACTCCCGCATTCCCCTTAAACTTAAGGGGAAAATATATAAAACCATGATCCGACCTGCTGTCTTGTATGGATCAGAATGTTGGGCTACGAAAGGGATGAATGAAAGGCAATTGCATGCAGCCGAGATGAGAATGCTAAGAGGGATGTGTGGTGTTACACGAATGGATAGAATAAGAAATGAGTACATAAGAGGTAGTCTGAAAGTGGCACCGGTAGCTGAAAAGTTGTGTGGAAATCGGTTGTCATGGTACGGGCATGTGTTACGGAGAACTAAGAAGAATGTCGTGAGGAGAGTCTTAATTATGAATGTTGATGGCTATAAGAGTAGGGGAAGACCAAAGAAACGATGGATGGAATGTGTGAAGGATGATATGGCTAAGAAGGGGGTGACTGCCGAGATGGTTTCTGATAGGGATGCATGGAAGAAAAATAAATGTTGCGCCGACCCCAAATAAATTGGGATAAGGGCAGGAGAATGATGATGTTACCAATATTTGATTACATCATTCATGTTGAAATCAACCGTGTGAGAACGATGCAGAAATATGTTGTACGCTGAGAGCGTCCAAAGAAAATACACAAAAATCAATTCAGAAATTAAAATACGCCATGGCAGCTAAGTGATGCCCAATCTCCACTGACGGCGTCCGTTCACGAACATGACGTATGGATCAGCATCATTAGGCTCAACCATATTGAAGGGAACCCAATAACCCAACACACACGCTACCATCAGCGAGACATTTGAGTGAGCATGACATACTCCCAACAGCCAGAGCACAATCAAGTTAATAAAAATGACTAACCCAACAAATAAATGCCTTACAGCACATTCGTACATTGTGCTCACACGTTTGCCATGCAATTATACAATACTAAGAAATTGAATCTACACAATGCTAAGATAGTATTGTCCAAGGTTCAGCAGCTCCAACAGTGTTCCCGAATACTAAGTTTAGCTCCTGTATACCTAGCTATACAAGTGCCGAACACCTCTGTCAGCGATACAATTCCGTAACGTACAATATGCTTGGCTACATAGTGTGTAATACAGGCTTTGAATTAATAACATAAACAATTACATATTAAAACTACAAGAGGAAAAATCAGTGTATAGAAATCGGACGCAGCTCAAGCCCAAGCCTTTTTGTCCTCAATATAATCCTTCACACTATAAAATGCTTTCTGACACAGCTTACGTTTAATGAAGGATTTGAATTTATTCAGGCTTAGATCTTGAGCCACCTCTGGAAGTCCATTGTGAAATTGTATACATTGGCATCTGAAAGAGCCACCTATTTTGTTGAGCCTTGTTGTAGGTACAATAAATTTGTGCCTGTTCCTAGTATTTATATTATGGACATCACTGTATTTTTTAAACAATTTTATATGTTTATGAGCATACAAAAGATTTTCATAAATATATTGAGACGGCACAGTCAGTACATTAATCTCTTTAAATTTTTCTCTGAGAGAGTGTCTCGGGCTTGATTTATAAATTGAACGAACAGCTCGTTTCTGCAAAACAAATATTGTTTGAATATCGGCGGCATTTCGCCACAACAGAATGCCGTACGACATTACGCTATGGAAATAGCCAAAGTACACTAAACGGGCCGTCTCAACATCAGTCAAATTACGAATTGTCCTAACTGCGTATGCAGCAGAACTTAGTTTTTTTGACAATTTTTCTATATGTTGATTTTTTCTCGTTTAAGAGTAAATTATTAACATTAAACCAATGGACTACTTTGGAGATCGCGCTATTTACATCATCAGTAACCTGCTGCTGACGTTTCAGTTTAAATAAAAGTGAAGTGTCATCTGCAAACAACACTATATCGTGGTTATCCTTTATTAGGTACGGCAGTTCATTGATGTAAATAAGAAACAAAAAAGGACCAAGAATTGACCCTTGTGGGACTCCCATTGTCACTAAAGATCCGGAAGATCTTTTCCCATTAACGTCAACGCTTTGAATCCTACACTCAAGTAAGATGTAATAAGATCCAGTGCAGAGTTCCGGATCCCGTAGTGGCGGAGCTTCCTGATTAATGTATCGTGGAGAACGCAATCGAATGCCTTAGACAAATCACAAAAGATGCCCAAGGCATCGCATTTATCCTCCCATGCATTATAGATATGTCCTAGAAGTTCAACACCAGCATCAGTAGTTGAACGACCCCTTGTAAAACCGAACTGTTTGCTATGTAATAATTTATGTTTATTAAAAAAATTTAGCATTTGGTTTAAAATTAATTTCTCAAAAAATTTTACTAAAGGTAGGTAGTACAGAAATAGGTCTATAATTTGTGGGGTCTGATGTACTACCTGATTTAAACAAAGGTATTATTTTACTATTTTCCATGAGATCAGGAAACTCTCCACAGTCAATACAAGCATTAAAGATAACAGCTAAAGTGGGTGCCACAATATCAATAAAAGACTTAGCAACTTACACCGAATGACCCCATAGGTCAGCAGTCTTTTTTACATTTAGAGTATGAAAGATTTTAATTATATCTCTACTGATAACATGTTCAAAATGAAACTCCGAATCACAAACATTAACATTTTCTTTAAGCAAAGACTCGGCAACAGAAGGTGATGAGTTTAGGGATTTAGTAGTTGAAACAGGAATATCCGAAAAGAAATTTTCAAATGCCTCAGAGACTTGCGAGTCTGATTTAATTATGTTGTCATTAATAGACAGGCTATAGTCAGTATTTCTATCACTGGACCTTCCCGTTTCACTATTAATAATTTTCCAAGTCGTTTTAATTACATTGCCACTGTTTCTTTATCTTTGAACTCAAGTAACGTGACTTGGCCATATAACAAACTTGTTTAAATAATTTTGAATATTTTCTAACATACAAATTGAATTCAACAGTGTTAATATAAATCCTCTCATTGTACAGTTCATAAAGCCGAGTTCTACTTTTATGAATACCGATGATAGCCCAATCAGAGAAAGATGCATTACTATTAACAAAGATAGTCTTGGGAACAAACGTGGAATCAAATAGCTTACAGTATATATTAAAAAAATTGTCATAGAGATGATTAGGATCAGCATTAACAGCACTGGATAAGACTGGTAATTTATTGATGAGATTATATCTAAAAACTTCCAAGCGGCTTTCAGTTTTGGGGTTAACAGTAATATCCTGTTTGGCCACTTTTTTACTATGGTTTGGAATAGTAATCCTTTGTCCGCAGTGATCAGAATCAAGTACACTTAAAACTTCTTTGTGGCTTGATATTATGTTAGTAAAAATATTATCTAGGCACGTGGCACAAGTAGGTGTTATTCTTGTGGGCTCCAAAAATAGGTTCAAAAGATTGTAGGACTGAAATAGACTTATAATTTTATTACAATAACCAGAGTTCTCTAATAAATTAACATTAAAATCACCGCAAACGATAATGGCTTTGTTTGAAACACAAATCTTGTGTAAAACTTCATCCATTACCTTTTCAGAGCAGTCATACAATCCTGAAGGGGGTCTGTAGGTACACACTTAACACAATGAAGTCCTCCAACTCTATACAGGCAATTTCAGCTGTTCGTTCAACAGACAGGCTCACAATGTCTTTACGATTTTTAAATTTGAGCAGGTTACTAACTAAAATTAATGAGCCACCATGTATAGCATTTATTCAGCTATCTATTGACCTTAAATTTCCTCCCGAGTTGCTTTTGAGATTCTGTATATTATAGCTAAAGGTTGGCTCTATTGTCTTAATTTCTAATTTAAATTATCAATAATGTCAACTGAGACCAAATTATTGCCAGAATTAATTTTAATGTCATTGTATTGCTCAAAAGAAGCAAGTTGTTTAGCCAAATTCTTGGCTGTAATAGAAAAAAAAAATAGCTATATAATGATAGCGACACAGCTATTTGTCTTTTATAATAATTAAAAAGATAATGCATAACATTGTTATGTCTATCTCTTGTCAAATACAAATTATTCCTAAAATAATAATTATTTATGTCAATTACATGTAATATTTTATTATTAAATGTCAAGTTGGACATTGTCATATTTAGGTCAAAATATCTAATCCTATTTTCTTCCTGTGGCAACTGGTCACTGAAAGGGAAGGTAAACAGGACAACCTTTCCAATATTCATATTGCTTAACGTTTCACAACACTTAGGGAGTTCTCTTTTGCCCAAATTTCCCCTTTTACCCACAAAAATTAATAAAGTTAAACACAAAAGAAAAATTCATGAAAGCTCTTTAAATCTATCTGGCAGGCATAGTACGCAATTCTTAATTTTAGGGATTATGTACTAAAATGGTAATAAAATCAAATTTAAATATTTACACAGGATGTTTCGTTCAATACTTGTCCGTTTAAGAGGAAGAGAAGACCTGTGCCCAGCAGTGGGACGATAAAAGGTTTATGAGGATATTTCGGTAAATACATAAGCTAAAATATTTCTAATATGGGCACAGTCCTTAATAAATATTTTACAAACATACTCAATTAAATATTAAGTGGATATTGAATATTACAAAATTATTTTGTGATAGAAACAATCCTTCTATGGTGCTATCGCATGTGCAAACTGCTCTGTTTGGTTATCGTTTTATCAGCCGGGGAAACGAGCTTGGCCGCACGGCCGAGCTCGCAGACCCGTCTGGCATCCAAACGGCGCCTGCCTTTGAATACAGGTGCATACATCTGCACAGCTAAGTAACAACGCATAAGAGTAGTGGGGATGTAGCCTCTCTCTCTCAACACATATTCGGCCCTATATAATGACGTAATGTTTCCAAGATCGAGATAGATATTCTCTAAAAAGTTTATTTGCTTATTCAAAATGCCAAAAATATAATTTATTTTTACATGCGATAACCGCTTGCTATACTATATCAGCAATGTACAGCAGAGGCAAAACCTGAGTATTAAAATTAATGAACTGCCAAAAGTACAAACAATAATTACGAATGGAATTCGCTTTCTTCTTGCTCTCAATGGAGCTCCAAAAAGTAGATTGCATTGATAAGTACACTTAATTAACTTTTGTCAAAAATACACGAAACAAGAAGTAAACCTCCAACGTTTCTGCTATCCAACATACATATCGAGTATAGGTACTATCAAATTCAGACGTGACAAGGCGAATTAAACTTAAAGTTTGTAAGTTTGAACCGATTCAAATATTCAAACTTTAGTCCCCTCTGCTCTAGAATAACTTCTCAACACTATTTTGTGCAAATGCAATGAACGTTGTAGAGCCAAATGCGGCTGTAGAAAGGTCGGGTTACAGTGTTCCTCCAGCGTGTACCAATTGCCATGGTCAAACTTACTCTAATGTTTAATTGAATACAACAAAGGGAGACTCATGTATTTTATAAATACTTACCGATCATATTTAGCGACAGTTCTACATAAGCTATGATGGTTTACCAGAGTTTTGCCAGTTCATTTTCTTATATTGTATCCCAGCTTGGGGTGGAACCTGCAAAACCTCCTTATTTAAAAGCGAAAGAGCGCAAAGGGAGATTTTAAAAGTCATCCTCTTTAAACACAGGGATTTTCCCACCATAGAACTTTATTCAGAGACCAAAATGCTGACAGATTTTTGTACTTCCCGCTACGTTGCGGAAACACTCCACCCTACATCTAGATCTTACTAAACTTAAAAGACGAAAAGGCATTCCTTAATGCGAAATAGTCCAATGCCGTTCCATGTTTGCCAGCTGATAGTATTTCCGCGACTAGTTCTCGACTGTATAGTAAAATTCAAAAATGTATACCCATCTACTGCCTGACTAAACGGGAAGTTAAACTGCAACTTACAGATTGGTTGCAGAAGTTAACATATGACGAAACCGAGAATCGCATTACTATAGTGTCACTCCAATACTGTAAGGCGTATTTGTTTTATTATTTTAGTATTTGCGTAATCTAACACCTTAGAAGCCTCTTATTAGGCGGCTAGATCAAAGGCTAGATTCAGAAATCTGTACCTCTGAGAAAGAAAAATAGAAAAAAAGGCAGCGGTATATTTGTTTTTCTTTTTAACATTACGTTGTACTTCTTAACAACTATCCTTTTTTTTTTTTTTTTGACGCTGTGGGAATGCCTTTACGCACCGTACCCCGAAGGGCGTGTGTGGGACTCGCCCAGCCCAGCCGGGAATACCCACTAAACCCACAGCGACACTCCGGCATCGCCATAGTGGCGGGGGAGTGGGAAACTAGCGCAGCCTGAGCTACCTCTCCCCCGCAGGCGGGCCCTCAATTGTCCCTCCTGGGGAGGGGCCGTGGCTCCCGCGTGATGAACGATGTAAGGCGGGCGTCGGCCTTACGCCCGCCGCTCACCTCAGGGAGGGAGAAAGGGGGCGAAATCCCGCCTTCTCCTCCCCCTACGCCGCCTGCGGAGCGCCGGAGCGAGGGGATCCTCCTCCCGCTCGCGCTCCGCGGCCTCCTTCTGCGACATCACGACCTCGCAGAAGGAGGCCATCGCCACCCAAGCCTCCTCGCTCCCCACCATCGCTCTGACGATGGCGGGCAGCGAGAGGTCCCCTCCAACCGCCGCGACAAGATCGCGGCGCGGCACGGCCCACGACGGGCACACCGCGAGGGTGTGTTCCGCCGTGTCCCCCGCCGCGCCACAACCATGGCACAACGGTGTCTCTTCTCGTCCTATCCGGTGCAGGTACCTGCCGAAGCAGCCGTGACCGGAGAGCACCTGCACCAGACGGAAGGAGAGGAATCCGTGACGCCTGTCGAGCCAGTCCTTCAGGACCGGCCCGACGGCGTCGAGGGTACGACGGCCGAACACCGCGGAGGCGAGGTCCCGCGTCCAATGCTGGACGATGGCGTCCCCCGCCTCCCGGCGGACGGCTTCCTTCACTTCTGGGGCCGGACGCTCGCCCAGCGCCCTGCGCCCCGCCGTCCACTCGTACACTCTGGCGAGCACCCACGCCTCGAGCTCCCAAGGCGGGGTGCCCGCCAGAGCGCACGCCGCTGCGAAGCCCACCGTGCGGTAGGCCCGCGATGCCCGCTGGGCGATGGCCCTTTGGGGCGTCCGAAGGGCGGTGAGGTTCTCCCTCCTATTGATGGAGTCCGCCCAAATAGGGGCCCCATAAAGGGCCATACTCCGCAGTATGCCGGCGTATAGACGCCGGCACCGCATGCTGGGCCCCCCCAGGTTTGGCATCAGCCACGAGAGGGCTCCCGCAGCCTTCAGCAGGCGCGTCGACAGCCCGCTGAAATGCGGGCCGAAGCGCCACCTGCTGTCCAACGTGAGGCCCAGATACTTCATCTGGGCCTCGACCCTGATCCTGACGCCCTCCACAAAAATGTGGGCGTCAGGTGGGGGGCGCTGCCGGGGGCCGTGAAAGAACACGGCCTCCGTTTTGTGCAGCGCCACCCTCAAGCCCAGGCGGCGGATCCTTCCCGCCACCAAGGATCCGCCCGCCGACGCTAAACTGGCCGCCTCCCGGAAGGTGCTCCCGCGGGAAGTGAGGAGAGTGTCATCTGCATAGCAGATGACACCCGTGCCTCGAAGGAGGGTTCCCCGCAGGAGCCAGTCATAACCGACGTTCCACAGAAGAGGCCCTAAAACAGACCCCTGTGGAACACCGGCTCCAACAGCGTATCGCCGGAGCTGGCCAGCCCCGTCTACGAGGAGGACAGCACGGTCCTCCAAGTAGCTGGCCAGGAGGTCCCGTAAATACAGGGGCACTCCGTGGTACCGGAGCGCTTCCAGGATGGTGGAGTGGGGGACGGAATTGAAGGCGTTGGCAATGTCGAATGACACAGCCAACACTCCATCCCCCACTCGCACCGCCTCTGTCACCTGGCCCTTTAGACGGGCCAGGGCGTCCACTGTCGAACGACCAGCTCGAAATCCGAACTGGGCGTCCGACTGGTCCGGTCCCACGCTCCGCAGATGCCGCTTGAGACGGCCGGCGATAATCCCCTCGAACATTTTACCGACCTCATCGAGCAAAACGATGGGCCGATAAGCCGAGGGGGAGTCCGCCGGCCGCCCTTCCTTCCGGAGGAGGCACAGTTGGCCATCTCGCCATGGTTTCGGGAACCTCCCCAACGCGAAGCACGCGCTGAAGAGGTCCCGGAACCTGCTCTCCATTTCGGTGGCCGCGATGGCCACCACCCGTGCGGGGACCCCGTCCGGGCCGGGAGCTGTCTTTTTGGCGCGGAGACGAAGAGTCGCCGCGCCAAATTCTTCCTCTGAAACCGGAGGAGGAGGAGCTTCCTCCTCCGGTAGAGCCGCTCCCCTTGACGGGCACATCACTGGTGGGGCGAAGTGCGGATCCCTGCGCGGAAACAGGGACCGCACCACCCCATCCAGGAGCGCTGGTTCGAGGGTCTCGGCAACCGGGGGACCAATGCGGCGCAGTTTGTTACGCGCCGCCTTATATGGCCTCCCGAATGGGTCGTTGTCGAGACCCTCCAACAGCTCGGCCCTCGCCGCGTCCTTAGCGGCGCCGATGGCCGATTTGAAGGCCGCCCTCGCCTCCACGTATCTGGCGTAGAGGCGGTCCTCGTCGGCCAGATCTCGTCGGCGCCGCCGACGCGATCGGGTGTAGGCCCGCCGTGCCGCTACGCAGGTGGCCCGCAGCTTCGCCAACCCCTCCGACCACCAATAAACGGCGCGTCGGGGAGGCGGACGTCTCGACCGAGGCATGCTGGCGTTGCATACCTCGGTCAATGACCCCCTCAATCGGGCCGCCGCCGGGTCCAGGTCCAGGACGTCCACGCCGGGACCTGGCCAAAGCCAGTCCTGGACGAACGCGGCCTCCCTTGCCGCCTCCCGATCCAGGTGGGTCAGAGCCCACCTTGGAAACGGGGATCGGCCCGACGATGAGGGGGTGCTGCGGCGCCCCCGTGGATTCTGGGGGGAGATCTCGAATCGCACGTAGCGGTGATCCGAGATCGTCTCCTCCAGTTCCACCCTCCAGTTCTGAATGCGGGCGGCCAGTGCGGGCGTGGCGAAGGTGAGGTCCACTATGGACCCGCCCTGCCGCCGCACGCACGTCCGGACGCTCCCCCTATTCAAGAGGGAGAGACCAGACGCGGCCGCCCACAATTCGACCGCCCGTCCGCGAGCGTCGGTGACCGGGTTTCCCCAGACCACCGATTTGGCATTCAAGTCTCCCAGCACGGAGACCTGACGTAGCGCCGTCCTCCCGATGACCGCCGTCAGGACCCCGAAGAAATCCTCGAAGTCCTGGAGAGGGCGGTTTGGGGAGAAGTAGACCCCCACAAGGGCCAACCCTCCCCACGCGGTGGCCACGTATCCCGGTCCCCTCTCTAAGAGCGATAGGGGAGGGGAGTCCGAGGAAGACCGCGCCACGATTGCCACCGAGCCGTCACTGGCTCCCAGCCAATTGCTGGGAGTGAAGTACGGCTCGGCCACCACTGCCACATCCACGAACCACTCGGCCATTGACTGCACCAGTAAGTCCTGGGCAGCCCGGCAGTGGCTGGTGTTTGCCTGCAGGATGCGATGGTCGGTACCCATTATTCGACCATCGCATCACCCTCGGCCACCGCCACTGATGGGATATCAGTGGGGGTGGTGGCAGCAGCGGCAGGACGGCTTATAGCCGCCTGCGGCTTGCCCTTCTTAGAGGGGGGTCGGCATAAGCTCCCCTCCATCACGTGATCCGCTGGGCGACCACTGTCGGCGCACGCCGCGCAGTGCGGCTTGGCGGCCTAGCACGCGGCCGCCTTATGCCCCTGTTGCCTGCAGCGGAAGCACGTGTCCGCCCTATCTACTGTGGACGGACACATGGCTCGGGTGTGGCCGATTCCCAAGCACTTGAAGCAGCGCATCGGCGCTGCCTCAAGAACCCGGATCATGGCCCGGCTGAAGCCCACTAGTAGCCGTCCCTGGCATTTTGCCTGGACGGCCAACACTGCGGCGACTGGGCACCGCAGCCGGATAGAGCCCAGTCCACCGCGGCCGGGTCTAATGTCCCGAGCCCGTACCGCTGCGGGTTCGCAGCCACCGGCCTTCGCGACTGCCTCCACCACCTCCTCCTTGGCGACCGAGTCATCTAGACCGGTCACTTCAATGGCTGTGGTTTTGGTCGGCCTGGCGACCTTCGCCACGTCGGCAAGTACCTCCCTCAACTTGCCGGCGAACAAGTCAGCGTTCCTGCCGCCGTCCTCCCCTGGAAACTCGAAGAGTCGAGCTCCGGTTTGGGTCCGACGGCAGGTACCGAGCCCCAACTCGGCGGGATCAACGACGGCACGAGCCCGTCTCAGGACGGACTCGTAGGTGCCCCCCCTCTCGGCGGCCTCGGGGACAATCGTCACCGTCACCGCCGCAGTTTTGGGAGGCACCAGCTTCGGTGCCCTTTTGGCTGCCGAGGCAGCCGCCGGGACTGCTGCCGAGGCAGCCGTCGGGGCTGCTGCCGGGGCAGCCGCCGAGGCAGCCGGGGCCTGGGTCGCCTTCTTCTTGCCCCTTTTCACCACCCCTGACCACGGCTGGTTGGACGGGGTGGCGGAGGGGAGGAGGGCGTCTCCCTCCTGAACCTGGGGGGCGGGTGCCGCGATGGAAACCGGCCCCGGTTCGGCGCCCGCACTCGCACTGGGGGGAGGCAGAGCCCCCTGCGACTTTTTCCCCTTCCCTTTTCCCTTTGAGGGCTTCGGGGCCTGGGGAGCCGCTGTCTCTTAACAACTATCCTCCTGTAGCCACCAGTATTCTTGAATCTTTTTCAGTTTTTGTAATCCATTACAACTATTAGATATACAAATTTTAAAGAAAATATAGCCCGCAAAATTACTCTTGAAACTATTACCTAAGAGGAGTTATTCCCAAAATCGATTTAAGATCAAACGCTCTTATCAACAATCGTAGGTCTTGTCTGTAGTATTATAAATATGATGATCCAAAATCACTATAATATCATATTTATCCAGTGTCATTGATCTTATTTTAGTTTTAAATAAGATCAGAAATGCACGTACCCACAGTACTCTTATGCTATGCTGATATTAGTCTGATCTCTTACAATAGCTACATGCTAGCCAAGTCAAATATAAAATCAAATGAGCTTAAAAAATAACAATATACGAGTAAGTGTTGCTCAAGTGCAACTAGTCTTATTAAATGGTCTTTTATACATATATGAGACTTCGTTATGAAACTGAGCGTTCTCCAGACCATACTGGCTTGTGTAAGAGTAATATAGGATCGATGGTATGTTCCAAAACATATATAACAGCGCTTTAAGCTTACCACTCTTAAAAAGTGCTACTTCTAAGACTGTTTTGCTAGTTGGGTATTATTCGAATTCATAACGGTTGGACTAAGGAGAACAGACCAAGGAAGACAGGTTTCTTATAATGATTTGGTTTTACCTGAGGCATTACATTTATTTATACTTTTAAGCCTTTTAAATTTAGAAATCAAAAATATCGTGACATCGAGGATGAACTGGCTAGAACCGGAAATAGCCCCTGAGCTAAAACAGGTACTACCTACCGACTGACCCACTTAAAAAAAATATATAATTTCGAAATTTTTTTATCAATAGTAATCATTTTCTTTATTACGAATTGGGATTTCTTCACAATCTATAGTAGTAGTAACGGTAGTAACGAATAGTTATTCTGAACTTGCCAACTCCATAAAACTAATAAAAAAGAAAAAACAAAAGAATAAATAACATAACATAACTGGCCAAACTTTATAATGTGGCAATATTACCATTCTTATTTGTATTCGTTATGTACAAGTGCGAACGTAATGCATCGACAATACCTCCACGTGGTTTTCACGTGGCTAGCCTCCCCTCAACGTGCTTGCGTCAAACCTACGAAGTCCCGTCAAGTCGGCTCGAATACGATGTATGATACAAGGAGTTCATAAACATTTGGAGCTTGAATCGGAAAGTTTCAAGCAGTTGATACGCAACAACAACCGTAGTAGCGGGACGCTTAACTCACCCCTGTTTTCATCGCTATAAGTTTGTAAATCGGATCCACGTTTAGGCATATTGATTTATCCACGCGCAGTCTCAATCGTAGTTATCATAATGGAATAAGTGTGTGCTATTTAATTCAGTTGATTTCTTACAAATTATGAATGAAAGGTACACAATTATAACATGGAAAGTATGCAATATTAAATACTTAACAACTACCAGTAAAAAATATTCGGAACACCGTTTTATTGCGACTATTGTAAGATTTTTGAAAAGCGGCACTCCAAAATGGCGCGTTTTCGGGCAGTTCGTAATATTTTTTTGCAAATATCTTACAAAATATGACAGAAATGGGGTACATGATAACACAGAGTCTAGGTTTAATTAAACAATGAGTAGGTCGAAATAATTTTCTTTGGGCGGACGTATTTCCTCCCTTCATATTTCTGTTGTCTTTGAGAGTCGAAGAAAGGAAATAAACACGAACGTGGTAGTATGTTCTATATTTTACGGGTTTGGTTTCCGCACTAAGTCCTTCCAGTGGATCATTATGAATGGGCCATGGCGGCCGTTGGCGGTTATTCCAACCAGTCCACCTCCCTCCAGAAGCGCATTAAGTCTCCTGGGTTGTTAACATCTTGGTGCTCCGATGGGTTACTTCTAATTTTGGTGACGCCTGCACATTCGAGTACATACGCAACTGTCTCGTCAGCCTCCATGCAAGTTCTGCACAGAGGGATGTCCGTTATGCTTATTGAACGTGGTAGAAAGTACTTGCGGTTAATTTTATTTATATATGAAAATTGTTCGTGATACAATATATAAAGCTGATGAGTTTGTTTGTTTGAACGCGCTAATCTCAGGAACTACTAGTCCGATTAAAAAAAAATATCCAGTAAAATAAATCGCCAACCCGCATTGAGCAAGCGTGGTGATTACGCTCAATCCTTCTCTGTATGAGAGTAGACCTGTGCCCAGCAGTTGGACGATAAAAGGCTGATGATGATGATGAAAAGTTGTGGACAGTTAATTTGATTCTTTATATTTATTTGTAGTTATAAGTTGCATGTTCGCACACCTGAAGAAGTTGTTTAAGAAGATTTTAAAATTATTTTAGAGCAGGTTTTAAAATAAAGTACAGAAAGTGATTAGGGACCCATAACATACTGCAACAAGCAAAGCACACATTGAAACCTCTGCTTATGTGTAGTCTCCAGCTTCTATCGTTACAAGTTCAGCTAAGCTCCTCCCCATAATTTTTATGGCATACGATACGATTTGCAGCGGGTTTGCATCCGATAAATCGTGACGGATTTACGAAAAACTTGGGGAAATATAAAGTTTTCTAAACAAGTTTTCTAAGTTTTTTTAACATATTTGCAATTTTTAGAATACTTTGAAGACTACACAGGATGCAAAATATCAATTTTAACAAATTGGTCGCAAAACAACTTTTATTTCTTCTGATTTAACACAATAACAAGTTTTAATTGTATTCTTTAATAAATTAATGAAAATAACACGTGAAATGCAATACAATTATCTGCTTGGTCATGTTTTCCAAAAACTCTGCAAAAAGTTTAGGAGACATTTATAAATTAATCATGCAAACTACTTTCATTACAAGTAAATATGTTCAATTAAACATGGAAAAATAAAAATAAAATTAAAATAAATATTGTTTGACGTGTCGTGTGAACGTGTCAAATAATGTGAATTTATTCCATATTTTGGAGGTAGTCTCCAGCAACGTTTTGATCTCCTAGTAGTGAAAATCAAGGCGCACCATTTAGTATGGCCGCGCGGCTAAATGACCAGGACTATATGTAGTCAAGAGGTGCTGAATAATATTTCCCGCCATTTTCCCTGCGCAGATTGAAAGTGAAAGTGGCTTTCACTTTCGCGCTGCGCAGATTTGCTTTTATACTCTGCGGTAAAAAATGACGGATGACAGTGGATTGGAAAGTCGTTTTCACCGGCAGCTGGGCAGAAGACACGTGTACATCATAATACGTAGAACCGAATATTGGAAAACATGTGACATCTACCGCAATAGTTCGGTGTCCGTGTAGGTAGTAGATTATCGCCTATTTTTTAATTAATATACCAAAGTTTTATAGAATACAGCGATATCATTCATACAAGAAAAATGTCTATAAATATTAAAAAGAAGAAAATTTGTTTAATTACCTGTTTACACTGAATATGCTCCGAAACTACTGACACAATTAAAAAAAATAATTTTACTTAAGGCATCCACAGAAAAGTCCGGTTAAGTAGTCACGGCCTCTAATGGTCAACGACGAGATGCCATACCAAAAAAAAAAACATTAAGTCGTTCATTCTACACCTGGCGCTCTCCCCGAGCGCCCTTCGTACTACCTCTCTGCTGCTCCCGCCGCACCTGCCACACTGTCGCACCGGCCGCGCTGTCCCTCCTGTCGTACCTACTGTGCTAAGTTCCTGCACTCATCGAGAAGTGACATCGTCCTACATCGGAAAGCTGCAACTACGTACTACTGTTTCTTACAGTGTTGTCAAAAGCCTTCTCTTTTAACGGAGTGTTGTCAAAAGCGTTCTCTTTTAACGGAGTGTTGTCATAACGTACTCTACCTTGACAGAGAGTTAGTCAAACATGCATTTTGGCTGGCTCTGCCACTGTACGATCAGAGAAGGACTCGTAAGAGTCTGATCGTGTACAGTTGGGTTGGCTCGCGAAAGCGAGTAGATCCTTCTGTTCTTAATATTCCTCGCAGAATATTGTCAAAAACGAATGCCGCGTAGCTCTCAGCTACTGCACGATCAAAGAAGGCCTCGTAAGAGTCTGATCGTTTCGCGTGTAGTTCAACGGCTCGCCACGGCGAGTAGTTACTCTCCGCACCAACGCGCCCTCAGTTAAAACCTAACCGTGCCAACGAACCTGAGCGGCGACGGTTACTCCTTAGGGCATTAGGTACACACCTCCCTGTCCGCATGACAGGGAGGGTACAGACCTCTGGGCCTTCATCCCGGTGGATTAGAACTATGGACGAAAGTCCGCTCCCCGGTCTTCAGGATCAAGCGATCCTTACTTTGATTAAAGGACCCCGATTTCATCGCCAAATATCGCGCCAAATTATCTGATTTGCATCAGATAACTCCCCCGACCGTCGGCGGAATTAACTCCCCCTTCCCCTTTGGACGACAAAGCCGACGGTTTCACCGTCGCTTCGGGCAAAAGGAGGAGGAAGAAATGCTCCTCCAGCCAAGCCCTAAAACTGGCGCTGCTGCTTCCATCAGCGACCTGCCTACCCCTACCCCAGTCTCCTCTAATGCTGCCACCGCCCCTCTCGCCGCAAAACCCATCCCTGCCCGATCGGGCAGACGGGGGACGGGCGATTTTGGTGGCGGCTTGGGCCGCCACCAAAATCGCCCGTCCCCCGTCTGTCTCCATACAGAACAAGGGAAAGTGGACTAATGTATAGTCCCAGTGTACCGACCAGAAGATCAATTTTACCAACGCCAAGTCCACGCAGACTGGCATTAAGGTGTCCATCCCGACTTCCAGGGACTTTAGGGAGCTGACAAAGCTCCTTTGTCAAAGAGGTGTGGCCTTCCACACCTACTCCCTCCCGGAGGAACGCCTCACCCGTGTGGTGATCCTAAGGAGATTCCCACAACCGACATTAAGATGAACCTCGAATCGCAGTGAGTCCCTGTGAATGAGGTCCATCGCAGGGCCAGAGGCAGTATAGCCTACGATGTGGTCCTCGTTGTCTGCCCTCCAGCTGAAGGTGAAAGTCACCACCCCATCTTCCTCGTGAAATGAAATGAAATGAAATCGTTTATTAAGCAAGTAGGATCACTGATCACTTTTACACGGCATGTGTTTTTTTTTTTTTTTTTAAACTACATGAAGCCGCCATTTCCTAACTAACTACCTCTGAGAAGAAATAGCCGAAACAAATCAGGGATCACCGTCTTTTTTCAAGACCAGACATTAAAAATGAAAATGTTTACAATAATTTACCTTATAATTACGCATATTGCTTAATAACCATGCTTAACAGAGCGAGCAGCTCAGTCCCAAGCTTTTTTGTCTTCTAAATAACCTGTGATTTTATAGTACCCCTTTTTGCAAAGTTTGGCCTTTATATAGTTTCTAAATCGTTTAATGGGTAAGTTTCGAATGTCCATGGGAAGCTTGTTGTAAAAGTGTATACATTGACCCATGAACGAGTTGCCTACTCTGTGGAGACGAGTGTGATGTACAGCAAGATTGTGTTTGTTCCTAGTATTTATATTATGAATATCGCTTATTTTCTTAAAATATGAGATATTTTTATGAACATACATAAGATTTTCAAATATATATTGTGAAGCTACAGTCAGAATGTTCACTTCTTTGAACTTTTCTCTAAGTGAATCTCTAGAACCAAGGTTGTAAATGGCTCGAACAGCCCTCTTCTGTAAAACAAAGATGGTATTGATATCCGCACAAGTTCCCCAGGGAAGAATCCCATAAGTCATAAGAGTTTGAAAATAACTAAAATAAACCATTCTGGCTGTATTCACATCAGTTGCCTGTCTAATTTTCTTAGCAAAGGCGGCAGAACTGAGTCTACCGAGTCCCGACAGCTAATCAATGTGAGGACCACATTGTAACTTGGCGTCAATAGTTAATCCAAGGCAAACTGTCGACTCGACAGGGATCAACTCTACTCCATTCAGTTGAACATTGGTACTTAGCTGCCTGATATTTGGCGTAGAAAATTTAATGACTTTTTTTTTTTTTTTCATTTAAAAGAAGGTTATTTAGGAACAATAATATTTCTCCACAATTTAATGGATATTGTTAGACATATAAACCTTCCTCTTTAATTACTCTATCTATTTAAAAAAAGCCACATCAACATGCGTTGCGTAGTTTTGAAGATTGAATCATACAGAGGGACATAGGGAAAGAGAAAGTGACTTTGTTGTATAATATGTAGTGATATAAAACTACTCGTAAGGTCGTTTAAAAGGTACTTGTCCAAAAGGGAATATGTGAGACTCGAAACCACGAGCTTACGAACTTAAATAACGGTTATCTAAATAAAGCCTCTTTGTATTAAATAAAATCCTAGTACATGGAATATTGTGCGGCCGGAATGGATCAATACCGATTCGTGAGCACATGGCATGCCAAAGCGGTTTCCATGACAACGATGAAACTTGAGTGAAGTACACTTCCATTTCCTGAGAAAAACATAAATTCCAATAAAAACAAATGCGAAATGCGCCTAATTTTCATATTGTTTAATTTTTCTGTTATAATTATCAGGAAAAGTGTTACCAAAGTCACACCTACAATGTCAGAATGCAATAAAAAGTAGACTTTAGCTCTACATCTTTAGAAAGGAATTTACAGCGACACCATGATAACATTTTATTGCGTTGTTACGATCGCAAAATTATGATTTCGCCTGTGAGATGTTCATGTGCTCCTAGTATTGTATCACTTATTTGCAAGCGTTTGCAAATGAACTTCTGAGACCACATATGCTTTTTCTCACTGTACGGAAAATAATGAAAAGGTTAGTTATGCACCTTAGTTAGTTAGCTGCTAGTTTAATTTTATTATTATTATTTTATTATTTATTATTATTTTATTTTATTATTTATTATTATTTATTTATTATAATTATTTTATTATGGCAGAGTCGCTTCGCGGAAAATGTCGAAGTTTAGCCATATCAGTAGTTGGACTGGTAAAAGCGGACCCCAGACTCCAAAGCTGAAAAGGCTTCGGATGCGACTGGGATTAACGCTGGGATGATGATGATTTTATTATGGCAGAGGTTAAACCTAACTAAATTTTATTTTGCATTCTGATGAACAATATCAATAAACTTATACTAAACACTTTTTTTGTGGTCTTACTTATTCTTATCTGACTGCTGTTGTTATTTCATATTTATTTATTTCAAGTTTTTAAGACCTGTGTCATGCATATCTACTTATCACATAATTTTATTCGCATTAATTTAGATATCATGCTGACTGATCTAAGTAAATGGGGGGAAAACGCGCAAACTAAGGGGTCCAAATCTTTTTTTTTTTTTTACTAATTATAAACCAGCGCTTGACCGCAATCCTGCCTGATGGTAAGCAGTGACGCAATCGTTGATGGTAAAGCGCACTAGTTTATTAAGAGCCTATTCACTCTAGCCTTGAAGACACTCAAATTGTAGTCCGACGGGAACACCGCCGCGGGCAAATTGTCCCAGTCCCAGTCCCTATATATATAAATCGATCACCTGTAATACCAGGGAGACAGCACGAAAGGGAGCTGCATGCATTTTTTGGTTCATGTTGTGACGTTCATAAGAGTTCTTATTACAAAGCTTGTAGATTCAAAATTACAGTCAATTTATTAACCCAAACAGCAAGAGACCTTTATTAGCGCTCCCGTACTGCGAATGACAATAAAACGACACAAACACACTTCAGCTGGAGATCGACCTCTCTAATATCCATTTAACTTATACTTTTTTTTGGTTTTGATATAAAAACGTGATGGATATCATCATCATCATCATCCCAGCGTTAATCCCAGTCGCATCCGAAGCCTTTTCAGCTTTGGAGTCTGGGGTTTGCTTTACCAGTCCAACTGCTGATATGGCTAAACTTCGACATTTTCCATGAAGCGACTGCCGTCTGACCTCCACAACCCGAAGGCGACCTCGAAGCATTGCAGTTAGACCAATTGTAGGACTTTTGAGGGCTCCAACAACCCGTAACGACTGCCACTAGATGTTCGTAGGGCAACCGGAACCAACGGCTTAACGTGCTTTCCGAGGCACGACCAGACCAGTACAAATATTCATATTCATGCACACAAATACTTGCACTGTGCGGGGATCGAACCCGCGCCACCTTGCGCAGCGGCTGCGTCCGCTACCGCTACGCCACGGAGGCTGTAAAAAAAAACGTGTTGGATATAAGAACACTAAATTCCTTAGTCATCAAAGTTAGTTCAGAGCCATCACGCCTAATATTAAAAGTTCAATTTAATATGGACTTTTGCTATATATAAAAAGACTAACATACCCGTTATAAATATAACAAGAGTTTTTTAATAAGTATAGATTGAACCAGTTCGAAATAAACATTCATAATAAACTTAGGACAATGTATGTCAGGTCAGCTAGTTGTGAATAAAAATATGTTTTTAAAGTATTAAATTACAATTATAATTTCGGTGTTTTTATCAGAACCGGATTGAACATGTCACTGATCCAATTCTAAACTGAGATATAATCAAGTTTAATATGAGCGTACTTTCGAACCATACTAATACCGTCATATTCTATCGATATCGAAGGCATTCGTACGTACTACATCAAGTAACTAACAGTTTCTTGATGCAAAGCAAAAAATATCAGAAATATTTGTATAAGAAACGTGCCTCAAATAAGGTAAAGTATATTTATATATCGCTTGGTGTTATTACTTTTACTACACTTTAATGATTTTAAAATAAATAGAGGCTCTAGAATTCTTTTCTGATATCAAATTACAAATAAAAAAAATATCTGACGTCATGAATTCAAAAACTGCGCACGCAGTTAGCATTCAATTATTAAACATTTTTGTATTACACACTGTGTTAATTTATTTTTTAATTCAAATCTTACCGTAATAACGTACGGGCAAATGATAACTTTTAAATTGAGAATGAGAATAAAAGAGAATATCTTAAAAAAAACAATTATGTTAATGATTTTAGAACCCAACCGAAACGCATATTTTAAAGTTGCAGCTTAAAGTAACAAAATAAAAATAGTACTCACATTTATTCTTCATTACCCACTGAAGTGCTCGTGTAGCTACAGCTACACAAATTTGCAACGCCAAAGTGCTTGTGTAGCTGTGGCTACACGGTTTTGGGCATGCGCGCGGCCGCCGTTCCCGCTCGATTATTGTCATCTCTGTTTGTCTACAGTCATTTGTAAATATCCATCTCGCTTCTCTATGAAATTGTCTACCATCTTAAGCCTAAACATTAACCCGCGCAGAGAAAAAATTTTTAAAAACGGCCGTTAAGAGAACGCGCTTTCAAATCGTGAGTGGGCGAGTACGAGTTACGCGGGCGATTTGGCTTTTGTTTATAAAATACGTGGAATATTTACGTGGTGTTTTGTTATTTACATGATAAGTTATCTATTAATACAAAGACAATAATATTTCAGGATGATACGCAAAAAAATTAGACTTTTTTGAACCAGATACGTTTGGTGGTACGTCTGGTACTTGCTTTGCTAAAAACGTAATCCTTTTTGTTTATTAAATGATTTCGGTTAGGTTTTTGTAAAATAAGCAAGAATATTAGTCTACACTTCTGTTGTATAACTTTAATTTTAGGACTTACTAAGATATTTACGCATCTGTGACACGTCAAACTTTTTTTTTTTTTTTTTTATTTTTCTTTTCAAAATTAAATGGGTTTAAATAAATTATTTTCTATGGACGCGTTCAAAGTTTTATTTCTTATCCTAATCTATATAGTTTAAACAATTTAATTAAAAAAAAAAAACCATATGTCATCGCTTCGCTTTTCGAAATGTGATCGTTTGAACATTGAAGTGCGCAAAAACGCGTCATCTCTGTGTTTATCTTATCAGAAATCTGAACCGTAGTCGAATACTTATAAACAAAACACTTAATAAAATAGCTTCATTCATCCTCTACACAAAAACATAACACATGTTAGGGTTTCAATAGCAACTTGAGGCACAATGACTGTGATTTGAAACCCGAGCGCCGCGCGGGGCCCTTTTTTATGAGGGTCATAAATAACGGGCACTTTAAGCACACGAGGTGATAAAATGGGGCACGAACGGCAACCCAGTGGCAAATACTTTCTGATATAAAATTAAACTCTTTTTTTTTTGTAAATATTGTTTTTAGTTTTCCATTTAGGATCTCGGCCTTTCTATAATACACTTCTGGACACATCTATTGGCCCACCTTGCATTTTCAGTTGGTTTGGTCCTAGCTAAAATTTTATATTAGGTCGAGCAAAAAGTTCTTATGCAGTTTTGATCTTGGTACATTCACAATTTCATTTAATAGTCTTTTTTTTAATTTCGAACACAGAATTTAAAGAAACAAAACACAATTTGGAGCCTGTTTGTTGATATCAAACAATCGAATACTAAGAAAACTTGATTTTATTGGTTTACTTGGATTTCATTCTTGAAAAAGTGATTGATATCATTGGTTTTGCAACAAGCAACATTTTGCATTTTGCATTGCATTTTTAACATTTCTATCAATAATCTATGGATACTTCACCTGAAGTCGTCACCCAAGCTGTGGCACTTATTCAGGCCGGACACAGCCAAAGAAATGTGAGTGCTCAACTTAATTTAAGTCGATCTGCGGTCAGAAATATTTATCGGAGGTACCTAGAGACTGGCGACTTTGTTGGTCGCCAAGGAAACCCACGATCTCGGGTCACAACTGAAAGGTAGGATCAATTCATCGTGACGACCAGCTTGAGAAATCGTCACCTTACCTCCATTGAGGTACAAAACCAACTTCGCGACTTCTACGGAGTATCTGTGAGCGCTCGAACTCTTCGGAGAAGGTTAAAAGAACGCGATATGGTGCCACACAAGCCAGCTAATGCGCACAAACTATTGCGAGCCCACCGAACAGCGCGCCTTCATTTCGCACGCACTCATTTAAATTGGACACAGCAATATTGGAGCCATGTACTCTTTTCTGATGAGTCTAAAATTGTGTTACATGGCAATGATGGAAGGAAGAAGGTCTACCGACGTAAGGGAGAGCGTTTAGCATAATGCTGCTTTGAAGAGAGGGTTGCTTATGGCGGTGGCTCATGGACTGTCTGGGGCGGTATATCCGCAAGCGGCAAAACTCAACTTAAGGTTGTTACAGGACCACGGCTGCCAACATAAAATATTGAAAGGTACTTTCGTGAGTGCTTAGAACCTCACGTGATACCATACGCGGACTATGTGGGCCCAAATTTCTTTTTTATTCATGATAATGCAAGAGCCCAGACGGCCGGCTTCGTCAGGGAATATCTTCGGGATGTGTACATCACAGTTATGGACTGGCCAGCCAGAAGCCCAGACATGAACCCCATTAAGCACATGTGGGGCGAGCTAAAAAGACGTGTTAGGGCTCTTCAGCCAGTTGCCCAGACGATGCAGGAGTTGAAAACTGCTATAGAAAAGGAATGGGAGATGATCCTTCAAAATTTCATAGAGCGGTTGATAAACTCTATGCCTAATCATATGAGAGCTGTGGTAGATGCCCATGGAGGCAACACGCGTTATTAAATTAAACCTTTATTTGATAAAACATGTTTTTTTATTCAAAAATCAATTGCCTTTAACAAGGCGCATATCGGACTTGTTAGGCGTAGCTCCATGTCGTATGGTATTCTGAATTCAAATTTAAAACAATATGATCGAAAAATATGGTAAAATGTATCAGGTTTAAACTGCATCAATAGTTTTTGTTCAATCTGGCAATCATATTTCGGTAGTGGCCATCGAAACCTAAACTCTAAGGTGGGATAATAGATGTGTCCAGAAGTGTATTACAAAATAATGCATTAAGTACTTAAAATATTATTTTACATGAGTATAAGAGATTCAATTTTATTAATTGGTTAGGCGTCGAGCTGTCCGGCTGTAGCCTTAATGCGTTTCTCAAACGGTTGAAGGTACATGTACCACACATGCCTTCAGACCTTTGAAAAACACGACAGATTGATTTGAACGAAATTAAGACGTTGGTAAAGAAAAAAAAAACACAGATAAAATATTTAGCTCCTTAACTTATTAGGCTGATCTTCAACTGTCTGATAAGTTCAACCCTAATCCTATAAAATCAACCCTCCCTTACCTGGTACGAGTATTTTATCAGTTCCGGTTCCATGCAAACGGACCGCAATGTTCCGCACCTGTACCAGGCAATCATAAAGATAAACAGGATGTAAAATATCAACTTTGACAAATTGAACCTAAAACCACTTCTATTTCTTCTAATTTAATACAATAACAAGTTGTAATTGTATTCTTTAATAAATTAATGAAAATAACACGTGAAATACAATAAAATTGTCTGCATAGTCAAGTTTTCCAAAAACTCTTCAAAATGCTTAGGATACATTTATGAAACATGCAAACTACTTTCATTACAAGTAAGTACGTTCAATTATTCATGGATAAATAAAAATTAAATTAAAATAAATATTGTTTGACTTGTCGTGCGAATAATGTAAACTTTACTCCATATTTTGGAGGTAATCTCCAGCAACATTTTAATCTCCTAGTAGTGAAAATCAAGGCGCGTCGTTTAGCATGGGCACGCGGCTAAATGAGCAGGACTATATGCAGTCAAGGGGTGGTGAATAATATTTCCCGCGCTTTTTCCTGCGCAGATTGAAAGAGAAAGTGGCTTATAATTTCGCGCAGCACAGATATACTCTGCGGTAAAAAATTATGGATGACAGTGGATTGGAAAGTCGTTTTCACCGGCAGCTGGGCAGAAGACACGTGTACACCATAATACGTAGAACCGAGAATTTGAAAACATGTGACATCTACCGCAAGTCCGCAACTGTTCGGTGCCCGCGTAGTAGATTACAGCCTATTTTCTCTTGATGAAAGGTAGTCTTAAACTATTATAAATAAGCTAATTAATATACTAAAGTTTTATAGAATACTAGCGGCCGCCAGCGACTTCGTTCGCATGCAATTAGTTATGTTCAGCTCCTATTGGTCGCAACGTGATGTTATGTAGCCTAAAGCCTTCCTGGATTAAAGGGATATCCAACGCAAAAAGAATTTTTCAAATCGGACCAGTAGTTCCCGAGATTAGCGCGAACAAACAAACAAACAAGCTTTATATATTAGTATAGATAACGATATCATTCATACAAGAAAAATGTCTATAAATACCTACTGAAAAGAAGACAATTTATTTATTTGCTTGTTTACACTGAATATGCTGCGAAGCTACTGAAACAATTAAAAAAAAACATGATTCTAACATAATATTTGATGAACCCAGGCTATAAATATTAAAAAAAATATTAGGACTCTTAAGAAAACTTCGATAATTTAACCTGAAGTGTGAAAAAATGCTTATTACAATACAACAGATATAACATTACCTACGTGTTAACAAAATCGCACTAACGTATAATCTTCACCGGCCAACTCAAACAACAAAACTATAATAATATTGAAGAAATCGCAGTATTCAGATTTCATTACTTTTTAGACATAAACAAGCAGCTCCATCGAGACTTTGCAATCTTTTACAGAATGTTTTTGGTAGAATTATAAACTTACTCAAGACTGTATATTATATACATTCAAGCAATCGGTTCAGTAGTGACGGCTTGAAAGCGGAACAAACAAAGACAAAGACAATTTATTTTGCAAATATGGGTACAATAATGTTGTTACATAAATAAAGGTAGTAAGATCAGCCATATGTATATAGTCACATTTTTGGTCCTATTTTAACAAATTGTGATATAAATAAAACATATTCGTTAAATATATACGTAAATGCTGATTGAAACGAGAAACTAAGTGGATAAAACAATAATTAATATGAGGTTAAGTATCAGTTATAAAATTTTCTAAATTTATCAAATTTTCGTGTTGAAGCCAATTCGCACGATCACTGTTACCCCGTGGAGTGAGATTGTTGGCACGCATGTCATCTCTTACAACGTCAAGCCAGCACTTCTTTGGTCTACCTCGCTTGTTCTGGCCCGGCGGAGGCGCCATGGCAAGACATTTGTTACCCACGTAACATGTGGTAAGACGGTTTACGTAAGACGTGACCGTATCATTGTGTGCTATGTCACAGACACGGAGACTGCCACGGATGCGGGAGTTCCTGATGCGGTCTTTCCGCGTAACTCCACACATCCACCGCAGCATATTCATCTCCGTGACACGCAGCTCCTGCTTGTATCGCTCAAGCACAGGCCACGCCTTACTGCCATACAGAAGGACAGGTCTAATGATGGTCTTATAGACCTGTCCCTTAAGCTTAACCGGCATTTTAGGGTCACAAATGACACCTGTCCCCTCACGCCATTTTGCCCAAGCTGCGGAAATGCGTGCTTTAACGTCGCAATCAATGTCGCCGGACCCGTGAAGTAGGTTAATAGCAGGGCAAGTCGACATGAGTGGCTTAAAATATTACCTATAGCCAGATTACAATATATGGAAAATGTAAGTACGTTAAATTTGAAAAAGTTTAATTTAAGTGATGTTACTCCACGCAACTGCTTCGGCTTCGTACTAAACTACCTTTGCGACTTGCTCTACCCTGCGTTAGTTCAGCTATTGTACATCCTATATATAAATAACTTACATATAAGCATTCGCTGAAAAATACTTTAATTACTGGTGAAAGTTTTATCAAAATCGAAGCAGCCCTTTTTGTAATTAATAGATCTAAACACAGCATGAAGTCATAGTCACTTTTTACTGAAAAAATATAAAAGTCATCACAATTAGGGTTTATTTTAAACGTGTCACTTAACTTGAATTAAGTTTTATAATTATAAATTAATATATCAGTAATCTATATTTTAAAAGGTAAGGGGTTTTTTAATAGTAATGGCGCGCAGTCGTTGTTAAAATATGAACATGCACATAAGTTGTATGTAATGATTACTATCATTTGTTATTTAGTTCATTTATAAGGTGTTATATTATTTCATATTAAGTCTTAAACTGCCCCAGTTGACACACCACTAAAGACTCTCTTAACATGGCTGCGTTAGCTTATATAATATAGAGACTAGATGTATATTATATGCACCTAAATATATCCGAGAGCCACATCTACTTAGGTATAGGTGAAGATTTTATCCAAATCCGTTTAGTGCTTTTTGAGATTAGTACTTTTAAAAGCAGTTCAGTCGTATAAAAATGTGTTTGTGTAAAATAGGAGGGATACAGAGATATACGTATAGAAATATATAAGAACCATACAATATGATTAAAAAGTTGTTGTGATTGATGTAAATTTATGTGCTTTTTTTTTGTATCAGTTTTGATCTTAGTTATAAACTACCCATTTTTGGGCCCGTCCAGGCTTTCAATCAACAAGTATGATTGACAGTCCACATAATCGCTGATTTTGCTAGTGCGCGCCTATCCCTCGTAGACCAGACAGAACATCAAATGTAAACTCATCAAGCCTAGCTCACTAAATAATATTTGAATTGTTGTTTTACCAAACACATAGTTTAAACTGATTCTAGCTATACTTATTTTTTTTTCATGGAATGTGATTTTTTTAATCAATACCTACTACCTGTTTCGATTGAACTCAATAACAATAAATAATAACTTAAATAATAATACATATTTTCTAATAACTTCGTTAAAAAAGCTAAAAGCTGGATCGATAATCGCTGACAAGAAATACTAGTGCAGCAGAGATGTGTAGGTGCATTCGCATAACCGTACTTAGCGTTCCTAGGTTATTGTCTAGCGTCAAATTCTATTTATAGAGGCCGTGACCAGGAGGTTATGAAGATGAAGTGGTTTGAGACGCATGAAATAGTTTCATAACAGCACGACCTAACTAATAATAACATAACCATGAGGTAGGTCGTATCTGGAGCGGTTTTGCCTCAAAGTCGCTAAAATAAGTATAGACAGAAACCGTACAAGGTAAGCAGTACAGCTAGTAAGGCCGTCGACAAGAACAAGAGAATGTAATAGAAAGTGATGTTTAATAGTGATAATAACAATTATGTAATAATTTTAAAATAGTAATAAGTAAATGTTTGTAAATATAGAATAAGTATAATAACGTAATATTAAAAGACGCTGAAAAGAATATAGGGAAAAGAGCAACTCCAAAAAACCACAAGCCAAATAACAGCTCACTGAAAAGAAAGAAAAAAGTTAAAACATCAAATAATAAAAAACCATTCTTGCCACGCAAGAAGGACAGAAGACGGCCAAAAAAAACATGAGGTAGGTAATGTAATCAATCACTCGTGGTTGCTAACCATTAGTGATTACAATTAATTTGTTAGCACTTATGGTTATTTTTTGTTTTCTATCTGAGCCGACACACTTGGTCTTGCCACCCGAGAGAAACCTTACCATCACAGCGTCTGCACTACTAACATGACTTTTTTTTCGGGATGGAAATCCCTCATGGATGTTCTCCACCACGCTGTGGGTGGCGGTGTCTGTCAAGACTTTTAATGGCTGGAGACCACCCAGGTGTTACATTTTACACCTACGCCGAGAGTGAAGGAACGTACGATACTTCCGCAACTCTCGACTGGTGCTGGCTGTCACTGTGTTCATCCTCCAGTCAGGGAGAAAGTGAAGTGTTTGACTCTCCCCGTGACCTCAAGGACACGTGAACACGTTGCGCTACCATTTCGAGTCATGATGTATAGGGGGCGACAACTTTTCCATAGTCTGTCGCTCTGGACTCCTTTTGGAGGGCTGGAAAAGGTCGTTATCCGACATCCGCCGACGCTCGGTGCACCTTCTGCGGGTCAGGTAAATAGATGAGATCTGGAGGAAACCAGCGCATCCCAGATTTTTCGCTGCCGACCATAGACTCTTTTACCGCCGGCAGCGACAAGTCTTTGCCTACATCTGAGATGAGGGAACGACGCGGCTTCTTCCTAAAACGACATCCTGCTGCTCTTCAGAGTCTAACGACAACCTTGGAAGACAGCTTCTATTGCAAAAGATGTGACATCTACCCAAGGAAGCCAATAGATTAAAAAAATAACTACATAAAAAGAATCCTTGAATTACCTGATATGTGATAGCCTGCTGTGTGGAAAATGACCTTCCCAGATTGGCGCTCCCACGTCATTAAAAGTAGATAAAATTGTTCCCGAAATGCCTTATTCAATGTCTCTTTAAAAATAACAAATTTGATCCTAATATTATGGCATATGCGGACCCCGGGCTCCAACGCGAAAGCCACGGATGCAACCGAGATAAACGCTGAGATGATGATGATGATGATTATGGAATATTCTGTTATCTACGAATACACTCCTAAAAAATTATGACGTGCTAGTACCGTGGGACGACTACTTTCAGCTCCTCCCAACTGTCGAGGCAAACCGTTCTCCGCACAATATGAACCGACACATATTTTGTCCGTTTAATGGCGGCGCTGCTTGTTAGGGGAAAGATGGCAAATTCAGTTCATTTCATATTAGTCCTCCATTTGACCACAAGCATAACGTAAACTTGTAAATGTCCACGTGCTCCTGTAGGCTTATGACATGCTAGTACATCGGAACAGGACTAACATCTGTTGGTAACGCCTACAATTCAATTCGGTCCCCCAGGACCGAAATTTTTCTATTGAAAGCCCTAGGGCTCACTTAGCCCTTTATTGTAATGTAAAAATTGCACTACCCATAGTAATTATAATCTGAAATGTACGTCTCATGTGAAAAATATTAGAACTGGTAGTTACATTAATACATAATGCATTACAAATATTATCCAGTCAACTAATATTGACTGTATAACTTATTATAAAACTAAAAAAAGAAGCAAATATGGTGACACGCGGCTCCATTCTTTACTTGTCTAATATAGTTTCTGGTGACGTCAGTCGAATACTAGGGGTCCAGTTTATTCTGACGTCCTTACATTCATAATATTACTAGGGCGGCTGGCAGTAGGCAAACGATCGGAAAATCAATAGGCTAATGAACTTTTAGCATTGAACTTGAACGTATTCAAATAAATCAAAATATATAGAATTTCCCGTTGATCTAGATTTATTTTAATAATAGCAGAAGTCTCAGAACAAAACGTAACTTTATAACAAATGTGTTAATTTGATTGACTAAGGACTGATTTTCAAATATTTAATAATATCATAATCTTTTTTCTGAATGATGACATCAACTAACCAACAGTCCTGTTTTTGAATGCATAATTTTTTACTCTAATATCTTAATCAATACCTAATCATACGCTAATATCGTGGTGTCTATAGATTTTCTGCATTAATAAATTAGTGGCCGCTAAAAAAAAAAAGAAAAACAATCATTGTATGTAATGAATTATATTTAGCCGGTGAAACAAAAAAAACTTTTCTATTATTTAGCTACTGTGCGAAATTAAATTGTTATTTTTAACCGACTTCAAAAAGGAGGAGGTTACTCAATTCGACCGTATATATGCTTTTTTATGTTGTTCGCAGATAACTTCGTCTATTTCTTGTTTTCGAACCGATTTTGATCATTCTTTTTTTTTTGTTGGAAACAAGATATTTCCAAGGTGGTCCCATGATAACGAAGTCAGGATCTGATCATGACCAGAGAAAGGGTGACTTTAAAAAATCGTAGGGGCGACTAGTGCATTTCTTAGTGTTTCATTAAGTATTTTAAAGCACTACAATTTCATAAAGTTTTGGAGTAGATCTGATGATGGACAGTCGAAGGAACTCCTCAACAATTCACAGCAGATACCTTGTGTTTGGGCTTGATTGATTAGTATTGATAAGAAATTTACACCTAGATGTTGTGGTGAAGTGTGTGTGATGTGGTTGTGACTGTCATAAGAGCTCTGATGATGAAGACAAAGGCCAGTTCCGGGAACTCCTCAACGGTTTACAGTAGCTACTTTATGTTTGGACTTAATTCATTTATATTAATGAACACTTTGCATTAAAATAATGGTCTGCAGTAAATCTGATGATGAAGACCATACACGGTCAAGGGAATTTTTCTTAATTACGGGTAAAACTTAAAGTAAACAAAATTACGTCGATTCCCAACTATATTTGCGTCAACTTAAAAATATGACCAGATGCAACTGAATATAAACATAACATAGTACTTTTCACAACTAAAAAGTGTAAAATTAAAACATTTTTACACAAAAAACAACCGACTTCTGAAAACCACTACAAAGTGAAAAATAAATACACAAAAACCAAAGACACCGACTTCCGAAATTATGTATTTTTCACTCCGTAGTGGTTTTTGGAAATCGGTTGTTTTTTTTTTGTAATTTTTCTTTTTATATAATGATACAGTTTAGAATTGCAAATTTCCTATCTGCCTCGTACGATAGTAAAATAAAAAATAAAATGTTTCATTTACATCATCTAATTATAGGGTTTTGTACCATATAATTAGATAGAAATAGATATTTAAATAGATATAATTAGATACACTATAATTATAAGGTACAAAACCTAGCTTAATCGCTGCACTTTCTGAGTAGTTATTTATTTATGAAAAAAATATAAAAAGTCTTAACTCCTCAAACGGCGGTGGGCGATTTCAGACTTAAAGTCCAGGTTTCCTCAAGATGTTTTCCTTCACAATTTAATCAGTCATTAGTGTACAAGATAAACTTAGAAAACTTACATTGGTACTAGCTGACCCGGCGAACTTTGTTCCGCCTTAAAGGAAATATAACATGATCTTATTTTTTAATTTTTAAATTAGGATAATTAGGGTGGCAGAAAAGTGTAGGAGAAGTCGAAACAATGAAGCTCATCATCATCATCATCATCATCAACTTTTTTTATCGCCCCCCTGCTGGGCATAGCTCTCCTCTCATAAGGAAAAGTGATTGAGCGTAATCACCACGCTTGCTCAATGCAGGTTGGCGATTTTAGACTTAAAGTCCAGGTTTACTTAAGATGTTTTCCTTCACTTTGTAATCAATCAATCGGCTTGTAACATTTCATCATTAAATCGTAATAATACATAGAAGAAATTTCATTTTCTCTACTTTGTGGAGGTGCAAGGTACCAGGGTAGCACAAAAGTGTAGGGAAGCCGAAACAATGAAGCTCATGCATTATTAAACCATTAATAATTACATGGAAGAACTTTTATTGTGCCTAGTTTGTAGAGGTGCTAGGTACCAGGGTAGCACAAAACTGTTTGAGAAGTCGAAACATCGTTTCCGAGATCACATGCTTTTTCAAGCAATCAGCGCCCTAAGCCGGGCTGATTTAAGAATCTAAACCATTCACGGCACCACTCAAACGCATACAGAAAAAACCATTTAAATCGGTCTAGCCGTTTAGGAGGAGTTCGATGACATACACACGTACAGCAGAATTATATATATAAAGATTTGCCTGACCCGGAAAGGAACCCGGGCACCCATACTTGACAGGCTGGTGTTTTAACCACTAGGCCACCATGAAATTTACTGCATAATATCGGTCAATACATGCGTGAGTGAATAAGTAAGACTCAACCGTTTTCAATATTAATATTACTTAATAGTAAAGGATGTAACACTACCTGTTAAAACTTTCAAGATAGCACTGCAAGTCAATTGACAGGATGAAATACATGAGAGTTATGTGTGTCAGTAGCGTTACAACGAACGACGTAGTAGTCACAGCTGTAATGTTTGCTACGACGTAGTATAGTGATACTACCGCAGGAAAAGACTTCTTAACAAAGAATATTTTTGCAAAGTTTTGTTGATATACAATAATATTAATGTGATGTATTTACTTTCAAAGCAAATACACGTTCCTATCCCGTTCAACACATTTCTTGTATATATGAAAGGGTAAGTGTGATTAATTACAAATTATTAATAACTATCCACCATTATTAATAATTCCCGTCTAAACGACCTTCCGATCCACACTCATTTTTAGACCGTCATATTTACCATAGAGTATTACCATAAAGCAGATCAAACAAAATAGAGAAAAAGCAAGGAAAATTGTCTTGATTATCTAATGATATCACTACAGATAAATGATAGCCAAATTCAGTGAGTAAAAAACTTATTCATTCAAGATATTTTGGTACCCACAACATTTAGCAACGCGTAACATGTGATAACAGCTACAACATTTGCGCTATTCTCATCGGTCTCAGTAATCCTGTTACATTGTTCATATAAATAATATAATGGTCTGTTTATCCTATGTATCGCAGCAAGAGAACACATATTTCAATTCAAACAGTATCGGCACATTAGCTCAGTGGTAGAGCACCTTGCACCAGATCAGATTGGTCGAGGAGGTCGTTGGTTCGAGTCCTTCATGTGTCCAACTTTATGGTTCTCCTTTTTTATTTTATATTTTTAACATTTTAATGTAATTTTCTTTATATAAAAACCATGTACTCATCTTGATAGACAATAATTAAAGTTAACAGCGCTCTCAGGCTGTACGCCCTAACAAAACGTGAAGTAAGCTGTAATGCGAACAAGTTCCAATACTCTACGCTAGATACTGCGTGCAGTTGCATCTGATAAATACTTACTAGATGGCACGACCTGTGTTCGGTTTTATTGTTAACTGCATAGAAAGTACTATGTAATGAAAAACAAACTGTTAATCAACCGATGAAAACTGGTATATCTCGTAAAAACTTTTGGTCACTGCTGAATTAAGAGGGACTTTTATACACAATCAAAAAAAATATGTGCCTTAAACGTCTTTGTCAAAATGGTATAAAACCATGACCTTATCTCCATCTTCTCTTTTGTATGCCAATCGGTTGATCTAGCATCAAGTTCATCATCGTTAGTTATTTATCACCAAGTGAAAAATAGTTTTCGAATTGAGAAAGAACTCAATATGCGGAATGTCAGCCTTTCTTTCATTTTCATTTCATTAGTATGTAGGCACAGGTGTTTAAAATTTAAATTTTTATATTTGGAGAGTAAATAATTTCGTAACCAAATGTTGGAAGGGCGTGTCAGACTTTTATTGACTAAAACCCACCCGTGTTTCTTCACTTGCCTGTGCGACAGCCAGGGCCACGGTTTCGTTTTTAACCAACCCGCAACCCTGACCCAGGAGGCATTGGTCTTCGTGGACCCCGTCACGATATGCTGACATCTCGTTGCACGCGTGTAACACAACGCACCTTCGACTCGGGCCTAGCCCTTACCGGGGGCGAGCTGCCCACTGCTCACCGCTCACAGACCCTCGCCTACGCTGGCTAGGAGTTCGATGTCTTCTCCCGACCAGTGCGTCTCCTGCGGCGGCTAGTGGCGTGAGGGGGCTGGGATCCAGCATCACTGTTTCGCAGAAGGAGTTGACTGCTTGCCATGCACTCTCGCTCGGAACCATGGCCTGGACCAGGGTCGGGTGTGAGATTTCGCCGCCGATCACCACTATGAGGACACGGTGTTGGTCTACCCAAGCCAGGCAGACCTCCACCGTATGCTCAGTGGATGGGAATTATTGGGTGTCATCAGGGCGATCCACACAATCGTGACATCCTGGCGTTTCCTCCCGCCTTATACGGAACAGGAATCTCCCGAAGACTTACCGCTGCTATTGTGACGTGCCCAAATCCTAGTGCCCTCTATTGTGAATTAACCTCTATTAAGATAGCTTATCTTGTTAGATTAACAATCTGTTAACTTTTGTTATATTCGGTTTCACTTACAGGGTATTGGATTGTTTGGAACTCAACATATTTTGAGTATAAGTTACAATACGTGTTCATTCTCTTCAGGCAAAATGAACATGGGTTAGATACATGGACTGTTTAGCCTAAAAATAAGTAATACAGTATATTTATGCATTATCTTCTTTATATATATTTAATTATTCCATCCAAATGCACGGAGCACTTCACGACACGTGTCGGTGATAAAAATCTCCTATCTCCGATACGTGTCGCTAAAAATACGCTTCGAGTACTGGAAGTATTTGTATCAGGAAATAATAAGTCGTAGGAGGACGAGTCGGAAAAGTGACAGAGTGGTATAGAAAGTTCGTGTATTCGCTTTTCTACGGGAAACTCTATAATACAACCCAGCTAACGTCATCTTGAGTTCAGTTGATTATGCTCCTAGTTATAAATACTTTTTAAAGATCTGTATTGTAAGTTTTTATCGCAGAACTTACTATGTACTAGCTGCCGCCAGCGACTTCGTTCACGTGGAGTTAGTTATGCTCCGCTCCCATTGGTCGCAGCGTGATGTTATATAGCCTAAAGCCTTCCGGGATTAATGGACTATCCAACGCAACAACAATTTGTCAAATCGGACCAGTAATTCCCGAGATTAGCGTGAACAAACAAACAAACAAACATACAAACAAATTCTTCAGCTTTATATATTAGTATAGTTTAGTATATATTATTGTAATATCATCTGCATACTATGAAATATTGATTGTAAATACTTACTACTATACTAGATTTCATTATTTTTTATAGATAAACAAGCAGCTCTATCGAGACTTGACAATCTTTTACAGAATGTTTTTGTTAGGATTATAAACTTACTCAAGCCTGTATTTAAACATTCAAGCAATCGGTTCGGTAGTGACGGCGTGAAAGCGGAACAAACAAACAAACAAATTCACTTTCCTATTTATATTACTAGTAAGGTTAAGGATTTAGTTTCTAAGTTTACATGTGCATATTCGTTTGCAATATAATACCTTGTTTTAGACAACACACAGCGCCGTCTATCACCGAGCTTGTATGAAGCTATCAATATTTTAGTTTTCCTTCGGGAATATCAATTTTTCCGGGATAAAAAGTACCCTGTTATGTAATCTGGACTTCTATGTTTTGTCTAAAAAATTTCAAAGCAATCGGTTCAGTAGTGACGACGTGAAAGCGGAACAAACAAACTCACTTGCCGTTTTATAATATTAGTAGGGATTATTTTGTATAACTTTCCTGTAATAATTAACAAGAAAACAGTTAACAATGTTCAAACAGCGAAAATTTCTAAGCTAACCGTTTGATATGTCTCAAAGTTATTACAGTATGCAATCAAAGGTAGATTTATTGGCATATCTTTAGAAATTAGGATTGCACAATTCTGGACATTTTACAACCCGTGAAATGTTCATGTACTCCTAGTATTGTGGTACGTATTTTCCAAGCAAGCGTTTGATTATTCTCATTGTTCAAAAATATTGAATAAATATTTTTAATTTATTCTTCTTCTCACGTCGGTGATACATATGAAGCTAACCAGATCTAAGCAACCTGATTAGCAACTTTGTCCTATAGGTACCTACTTAATTAGATGTTCTGTCCTGAGTAAATTCGAATGTTAAACAAGAAAAGGAACTAAATAGGCTTTACACCCGTGTCTTCTTGAGAGTGCTAGTAGATATATGGTGTTACACGAATCGATAGAATAAGAAAAGAATTATTCTACGATATAACGATTTAAAAAAAAAATGTATAATATTTACGAAATTGCATTAGATACGTAAGTAGTTACTTTCTAGACTTAGACTCAAACCTGAAAGAGGCATTATTTGCTGAAAAGTTGTATGTATACCAATCAATTAGTTATCACAGTATGTGATATGGAGGAAAACTGAAAATATAAGGCAATCTTTAAGCACTACTTGGAGTTTGAGAAGATTGAAATGTCATGGTTTAAAGCGGACAGACAACTAAAATTAATTCATTAAATAAGTACACCTACAGGATCCCTTTTGTTTCAGTCCATCGCTACGCCACCGTACTGACCGTACCGCCATATAATTAGATTTAAACTGAATAATGACGGACTTATCATTTTTTTAGGGTATAATTAATGTTCTTCAAACTTGAGAACACGTCTATTTTTGTTTATTTCTTTAATTTAATTTGTTTATACATTCTTAAATGATAGGCAAAACCATACATTAATTAAAACAATACATTCAATACTACAAAATATACAATGGGCAGCCTTATTGCTTATGCAATCTCTTCCAAGCAAACGTAGAATCTACAGAGATTTTCCTAAATAAATAATAAGTGGGACTATCGTTAGTGAAAATATAACACCAGGTCATTCAGAAAGTAAAGTAAATAAAGTTAACCGCCAGCAATTACTACTACGTTCGTATTTATTTCCATTCTACGACTCATGACAACAGAATTATGAAGGAAGGAAATACGTACGCCCAAAGAAAACTATTGCGATCTACCAAATGTTTAATTAATTCTAGACTGTGTTATCTTGTACCCCATTTCTGTCATATTTTGTAAGATATTTGCAAAAGTTATTACAAACTGCCTGAAGAAGCGCCATTTTTGGATTGCCGTTTTACAAAAACCTTACAAATAAAACAGTAATAAAATGATGTTCCGAATATTTTTTACTGGTAGTTGTTAAGTATTTAATACTGCATACTTTCCATATTATAATTGTGTACTTTCAAGTCATAATTTATAAGAAATCCACTAAATTAAGTCGCACACTCATTTCATTATGAGAAATACGATTGAGATAGCGCGTTGATAAATCAATATGCTTAAACGGGGACTCAATTTACAAACTTATAGTGATGAAAACAGGGGTGAGTTAAGCGTTCCGCTATAAGGGTAGTTGTTACGTATTGACTGCTTGAAATTTTCCGATTCAAACTCCAAAAGTTTATGGGCTCCTTGTAACTTACATTGTATTTGAAACAACTTGACGGGACTTCGTGGGTTTGGCGCAAGCGCGTTGGGGAATAGCCACGTGAATCAGTGAAAACCATGTGGAAGTAAAGTTGATGCATTACGCCTTCATCCATAACCGCACCCAAGTGCATAAAAAAGGATGGACTGATGTGAGAGAGTGATAAACGCAAGCGTGTATTTGGCGCGAAACGGCTTCCACGTACTCCGTGTAAGTCTATGTTCCTAGTGATTCACATTTTTGTGAAATGACAACCCTGCACTTTTCTATCGCATTTCCTTCATGCTGAGAGAGAGTATTTCGTGTAGTTAGTTATGTTTAAGGCAAATTGATTTCGGTCTCATTGTGCACAATCGCACAGCGAACTTCTTGCGCATGCCCCTGGTTATTAATTGGATCACTAATTTAGATTTCTGAAGTTCGATTTCGAGGTGCAAACGACATCGTTTGCATTATACGTTGATTTTCTAGCACTTGATGAGCCTTCTTTCTATTATGCTGTGAATATGCTTTAACCCCTGGCTTCGATGACAATAGGCAAACTGGAAGGAAAGGTCTCGTCCTCAGTCGTAAACGGTGTTAGCCGTAGATTGTTACCAAACGTGACAAACAGGTCCTACTGCAGACGCTCAATTCCAACCATAACAGCTGGTACCGAGTCATCCGGGACGTCTAATATCAGTTACATCGATCAGCTTCATTCGACCTTTTCCACGCGCCCCCTTCAGTCGACACTCTTTGACCCTAAATTCCAATGTAGCAACGATGAGAAGACTGCACTGTGCTTATTTGAGTGTAGGTATTTCCTCTATTTTAATCTTCAATTCTATTTATAGAAGCGGTAAAAAGTGAAAGTTTCATATAAACTCATGTCTGTACTCAGTTTCACGTTCACTTTTTACAGTCATATTTGATACACCATAACGTTTTATGACGGTGTTTGGTAATGAATACAAATATAAATAGTAAGTATTAGAAATATTACAAGTAACAAAATCTTAATAATTTTTTTTTTTTCAATTTATATCTGCCGTCAACCAACAATTGACCTTAGTTACATAGAAGTGTAAAGTAAGCCAAATGAAGGCAAAAACTTAGTATTTAGTCTACAGTTCAAAAAAGTTTCAATAAAGATATTATAAGGTATTAATATAGTATAGCATAACAGCAGTTGGACTGGTAAAGCGGACCCCAGACTCCAAAGCTGAAAAGGCTTCGGATGCGACTGGGATTAACGCTGGGATGATGATGAATATAGTATAGCATAAAAAATAAGACAAAAAAACTAACACTAATAATAACTAAAGCTGTGGCTCTCTGTAGGGGCACTTGGTATTGAGGCAACTTAATCATTAAACATTAGGTATGTACCTTATTACACCTTCAGTAAGTACGATTACTTATTTTATGAAAAGAAAATAAAAGGTTTTTCTATTTACTTAAAACAAATCTATTGGAGTTAACTTGAAATCAATGGCATCTTTCTAGCATGATGTTAATGTTATGGTGCCCTTGCTCATCAAAAGGGTTTATACGTGTCTCACTAGTTCCACGTCTGTCCGCAACTTCAACCTTTATTTTGAAGGGCGTCGGACGCTGCTGTAGCCTAGTGGACTCGAGAGGGATGATACAGGACGCAAATTGGATTGTCATTTGCAGTGGCACATTAGCTCAGCTGGATGGAATAGAGCATCGTGAATCGCGAAGATCGTAGGTTGAGTCCTACATGTGCCCATTTTTTGAATTTCAGAAAAATATGCTAAAGTATTGGTTTTTAAATTTCGTACCAGGATTAAAATGTATCCTGATTAGAAAACAAAGACTATTAGAGAATTTGTTAGTACCAAAGGAGGTCCACTTTTTCAGGCATTTTTTCATTCGTTCGTACAGGTAGTATTTAAAGAAACGTTTCGATTTTATAAATATTTATATTATAACAACACTTTAAATGATTAAAATAAAAAATTATCAATGTCCCAATTTTTAAAAAGGTTATGGATGGGTATTTTGTATCGAGTATCTCGCAATTTTCAAGGTATAAACTAAAAAATGGTATGTGGACCATTTGGGACTAACAACAAATCGAGTAATATTGTTTTTGGAAATCCGCCCCCAAATCCTGAAACCTTATCTTCAAAATCCTTAATAGCCTGCATCTTTCTTTCCGATTTGTTATCCGAACTGCTTCATTTTATTTTTCTTATTTCTATGATTTTTGAAATTTAAAGTAGATGTTTCATTTTGGGCCACCACTATGTAAGTACGCAATATAGATAAAAAGATAAAAATAAAAGATTTTCATAAAAAATACTATTAAATTAATTTGAATAAAAATACAAGTATATACAGTATGTTAAATAACAGAGGGCGTTCCCTTAAACTCGTTAATATATATCATTAATAGATTAAAATAAAAATATCAGCATAGAAAAATAAGCATAAAATAATCCGAATAAAAAGAAATTATAATTGAAAATATATTTGAAACCTCCTGTTTTAAATCAAAATAGTAGCGCGGAATAGTATCTACCTAACGTTGCATTGCCCAACACACATCAACCAACACACATCAATCAATTAGATCTTAGATCGCCGCCGCATACGCGGCTCGTCATTCTTAAATAAATTGCGACGTTGCCGTCTTTCATGTTCGCGTGTACAGTGTGTTTCTTTTACATGTCAATTTAAAATTTTTATTGAATATTTTCATATTGAAAAAATTTTGAAACATTTTGTTTTCGAATGGAAATATTTTTTGTAGCATGTATGTATGCTATACTATTTTGGGTTAACGGGAACGCCCTCTGTTAGTTAACATACTGTAGGTATAATTAATTATTTGAAACATTTTTTAGTGAGATAACCCTTTATTATGGTAGCCATGACAGTGGTTATGACGGTTGGATTGGCGACTTTGACAGTTCTATTTTCCCGTTGTGTTCGTGTCGAGTGTTGATTTGAGTTGATTGTGTTTATTTGATAGGCCGTATGTTCGGAATTAATGTTTTGTTTTTTCTCGCAGTCATATGTATAAAATTGATACGATAGCCTTAGATACATGACACGTCAATCAAATGTCATTGTCAAAATCTTATTTCGCTTATTGCTGACCACCATATTTATTAGTAGTAGTGTTGCACTCCTTGGCCGAGTTAATTTGAATCTGTATAAAAACTAAGCCAAAATATAGGAAATTAACATTAAAAACAGTTAACTATAGCGTAACTATACCTAGCATTAAGTGTACAATGTGCTGGCCCAGGCTCCATACATTTCTGAAACATCTCCTTTCGTCCTAAAAACGTACTGCGAGGTTTCTTAGGAAACCCTCGCAGAGCAGTGACTGTTCCGATCTGGCTACTTACTACCCGGTCCACATCGTAACACAACTGCTCAGACCCGTCCTCCGTACGGCTTCACCAGACATCATGCCGGAACACGACGAATCGCTTTGCGGTAAGGCCTTGTCTGGTGGGTGGTAACTTCTGCCGGCAGCCGATGGCCTACCTACTTTATTACATATGTATATTAGAAGCATTTAATCAGAATATGAATAAAATAATTATATTACCAGATAGTAAGGGTGGACAGCAACATATGGCTCGATGTGCCTCTGGCCGCAGAGGTACAAAAGAAGAAGCTAACTGTTTAGCAAAGTTACTACCAGTAGATGGTATGTTATTCAATTACATACCTGACCAAATGAAAACACATTTTGATAGTATATCGGTAGATAAAGGCAAAAGAAACCACATAAAATAAACTTTTAGCCTTGTATAGATCCTGATACTTGCCATTGGCAAAGTTTGCATACTTATTGAGAGACTGTAACACCTAATTGTAACTTGTAATAAAATTGAAGCTTTACATGACAGCGACACCTATATATACGTCATCATATTGCACTACGTAGACGGCGAGCAAGTACAACTCACAACTTTTGTTTTGCTGACTGTAATTTTCTACTACTGCAAATATTATTACTGTTTCCAGAAATCTATAGGTGGAGTCACTTTTGCGGCTGACTCTCTTATAGTGTTCATAATCTAATCTATATTTCAAGCAATATTTTAATGTTCTGGGCAAAATATTCTGTTAAGAAATGGGAAATCTGCCATTACAATGGGTCACATTAGATTTCCTCTAAGATTCTGTACCGAGTCCTTCTATTTTCATTACAAATCTTGTGAATTGGCAGACTTTACTAGGTCCAGTTTTGGTCATGATTACCACTTTGGTTATCAGGATGCGGCCAACCGGCTGGTTGGTGTTCAGCCTTCAAACGACAATCAAAGATCTACGAATGACAGCCGGCACCAACTGCTGAACGTTTTTGAAGCACAGTAGGGTGTATTGAAGTAACATAGAATAAAATAAAAGAGAACTGCGGCAAAATATGTTACTATAGCGAAGCATGATTAAGCATGGTTTATAGTTACCAACATGAGAAGCAGAATTCTGATTCTCATTAATTCAATTGCTAATACAGGTAATACGGCTGCTGACCACATTCATCACACTGATCTGTAAATTTCACCATTAGGGATTTCTTGATGAAGCTCCTGGTCAAAAGGAAAAACCTACTTACAAAATAATATCACTTATCTTTTATGATCGCTCTAACTGTGTATAAGAAGACTTCGTTCTGCAGTAGGATAATAAAATACAGACTATCTATCTAGTTTAGGGCTCATTGGAAAATAATAGTTTATTATCTAACAGTAGACAATATTTTTTTCCAACCTGCATTGAGCAAGCGCGGTGATTACACTCAATCCTTCTCTGCATGAGAGGAAACTTATGCCCAGCAGTGGGACTATAAAAAGGTTGATGATGATGATGATGAAGCAATATTTTAAACTACTCGTAACACCGCTATGTACTTGCGTGGTAGTGACGATTTACTGTATTATTTAATATGGGCAATAAAATAGTTCCTGTTGTAACTGCGTAAGAGGACATAATTAAAAGCGTCCATCAACCAGTAACATACCACCATGGTGGTTTCACTAGTAAATTAACAAAATTTTTCAGACGTCGTTTACAAAAATAAATGATTGATGGTAAGAGAAAACCGAATTTGCGAAACATCCCCATCGATGTCTTTTTATAAATTGAAATAAATATTAATCAATGAGCTTAACGTCCTTGACCCCCCAAACAATGAAATTTAGCAAAAAGTCAAGTTTCACTGCGTAAATAAATAAATAACTCCAAAAAAATTAATTTCTATACAACAAAAATGATGAATATAATGATGAACACAAAAGAAAAATTTATGAAAGCGTTTCAAATCTCTCTGGCATAGTACGCAATTCTTAATTTTAGGGATTATGCACTAAAATGGTAATAAAGTCAAATTTAAATATTTACACAGGATGTATCGCTCAATACTTGTCTGTATAAGAAGAAGAGAAGACCTGTGCCTAGCAGTGGGACGATAAAAGGTTGATGAGGATATTTCTATAAATACTTGAGCCAAAATATTTCTAATTTGGGCACAGTCTTTAATAAATATTTTACAAACATACTCAATTAAATATAAAGTGGATACTGAATATTACAAAATCATTTTGTGATAGAGACAATCCTTCCATGGTGCGATGCGCATGTGCAAACTGCTCTGTTTGGTTATCGTTTTATCAGCCGGGGAAACGAGCTTGGCCGCACGGCCGAGCTCGCAGACCCGTCTGGCATCCAAACAGCGCTTGCCTTTGAATACCGGTGCATACATCTGCACAGCTAAGTAACAACGCATAAGAGTAGTGGGGATGTAGCCTCTCTCTCTCTCTCAACACACATTCGGCCCTATATAATGACCTAATGCTTCCAAGATCGCGAAAGATATTCTCTAAAAAGTTTATTTGCTTATTCAAAATGCCAAAAATATAATTTATTTTTACATGCGACAACGGCTTGCTACACTATATCAGAAATGTACATCAGGGGCAAAACCTGAGTATTAAAATTAATTAACTGCCAAAAGTATTTCCGGAAATTAATTATTTACTTCAAACAAAAATTACGAATGGAATTCGCTTTCTTCTTGCTCTCAATGGAGCTCCAAAAAGTAGATTGCAATGATAAGTAGACATATTTAACTTTTGTCAAAAATACACGAAACAAGAATTAAACCTCCAACGTTTCTGCTATCCAACATACATATCGAGTATACCTACTATCAAATTCAGACGTGATAAGGCGAATTAAACTTAAAGCTAAGTAAGGTAAGTTTGAACCGATTCAAACATTCAAACTTTACTCCCCTCTGCTCTAGAATAACTTCTTAACACTATTTTGTGCAAATGCAATGAACGTTGTAGAGCCAAATGCGGTTGTAGAAAAGTCGGGTTACAGTGTTCCTCCAGCGTGTACCAATTGCCATGGTCAATCTTACTCTAATGTTTAATTGAATACAACAAAGGGAGACTCATGCACTTTAAAAATACTTGCCGATCATATTCAGAGACAGGTCTACATAAGCTATGATGGTTTACCAGAGTCTTTGCCAGTTCATTTTCTTATATTGTATCCCAGCTTAGGGTGGAACCTGCAAAACCTCCTTACTTAAAATCGAAAGAGCGCAAAGGGAGATTTTAAAAGTCATCCTCTTTAAACACAGGATTTCCCACCATAGTACTTTATTCAAAGGCCATAATGCTGATAGTGAAACAGCTGTAAGTGCTTCGCGCTACGTTGCGGAAACACTCCACCCTACATCTAGATCTTACTTAAAAGACGAAAAGGCATTCCTTAATGCGAAATAGTCCAATGCCGTTCCATGTTTGCCAGCTGATAGTATTTCCGCAACTAGTTCTCGACTGTGTAGTAAAATTCAAAAATGTATACCCATCTACTCCCTGACTAAACGGGAAGTTAAACTGAAACTTACAGATTGGTTGCAGAAGTTAGCGTATGACGAAACCGATAATCGATTACTATTGTCTCTTAAAGTGTCACTGTATAATTAAGGCGTATTTGTTTTTGTATTTGCATAATCTAACACCTTAGGAGCCTCTCATTAGGAGGCTAGATCAAAGGCTAGATTCAGAAAGCATTACTTCTGAGAAAAAAAAAAGAGAATAAAAGGCGTCGGTATATTTGTTTTTCTTTTTAACATTACGTTGTACTTCTTAAAAACTTTCCTCCTATAGCCACCAGTATTCTTGAATCTTTTCCAGTTTTTGTTACCCATTACAACTATTAAATACACAAATTTTAAAGAAAATATGGCCAGCAAAATTACTCTTGAAACTATGAAAATTCGAGATATTTTTATGAACATACATAAGATTTTCAAATATATATTGTGAAGCTACAGTCAGAATGTTCACCTCTTTGAACTTTTCTCTAAGAGAATCTCTAGGACCAAGGTTGTAAATGGCTCGAACAGCCCTCTTCTGTAAAACAAAGATGATATTGATGTCCGCACAAGTTCCCCAGAGAAGAATCCTATAAGTCATAAGACTATGAAAATAACTAAATTAAAAAATTCCGGCTGTATCCACATCAGTTATCTGTCTAATTTTCTTAACAGCAAAGGCGGCAGAACTGAGTCTACCCGACAGCTTCTCAATGTGGGGGCCCAGGCCCAATTGTAACTTGGCGTCAAATAGTTAATCCAAGAAAAACTGTCGACTCGACAGGGATCAACTCTACTCCATTCAGTTGAACATTGGTAATTAGTTGCCTGACATTTGGCGTAGAAAATTTAATGACTTTAGCTTTTTTTTTCAGTTAAAAGAAGGTTATTTACATTAAACCAATGGACAACTTTAGAGAATGCATTGTTAACTTCGTCAAAATTTGCTAGCTGACGATTGACTTTAAAAATAAGAGAAGTGTCATCCGCGAACAATACCATGTTGTGATTATCCCTCACGTGATGAGGTAAGTCATTAATATAAATTAAAAACAAGAATGGATCTAGAATTGAGCCGTGCGAAACGCCCATGGTGACCACAGATCTTGCAGATCTCTTGCCATTAATATCAACCCTCTGAATTCGTTTATTCAGATAAGAAGTCAGAAGGTCGAGAGCTCTGTCCCTTAGAGCATAAGGGTACAATTTCCTACAAGACATTTGTTACCCACGTAACATACTGGTTTTCGTAAGACGTGACCGTACCAGCGTAGGCGACCCTCTTGCAGTTTGTCTGCTATGTCACGGACACGAACACTACCACGGATGCGGGAGTTCCTGATGCGGACTTTCCGCGTAACTCCACAAATCCACCGCAGCATATTTATCTCCGTGACACGCTGCCCCTGCTTGTGTCGCTCAAGCACAGGCCACGCCTCACTGCCATATAGAAGAAAAGGTCTAATGATGGTCTTATAGACCTATCCCTTAAGCTTAACCGGCATTTTGGAGTCATAAAGAACACCTGTCACCCCACGCCATTTTGCCCAAGCTGCGGAAATGCGTGCCTTAACGTCACAATCAATGTCGCCGGACGCGTGGAGCACAGAACCCAAGTATTTAAACTGGTCTGCGCACTCGACCATGTCTCCGCCTATGCACAAAGATATAGGGTCTGTCGTGTTGCTGACCATGTACACCGTCTTCACCACATTGAGTTTAAGACCTCCGTTCTCAAGCGAATTCTTCCACCACCAACGTTTCCCTGTCCGCGTCTGCCAGCGCGATATCATCAGCATACATGAGCAGCCAGGGAGGTTGCTCATGTGAATTTTTGATGCTGTCTGACAAGACGTCGAATATCACGCTGAACAGAAACGGACTAAGGACGGATCCCTGGTGAACTCCGACGGTGATGGGGCACGGTTTAGTGTCGCCAACAGCGGTCCTAAAAACGGATCGGAATTGAGGTACATGTCTCGAATTATGTCAACATAGGCTTCTGGTACCCCTTTGGACCTTAGCGCCCACCAGATCAGCATATGCAGAGGCGTGTTCTTGGATCTGTATCTCTCCATGGTGATCCTTAGGGCGAAGATAGGGTCTATGGTTCCGTACCCTGGACGGAACCCATATTGACACGTCGAGACAGCACACTCCTGCCGGATCCGGGAGTCTAAAATCCTCTCAAAGATCTTCATGGTGTAGTGTTAGCGACGACTGGCAACCCCAACTCAAGTTCACTATAAAAGGCGTTGCCTCGTTGCTCGTGGCCTCTTTTAACAACTGACTCCGACTGGCAAACATCATCGTGTGAACTCTGTAAGAACTATATTTTCTATATTAATTAAAAGCTGCTGGCTATTGTTTGACATATTGTTGTGTGCTCAGTGATTATTATTGTGTTCCTATCTTAATGACTAAGTACTGGTTGTAATTGTAATTCATATGGATAATATACGAACGTTGGAACTTCCTGACTTGTTTCTTTAATAAATAACCCCCCTCTGATAGCTAACAGTAGGACATGACCTTTATACCACGGTAATTACCACACTCCTGTACCGAGCCCTTGCCTTTGTAGACTGGAGTGATAATACTCAGCCTCCATTGGTTCGGGATTTTGCCGTACAGGAGCACGCGGTTCAGGAAGTTCGTTAACATGCCCACACCGCGACGACCCATCGCCTTCCAGGCCTCAATGGGGACTCCGTCAGCTCCGACAGCTTTCCGATTCGCCATGCGAGGAAAAGCAGTTTGGACTTCCTCAGGCGTTATCGGGGGCATAAATCCAAGGTTCGGAGAGAGTTCCGGTGATAATGTCATTGAATGTTTTAGCAAAATTAAGTCACGCAAACACGTTTAATATTTGTCGTTTTATTTTGAGGGTGCTCGATAGAAAGTCGCCCCAGGTGCCAATCTATGCTACGCCGCCACTGAGTGCAACTAGTCCTATTAAATGCGCATTATTGAGGCCATACTGGCTTGTGTAATAGACAAACTTGTGTAAAAAACAAATATAAGAACGCTTTAAGCCTACCGCTCTTAAAAAGTGCACGTGAAATGAAATGAAATATATTTTTTTTTGCAAGTAGGATCACTGATCACTTTTACATGTCATATTTTTTTCTTCGATTGAAGGGAGTGAAGTTCTTCGAGTGAAATTCTGAGACTGTTTTGCTAGTTGGGTGTTATTCGAATTCATAACGCTTGGACTAAAGAAAACAGGTTCCTTATAATGACTTGCTTTTACTTTACAGATTACATTTATTTACACTTTTAGGCTTTTTAAACTTAGAAATCACAAATATCGTGTCTTCGAGGGTGAATTGGCTAGAACCGGAAATAGCCACTGAGCTAAAATAGGTACTGTAGGTCAGTACCTATTTTAGCTCAGTGGCTATTTTTAAAAAAAATACATAATTTAGAAATTGTTTTATCCACAGTAGTCATTTTCTTTATTACGAACTGGGTTTTCTTCACGATTTATAGTAGTAGTAACGGTAGTAACGAGTAGTTATTCTGAACTTGCCAACTCCACAAAACTAAAAAATAAAAACAAGCCCACAGTCATATCCTTTTTCCAATAATAAAAATAACCGGCCAAACTGGCGAATCAGTACTGCTATATAATGTGGCAATAATACCATTCTTATTTGTATTCGCATAGTACAAGTCTCATAGCACTTAATGTATCAACAATACTTCCACGTGGTTTTCACGTGGCTAGCCTCCCCTCAACGCGCTTGCGTCAAACCCACGAAGTCCCGTCAAGTCGGCTCAAATACGATGTATGATACAAGGAGTCCATAAACATTTGGAGCTTGAATTGGAAAGTTTCAAGCTGTCGGTACGTAACAACAACCGTGGTAGCGGGACGCTTAACTCACCCCTGTTTTCATCACTATAAGTTTGTAAATCGGATCCACGTTAGGCATATTGAATTATCCACGCGCAGTCTCAATAGTAGTTCTCATAATGGAATGAATGTGTGCTATTTAATTCAATTGATTTCTTACAAATTATGAATGAAAGGTACACAATTATAACATGGAAAGTATGCAATATTAAATACTTAACAACTACCAGTAAAAAATATTCGGAACACCGTTTTATTACGACTATATTTGTAAAGTTTTTGAAAAGCGGCACTCCAAACTGACGCGTTTTCGGGCAGATCGTAATACTTTTTTGCAAATATCTTACAAAATATGACAGAAATGGGATAGATACATGATAACACAGAGTCTAGGTTTAATTAAACAATGAGTAGGTCGAAATAATTTTCTTGGGGCGGACGTATTTCCTCCCTTCATATTTCTGTTGTCTTTGAGAGTCGAAGAAAGGAAATAAACACGAACGTGGTAGTATGTTCTATATTTTACGGGTTTGGTTTCCGCACTTAATCCTTCCACGCACGCGGTAAGCATAGAATTAAACATTTTTGTATTACACACTGTATTACAATAATGTTTAAATTTATGCTTACTTATAACTTCCGGCAAATGATAACTTTTGAATTGAGAATGAGAATAAACGGGAATGTTTTTCAAAAATACATATTTTAGGTATTATAATTAAATTCGAATCATTGTTCATGGAATATGGAGACTTTCTTTTTTTACTTTTTTATTTTCCAATACATGTGAAAATAATTATTTTAACGACTTTAGAACCCAATCGATACCCGTATTTTGAAGCTGTAGCTTAAATCCTATAAAATAAACCCTACCTTACCTGGTACGAGTATTTTATCACTTCCGGTTCCATGCAAACGGACCGCAATGTTCCGCACCTGTACTAGGCAATCATAAAGATAAACGAGATAGTAATGAGTACATCACTAAACTACGATTTTTTCGAAAATATACTCATTAGCTATAATTTGCATGTTCATACCTACACCTGAAGAATAAGAAGAGTTCTTTAAGAAGATTTTAATATTATTTTAGATCAGGTTTTACAATAAAGTATAGAAAGTGATTAGGGACCCTTAACATACTGCAACAAGCAAAGCACACATTGAAAGCTTTGCTTATGTGTAGTCTCGAGCATCTGTCGTTACAAGTTCAGCTAAGCTCCTCCCCATAATTTTTATGGCATACGATACGATTTGCAGCGGGTTTGCATCCGATAAATCGGGACGGATTTACGAAAAACTTGGGGTAATATAAAGTTTTCTAAAATATTATTTATCATATTTGCAATTTTTAGAATACTTTTTTTTTCTACACAGGATGTAAAATATCAATTTTAACAAATTGGTCCTAAAACAACTTTTATTCCTTCTGACAATAACAAGTTTTAATTGTATTCTTTAATAAATTAATGAAAATAGCACGTGAAATACAATACAATTGTCTGCTTGGTCATGTTTTCCAAAAACTCTGCAAAAAAGTTTAGGAGACATTTATAAATCATGCAAACTACTTTTATTACAAGTAAATACGTTAAATTGAACATGGATAAATAAAAATTAAATTATAATAAATATTCTTTGACGTGTCGTGTGAACGTGTCGAATAATGTCAATTTACTCCATATTTTGGAGGTAGTCTCCAGCAACGTTTTGATCTCCTAGTAGTGAAAATCAAGGCGCACCGTTTAGTATGGCCACGCGGTTAAATGACCAGGACTATATGTGGTCAAGAGGTGCTGAATAATATTTCCCGCGCTTTTCCCTGCGCAGATTGAAAGAGAAAGTGGCTTTCACTTTCGCGCTGCGCAGATTTGCTTTTATACTCTGCGGTAAAAAATGACGGATGACAGTGGATTGGAAAGTCGTTTTCACCGGCAGCTGGGCAGAAGACTCGTGTACATCATAATACGTAGAACCGAATATTGGAAAACATGTGATATCTACCGCAACAGTTCGGTACGCGATAAAAGGTAGTATTAAAATATTATAAATAAGCTAATTAATATACAAAAGTTTTATAGAATACAACGATATCATTCATACAAGAAAAATGTCTATAAATATTAAAAAGAAGAAAATTTGTTTAATTGCTTGTTTACACTGAATATGCTCCGAAACTACTGAAACAATTTTTAAAAATATTTTTTTCATTCGATTTCTATATGATTTCTGATGAGCACAGGCTATAGAATATTAAAAAAAAAACATCAATAGAAGCTTAGCTGCGTGCTTCTCATCTGTCCTCCAGCCGGACCAAGCAGCGGCAGCAATTCATTCTTGTAGTTATTTGTTTACTATTGTTGTTTTGCCCTTACCTGAAGACAACAAAATTGATGCCGATTTTAAATTATTATTGAAACTTTACTGAGAAAAACGCTCCAAATCCTTTTTTGCTTTACTATTGTGAGACATTAATAAAATTTTGCTTTACCTTAAAATTAATTCTAATAACTGAAACTGAAAACTGAGCAAAATGAGGTTATAAGCGTAATTACAATTGTAGCTGTTGGGATAATGGCCTCCCGTTTGTAAGAGAGGCTGGGCCATAATTCACCATAAAAAAGACGATGATCCTTGAGTTCGTTTCGGCTATTTCTTTCGGCGGCTTCTCAAAGGTAATCAGTTAGGAAATGCCGGCTTCATCTAGTTAAAAAAAAAAAACACATGACGTGTAAAAGTGATCAGTGATCCTACTTGCTTATTAAACGATTTCATTTCACGAGGAAGATGGGGTGGTGAATTTCACCTTCAGCGGGAGGGCAGACAACGTGGACCACATCGAAGGCTACACTGCCTCTGGCCCTGTTCATGCGGTGGACCTCATTCACAGGGACTCCCTGCGATTCGAAGTCCGCCTTAATGTCGGTTGTCGGAATCTCCTTAGGATCACCATACGGGTGAGGCGTTCCTCCGGGAGGGAGTAGGTGTGGAAAACACGTACCTAAGGGTGCGCGAAACCAGGCGGCGAGCAAGCTGTGCGATATCATTGATAAGTGCGTTAGCTGTAATAGTGTGGAGGACTGGGGCGTGCTCCTCACTTTAGCGTTTGATGGACTGAGAGTTCCTTTGAGGAGCGCACCTAGTAACATTACTGCAAAGGTAAAGGCAAATGTTTTGTCAGTCGGTGCTGGCCAGTTTAGGGATGAGCCGCGCTGCGGGGCATCATTGCCTAAGTCGCGTAGTATTCGGAAGGCTATTGAGTCTAAGGTGTTTGAGGGATACCTCCGAGGAGCAGGCTCATACGCACGACACGGCCCTGACACGCTGAGCGGCCTTATGGTCAAGCACCCAGACCCTTCACGTCCGCTTAATTTTCCGTCGGCACCGGACTCTTCATCTCCTAAGGTGTTTGCGTCAGTGGAGGACGTTGCGTGGGCTTTGGGCTCTTTTTATAGTGACTCTGCGTCAGGCTTGGATGGAATTCGTCCAGGACACTTGAAGGAGCTAACATCAAGCTCAGCGGGGGAAAGTGGGCGACGTTTGTTGGAGTGCTTGACAAAGCTCGTGAACTTTTTATTGAGTGGTCAGCTTAATCCTTTTGTTTGTCCGTATTTGTATGGTGCTTCCCTATGCGTACTCAGGAAGAAGGAAAGAGATTTGACGTTAGAAGGTTGACGGTTAAGTTGGCATGCCATTCCGTAAGAGTTGCTATGGCTGAATACTTGCAGCCGCATCAATTAGGTTTCGGGACGCGTTTAGGGTGCGAGGCAGCTATTCATGCGACGCGTGCGTTCGTCATGGACCCTCGACATTCGGACTGTGTGGTTCTGAAGCTTTTTTTTTATATAAATTATAAACTAGCGCTTGACCGCAATCCCGCCTGATGGTAAGCAGTGACGCAATCGTTGATGGTAAAGCGCACTAGTTTATTAAGAGCCTATTCACTCTAGCCTTGAAGACACTCAAATTGTAGTCCGACGGAAACACCGCCGCTGGCAAATTGTTCCAGTCCCTCGATGTACGCGGCATAAAGGAGAAGGCGAAACGCTTCGTCCGGATCGTAGTGGTGTTAACAACGTAAGGGTTTAATTTAATTTTAATTTATTTATTTAGGTAACCAACAGCGAAGCAAGCATGCACGCGCTTCCTTCGCTTCATCTGGGCACGTTTCTTGATGATAATTCTTTGCGTGTGGCAGTGGCTCTCCGCCTGGGTTGCAAGGTGTATGAACCCCATAGATGCACATGTGGTTCCATGGTTGAGGTCGATGGCCATCACGCTATGAGTTGTCGTCGTTGCTCAGGGAGGTTACTGCGTCACCATGCACTCAACGATATTGTGCGGAGGGCGTTTGCGTCGACAGATGTTCCTTGTGCTGTGCCCCGGGGCTGTAGGGCATAGACTCCGTGACAAAACGGGTGACTCCCGCTCCGGCTCGATCTTGGTGCAAAGGTTAGCCATCGCCATCCAGCGTGGCAATGCGGCAAGCGTTACGGGCACTTTTGCACCGGGAACCGTTAAGGGCGGTTTGTATAATTTGGCTGAACTTGACTGATATTTTTTTTGAATTTTATTTTTTTGGTTAATTTGACTGAGGGTATGGATTCTGGAAGCAGATGTCGGTCATCATCATTTTCTTGTTTGACTTATATTACTTGACATTGTACTTTTTTTTCTGTATTATTTAATTTTGATTGTATTAATAATAATAACTTACTTATTTTCTAATAACTTCGTTATAAAAGTTAAAATGAAAATAATTCACTTGATCGATAATCGCTGACATGAAATACTAGTGCAGCAAATATGTGTAGGGCATTCGCATAGATAACCGTACTTAGGGTTCCTATGTTATCGTCTAACGCCAAATTCTATTTATAGAGGCTGTGACCAGGAGGTTATGAAGATGAAGTGGTTTGAGAAGCATGAAGTAGTTTCATGACAACACGACTTAACTAATTAACCTAACCATGAGGTAGGTAATGTAATCAATCACTCGGGGTTGCTTATCATTAGTGATTACAAGTTGCTATTCTATGGTCCCGTAGTATCAGTAAATTATGTAGCGTATAGTACAATTGTATTGTACTACGTTTTGATAATTTATTAGCACTTATGGTTTTTTTTTTGTTTTTTATTCGAGCCGAAACACTAGGTCTTGCCACCTGAGAGAAACCTTACCATCACAGCGTCTGCACTACTAACATGACTTTTTTTTCGGGGTGGAAAACCCTCATGGATGTCCTCCGCATTGGGGTGGGTGGCGGTGTATATCAAGACTCTTGCTGACTAGAAACCACCCTTGTCTTTCATTTCACACCTACGCCGGGGGTTCAAGGAACCTACGATACTTCCGCAACTCTTGACTGGTGCTGACTGCCACTACGCACATCCTCTAGTCAGAGAGGAAGTGAAGTGTCTGACTCTCCCCGTGACGTCAAGGACACGTGAACACTTTGCGCTACCATTTCGAGTCATGATGTGTAGGGGTCGCTCTGGACTCATTTAGGAGGGTTGGAAAAGGGCGTTATCCGACATCCGCCGACGCCCAGTGCACTTTCTGTGGGTCAGCTAAGTGGATGAGATCTCCTCGTCCTTTGCACAAAAGGAAACCAGCGCATCCTAGGTTTATTCGCTGCCGACTATCGACTCTTTTAACGCCGGCAGCGACAAGTCTTTGACTACATCTAAAACGAGGGAACGACACGGCTTCTTCAAAAACGATATCTTTCTGTTCTTCACACTCTAACGACAACCTTGGACGACAGCTTCTAGTGCAAAACTTGTGACATCTACCCAAGGAAGGCAATTAGATTTTCGAAAAAACTGCAAAGAAAAGAATCCTTGAAACACCTGATATCTGATAGTCTGCTGTATAGAAAATGACCTTCCCAGACAGGTGCTCCCACATTATTAAAAGTAAATAAAATTGTTCTCGAAATGTCTCATTCAATGTCTTTTTAAAATAATAAATTTGATCCTAATATTATGGCATATTCTGTTATCTACGAATGCATTCCTCAAAATTTATGACGTGCTAGTACTGTGGGACGACCACTTTTAGCTCCTCCCAACTGTCGAGAGAAACCGTTCTCCCCACAATATGAACCGACAAATATTTTGTCCATTTAATGGCGGCGCTGCTTGTTAAGGGAAAGGTGGCAAATTCAGTTCGTTTCATATTAGTTCTTCATTTGACCACAAGCATAACGTAAAGTTGTAAACGTCCACGTGCTCCTGTAGGCTTATGACATGCTAGTACATCGGGACAACGAACATCTGGTAGGTACCGCCTATAATATCGGTTTCCCAGGACCGAAATGTTTCTATTGAATGCCCTAGGGCTCACTCATCCCTTTATTGCTTAATATTAACTAGTGTCCTACAAAGTAGAAATTGCACTACTATAAACTACAATGTACGTCTCACGTAGCTATAATGGTTCGGCCCGCTGAAACGATTGCCTGTAACAACGAATCCTAACTATCTGTATACCTAATATATCTGTCTCAGAACACAACGTTACTTTATAACAAATATTATGTTAATTTGATTGAATAAGGAGGACTGATTTTCAAGAGACACAAATTTTTTATTCGTGGAGAAATTGATGACGTACAGTTTTCTTTTTCTATTCTTTTTTTGAAAAATTGTCACATACTCAAAATTCTAACCTCCAGTGTAATTATTTGCTATTGACATAGCACTAGTCTGGTCCATTGACTTTTCTAAAATATGTGTACACTGGGATAGACCGACAATTCCTCAGCACGGTTCCAACAGCGCTATGTCAGCAAGTCGGTGCCAGTGCCTACTTTCTCTCTGAATTCGCCTATCTCTAATATTTTTTAGTTTTAGCTATTAAGTACTTGATAAACGTAATCGTTTTTTTCTATCGAAACAAAAAATGGCCACCTTTCGTTCGACAAAACGTCTATTGCATTACTAGGATCATAGGAGATAACGAAGCTGGATATATAGTTTCAGTGTCAGTGCAGAGAGTATTAAAATTACTTATTCTAAAGCTTGAAGGTAAAAAGTGCATATGATAAAGTGAATTTAAACTGCAACAGAACTTTGCTAACGTTCGCCCCTGTACAATAAATGACCATGGAATGATGACACCAACCAACCAACAAGCTAGTACTGTTTTCGAATGTATTATTATTTTCTCCGATATCGTGATCAAAACCTAGTCATACGCTAACGTCGTTTGTCTGTAGTAGTTCTGCATTAATACATTAGTGACCGATCAAAACGAAAAGCAATGATTTTATGTAATGAATGATATTAAGCCGATGAAACAAAAAAAAACTTTTGTTTTATTAAAATAAATTTTATTTTTATTAAATATAAATTGCTATTTTATAATGGTACAGCGTGGAAGTGCAAATTTCCTTATCTGCCTCGTACGATAGTAAAGTGAAAAATAAAATGTTTAATTTACATCATCAAAACCCTATAATTATATAGGAATTGGATCTGGGAATGGGGACTATGTGAAGAGGCACTATATGTATTACTAGTCACTACTTACAGTTGACGTCGTGATACATTCTACCTGTAGACGCACCGAACCACAGAATCGAGACAATAAGTCTCGATTCTGTACTTAGGTGAAGTTTATTGCTGATCATCATCATCATGCATCTTGTGAATCCACAAGACAAGTATAGGCCTGACTGTGATAAAGTGACAAATGGTTATATTTTTAAACAGTAATTCTAAAATAGCATAGAGTTACGAATTAAATAGAATATCAATTAAATAATAATGCCTATCCTACCCTAACATAGTAAATTTACGGGTTTCGTCATCAAGGCAAAAACAATGACGATACGTACGTTAAGGTTTAACCTTTCTTATATCATCACGATACTACGTGAGTTCATATTGACACGCGATTAATCTTACATTATTAGCCTAATGGAAAAAACATGACTGCATAGTCATCATCTACCTTTTTTATTGTCCCACTGCTGGGCACAGGTCTCCACTCATACAGAGAGGGATTGAGGGTAAGCACCACCCTTGCTCAATGCGGGTTGGTGATTTCAGACTTAAAGTCCAGGTTGCCTCAAGAAGTTTTACTTCACCTTTTAATAAGTCTTTGGTGTAGAAGATATACTTAGAAAGTACATATAACATAGAAAAGTTTGCCTGACCTGGAATCGAACCCGCTCACTCATACTTGAGAGACTGGTGTTTTAACCACTAGGCCACCATGAAATTTACTGCATAATATCTGTCAATACATGCGTCATTAAATAAGTAAGACTCAACAGTTTTCAATATTAATATTACTTAATAGTAAAGGATGTAACACTACCTGTTAAAAGTTTAAAATAGCACTGCAAGTCAATTGATAGGATGAAATACATGAGAGTTATTTGTTATTTGAGCTCTACATTCAGATGGTCAGTAGCGTTACAACGAACGACGTAGTAGTCACAGCTGTAATGTTTGCTACGACGTAGCATCACTTAGTACCGCAGGAAAAGACTTCTTAACAAAGAATATTTTTACAAAGTTTTGTTTGTATACAATAATATTAATGTGATGTATTTACTTTCAAAGCACATACACGTTCCTATCTTGTTCAACACATTTCTTGTATATATGATAGGGTAAGTGTGATTAATTACAAATTATTAATAATTATCCACCATTATTAATAATTCCCGTCTAAACGACCTTCCAATCCATACTCATTGTTAAACCGTCATATTTACCATAGAGTATTAACACAAAGCAGATCAAACAAAATAGAAGAAAATCATGGAAAATTGTCTTGAATATCTAATGATATCACTACGGATAAAGCATAGCCTAATCCAGCGAGTTAAAAACTTATTTATTCATGATATTTTGGTACCCACAACATTTTGCAAAGCATAGCATGTGACAACAGCTACAGCATTTGCGCTATTCTCATCGGTCTCAGTAATCCTGTTACATTGTTCATATAAATAATATAATGGTCTGTTTATCCTATCTATCGCAGCAAGAGAACACATATTTCAATTCAAACAGTATCGGCACAGTAGCTCAGTGGTAGAGCACCTTGCACCAGATCAGATTGGTCGAGGAGGTCGTTGGTTCGAGTCCTTCATGTGTCCAACTTTATGGTTCTCCCCTTTTTTATTTTATATTTTTAACATTTTAATGTAATTTTCTTTATATAAAAACCATGTACTCATCTTGATAGACAATAATTAAAGTTAACAGCGCCCTCAGGCTGTACGACCTACAAAACGTAAAGTAAGCTGTAATGCAAACAAGTTCCAATACTCTACGCTAGATAGTGCGTGCAGTTGCATCTGATAAATACTTGCTAGATGGCACCACCTGTGTTCGGTTTTATTGTTAACTGCATAGAAAGCACTATGTAATGAAAAACAAACAGCTAATCAACCGATGAAAACTGGTATACAGTATGTTAACTAACAGAGGGCGTTCCCGTTAACCCGAAATAGTATAGCATACATACATGCTAAAAAAAATATTTCCATTCGAAAACAAAATGTTTTAAATTTTTTTCCAATATGAAAATATTCAATAAAAATTTTAAATTGACATGTAAAAGAAACACACTGTACACGCGAACATGAAAGACGGCAACGTCGCAATTTATTTATACATGACGACTACTATTTTGATTTAAAACAGGAGGTTTCAAATTTATTTTCAATTATATTTTTTTTTATTCGGATTTTTTTATGCTTATTTTTCTATGCTGATATTTTTATTTTAATCTATTAATGATATATATTAACGAGTTTAAGGGAACGCCCTCTGTTATTTAACATACTGTATATCGTAAAAACTTTTGGTCTCTGCTGAATTAAGAGAGACTTTTCTTCACAATCGTTAGTCAGCGCTAACACACTATCATGCTGAGCTAAATATGTGCCTTAAACGTCTTTGTCAAAAATTGTATAAAACCATGACCTTATGTCCATCTTCTCTTTTGTATGCCAATCGGTTGATCTAGCATCAAGTTCATCGTCGTTAGTTATTTATAACCAAGTGAAAAGTCGTTTTCGCTTTGAGAAAGAACTCAACATGCGGAATATCTGTCTTTCTTTATACTAGGATGACATTAGTGTGTAGGCACAGGTGTTTTAAATTTTAATTTTCATATTTCGAGAGAATACAGTTTCGTCAGCCTCATTTGATGTCGAAATTCTAGTGATCGCAGCTGATAGTGTAATATAAGTTATACACAGCAAGTCTTTCAATAGTAATAAAATTTAAAATCCGGTTTAGTAGTTACGGCCTCTAATGGCCACCTACGAGATGTCATATCAAAAAAAAAAATATGGAGATTAGAAAGAGTAAACGCGTAAAAACACGTTTTTTTTTATAAGCAGGTTATTAAAATTCAGAGATAGGTACCTATTTGTGCTCGTGTGTCAATTGAAAGCCAACCTAGTGCCCTTTTTTTTTTGTTTTGATGGGAAATTATCAAATAACTTCTCCCGCTCTGTGCGGAGCGAATGGGCGTGTCAGACTTTTACTGACTGAAACCCATCCGTGTTTCTTCACTTGCCTGTACGACGGCCAGGGCCACGGTTTCTTTTTTAACCAACCCACAACCCTGATCCAGGAGGCTTCGTACTTCGTGGACCCCGTCATGATGTGCTGACATCTCTTTGAAGCACGCGTGAAACACAACGCGCTGTCAACTCGGGCCTGGTCCTTATTGGTTATAGGAAATCTCCTATCATCGGATATACGGTATCGACATGTCGTGAAGCATTTGTACCAGAAAATAGTAATAATAAATAATAAATTTATTCATCAATAAATATACAAACTACAAAACAACATAGTAACTATTTAGGTAATACATACGCTACATAATAGGAGCATCTGCAACCGAACTAGGTAAAACCTGTATCTCGGCGTGCAGCGCCAAACCTCTCAGCAAGTTAATATAAGAAATTAAGCTATCGCGAACAGCTTTATGTCGATAAAATGAAAAGCAAAATAAAATAAAAAAAAAGCCTTCTTTCCTCCTACCAACTTTATGCAGATTATTTACAGATTTATAAAGAAGCTGGCCACTCAGATTTAGCTGATGCCATTCAAATTATCAACAAGGAAACAAAGGAACAATCATTTGTTCTCAATCTGTGAGTGGAGTGAGGCGCATGGGTTGCATGTTAACCCATCGAAGACTCAGGTCATTGTTATTGGCAGTTCAAGGATGTTCCCCAGGATAGACAGGTCGCAACTTCCCCAAGTTCAATTTAATGGTACTGCTATTCCGTTCAGTGAGAAGGTTAAGAACCTTAGGGTTTGAATCGACAAGCATCTTTCCTGGGATCCACAGCTACAGGATGTCAGTCGCAAAATTTTAGCATCTGGTAAATCTCTGAGACGGTTGCGGAATTTTCTTCCTACTGTCACTAAAACTGCGCTTGTACAATCACTTCTACTTCCCATCCTTGACTACGCAGATGTCAATTATCCAGATCTTACTGAGCAAAACTAGATAAACTTGAGCGACTTCAAAACTTTTGCATAAGATTTATATTTGGCCTGCGCAAATATGATCAGATATCTGAGGTCATCGGAAAACCTAGTATTAGAGATGCCGATGCATTCCACTAGTTTCTATGATAAATCCTTTACTGTACAAGCAGTTCAGCTTTGGAATGACTTGCCCGTGTCCGTAAGGCGTGCTCAAAAACTATTTATTTTTAAAACTATGATAAAAAAGCACTCCCTCTCTCTTTAAACATATTATTAAATTTTATGTGCTCTTGTATGATATTTATTAATTAGATGTATACATTTATTTAAACTAGTATGATACACTTAACGTATATATTTATTGTATAATCTATGTAAATAGTACACTGTAGACTACCTATATTATATCTTTATCCTTCCCCTTAGAATTCCATCCAAAGGTTGTCTGTAAAAGATCGCTTTTAGCGATAAGACCGCCCATTGTGTCACCCTTTGTAAAATATTTTTATTTATGTTCTGTAATCTATATGGTGTACATAATAAAGAGTATTCCATTCTATTTTATTCTACATACGCTACATAATAGGAGCATCTGCAACCGAACTAGTTAAAACCTGTATCTCCGCGTGCAGCGCCAAAAACAACAACAAGCAATAAAGCAATTAGCAGCAGCAAGTTAATAAAGCTGCCGCCAACAGCTTTATGTCGATAAAAGGAAAAGCATAATAAAACAAAATAAAGTAAACTACGCTAAAAACTAAATGTGTTAGAGCAATTTTACATAAAATAAAATACAGTAAATAATTCTTCTTAGCGAAATTTCATTAAAATCAGTTCAGCTGTTTTGGATGAGTTCTAGGACAAACACTGTGAGGAGAATTTTATATAATGGAATGTTTGACATGTGGTGCGAACAATGTGAACTTTACTTTGTGTTTTAGCGGTGGTCTACAACATCCACTGGTCTCCTGGTAACGAAAACCGAGGCTCGACGTTTAGTATGGCCACGTTGTTAAAATACCAGGAATCGATCGAAAAAATAATAAAATGAAAAGGAAAAAAGGGGCGGACAGTAAGTAATATTTATCGCGCTTTCCTTGCGCAGACCTTGGCATTCATTTTCGAACTGCACATATTTGCTGTTTATATATACTCTACGATAAAAATTACGAATGCTAGTGTCAGTTTAAGTATAACCAGTCAGGCAATATTGGCGTCGTTTTATATCTTGTAATTGAGAAAATTCCCTAATCTTTAGGTTATCATTTATGCAACTAAAATCACTTATATGTTGAAAACTTCATTCTAATTTGTATAAACTAAATAAATGACATCAATAGCAAAGCGTATGAGAAGTCATACTAAGTATTTATTCGCTATGCTTAGACTATGACGTAGTGTAATGCTACGGCGTAGCATGATGCTACGGCAAAGCATGGTTCTGTGGCGTAGCATGATGCTGCGGCAAAACATGTGACTGTGGTGTAATAAGATGTTACAGAAAAGTATTGTGCTACGGCGTAGCTTGATGTTCGTATTAACAAGCTACGCCGTAGCATAATGCTTTTAATGCCGTAGCATAGCACAATGCTCCAATGTAGCGAAAAGGTTATACCTTATAGTTATCAACATGAGTTATATTAGTTATAATTTCTTTTCTCCTCTCTTTCTTGTCTCCTGTAAGTGAAGGAATACACCTTTGTGATAATATTGTCGTCCATTTTTATTTTTTTCATGTTTTGTGTATATTCTTTGTTGGAGATCCTGAATAAATAAATAAATAAATGAGGAGCATAACTGCTAAGACTGGTTGGCTGCAAAACGGCTGTTGACCAAATTCATCACACTGATCTGTAAATTGCACCATTACGGATTTCTTGAACAACCTTTGGTCTTATTATTTTCTATCTACCAGAGAAATCATAATGGTGGTCTTTACCACCACGATGGTTTCTCTGGTAGGTTCTAACTTTTTTTTAGTTGGCGTTCATAAAATTTATAGGATAATGGTAAGAGACAACTCAATTTGCCAATGATCGCCATCGATGTTGTACATGAACTAAGTAGTACCATAAATACGCATCAAATTGAAATTAATATTAAAAATTTGCCAGCGGCGGTGTTTCAAGGCTTGAAAGAATAGGCTCTCTTAATAAACTAGTGCACTTTACCATTAATTACCGCATTTAAGCCAAAATTATTATTATATATTTATTGTCTTTGAAACTTCTAGCGTCTTGTAGAATTGTTATATTGTTGTATTGGATCCCAGTCAGAGTTTTTAGAGAGATTTTGGCTAAAATGCGGTAATTAATGGTAAAGTGCACTAGTTTATTAAGAGAGCCTATTCTTTCAAGCCTTGAAACACCGCCGCTGGCAAATTTTTAATATTAATTTCAATTTGATGCGTATTTATGGTACTACTTAGTTCATGTACAACATCGATGGCGATCATTGGCAAATTGAGTTGTCTCTTACCATTATCCTATAAATTTTATGAACGCCAACTAAAAAAAAGTTAGAACCTACCAGAGAAACCATCGTGGTGGTAAAGACCACCATTATGATTTCTCTGGTAGATAGAAAATAATAAGACCAAAGGTTGTTCAAGAAATCCGTAATGGTGCAATTTACAGATCAGTGTGATGAATTTGGTCAACAGCCGTTTTGCAGCCAACCAGTCTTAGCAGTTATGCTCCTCATTTATTTATTTATTTATTCAGGATCTCCAACAAAGAATATACACAAAACATGAAAAAAATAAAAATGGACGACAATATTATCACAAAGGTGTATTCCTTCACTTACAGGAGACAAGAAAGAGAGGAGAAAAGAAATTATAACTAATATAACTCATGTTGATAACTATAAGGTATAACCTTTTCGCTACATTGGAGCATTGTGCTATGCTACGGCATTAAAAGCATTATGCTACGGCGTAGCTTGTTAATACGAACATCAAGCTACGCCGTAGCACAATACTTTTCTGTAACATCTTATTACACCACAGTCACATGTTTTGCCGCAGCATCATGCTACGCCACAGAACCATGCTTTGCCGTAGCATCATGCTACGCCGTAGCATTACACTACGTCATAGTCTAAGCATAGCGAATAAATACTTAGTATGACTTCTCATACGCTTTGCTATTGATGTCATTTATTTAGTTTATACAAATTAGAATGAAGTTTTCAACATATAAGTGATTTTAGTTGCATAAATGATAACCTAAAGATTAGGGAATTTTCTCAATTACAAGATATAAAACGACGCCAATATTGCCTGACTGGTTATACTTAAACTGACACTAGCATTCGTAATTTTTATCGTAGAGTATATATAAACAGCAAATATGTGCAGTTCGAAAATGAATGCCAAGGTCTGCGCAAGGAAAGCGCGATAAATATTACTTACTGTCCGCCCCTTTTTTCCTTTTCATTTTATTATTTTTTCGATCGATTCCTGGTATTTTAACAACGTGGCCATACTAAACGTCGAGCCTCGGTTTTCGTTACCAGGAGACCAGTGGATGTTGTAGACCACCGCTAAAACACAAAGTAAAGTTCACATTGTTCGCACCACATGTCAAACATTCCATTATATAAAATTCTCCTCACAGTGTTTGTCCTAGAACTCATCCAAAACAGCTGAACTGATTTTAATGAAATTTCGCTAAGAAGAATTATTTACTGTATTTTATTTTATGTAAAATTGCTCTAACACATTTAGTTTTTAGCGTAGTTTACTTTATTTTGTTTTATTATGCTTTTCCTTTTATCGACATAAAGCTGTTATAATTTCTTTTCTCCTCTCTTTCTTGTCTCCTGTAAGTGAAGGAATACACCTTTGTGATAATATTGTCGTCCATTTTTATTTTTTTCATGTTTTGTGTATATTCTTTGTTGGAGATCCTGAATAAATAAATAAATAAATGAGGAGCATAACTGCTAAGACTGGTTGGCTGCAAAACGGCTGTTGACCAAATTCATCACACTGATCTGTAAATTGCACCATTACGGATTTCTTGAACAACCTTTGGTCTTATTATTTTCTATCTACCAGAGAAATCATAATGGTGGTCTTTACCACCACGATGGTTTCTCTGGTAGGTTCTAACTTTTTTTTAGTTGGCGTTCATAAAATTTATAGGATAATGGTAAGAGACAACTCAATTTGCCAATGATCGCCATCGATGTTGTACATGAACTAAGTAGTACCATAAATACGCATCAAATTGAAATTAATATTAAAAATTTGCCAGCGGCGGTGTTTCAAGGCTTGAAAGAATAGGCTCTCTTAATAAACTAGTGCACTTTACCATTAATTACCGCATTTAAGCCAAAATTATTATTATATATTTATTGTCTTTGAAACTTCTAGCGTCTTGTAGAATTGTTATATTGTTGTATTGGATCCCAGTCAGAGTTTTTAGAGAGATTTTGGCTAAAATGCGGTAATTAATGGTAAAGTGCATTTACCATTAATTACCGCATTTAAGCCAAAATTATTATTATATTTTTATTACGGGCACAATTTTGAAACACTTTACAAACATACTCAATTAAATAATTATAAAATGGGTAGCAAATATGACAAAATAATTTAGTTATAGAAAAAATCCTTCTAGAGTGCGATCTGCAAATTTAAACTACTGTTTGGTTTTCATTTTATTAGACAGCAAAACGAGCTTGGCCGCACGGCCGAGCTCGCAGAGCCGTCTGGCATCCAAACTAAGTCCGCATTTGAACACAGGTGCATACATCTGTACAGCTAAGTAACAAAACACAGCAGTAATGGGGATGTAGGCTCTCTCTCTAAAAACTCTGACTGGGATCCAATACAACAATATAACAATTCTACAAGTCGCTAGAAGTTTCAAAGACAATAAATAAATTACTAGTTTTAAAAAATACCCATAAATTATCGTAGGGTAAACATTAGGAATCCAGAATTATATGGTAGTCAGTTTTTATTCCTCGAACACTACAAACTCTATACTCATTTTTATAAAAGCCTCTTTGTGTTGAATAAAATTCTAGTTATTCGAATGTGCGGCCTGAATGGATCAATTCTATTTCTGGAGCACGTGGCATGTCAAAGCGGTTAATAATGCAACTTGAATGAAGTATAGGAGGAAAATAAAATTGCAATATCAACAAATGCGTATCATGATTGAAAACGTTTCCAATTTATTCTGTCTTAATTCCACTTCAATAAATTTCATGTCATTTCTCGTTAGAAATCTGTACTTATTCGTCAGATATTTGAAATCGAACTGCCTCTATATCCTATCCATGAAATCTCTTATTTCTAAGTAAGACATCAAAATATTAACAATGATGACATGGCCTGACCGACCAGCGTGACCATACAAGCGTGAAATTTACAATTATTTGTTCAGTTTGTGATTATCACTTATTTAAATATTATTTTTTCTAACTTTCCTGTAATAATTATCAATAAAACAGTTAACAATGTTCAAACACCGACAATTTCTAAGCTAACCGTTTGATATGTCTCAAAGTGACTACAGAATGCAATCAAAGGTAGAGTTTTTGGCTTTATATCTTAAGAAATTACTTTACAGCGGTACTATGATAATATTTGTTACTTTATTAGGTTTGCACAATTCTGGAAATTTTACAACCTGTGAAATGTTCATGTACTCCTAGTATTGTGGCACGTATTTTGCAAGCGCGAATTAAGTTAACGACTACGAAGGAGTTAAAAAATAACTTTATTTCTATCCAGTAACAGCGTAACAGTAATTAATTAGTTCTACAAAATATTGAACTTATATACTAATCTTATTGTTAACTAAGCATCTAAGTTAGTGACGCATGTCCTAGATAACGTCTGCTGAATTATACTTAAAATGCAAATAATATAAGTATTAGCTGATGAAGCTAATATTGGAGAGTTGGGGTTCCTTAACTCCTCCCTCCCTAAGAGAGAAATTATCCGAAGGTGTTGTAGGTGACTTCGGAGAATTTCGAACTGTACAATTTGTATACGATGACGACAATTATTATTATAATAATGACATATTCTAAAATGGTCCATACACTAATTTCTATTGTCACTATTCGGGTTGTATTGTCACTTTCACTGAATTTGGCACTTTGTAATACTTCTTTCACATCACTAAAGTCCACGTTTCTTAAATCGATTTTCTCCGTCCTTGTCTGTATGTCCTGTTGTAGTTCTGGCATCTCAATCAACGGTAGCTTGAAACTGGAAATTGTGGTGTTTGTGGTGGCGCCAACGATTGTTTCTCCTATTTGCGTCTCGCATTGTTGACCTGGTGTTACTATATAGGTTCCAATTATGTTGTATTTGCGGATTTCTTCGTTACAGTTTTCAGTAATGATCAGGTTCTCCTCTGTATAAACCAGCCATTGACTATCAGTTATTTTCTGTACCTTGGTTTTTTCTATCTTGATACGATTCTTTATACAGCCACTGTAGTTGTTTTTTATCAGCATGATTTGTTCGATACAGGTCTCAACTGGATACTGAGCTAAATTGTTTTCGGTACAAAGAAATCTGCCGTTTTCAATTTCGGAACATGATCTCGCCACGGGCATGTATTTCGATCGATTCACCAATAAGTAGGGATATTTGGGAATAATGGTAAAAGTATCTGTGGAATGGGAGATAGGAATGGGAATAACCTTGTAATAATTGTATGTTTCATTGTCTATTAGAGGGACTTCTAACACAAAGACTAACTTATTATTATTTAAATATGATTTAACTATGATATTACGTTCTAGTTTTATTAAATTATATTTAGTAACTGTATAAATTGTCCTAGCATGTTTACTAATTGTTTCTAAAGTATTGTATAGTTCTGTGCTGTTTATAATGGACTGGTGCAAAACATTTAGTTTGCTTAAGGCGATTGCAGACTCAATTTCTTGTATGTTCTCATAACAAGTTCGAAAGTTGCTCAGAATTTGATACATAGTATTTACAATTCGTAATAATTTGTTAAATTTGGATTCATTTTCAGCAAGTCTTACTATATCATTAGTATGTGAGCCTAAGTTTTTTTTATATTTGAATTTATGATTTCTGAGTCGTTTACTAACTTATCGAAAGCTTTTTGCATTGATGAAACTTTCCGTTCGACTACATATTCTTTATTTTGGAGTAATAGGATTTCTTTATTATATTTAGTTGCATCGTCTTCATCTAAATTGCCAGTTATAGTTTTTATAACTGATCCTAGTGGGCTAAACAAGGCTCGTTTGTTTCTATAATTAAAAGGTAAAATTTGAGAGAATTTATCTTTAGTGAGTTTAACTAAATACTCTATTTGCTTTTCTATCCCCAAAGTTTCATTATTAAATTTATTTTCTAAAATTTTCACTTATCTATTTGTAAACTTAAGGATTCTAAGTCTAAAATCTTAAATATAGTCCAATAACTACTCTTCTTCACTGCTACTCCCATCTTCAACGAAGCTATCCCCGAATTCAGAGTGCAGTTCTGAAGGTCCAGCGTGAATCCTGACATCACTAGTACCAGAAGTACCAGGAATGACCTGTGGAGGACGTTTTATATTTTTTATCGCCACTCTAGTTGGTCTTTTATTTAATTCTACAGGTACTATATTATGTTCGATTTCTCCAGTGATTTTGGCTTTTTCATAGCGAGCTTTTTCTTTAGCTTTTCGGGTTCTAGTGTTTTTCATAAAAACATTGTCTCCTGCCTTAAGGACTGGTGTTTCTTCACCTCCTTTCTTATCTCTTACCTTCACTTTATCTGTTTCTAATTTGGCCGTTATGAATTCGTATAATACTTTAAGACATTTTGTCGTGTTAGACAGTAAAAAAAGGAAGAGGGACATAAACAATTTAATAATATAATAAATAGCAAATAAAAATAGAAGTATAAAAATGATGAATGAAGGTGAAGTACAAGTAAAAATATAAAAAAGGTAAAATATAAAAGTAAAGCTTCAGTGACGGCCTCGGCGGCGGAGGGCCGCGCAGAGGGCCCGGCGGCTGAAGGTGGGTGAAGAGGGCCGGCGCAGATGCCCGGCGGCTGAAGACAGGCGGTTGAGGGTCAGCGAAGAGGGCCGGCGCAGAGGCTCGGCGGCTGAAGCCCAGCGGCTGAGGGCCGGCGACAGCTGTAGGCAGGCGGTTGAGGGTCGCAGAAGAGTTGTAGAGGAGCGGGGCGGCCGAGAGGGCCGACAACAGCAGCGGAGATCCAAAGACTGCAGCGAAAAGCGGCTCCCGCGGCAGAGGTCCGGCTACAGCAGCGGCGCCGCCATCAGAGGCGGTGGCGCCGCCAACAGAGACAGTACCAGGCAGCAGAAATACAGCAGGACCGGCCCCTGCAACGGAGAGCCGGCAGCAGCACGATAGGAGGGTCCCCTCTCCGCGAGGGAGAGGGTAACCCTAGGAGGGCTCTGCAGAGATAAAGCACTCTATAAATATACTAGTAAACACATGTAAGCACCAGGCCGCGACTCAAGCTGAACCCAAAAAAAACTGTCAACGTTCTGCGAGGGCTTCCTAAGAAACCTCGCAGAACAGCATTCCACAAAATTTTGAATATTTGAATATTTAAAAGTAATATAAAATACCGTAAAGGAGTTCGGCATAACAAATCCGATAGAAAGATAGCGGGCAGTTAAGAATTTAGAAGAAAAAGGGTTGTCATAGAGACAATCAACAGCGTTGTCAAAAACTGTCATAACAATGAAAATATTATTGTAAATATGTAAATATAAGTTTAATATTAAATTGTAGCGTTGTGTTGTGTAGGAAAAATGAATACGATACAGCACAGGTACAACTTCTTACGCCTAGTTATCGCCAAGTCGCCGAAACTTAGGCTTGAAGTTGAGGACCGTGTCTGTAAGCAGAATAATGAGTCTTGGTGTAGTAAAATATTATCAGAACAGCGCCTCATAATACTGGAATGCGTATTATGACCTGCAGAAATGAATGATATATGAGTATGAAGAAGTAAGTATATGTAGGTTAATAAAATAACACTACAATTTTCTATGATCTAGTAGCAATTTCTGCGTTAAATTTTTTTCCCTATCGACATTAAATACATTTCCGGAGTCGGTATGCCCAAATACTATTTCAAAGGGTTTAAAATCTGTCGCTGAGTGTATGGTGTTGTTATATGCCATAATAGCATACGTCATGACGGAAGCTGCATCTAAATCACTTTTGTCATATTTTGCTAACCGGTAAATTTCGATAATAGTAGAGTGAAATCTCTCGACTATTGCCATAGAATTGGGATTGTTTGGAGTCCCTATGTGCAGTTCTATTTTGTATAAGCTCAACATTTCTTTAATTAATGTATTATTAAATTATGTGCCTGAATCGCAACTTATTTTACTCGGTAATCCGTATAAACTAAAGTATTTAATTAATGCTCTAACTATCTCTGGTGTACTCCTATTAGGTATATCTATTGCCTGTGCTAACTTGCTAAAAGAATCTACGATTGTTAAATAATATTTTCCTTCAATGTATAGTACATCCATAAAAGCTTCTTGGAATGGACTATTCTGTGTTTGGGTTAGCTGAATTTGGGGTTTAATGGGTTTCCTATCATATTTCATTTTTCTACATGCTTCGCAACTATTAAATAACTGTTGTGACTATTTCTTTCATATTTGGCCACCAATAATGTCTCTTAAGTTTCGCTAAAGTTTCCCTAATGCCTCTATGACAAGTTTTACCTTCATGGTACTTAATAATAGCTTCTTTCTGATCTTCCTCCGATTCTGTCAAATTGATTACTCTTTCTGTACATTCTGTTATTTTAACTGAGCCCCTTTTAAACAACTTAATAACCATGTTTGAAAACGATTTTCTAAAGGATGGATGTTCGAAATAAATATAATATTTATTTTTAGGCTCTATATATTCCTTTAAAAAGTCTTTTATTAATTTTTCGTTATTTGTTGGTAAATGGACTTCTAAGATCTTCTGTTTATTATTAGAAATGTCCTTTACTGTTAACTTATCTTTAAACCATGCGTGGACTAAAATTTGTCTAGCTTTAGTATCGACAGCTTCATTTAAAATAGGAATACCTTCATGTTCCCTATTTGAAACTGAATTGGCTGTGACGCCATCATCAGAATCCGAAAGTTCTATCATTTCTATGGGCGTTTTGTTGAACTGAAGCTCTTCATTTATAATTTTCTTTATTCGCTCATCCCTATCGCCTATGTTAACAAATATTGAGTCTAAATCATCGTCTATTGTATTGATTTTAATCCTAGATAAGGCATCTGCATTTGTATTTTGAGGTCCTTTCTTGTACTTAACTTTATAATCATATTCTTCTAAGCGTAGTCTCCAACGCGTGAGCTTACTGTTGGGTTCTTTTAAAGAGTACAGCCATGCCAATGGTCTATGGTCTGTAAAGATGGTAAATTTATTACCATATAGATATGGCCTAAAATGCTTAACTGCCCATATTATAGCCAAAAGCTCCTTTTCAATAGTACTATACTTTACTTCTGTATCGCTCAACGTTCTGCTAGCATACACTATTGGTTTGTCTGACCCTATTACTCCTGGTGATAGTACAGCCCCGATCGCATAGTTTGATGCGTCAGTAGTTAGAATAAAACTTTTACTGAAATCAGGATACTGTAATAAAGGTGCGTTTGTTAGGAGTTTTTTACATGTTTCAAAACATTCCCTATATTCATCGTTAATAGTTATTTTACGATCTTTCTTTAGACAGGCTGTTAAAGGTCTAGTTATTTTTCCGAAATCTTAAATGAATTTCCTATAATAACCAATGAGTCCTAAAAAGCTTTTTATTTGCGTCACTGTTTCTGGAATAGGATATCTTAGGATCGCATCAATTTTATCATTATTTGGCTTCAATCCTTCACTTGTAATAGTGTGTCCTAAATAAAGGACTTCCTTTCTAAGAAAGTGTGACTTATCTAGTTGTATTTTTAAATTTGTCGCCCGAAACCGATCGAAAACTGCTCTAAGTTTTTCTACATGTTGAGTTAGTGATTTAGAGAATATGATGACGTCATCGAGATAAACCAGGCAATGTAAGCCTTGGAGACCTCTTAGAACATTATCCATAGCTCTCTGAAATGTTGCCGGTGCTGTTTTCAAGCCGAACGGCATCCTGTTAAATTCATAATGCCCTGACGGTGTGCTGAATGCTGTTTTGGCCCTATCCTCTTCCTGGACCTCGATTTGATGGTACCCACTAGCTAAATCTAAAGTAGTGAAATATGTACTATTACCTAGCATATCAAATAAATCATTAATGTTGGGTAAAGGATATTTATCATCGGTAGTAATGTCATTAAGACGTCTATAGTCAACTACCATCCTCCATTTTTGTTGTCCCGATGCATCTAATTTTTTTGGCACTAAATGTATGGGAGCACTCCAGGGAGAGTGTGATTCCTGGATAATATTGTCCCTTAACATTTTATCTACCTGGTTTCTAATTTCTTTCGATTGAATCGGAGGTAACCTATGTGCTTTGATGTTTATAGGATCCTCATTCTTTGTTCTGATTCTATGTTTTACTTGATTAGTAAAGGTTAATGGAATATTTTCACAATAAAAAATGTCCTTATACTCATTGCATAGCCCTTCGATGGCTCTACGTTCTTCGGAATTCATGTGATCTACTTTAATTTTTTTTTAAATTCTCCGTTAGCATCCTATCTATTTCTATATTATTTTCTGTAAAATTAACGTTAACCGACTTGTTCTGTACATAAGGTTCAACTTTAAAAGGTCCTGTTACCACTAAGTCTCTGGATTTATTCGTATAATTTTGAATAACGGTTGATGCGTAACCTTCAACACACTTAACTAATGCTGAGGGCATTCGTATCCCTTCCGTAAATTGTTTATATTCCAATATAGCTTCCCCATTGAGTAAATTGACCGGTAATCTAACTCTTAATTCACTACGAGATGGTAAATTGTATACCTCTCTCATAGGTGGTGCGTATATTATTGGAATGTTCGTATTTTTTAAATGCAAAACTTGGCTTTCCATATTTATTTTTGCCTGTAACTGTTTAAGCAAGTTACTACCTATTAACCCATCGTACCTATCATCAACACTTTAAACATAAAATTTATGAAATTCCTTACTGCAAAACGTAGCTGGTAAAGGAATAATTGCCGTTTCGTTATGAACACTCGAAGCGTGAGTACTAACAACTTCGAATGGTTCATACTGCAAACGATCTTTAAAGTACTTTTTCGCGATAAATGGGCTTATAAAAGACCTAACACTACCTGTATCTATCATAAAGACAGCGTTTAATTCGGGTAAAACTATGTGCGGTAAATTTAGACGTTTATTGCAATTAATTTTTATTCGTTCTCTTGGATAGAGGCGGTTATACAAAAATTTTCCTGTCTGGATTCTTCAGGTGGATGTTCCTGAAATTCATTATTTAAATTCGGTTCATTATAACTATCATTATTAATGTAATTAACACGGCGTGAACTTGCAGTTCGCATAGTAACGTCAGTGTTCGAATTTGAACCCGGCGGAATTGCTTGTTCTGCAAAAGATGACGTTCGCGGTGCACGTGCCGTAGGCTGTTGGTTTTGTTGCGTTAGCGAAATTTGTGGCCTACTTAACTGTGACGACGGACTATCGTTATGTTCATGATTAATTCTACGATTAAAATTATTTTGATTATTATGTTGCCTGATATTTTTAATATGATGCGAATTGTTCGTCGTAGGTAAGCTACTCGAAGCGTTATTTGGTGCAGGTGCACTTGATACGTGCTGTGAATTATTTTTCGTGCTGTTAGACTCGGAAAAGTTGGGTTTATTGTACCTATTAGAGTTGCGATAATCGTTTGTTCTAGCACTATATACTGCTTGAAAGTTCTGTTCTTCTAAAACAATTTTCAATGCGTTCTCTAATGTCGAAACGTTGCGTAAACGAACTAACCTAACTAGGAACGGTGGTAAATTGAATAGAAATACATTCATCGCTCTATTATTATAAAAAAAAAAAAAAAAAAAAAATCAAAAATTTTATTTGCCAAAATACGGTATACAGGGTGTTAAAGTACATTTTTCCAGCGTATCCTGCCATATATGGCGTGCAAATTTATTGTTAAAATTACATTATCCTAATTCCATAAATTTATCTTCTAAATAGTCCTTAATTCTATAGTAATTCTTTGACAACAATAGTTTAAAAAGCATTTTCTTAAATAATGTCAAAGGTAATTCTTGTAAACTATTTGGTAATTTATTATAAATCATTATGGACATACAATATGCATTTCTCTTAAATAATTTTAATTTTATTCGTGGTAAACGAAGTCTGTCTTTATGTCGTGTTCGGCTATTTGGCCTGTCTTCCAAAGTTTCAAATAAATTGTAATTTCTTTTTACAAAGGTACATGTTTCAAAAATGTATAGACATGGTAAAGGTAGGATGTTTAATCTTTGAAACAGTGGCTTACAGCTGTCTAAAAAATGAGCTCCACAGATAGCTCGGATGCATTTTTTTTGGGATTTAAACACTCTATCAACCTCCACTGAGTTCCCCCAGATTATTAGACCGTATCGAAGTACGGACGATACATAGCCATGATACGCAAGCATTGCTGTATCATGATTAGTTGTTTGTCGAATCCTTTTTAACACATAAACATAACGATCAATTTTTACAACAACTTTATCAATATGTGCTTTCCAGTTGCAATTTTTGTCAACTGTTATACCTAAAAATACACAATTATCCACAGTAGTTAGTTTAGAGTCTTTGTATTGGATGTCTAGATTATTTATTATATTCGATTTGTATGTTTGAAATTGTATTATATTTGTTTTAGTAATATTAATTTTTAAGTTATTTTTTAATAGATAATTTGCTGCATTGTTCAGCGCTAGGACGGTATCCTTTTCCAAGTTTGTATTATTTTCACTCTTGATTATTAAAGTAGTGTCATCGGCGAATAATATGCAATCTTTGCCTACTGCTTCGGGCAGGTCGTTAATGTATAACAAAAAGAGAAGCGGGGATAAAATCCCTCCCTGTGGTGTGCCATAATTATTTTGTTTATATCCTGACCGAAACGTTTTTTGCTCTTGTTTACAGGTTTTAGTTATTTCCACGTATTGCACTCTTTCAGCAAGATAGCTTTTGAACCAGTCGTTGGCTTTCCCTCGGATTCCATAATGTGCAAGTTTCGTGAGTAGTGTTTTATGACAGACATAGTCAAAGGCTTTTGTCATGTCTAGAAATACACAGCTCATCTTTGATTTTTTATTTAGGCCTTCGGTTATATGTTTCATTAGCGAGAAACATGCTAAAGCCGTGGAGCTACCCTTCCTAAAACCGAATTGTTCTTTTTTAAGAATCTCATATTTCGTTAAAAAGTTCTCCACTTTAATACACATAACTTTTTCAAGTACTTTCGATAAAATGGGGGTTAGAGTTATTGGGCGGTAATTGCTCATGTTCGTTTTGTCACCTTTCTTATGTATAGGTTTTACAACCGACGTTTTTAAACGATTTGGGAATACTCCTTCTGTTAAGGAAAGATTTATAATGAAAGCTAAAGGTGATATTAGACTCTTCGCACATATTTTTAGCACTTTCGTGCTTAAGTCGTCATACCCAGTCGAGTTTGTGTTTCTTAAATTATGGATAATATTGTAAACATCGGATTCATCCACTGGTGTAAGAAAAATACTATTTGGATTTTGAGGGATTGTTATTTTAGTGTCCTGGATATTTTTATGAGTAGTTGTTGTGAAATTAGTTAGGGATACAAAATATTCATTAAATAAATTACAAATTTCGTTCGGGTTGTCATACTTTTTACCATTCATATTAATAATGTCAATTTCAGAATTATATGTCATATTATTTGTCTCTGTTTTGATCATGTTCCATGCTGCCTTACATGTATTTTTGGCTTTATTAATGTAGCGCATGCTATTAATCTGCTGTGCATTATATATACATTTTTTTAATATTCGCGCGTAGTCGTCATATATTTTTTTATTTCGTTTTTTATTATGTTTCTGAATGTTATATTTAAGGTACAATGTCCGTTTTTTTGTGCAGCATCTTTTTATGCCTTTGGTTAGACCTCTATTTTTTATTGTTTTTAAAGTATTTTTGACTTTCACTATAGGGAAGCATAAATTGTAAAACAAGGTAATTGTATCGTGTAGTTTATCGAATGCGTCATTTGTATTTTGGGCTTCGTATACTTCAGAAAACGATAGGTTTGACATGCAGTTTTTAAATTTAAGCATATTTTCGTCACTGAGTTCTCGTATACTTTTAAACCAGAAGTTGTGCATGTCTTTAACTTGATAATCAGTAACTAAGTTAACCGTTATTGTTTGTGCAGTTTCATGGTCTGAAAGCGCTAGATAGTGAAGTCCAGGTTTACCGTCATGTATGTTACTTACAATTAAGTCCAAGCATGAGGTTTTTCTCGTAGGTAATTTTATGTGGTTTTTTAGATAGTTATTATTGAGAATAGAAATTAGATCCTTAGACGTCTTGTTTGTTTTCAGTATGTCTATATTCCAGTCGCCACATATGATAACTTTTTTACTTTTTTTGCTACACAATTTACTGGTTAGTTGTTCCAGATTGTTCAAGAATATCGATGTATCACGTGTAGGTGTTCTATATATACATACCACTATTAGATTAAATTTAATAATTTCAATAGCACAGTATTCGAATTGAAGGGGGATAGGCTGGGTGAGATTTTTAATTTCTCTGAATTGTAAGTTATTTTTCAATAAGATACATGAGCCGCCCCGGCGTTGGTTTGCTCGAGAAAAGAAGGATACCAGCTTATAATTATTAATCCTAAGGTTAGATTCACAACCGCTTTTAAGAAACGTTTCTGTTAAACATATAATATCTACGGAACCAAGTTCCTTTTGTAAGTTCGCGATGGCTACCTCGATGAACTCCTGTTTGTTAAGTACACCAGCAATATTTTGATGAATTAAGGTGAGAGCCGTTTTATTGTTTTCGTTTGAGAAAAAACCCAGTTTCTTTGGTATTTTTGTGTTGCTTTATTTTGTCAAAGAAGGCAGTAATCTTGGTTTGTGTATGTTTTCGCGGTGCCGTATGTGTATTTACTTTGTTCTGGATATCGTGCTTCTTTTTAAATTGATTTAGTATTTCCACTTGGTATTTCTTGTAATCAATTCTAGTGTTCAATTTTAAACATAAATGTGCCAGATATTTCTGGTGATAATTTTTCGTGAAAGTATTGCTGATATCGTGTTGAAATTCAGAATTGTGTATTTTTACGTATTTACAATTTCTGTAGTTTTGTAGAATTAGCTCAAGATTGTAATTGATCGCTGTTTCGTTCAGGTAAGGGTTATATTGAACGTTAGTAATGTATACAGTATTATTACGCAGTTTATATAGTGTGTTACATAATTCCGTCATCAGAGAGTAAGGGTTTTTATCATTGGACCCTATCACTAAAATTATAATGTCATCCTTGGTCAATGTCTTTGAGAGGTCGTCGTTGCAGCTATTTAAAATTTGCGCACTTGTTGCATGGGGCTTGATGAAAGAAGTAATTTTATAGATGTCGTTCCATTTGTCTGATCTAGTACGAGTCATAATTTTATTTAGTCCCTGGGCCTGCTGGTCACCGAAGATTATAATATTATGTTTGTCATTCTCTTTTTGTATGTCAATTAAACCTCTATGGGCAATATCTTCCGTGATGTTGCGGTGGGATTTTCGTTGGTCCATCGAATATAACCTTTTAAGATCGTCTTTCTTGCTCTTTTGGCAAAGTTCTGGTTGAGCGGGCTGTATTGCGTCAAAACTAGATGTTGAGCCGGCTGTACTAAAAGAGATGTTCCTAGCATCACTTGACGCCTGTATTGTTGAGGCATTGTCTGATTGGTGAGTCCTTGAAGGCGGAAGACTTAGCTTAGTCGGAGTAGAAATAAAGCTCGTTCTTAGCCTATTTCTATTGCGCGCTGACCTCGGCGAAAAGGTCTTAGTGTCTAATAGGTTCACCTTTTTATAAGTTTCAATTATTCTTTGATATTGACCTATATCCATTTTCAGTCTAAAATTTTCGCTATTTAGATTTTCGATTTCTAAGTGGGCGCCTTCTAATTCCATGCTTATAATAACTTGCAATATAGATTACTTGCTTTGCCTTTCGTAAAGAGTCGTCAGTTATGGTTTCTGCTATTTTAGCGAATAAAATGCTCCTCATATGTTGTATCCTATGACACAAATCTAAATAACTTTCGCCTTTGTTAATTTTACAGGATTCTAATTCCATTGCTAGACAGTCCTCAGTGCGTGGGTCGCCGAAATGTTGATTTAACAACTTTTTTAACTCATCCCACGAATCTATAGAGTCCCTTTCGCCTACCAAACTAGCTGCTTCGCCTGACAACCTACTCGTTATCACATGAAATAAATATTCGTTCTGTACTGCGCCCCCTCTGAATGTTGATAAAATATATTCACATTTTTTTATAAATAAGGGCAACGTCCTAGTATCACCATTAAATACTGGAATGATATTTACCAATTCCTGTGGGATTCGGTTTATACCTTCCATAGTGAAAGAAAAATAATGACGCTTTACAAAAAGAGAAAAGTAGAATGAATAACTATATATGCTAAAAAGTATCCCTAAATATAAACTACGGCTAATAATCTATGAAATGTTACTAAGGCGTTGTCCAATCCCTAATATTACATAGAACATAGATTAATACAAGGTTAGGATTCAAATGGAAGAGCTGAGAGGAAGGTGAAAAGATTTACTCACAATTCCGCAGCTATCTTCATGATCCTTGAATTACTGCTTGGCTGCTGGTCCTCCCGTAACTCGAAGTAGCTTCTTAATAGATTTGTTTGTTCGGCGATCTCTGCTAAACCGTAGAAACGGACGTCGGCTGCTTCCCGTAGATACTAATACGTGACGGCCTGACTACAGAGATCCTACCGGCTGCGCCAATTAAGTTAACGACTACGAAGGAGTTAAAAAATAACTTTTTTTCTATCCAGTAACAGCGTAACAGTAATTAATTAGTTCTACAAAATATTGATCTTATATACTAATCTTATTGTTAACTAAGCATCTAAGTTAGTGACGCATGTCCTAGATAACGTCTGCTGAATTATACTTAAAATGCTAAATAATATAAGTATTAGCTGATGAAGCTAATATTGGAGAGTTGGGGTTCCTTAACTCGCGCGTCTATTTTTTCTCACTGTATAAAAATAATGAAAAAAAAAATATTACTTACTTTTAATTTATTCTTCTTCTAGTGCCGGTGATACATATTGAGCTAACCATAGCTAAGCTACCTAATTAGCAACTTTGTCGTTTACCTATTTAGATTTTCTGTTCTGAGTGAATGCTAATGATAAACAAGAAAAGGAATGAATAAAAGGCATGAGCCTAACACGAGTGTCTTCTTCTTGAGAGTGCTAGTAGGGGTATATGTTGTTACACGAATCGATAGAATAAGAAAAGAGTTATACCTTAAGAAAACACCTGAAAGGGGCTAAAAAGTTGTATGTATACTAGTCAATTTGTTATCACAGTAGGTATGTGATACGGAGGAAAACTGAAAATATGAAGGAATCCTTGAGTACTACTTGGTTTTTTGAGAAGTTTGAAATATAATGGTTTAAAGCGCACCGACAACTAAAATTAATTTATTAAATAAGTACACCTACAGTATCACCTATAGTTTTAGTCCATCGCTACGATACTGTGCGGCAATATAATTCGATTTAAACAGAATACTGCCGGACTTATCATTATTTTAGGATATAATTAATGTTCTACATACTTGAGGTGGTGTTAATTTTTGTTTATTTCTTTAATGTATTTTGTTTATACATTCTTAAATGTTAGGCAAAACCATACATTGATTAAAACAATACATTCAACACTACAAAATATACAATGGCCAGCCTTATTGCTTATGCAATCTCTTCCAAGCAAACGTAGAATGTACAGAGATTTTCCTTAATAAATAATAAGTGGGAGGGACTGTCGTTGTTGAAAACATAATAACAAAGAAAATACAAAGTAAAGTAAATAAAGTTAACCGCCAGCACTTAGTACTACGTTCGTATTTATTTCCTTTCTTCGACTCATGACAACAGAAATATGTAGGAAGGAAATACGTACGCCCAAAGAAAACTATTGCGATCTAACCAGTGTTTAATTAATCCTAGACTCTGTGTTATCTTGTACCCCATTTCTGTCATATTTTGAAAGATATTTGCAAAATTTATTACAAACTACCCGAAGAAGCGCCATTTTGGATTGTCGCTTTTCAAAAACCTTACAAATATAGCCGTAATAAAATTGTGTTCCGAATATTTTTTTACTGGTAGTTGTTAAGTATTTAATACTGCATACTTTCCATGTAATAATTGTGTACCTTTAAGTCATAATTTGTAAGAAATCAACTAAATTAAGTCGCACCAATTATGAGAACTACGATTGAGACTGCGCGTGGAAAAATCAATATACCTAGGATCGACGTGGATGGACGGACGTGGATCCGATTCACAAACTTATAGTGATGAAAACAGGGATGAGTTAAGCGTCACTCTACAACGGTAGTTGTTACGTATCGACTGCTTGAAATTTTCGGATTCAAACTCCAAATGTTTATGGGCTCCTTGTAACTTACAACGTATTTGAGCCGACTTGACGGGACTTCGTGGGTTTGACGCAAGCGCGTAGCGCGTTGGGGAGAGGCTAGCTATGTGTAAACCACGTGGACGTAAAGTTGATGCATTACCTTCTATGAGGCTCAGTACCTTGCGAATATAAAAAAAAAACCTTTACACTACTACCATTTCAATAATTACAATACCGATTAATGAGCTGTACTCTAGGTAGTTTTCGTTAAATAAAATATAATCAATATTCCTAGCTATGTAAAAATATATAAACAAATAAATGATAATCAGTTTTATAAAATAATAGGAAAGAGTTGTGGGCATCTAAAATTCATCTGTATTACTGTCAAGTGTCGAGACAGAATATAATTAGTATAGATAATAAAATCAAGTCGAATTGCATGTGACAGTTATTTATAGTCACGCCTCCATCCATAGCCACACCCAAGTGCTTTAAAAAGGATGGACTGCTGTGAGAGAGTGATAACGCAGCGTGTATTTGGCGCGAAACGGCTACCACGAACTCCTTGTAAATCTATGTTCCTAGTTATTCACCTGTTCGTGAAATGACAACCCTGCGCTTTTCTATCGCGTTTACTTCATGCTGAGAGAGGGTATTATTTCATTAGGTAGTTTAAGGCAAATTGATATTGATGCCATTGTGCACAATCCCACAGCGAACTTCTTGCTTATGCATGCCCCTGGTTAATAATCAGACCAATAAATTCAGTATCTAACCGAAATTCGAGTTCTGGGGCCCTAGCCAAAGTAACATCGCTTCGCAGCGAAGCGAAGTCGAATACCAAACCAACCAATGGCGGGTACGATTGATCACGTGATTTATCGCGTCGCGTGGTCAATCGTTCCCGCCATTGGTTGGTTTGGTATTCGATTTCGTTTCGTTGTGAAGCGATGTTACTTTGGCTAGGGCCCCTGTTTATCCAACGTGGAGGTGGTAAATTTGCGGAGTGATTGTGTGCGATATCGTTTGCATTATACGCTGACTTTCTGACACTTTATGATTATTTCTATTATGCTGTGAATATGCTTCAACCCTTGGCTCTGATGAGATTAGGCGAGCTGGTAGGAAAGGTCTCGTCTTCAGTCGTACACGTTGTTTGTTACCAACAGGCCCTACTGCAGACGCACGATTTCAACCACAACAACTAGTACTGAGTTATCCGGGACATCTATCATCAGCTACAATGATCAGCTTCAATCGACCTCTTCCACGCGCCCCAATCAGTCATTAGTCGCCAAACATGGCGACTAAAAATCGCGTCTAAACTGTCTATGGAGTATCTTTATTTGACAGGATTGAACTAAAATGTTATCTGCTATCCTTTTCTTAATGAAATGGAAAGAAAAAAAAGCACTTAACTTAAAATTAGTTTAGGGTGTAAACAAGAGAATAGGCGCCAGTAACTACAGTAAAAGTGAAAGTTTCATATACATTCATGTTTGTACTCAGTTTCACGTTCACTTTTTACAGTCACGTTTGATACACCATAACGTCTAATGACGGTGTTTGGTAATGAATAAAAATATAACTAATAAGTTATCAAAAATATTATCCTTAGTAACGAAATCTTAATAATTTTTTTTTTCAAATTAATTCTGCTGCCAACCAACAATGGGGAAGGAAGAAAACGCAAAGCTATTTGCAGATGTCGCTGATTGCGTTTGACTCATAACAATATTAGCTGTCAGTCGTATCACGTTTTATGTTGAGTTTTTTATTGTGTTTGACGAGTTTTTTTTAGGTAAAGCAGAGCAATGTATGTGTGTGTGTATTGTACATGGACTGTTTCAAGTTAAAAAAGGAGTTAAAAGTCTAGAGGAGCTTCAGTAAAAGGACGAAAAGCTGATCTAATTACCAGGCAAATAACAATGCCCAGACTTTAAACTAAATGCAGACTTATTAGTGTTATAAGTTACATTAATTTTGTATTAGGTTTAATGTTTCTTTAGTTATATTTAAGTAAATATTAATGTACTTATTATTGCCATATTTTGAAAGTTTCAACCCTATTAACCTAAAATTATTATCCAGACTTGAATCGTATGACCGAAATTTTAACTTCGAGGTTCATCAAGAACAAGAAATTCAAGAGGAAAATATTGATTTACCGCCCCCAGAAAGCTATAGAGACATCAACATAACCTTTACTGAAATCTATTGATACATACATATATTCTGTTCTAAATTGAAATGCATATCTTTAGGGAAAGAGTGATTTCCATTATTATTGCAAGGAATTGCTACACAACGCGGCATATTTTTAAAATTTTTATAAACAACGTAAATTCGTACAAATTACTATGGGTTTTGACCAGTTTATTTGGGTCAAACGATATCAGCGCCTCTAGTGGCGAGATTTGTCAGTTTTCTTCCCCATTAACATTAGTTATATAGAAGTGTAAAGTAAGCCAAATGAAGGAAACGCTTACAATTTAGTCTATAGTTCAAATGAGTTTCATTAAAGGTATTATAAGGTATTAATATATGTAGTATAACATAAAACAAGAAGACAAAAAAACTACTACTTATAAAAACTAGAGCTGTGGCTCTCTGTATGGCACTTGGTATTCAAGCAACTTAATCATTAAACATTAGGTATGTACCTTATTACACCTTCAGTAAGTACTATTACCTATTTTATGAAGAGAAAATAAGAAGTTTTCATATTTACTTAAAATAAATCTATAAGAGTTAAATTTAAATCAATGCCATCTTTCTAACATGATGTAAATGTTATGGTGCCCTTGGTCGTCAAAAGGGTTTCTAGTTCCACGTCTGTCCGCAAATTCAACCTTTATTTTGAAGGGCGTCGGGCGCTGCTGTCGCCTAATGCACTCAGAGGGATGATACAGGACGCAAATTGGATTGTCACTTGCAGTGGCACATTAGCTCAGCTGGATGGAATAGAGCATCGCGTTTGAAACGCGAAGGTCGTAGGTTCGAGTCCTACATGTGCCTCTTTTTTGAATTTCGGATATTTTGCGATCTTATTGCAAAAAAATACTTAAGGATTAGTTTTTAAGGTTCGTACCAGGATTAAAATGTGTCCTGATTAGAAAACAAAGACTATTTGAGAATTTGTTTGTACCAAAGAAGGTCCACGGTACAAATAATATCCACAAATAACTAAAAACAATAGTACTTTTTCATTCGTTCGTACAGGTAGTCTTTAAATAAACGTTCCGATTTTCTAAATATTAATATTATTACAATACTTCAAATGAGTAAAATAATTATTTATCAATCCATACTAATACACACATCAAAAGTGTCTAGGGATCAAGCATTTTTATGCGGATTTCTTGAGATTGAGATGTGGCTTTGTAATAAATTTATGATTTTATAAATTTATATGGATCCTTTTTGGTGCATTTCATAATTTGAATCAGGAACTGTGAATCAAATTCGAGTAAAAGATGAAAATCAGCTGTCAATATTTTCCCTATAAAAACATACAACGCATTGAAGACATTATTAGTGCTACTGTTTCCCTACTACTGATTAAAACCAACGTTATTATGGAGCGGCGACGTCATTTAAGCAGGGAAGAAATGCTCAGAGCCGTGGGAATGATAGAAGCTGGTTCCCGGCAACGTACTGTGGCTTTAGCTCTGAATACAAGTCAGAGTGTTATCAGTCGACTTTGGACACGTTACCGAAGCACTGGTACCGTGGCTGAGCGCCATGGAGGACGGTATCGCTGCACCACACGGAGACAAGACCGATACATTCAAATCTTAACTCGAAGAGCTCCAACAATAACCGCCATGATGTTAGCCGTGAGGCTTCATCACTCTTCAGGGAACTTAATTAGCGACCAAACAGTCAGAAACCGCTTGCATGAAGTGAACCTTCATTCCCGAAGACCGCTACGGGTACCACCTATAGCAATGCACAATCGTAGGATTCGATATCAATGGGCTCTTGAACACAGAAATTGGGCAGAAGAACAATGGCGTTTCGTGTGCTTTTCTGATGAGTCTCGTTTTGGTATGAGACCGGATACAAGACGTATACGACACTGGAGAACCCCTGGACGCCAACAGCGATTAAAATCCTGCCAGGAAGTCCATCCTTATAGTGGTGGAACCATCATGGTATGGGCGGGTATTTGGATTGGCGGAAGAACTGAGTTGATTTGGATCAGAGGCAACCTCAACGCTCAAATTTATGCTGAAACGATTGTATCAGACGTCATCGTTCCTCTACAAGTGCAAATCGGTCCCTTATTTCAGTTAATGTATGATAACGCACGACCGCACACCGCAAGAGTTGTAAGACAGACTCTCGCCGCAGCTAACATCAATGTCCTGCCCTGGCCTGCTCAGTCGCCAGACTTGAACCCGATTGAGCATGCATGGGATATGCTACAGAGAAGAGCTCTGCCGAATATGGAGGGTATCCAGTCGCAAGAAGACCTTTTTTTGTTGTTGCAACGAACATGGGCGGCCATTCCACAGCGTGATTTGGATGAACTCATTTTGAGTATGCCAAACCGATGTTCTTGTGTTGTTAGTGTTCGCGGTAGAAACACGGATTATTAATTGTTTAAGTTACCCAATAAAATTTTAGAGAAAACTGTTATTTCAGTCTTTTTTTCGAACTTTTGTGTTAGTGGTTCAAATGTCAAATATCCCTTTATTAGGAAAATGGCAAATTTCTTTATTAATGCAAAGGTGACTTGGTTTATCGTTACTGTGACAAACGAAAACACTTTATTTGATGAATCCTTAAAGAAAATTTTAATTAATATCAATCAGGAGAAAAGTTATTGCAAAAATATATGTTGATCCCTAGACACTTTTGATGTGTGTATATTAAATGGGAAAGGGTGTGCCTGTTTGTTTGGTCGTCTTTTACGGCAAAACGAAGCGACGAATAGACGTAATTTTTAAGTGGCAACAGTTGAAGGGATTGAGAGTAACGTAGACTACTTTTAATCTATTTTTAACCCCCACTTTTTTTAAATAGGGACCACCCCCCCCCCCCCCTGAAAGAGAAATCAAAATCAAAAAAATCAAAATCAAAATTGCCTGGGAAGTATGTAGAGTTAATTCGTGCTATGTACAGTCGATCTCGTACCTACGTCCGGTCGGCTGCTGGCAATACCGACGAGTTCAGTGTGGCGGTAGGCTTGCACCAGGGATCGGCTTTAAGTCCGTACCTCTTCCTGTTGATTATGGACGCTCTTACGTCGGACATCCAGGAGGAGGCACCCTGGTGCATGCTGTTCGCCGATGACATTGTTCTCGTCGGTGAAGATGGACCTGAGATCCAGAGCAGATTGGAGAAATGGCAACAGAAGCTGGAGAATGTTGGCTTGAAAATCAGCAGAACCAAAACCGAATATATGTTCTGCGATTTCGGCGGTCTCTCCACTTCTGGAGCCATAGCGCTTGATGGCGCACTCCTACCAATCTGCTCCGACTTTCGGTATCTCGGTTCACTCGTGCAAAGCGATGGCGAAATAGATCGGACGGTTAAGCACAGAATTAACACTGGGTGGATGAAATGGCGGCAGGTCACGGGAACAATCTGCGACTCCCGCATTCCCCTTAAACTTAAGGGGAAAATATATAAAACCATGATCCGACCTGCTGTCTTGTATGGATCAGAATGTTGGGCTACGAAAGGGATGAATGAAAGGCAATTGCATGCAGCCGAGATGAGAATGCTAAGAGGGATGTGTGGTGTTACACGAATGGATAGAATAAGAAATGAGTACATAAGAGGAAGTCTGAAAGTGGCACCGGTAGCTGAAAAGTTGTGTGGAAATCGGTTGTCATGGTACGGGCATGTGTTACGGAGAACTGAGGAGAATGTCGTGAGGAGAGTCTTAATTATGAATATTGATGGCTATAAGAGAAGGGGAAGACCAAAGAAACGATGGATGGAATGTGTGAAAGATGATATGGCTAAGAAGGGAGTGACTGCCGAGATGGCTTCTGATAGGGATGCATGGAAGAAAAAGACATGTTGCGCCGACCCCAAATAAATTGGGATAAGGGCAGGAGAATGATGACTTTTTTTAAATAGGGAGTGGAAATTTGTATGGAGTATCCCGCAATTTTCAAAGTAGAAACCAAAAAATTGTATGTGGACCATTTGGGACTAACAAAAAATACGAGTAAATTTGTTTTTGGAAATCCACCGAAAATTGACTAGAAAAAAGTTATTGGTCGGCGTTTGGTGGACTAGTGCCGGTGCGGTGCACTACAGCTTCTTTAAATCTGGGCAGACTATTACTGCAGATCTCTACTGTGAGCAGCTCTACATAATGATGGATAAACTAGCCGATTAACAACCGAGACCGGTAAATCGCACAAGGCCACTGCTGCTTCAGGACAACGCGAGACCACACACTGCACAACAGACTGCTACCAAATTAGAGGAGCTTCAATTGGAATGTTTAAGACATCTACCGTACTCCCCGGACCTTGCTCCAATAGACTACCATTTTTCCAGAAATTTGGCTAACTTTTTGCAAGGGAAATAATTCAACTGCGATGAGGCAGTCCAAACCACCTTCAAAGATTTTATTGATTCCTGTCCTAATATTTTTTTTTTGGAAAAGGCATAACCTAACTACCTATGACATGGCAGAAGTGTATAGATAGCAATGGATCATACTTTGATTAAATGAATATATTATATTAAGAAAATAAACGACTTTTATTCCTCCCATACAAAACGCCAATTTCATATGTAAGGACCTAATATTTTTTATGGTATCACCATTGTGTGGAACACCCTGAGGACACGGCGGAGCATACGGTGGAGGTCTGCCCGGCTTGGGTAGAGCACCGCTGTGTCCTCGTAGCGGCGATCGGCGGTGATCTCTCGCGTCCGACCCTGGTCCAAGCCATGGTCCGGAGCCAAAGTGTATGGCAGGCCGTCACCTCCTTCTGCGAAGTGATGCAGTGATGCTGGCAAAGGAGGAGGCGGAGCGCGTGAGGCAATGGGAATCCCGGCGCCCTCACTCCACTAGCCGCCGCAGGAGACGCCCAGGTCGGGAGACAACACCTAACTCCCAGCCACCATGGGCGCGGGCCTGCGGGCGGTGGGCAGTGGGCAGCTCGACGTTCGGTAAAGACCAAGCCCGAGTCGATGGCGCGTCTTGTTTCACGCCCCTCAAAGAGATGTCAGCACATCGTGACGGGGTCCACGAAGACCGATGCCTCCTGGGCCAGGGTTGCGGGTTGGTTAAACGAGAAACCGTGGCCCTGGCCGTCGCACAGGCAAGTGAAGAAACACGGGTGAGTTTTAGTCAGTAAAAGTCTGACACGCCCTTCCGCTCGGCCCAGAGCGGGAGAAGTCATTTGATGATTTCCCATCCCAACAAAAAAAGGACCTAATATTTTTACGTATTATTATCCTTTAAAATTTTGACATTTGGTGAGATATCTTCTATAACTTCGTATGATCCTAAATAAATCTTATCTAATTTATCTCCTACTTGATTTTTAATTAATGCTCAATCTCCTTTCTTATATTTTATTGAATTAACAGTTTTGTCAAAAAATATTTTTTTTAATCTTTATATATATAATTCTGCTGTACGTGTGTATGTCATTGAACTCCTCCTAAACGGCTTGACCGATTGTAATGAATTTTTCTGTATGCGTTTGAGTGGCGACCTGTATAGTTTGGATTCACAAATCAGCCCGGCAGATGGCGCTGATCGCTTGAAGAAGCATGTGATCTCGGAAACGGCCCTAACGATTTCGCTGAAATTTAATATGTGGGGGTTTTCGGGGACGAGAAATTGATCTAGCTCAGTTTTATGTCTGGGGAAGCGCATATTTTCGAGTTTTCTCTTTCGCAATATTTCACGCATAATATGGGCGCTAATTTCGCGCGTCTTGACATAGCGGCTGTAGCGTAGGCGAGAGGGGTATGGTCTACTCGCGATGGCTGGTGTTCCTCGGTTCAAACCCGGGCAACCACAAGTTCTTTTTTTTGTTTTAGACAAGTTTATAGTTCTTTTTTTAATTTTTGTAGTTACTTAAAAAGAAAATTGTACATAAGAACTAAATGGGGAAAAAATAAAAAAAAATATTTTCATTTTTTTAATTAACTAAAATTGTACTTATGAACTAAAAGAGAAAAAAATAAATAGAAATAAATAAATATTTAAGATTTTTTATTTAACTTTAAGAGACTGAAACAAGAGCTCTAGGGGTAGAGAGAGGTATGATATCTTTGTTACAAATGTAGATTACAATGCTTTCCATAGGTATATTCCTAAATCTGCTGTACCTGTGTACGTCACTGAATTCCTCCTAAAGGGCTGGTCCGATTTGATTGAAGTCTATGTATATAAATGAAAGTTGTGTTAGTTACTCTATTTATAACTCAAGAACCGCTTAACCAGTATGGCTCAAAATTGGTAGGGAGGTAGATAAGAACTGGGAGAAGGACATATCACATAGGATACTTTTTATCCCGTTCCCGTTGTTCCCGTCGTTCCCGTGTGACGTGAAATGGAATAACAAAACAACTCAGTCAAAATATAAGTTAGCAGTTCATTTGTTAAAAATGGTACAAACACACTGCTGCACTACTCAGCATATTAAAAAAAATCTTACCGGTTGAATGACGATGCATTCATTTAAAGCAAGGAATATAAATACTCTCTGCCGGTTAATTTTTTTAATAAAAGCCCCAAAGCAAACTTCAACTTCAAAATTTCTAATATTGTATTGCTGTGCCACTTTACACATTTACCACTTTACTACATACTATAAAACAAAGTTACTTTCTCTTCCCCTATGTCCCTTTGTATGATTAAATCTTTAAAACTACGAAACAGATTTTGATGAGGTTTCTTTTAATAGATAGAGTAATTAAAAAGAAACGTTTATGTGTATAATAACATCCATTAAATTGTGTCCATATCCAATCTATAAAATCCCAGTACAGCGGACAGAGCTCCGGCGGGATCTCATGGCGACATGGAAAGTGTGATTGTTGCAATCCAGCACAGAGCACGCCACAATAGCGGCGGTAAGTCCTCTCTTTGAGGAGTAGCTAGAGAGGCGCCACGGCGTCCTCACCTTCCGACTGACGTAGGTCCTCACCGGACACGGCTGTTTCGGGAGGTTCCTGTTCCGTATAAGGCGGGAGGAAACGCCAGGGTGACCACTGTGTGCATCGCCCTGAGGACACGGTTGAGCATATGGTAGAGGTCTGCCCGGCTTGGGTAGAGCACAGCCGTGTCCTCGTGGCGGCGATCGGCGGCGATCTCTCGCCTCCGACCCTGGTCCGGGCCATAGTCCGGAGCAAGAGTGCATGATGGCAAGCTTTCACCTCCTTCGTGAAGCAGTGATGCTGGCAAAGGAGGAGGCGTAGCGCGTGAGGGAGCGAAAATCCCACTACTCTCACGCCTCAAACCGCCGCAGGAAGCGCCCTGGTCGGGTGGCAACATCGGACTCCCGACCACCGTAGGCGCGGGCTTACGGGCGGCGAGCGATAGGCAGCTCGCCTCCTGGTAAGAACCAGGCCCGAGTTGACGGCGCGTTGTGTTTCACACGCGCCTCAAAGAGATGTCAGCACACCTTGACGGGGTCTACGAGGACTGGTCCACAGGGTTGCGGGTTGGTTAAAAAAGAAACCATGGCACTGGCCGTTGCACAGGCAAGTGAAGGAACACGGGTGGGTTTTAGTCTAGGTAAAAATCTGACACGCCCTTCCGCTCCGCCCAGAGCGGGAGAAGTCATTTGATGATTTCCCATCCAAAACAAAAAAAAAAGAACTGAAGAAGAGCAAAAAATTGCACTTGAAGAGCGCAGCCTTAGTATGGCTCGACTTCGTGCTTCTCACTCACCAGAGCAAAGGGAGGCAGCCCATGAAACGGCTCAGTTGGCAATGCGAAATCGTCGAGCAAACCTCAGAGATCAAGCGCTAGATAATAATTTACGAAGCACAAGAAGAAATTCATCAAATACTGATTTGAATCGGGCAGCGTTTCTATACGCATATAATATAGCGCAATGACGTTCGCATTGGGCTAATGGATGTTGTTTCCGAGTATTCCATCATCATCGCAGCGTTAATCCCAGTCGCATCCGAAGCCTTTTCAGCTTTGGAGTCTGGGGTCCGCTTTACCAGTCCAACTGCTGATATGGCTAAACTTCGACATTTTCCGTGAAGCGACTGCCGTCTGACCTCCACAACCCGAAGGCGACATCGAAGCATTGCAGTTAGACCAATTGTGGGACTTTTGAGGGCTCCAACAACCCGTAACGACTGCCACTAGATGTTCGTATGGCAACCGGGACCAACGGCTTAACGTGCTTTCCGAGGCACGACCAGACCAGAGTATTGTAGCACATTAAAGATTTCCGGAGAACCGCCAGGTTTGGCTCCCAAATAAAGAATCATTGAATAATAATATTTATTTATTTAAAATTATCCTAATTTAAAAAGTAGTCATGTGATATTGCCTTTAAGGCGGAACGAAGTTCGCCGGGTCAGCTAGTTTCTTATAAAATAACAAATTGTTTCTTGCTGCAGCTTGTGCTCTTTGAAGTCTATACTTTAGTTCCAAAGGGTAAGGGTAAACTGTTTACAGACACTACCCCGTCGTTTAAGTAACATGATAATTGTAATTTTAATTCTGCTATCCACTGTCTACCCATTAATAATGTTTTTTTCACCTCTGATTACAAATATGTCTAACTTTTTACTTTCGTCTCTATACCTTACTTTTGGTTTTATGGACCCAATAGGATTTACCATTTCTCCCCTATAGTATCTATATATATATATATATATATATATCTGTATAGTATCAGAGAGAAGGAAAACTCGAAACAAAACCCTCTACCAACCCGTCTGACCAGCGTGGTAGTAGTAGGCCATTACCCTTCATGACAGGCATGACAAAGCGATGGCCCCCAGTTCCCGGCGGCCTTGATATCCCTGGCCAAGGTGGCGGCCATGGTAATGTCAGGGCAGGGGGTGCTAGGAATCCCCGGGTTAAGGCAGGCCGCCAAACCCAAGACCAACTGACCCTGGCAACGTATAACGGACGCACGCTGCGGCTCGATGCCCACCTCGAGCAGTTAGAGGAGGAACTGAAGTACATAAGATGGCATATCTTGGGATTGTCCGAAATCCGAAGAGAGGGGCAGGATACGGTCACATCGGACTCAGGCCATCTTATGTATTTCAGGGAGGGAGACCAGCCATCACAGGGAGGTATAGGATTTCTGGTCAACAAATCTATCTGTGACAACGTTGTCGATATCTCGAGTGTGTCGACGAGGGTAGCGAACCTTGTGCTGAACCAAAAGGTATACCCTGAAGGTGATACAAGTGTACGCACCAACGTCGACACACTCGGATGAGGAAGCAGAAGATATGTATGTGGACATATCCAACCTTGCACAACACCACAAAGGCCCACTTCAACGTTGTCATGGGAGATTTCAACGCTAAAGTGGGAGTACAGACTTGCGGCGAATCGGTAGTAGGATCACATGGTTTCGGTATCAGAAATCATAGGGGGCATCATAGGGGGCAAATGCTCGTTGACTTTCTTGAAAAAGAGGGTCTTTTCTTGATGGCCTTTCTTCGAGAAACGGCCCCAGCAAAAGTAGACGTGGCAGAGCCCCGACGCTATGACGAAAAATGAGATCGACTTCATCATGACGGACAAAAGGTGGATATTCAGAGATGTCACTGTGATCAACAGGTTTAAAACCGGAAGTGATCACCGATTAGTTCGAGGCACTCGGAATATCAACTTGAAGCTTGAACCTCTCCGTCTGATGAGGTCCACGCTCCAACCCAACCTGAACTGAACCATTGCTCGATCTGAAGCTTTCCAGCTAAAACTGGAGAACCGATTCGCAGCCTTGGAAACCACAGTCGACGTTGACATTGACCGGGACCTCGATCGGGTAGTTGGAATCTTGCAAGAAGAAGGCGCCAATTTCTGCGGGATGAAACGAACTGGCAGAGGGTCTAAACTTTCGCAAGAGACTCTCCGGCTTATGAAGGATCGACGAGAAAACCCACCTTCAACCTCGTCAGAACTCAGGGCCCTCAATAAGAACATCTCAAAAGCGGTAAGGCGAGACCTCCGGAGCTTCAACACACGCTCCATAGAGGAAGCGATAGCGCTAAACCGGGGGTCGAAAGTCTTCGTAGAAAAGCTTGGGAGGAGCCATCTGACGAAGCTGACGACATCGGATGGGAGAGTCGTTACTTTGAAGCCGGAGGTACTTGCGGGGGTTGAAACCTTCTATAGTCAGCTGTATACCTCGCAAGCGCCTAAACCAGTTCCCCGCACTGAAGATTCCAGAGCCATTCTCACACGGCACTACACCTAAGACCACCCTGAGATCAGCCTAGCCGAGATCGTGGTAGCTCTTGGACAGCTTAAAAATGGGAGGGCCCCGGGAGAAGACGGGATTACCTCGGAGCTCTTGAAAGCTGCAGGTACGCCTGTGCTAAAAGAGCTTCAGCGTATATTTGTATATTTAATTCTGCTCTTTTTTCGGGGAGAACTCCTAAGGCATGGAACAGAAGCGTAGTGGTTCTGTTTTTCAAGAAAGGTGATAAAACCTTACTGAAGAACTATAGACCCATTTCGCTTTTAAGCGATGTCTACAAGCTGTTTTCCAGCCGCCTGAGCAGGCCGGGTTTCGAGGAGGATTTAGTACCATAGACCACATACACACAGTGAGGCAGATTATACAGAAGACCGAAGAGTATAATCAGCCACTGTGTCTAGCATTTGTGGACTATGAGAAGGCCTTTGACTTCATCGAGACCTGGTCTGTTCTTGAATCTTTGCAGCGATGCCAAGTCGATTGGCGATATATCCAAGTGATGAGGTGTCTCTACGACGCCGCCACAGTGTCCGTCCAAGTCCAGAACCAGCAGACTAGACATATCCCTCTTAAGCGAGGAGTGAGACAAGAGGACGTTATTTCCCCCAAATTGTTCTCCAATGCCCTCGAGGATAATTATGTTTAAGACGCTGGATTGGCAGGGTCGGCGCATTAACATCAATGGCGAGTACATCTCACGAGCTCGAGAGGTGGAACGAATGCCGGCTTTCCCGACGCACCTGTCTCCGGATGAACTTAGATAAGACCAAAATTATGTTCAATGAACGGGTCACTCCGGGACCGGTTGCCGTAAACGGAATGCCGCTCGAAGTTGTTTCAGAATATGTGTACCTCGGGCAAACTTTGCAATTAGGGAAAAACAACTTCGAGAAGGAGGCAAATAGAAGGATCCAGCTGGGATGGGCAGCGTTTGGTAAACTTCGTCGGATATTTTCGTCGCCCATACCCCAATGTTTGAAGACAAAAATCTTCAACCAGTGCGTCCTACCCGTCATGACCTACGGAGCCGAGACGTGGACACTAACGGTCAGACTAGTCCATAAGTTTAAAGTCGCTCAGCGAGCTATGGAGCGGGCTATATTGGGCGTCTCTCTGAAGGACCGCATCAGAAATGAGGTGATCCGACAGAGGACCTGAGTCACCGACATAGCTGAGAGGATTAGCAAGCTGAAGTAGCAATGGGCTTGTCACATATGCCGCAGGACCGACATCCGTTAGGGTAAACAAGTCCTCGAGTGGAGACCGCGTCTCGGCAAACGTAGCGTGGGACGCCCTTGGGCGAGATGGAGCGACGACATCAAAAAGGTGGCTGGTAGTGGCTGGCGGAGAGCTGCTTAGGATCGAGCTTGTTGGCGTGCCATGTAGGAGGCCTATGTCCAGCAGTGGACGAGTAGGGGCTGATGATGATAATGATAGTATCTTAGTGCGATATTACAATTATTATATTTAGCCGTAGGTAAATCGCTAAACAATCTTTTGTATGTTTCATAATTTATACATGATATCGCACTTCCCGAGTCGCATTCCATTTTAATTCGTAACTTTCGGCTCCCATCACCGTAATCAACGTTGGTACACGGAAATCGTCCTTGATGCCGTTGACAACGAAATAATTTTCAAGACGTTCCACCTACCTACAACTTCCAATCATCTGACTGCACTTTGAACTCCCCAGTTGTACCGATGCTCATCCTTACAGTTTTTTTTTTACAATCACCGCAACACAGAACACAACACGTAAGTTTTTTATAGTCCTCGTCGCCACTGGAACATTCGGGAATACCGGAATATACGGGGACCAAGGAATGAAACAGCTGATCTCTTGCATACATATCATCATCATCATCATCAAGCTTTTTTATCGTCCCACTGCTGGGCACAGGTCTCCTCTCATACAGAGAAGTATTGAGCGTAATCACCACGCTTGCTCAATGTGGGTTGGCGATTTCAGACTTATAAAGTCCAGGTTTCCTCAAGATGTTTTCCTTCACCTTCAGTCATTCACACATATATTGCGACTAAATTATTGTAGAACAAGAGCTACGAACATGTTGTGGGTATACCCTCATAACCTGATAACCTGATAAACACTTATAAACTAATATAAAGTAGGTACTTTATTCCTCATGCAGTAGCCGGTCCAACAGCCGCGCTACATCCCACACAACTCTCTAACCCTATTACTGTTACTTAAGGTAGTTAAGTTCCGTATATTGTTACACACATTATACTCGTATCAGTTCCGGTTCCGATGAGGAATGCAATGTCCTACCTACACTAGGAGATCATGAAATAGATGAGATTACAACAACGGCAAACTGTTCATGACAGCCTCGCGTCAATAGGTACTACATATGTATGTAAATTTTCTCTATCTAAATCGTATGTATGTTAATATATAGTAAATATTTAGTGTCTCGAACTGGCCTTTACGCGAACAGACGTCGTTCTGTCCGGCCATAGCCCTAATGCGTTTCTCAGAGGGCTGTAGGCACATATAACAGACAGATCGATTTGAACGAAATTAACACGTTCGTTATAGTATTATATGGATAACATTTAGGATACTTAACGATAACGGTAGTTTTAACTCCTTATTATATTAGACTGATCTTCAACTGTCTGATAAGTTCAACCCTAATCCTATAAAATCAACCCCACCTACCTGGTACGTGTATTTTATCAGTTCCGGTTCCATGCAAACGGACCGCAATTTTTCGCACCTGTACTAGGCATACTAGGCAATCATAAAGATAAACGAGATAGTAATGTGCACATCACTAAAATATGATTTTTTCGAAAATATATTTATTTTCTACCTATTGTAGTTATAAATTGCATGTTCCCATAAACCTATACCCCGAATTTCCTAAGAAGATTTTAAAATTATTTTAGATCAGGTTTTTAAAATAAAGTACAGAAAGTGTTTAGGCACCCATAACATACTGCAACAAGCAAAGCACACATTGAAAACTCTTCTTATGTGTTGTCTCGAGCTTCTATCGTTACAAGCTAAGCTAAGCTCCACCCCATAATTTTTATGACATACGATACGATTTGCAGCGGGTTTGCATCCGATAAATCGTGACGGAACTACGAAAAACTAGGGGAAATATAAAGTTTTTCAAACTATTATTTATCATATTTGCAATTTTTTGAATACTTAGAAGACTACACAGAGTGTAAAATATAAACTAGTAACAAATTTATCACAAGAATAATTGTATTTCTTCTGATTTATAAGTTCTAATTGTATTCTTTAATACATTAATGAAAATAACACGTGAAATACAATAAAGTTGTCTGCTTAGTCATGTTTTCCAAGAACTCTGCAAAAATGCTTAGGATATATGTATGAAACATGCAAACTTCTTTCATTGTAAGTAAATACGTTCAATTATTCATGGGTAAATAAAAATTAAATGATAATAAATATTGTCTGACGTGTCGTGCGGACAATGTGAACGGAGGCGGAAGAGGTCGTTATCCGCCCTTCTTCGGTGCCCGGTGCGTCTTCTGCGGCCCGGGAAGGGAGTTGAAATCTCCCTCTCCCGTTCCGCAGCTTCCTTCTTCGACATCACGTCCTCAAAGAAACTTACCTGCGTGGTCCTCGTCTGTCCTCCAACAGCGGCGGCAGTATTTCGTTCTTGTAGTCATTTGTTTACTATTGTTGTTTTGCCCTTACCTGAAGACAACAAAATTGTTGCTGAGTTTAAATGATATTTATATTCAACCTTTACTAAGCAAAAAGCTCCAATTACTTTCGATTTACTTCTACGAAACATTCATATAAAATTCTTTACCTTAAAATTAATTCTAATGAATGAAACTGAAAAGGAAGCAAAATGAGGTTTTTATAAGCGTAATTATTGTTGTAGCTGTTGGGACAATGGCCTCCCGTTTGTAAGAGAGGCTGGGCCATAGTTCACCACGACGGCCCTGAGTGGATCAATGGCTGTGACGAGATATCACTGTTCATCATTTGTGAATACATGTGTATTCGAGTATTTGGTTCTGGAACATTCCAGTTTCGAAATGATGTTTTTGCTCAACATTTTAAGAGCAGTGGCGACGAAAAAAAATACACAAAGTAGGTAAAGTGTCCGTAAAGATTTCAACTAGACCAAGCAGCACTCGATATGAAGCAATTTCAATTTCTTCAAATTGAAATTCAGTATATTATTATTATTATTTCGTTTATTTATTTTACTTACATATAATTTACATTTTTAAATATTTGTATAAAAAAAACAAAAACATTTAAAAATATACAAAATAGTAGCCCACCGGTATCGGGAACAGGGTCCAAGCTACCGGCGGTCAGGGCTCCAAAGAGAGGAACTTCCTGACGATGCGAGCCGTGTCCAGCAGTACCGCTTTCTGAATCAAGCCCTTGATCCAGCTGCCTAACGAGAGCCTCCTGAGGTGTTGGTCGAGGCTCTTGGCAATTAAGCCATTGGCTGTCACGACTATCGGTACAATGACTGCTGAATCCACTTCCCACATGTCGACAACCTCGTGAGCCAAGTCAAGATACTTGATTTGTTTATTTTTCTCGGCTTTCACGAGGTTCTCATCATGCGGGATGGTTATGTCAACAATCATTGCACGCCGCTCTGATTGATCCACCACCACTATATCAGGCTTATTGGCAACAATAGTCCTGTCAGTGATGATGGATCGATCCCAGTACAATGTGATATAGCCATTTTTGAGAACTGGGTCGGGCATAATATATACCTTTAGTACGGCACCTCCGATTCCACAAGGTTGTATTTCAGAGCAAGTTGTTGATGAATTATCCTGGCTACAAGGTTGTGTCTATGCAAGTACTCTCCGTTAGCTAGACGAGAACACCCGGAAATAATATGTCTGATTGATTCTCCCGGCCGGTGACATGCCCGACAGATGTAAACTGTGCCGTCTTTCACAATGAATCTCCGGTAATTGTTCGTTATCATAACTTCGTCCATAATTGCACAGACAAAACCTTCGGTTTCCCCAAAGAGGTAACCGAAACGTAGCCAGACTACGGACGCTTGAAAATCTACATCGGGCCCGTGTAAGGCAGAGAGGCAGAGAGAGCGGAGCAGAGCAAGGGCTCTGCCATACCTCCATGCGATCGTTAGTTTCAAGCACTACTGGTTTGCGCCAGTTCTCTTTAGCCAAGGAGAACGGAGTGAGGCCCTTGTCAACCGCGACCACATCTCGATGCATTCCCACGTCAGTTTTCAGGAAATATTCCCTGAGACTGCATATCTCGCGATTGTGGAGTGTCTAGCGTTTAAAAAGCCTCGACCTCCACATTTTCGCGGGATATACAGTCTCATAACCGATGACCGTGGGTGATGCAATCGATTTGCAGTCAGCAACGTACGGACCCTCTCATCCAGGGCGTCAAGTTCGGTCTGAATCCATTTGAGTATGCCGAAAGAGTACATCAAAACCGGCATAACCCAACCGTTGAAGGCGCGCACCTTGTTTCCGCCTGATAGAAGACTATTAAGTAGTTTTTTCAGACGGCCAAAGAAGCGTTCCTTCAACGATTGCTTCATGTCAGTAAGATTGATACCCAACGCTTCCGATATACCCAAATACTTATAGGTTTCGGCTGCAGAGAGGGATCTAAGGTTTATGGAACCAGTGAGTTGGGTTCCCACGGATTCCACAATCTCTCCTCGCTGTACAATTTGTCCACACCGAATTCCATCCTGATGGCGCTACTGAAAGTTTGAGTAATTTTCAGTAGCTCCCTCAGTTATAAATCTTTGGGATCAAATAGTTTTAGGTCATCCATGTAGAGGAGGTGCGATATAACCTGACCACCTCTCTTCAGCCTATAGCCGAGACCTGAATTCTCCAGCAATGCGCTTAGAGGGTTCAAGGCTAAGCAAAACCAAAGTGGACTCAAACTATCGCTCTGACATATATCTCTATACCTCGCTCGATCCTTCTCGGTTCGCTATTCATCTGAATATTTCGACATCCTGGATAGCGAAGGACTGTTCTCCATTGTGACATACATGTCATCAGGAAGGTGCGCAGAGTTGCATCTACTTTATACAACTCTAGCACCCGCATGAGCCATGTATGTGGCACAGAGTCATAGGCCTTCTTGTAATCTATCCAACATGTCGACAGATCCTTTCGGGAACGACGAACCTGTTGGCTAATGACCATATCAATAAGGAGTAGCTCCTTAGTACCGCGGGACCCGTTCCCACATCCATTTTGAGAGGCAGACATGATGGAGTTGCTGTCAATATGCGTGTTAATTTTAGCTTTCAAAATGGACGTAAGAACTTTATAGACCGTCGGTAAACACGTGATCGGCCTATAATTTTTGGGCTCCGCGGTGCTACCTGATTTATGGAGCAGGTGGGTTATTCCTGTTGTTAGAAACTGGGGTAGCGAACCAGACTCTAAAGCAGTCTGGAATTGAGATGCCAAGAGAGCGTGCGACCTGGAAAACCATTTAATCCAAAAGTTATGCAGCCCGTCCGGCCCTGGAGACTTCCAATTAGGCAACGGACGGACTGCACGAGCTACATCTTGGGGGCAGATGGTAATAGCCCCCATTTCTGGTATTGGATCGCAGGCTCGCTCAACATCCCGAGTCCAAACACCTTCGGTGTGACTGACAGGCACCGACCAGATATTGCGCCAGAATGAACACATGGCATCATCATCCGGTAGGCACGTGTCAGTGACACCTTGGTCTGATCGCTCCCAAGCTCTATAGACCCGCCTTTCATCGCTTTGGAAATTGCGATTCTGAGAATACCGCTCAACTCTTCGCTTGTACCGACGAATACGGTTTGCCCATGCATAAATCTTCTGTTTAAGAAAGTCGATGCGCTCTGTGACGCGGAACAAATAGTCTCGGGTACTAATATCAGTCCCCGAGAACGCCCGCCTCACAAAGCGCATCACTCTAGGGCGTGTATTGCCCTCCCTGAAACTAATAAGCTTGCCAATGAGTGCTCTAGTCTCTCCGATACGACGCTCAATCCTGCACTGCCAAGCTGGTACAGCTGATTTTGGTCGTATGGCTCTGTCACTGTCTGGGAATTTGACATGAGCCACACGACATATCGCAACAGCTCCACAGTACAAGATTGAATGTGTATCATTCAGATCTTTGCTGTCCTTTAAATAATTAGACAGCTGAGAGTCTAGAGCACACACCAGCGCCTTGTTTTTTTTATGCATGGGCAATCGAGGCAAATGTGGTCTAAGTTCAGGCGGAATAGAGCGGTACTCACGGAAAGCATCCTCCAAAGCGCTCCTCAATTTTTCATTGCACTGGGGACTCACGGATATAGCCAGTGAAAAGTCTAACGACGGCGAGCTAATCAAAGCACACTGAAGGCATGATATTGCTAGGCAGAAGAATAACACGTACCAGCAAAGACATACCCTCGGCGGCTTCGAAAAAAGCCTTTCTCTTTTCATTGTGTTGAGCGAAGATACCTACCTACAATCCCTACATATATTCATAACGGCGCGTGTCCAATTGCAAACGATCTAAATATGCTACAAAGTTATGGGATTTCGAAAACATAGAAATAAAAAAAAAAAAAAAAGCTTTTACTTATATTCTAAATCAATGCGTCTATCTTTCTTTAAAAATGATTTTATTACGTCAGAATAAAAAGTTGGTGAACGTTTGATTTCTACTAAAAGTTGCTTTTCGATCGCGATCATCGAAAGATCAGAAAGTCGCTCTTGGGCCTGTGAGTTCCGTAAGTATGTGTGAATACGCTTTAGCGAAGAAAATGCGCGTTCTGCGGAAGCTGACGTAGCGGGAATTGTTACAATCAAATGGGCAAGTTTACAATAAAGTTTGTTCGAATGGGAACAGCCCGCAATCCAATTAGTTTTATAAACGGATCTATTGAATTTCCTTTTATGAGACTTACTTGTTTGAGCTTAAATCCGGCGTAGGTTTTGGCGAAGATATGAGGTTATTTTTCTCTGAAAAACTTAAAGAATTTACCTTTCCCCGCTTAGCAAACTATAAATACACTTGAAATCGTCACAAGGGACATAAATATTATCGGTATCCGACGGATTTACACTCATTTTACACAATCAATTCAAAATTAAACTTCGAAAAAACAACAAAGAGACTATTCAAATCGTAGCTATGTTCATACAAATCAAACCCAGTGTTGCCGTTCCATGAATTTTAAAGCGCTTAATTATCAAGAAAATTCTACCAGATATGAAAAAAATATAACCAAAAAAATAAAACCCGCAAAGAAGAGTGCTAAACTATTTCACATGTAACACGGCTTGATTTTTGTTTGTATACTAGTATTTTATAAACGCTTGAATTTAATGAAGAAATATTTTTTTTGTCACAGAAATTTCTTAACCCTTTTTTCACTTGGTCAAAAAGCAGTATTATTATTGAGAAAAGTATAATACATACTAAAGTAAGTATAGTATATACTCGATGTATTTAACCATAACTTTATCACTCATTCATATTTAATATCAACGAACGTGAAAGACGAAAAACTACTTATATTCAGTCCATGAATGAGCCTATTTAATAATCTATTATACCTGGGACTCCCTCGTGTAATATATTCTATTTCGGTGACATCAATACAAACTTAAAATAAATAGAAAATTATCGTACTTAACTACTAAAATCAACAAACTAAAACGGCAACACTGATCCAGCAGTGCGTTGTGTACAACGTCAGATACAAGCCGTGCTTTATTGAGCGAAATCCAGCCATAAAATGTCATATTGCCGCTAATACTTGTGTTACTAGATACTTCATACGGAACGAAAGAAAGTGCATTGCAAGCGAGGTTAAACCTGGCTTGCTGATAGAAGCCCGCAAGTGCGAGTGAGATAGATATTGAGCCGTGACCTTGTGCGACCCTGGGCGCGTGTTCAAACTGAGTTGCGCTATGCGTTGTATTTTAATTACGTCTACGTAAATTTAGTTTGAAAACTATTTTCTTCTGTTTACTGTTTTTTTATTTTTTGGGGGTGAGGCATGGAAGGCAAGCCGGGCATCTGGGCTTGTATGGTAGGCCCGCCGCAGTAATACCCATGACCAGTGACGAAGCAGGCGTAACATGAGCTATTCCATGACTCCGAGGGGCAGCCAAGGTGATCAAAGTACCACATCATCCTGCATATGGTTACATGGATGACCCGCACCTAAATTCGACAGTCGTTGCGCCGACATGTTGTAGCTGGCTCAAGCACCTGAAACAGAGAGCATTCGAACACGGTACGCGGTCAGGTTGTTCCCACTCCTCTGTAGCCCCATAGTATGAGCACTTGACATTTCGTTGATGGATTGTCATCTCAACTGCCTACACACTTCCGCCGGGAGCTGGGACCCTGTCGAAGCCGATGGGCCTCGGGTCCTAAGCGGTCCGGCGGCCAGCGTGCCTCCGTCGGCAGTCTTGGTGGTGGCGTCGTTGGCGGGAAGAAATGCTCGTCAGCTCGAGGCTTGACGCAACTACCGCGGCCGGTGTCATCACAGCGTTCACAGTGGGGCTGGAGACCGGCGGCGAGTCCGGAGAGGTGGTGGGCATGCACATCGAGCGGCTTGAATCGTATCAACATCTATTCTTCATATATACATTTCTTTTATTGTTCTCAAATTATTTGCGTATCGGTGTGGAGGTTCAATGACAAATGTCATTCTGATTTCCAGGTACATCTTTAATTTTTATTTTATGCTATTTTCTATTTATTTATCCTTATTAAATATAATGTTTTCTTTTATTTTGTTTTTTATTTTCGTAAATAATATAAATATAGAAAACTGATATAAATAATTTGACCATATATTTGAATATACAAAAAGAAATCAGCAAGAATATCTGACGTTGACGTTATGGTGTTTGCCGTTTATTTATTATTATTATTATTATGCTTAAGGTAGCTCTTTCTCAAAATTTTAGGAGTTCTGGTTTACACTGGAAGTAGTGGGCCCCTAGACCAGAAGTGCATTTCAGGTGAGGAATCTTGGATGGAGATTTCTTCTCATAAACTTCATGACAATGCGACAAGTGTATTAAGAATGGCAGCTTTTGCACTGATATAAATATATTTTAGTAAACCTAACAGATGTATTCAAGTAGTGTAGAAATTTAGGTATAACTCCTGTACTAGAGCACCAACGGCACAATATACACTTTGTTCATCTTCCAGATTCGTATAATTTTATTATTATTCGTTTATTATTTATTTTACATACATATGATTTACATTTTTTAAATATTTATACAAATACTAGCTGACCCAGCTTGAACTTTGTTCCATAGCAAGAAATATAACATGATCTTATTTTTTAATTTTTAAATTATGATAATTAGGGTGGCAGAAAAGTGTAGGAGAAGTCGAAACAATGAAGCTCATCATCTCATCATCATCATCATCATCAGCTTTTTATCGCCCCCTGCTGGGCATAGCTCTCCTCATAAGGAAAAGTGATTGAGCGTAATCACCACGCTTGCTCAATGCGGAGTTGGCGATTTTTAGACAAAGTCCAGGTTTCCTTAAGATGTTTTCCTTCACTTTGTAATCAATCAATCGGCTTGTAACATTTCATCATTAAATCGTAATAATACATAGAAAGAAATTTCATTTCTCTACTTTGTGGAGGTGCAAAGTACCAGGAGTAGCACAAAGTGTAGGGAAGCCGAAACAATGAAGCTCATGCATTATTAAACCATTAATAATTACATGGAAAGACTTTATTGTGCCTAGTTTGTAGAGTGCTAGGTACCAGGTAGCACAAAACTGTTTGAGGTCAAACATCGTTTCCGAGATCATGCTTTTCAGCAATCAGCGCCCTAAGCCGGGCTGATTTAAGAATCTAAACCATTCACGCTGCTCAAACGCATACAGAAAAAACCATTTAAATCGGTCTAGCCGTTTAGGAGGAGTTCGATGAGCATACACACGTACAGCAGGAGCCCATATAAATATAAAGATATAAAAACATTTAAAAATATAAAATAGTAGCCACATTATCGGGAACAGGGTCAAGCTGCAGTCAGGGCTCCAGAGAGGAAGTTCCTGACAATGCGAGCCGTGTCCAGGGTACAGCTTTTCTGAATCAAGCCCTTGATCCAGCTGCCTAACGAGCCTCTGAGGTGTTGGTCGAGCTCTTGGCTATTAAGTCATTGGCTGTCACGACTATCAGTGCAATGATTTCTAGATCCACTTCCACATGTCACGACAACCTCGTGAGCTGTAAGTCAGATCCGCCCAATTTGGTTTATCTTTCTCGGCTTTCACGAGGTTCTCATCATATCTGGGATGGTTATATCAACAATCATTACGTACCGCTCTGATCAGTCATCCACCAACACTGTATCAGGCTGTGGCAGCAATAGTTCTGTCAATGATGATGGATCGATCATTTTCAATATTGATATGGCCATTTTTCGAGAACTAGGTCGGGCATATACCTGTTGTACGGCACCTCTGATTCTGCACAAGGTTATTATTATTATTCTCATATTTTGGGAGCCTCTTGTCTCGAGAGAGCTGTATGAAGTTTCTTATTTATTTATTTAAAACTAGCTGACCCGGCGAACTTTGTTCCGCCTTAAAGGAAATATAACCTGATCTTATTTCTTAATTTTTAAATTAGGATAATTAGGGTAGCAGAAAAGTGTAGGAGAAGTCGAAACAATGAAGCTCATCATCATCATCAACTTTTTTTATCGCCCCCCTGCTGGGCATAGCTCTCCTCTCATAAGGAAAAGTGATTGAGCGTAATCACCACGCTTGCTCAATGCGGGTTGGCGATTTCAGACTTAAAGTCCAGGTTTACTTAAGATGTTTTCCTTCACTTTGTAATCAATCAATCGGCTTGTAACATTTCATCATTAAATCGCAATAATACATAGAAGAAATTTCATTTTCTCTACTTTGTGGAGGTGCAAGGTACCAGGGTAGCACAAAAGTGTAGGGAAGCCGAAACAATGAAGCTCATGCATTATTAAACCATTAATAATTACATGGAAGAACTTTTATTGTGCCTAGTTTGTAGAGGTGCTAGGTACCAGGGTAGCACAAAACTGTTTGAGAAGTCGAAACATCGTTTCCGAGATCACATGCTTTTTCAAGCAATCAGCGCCCTAAGCCGGGCTGATTTAAGAATCTAAACCATTCACGGCACCACTCAAACGCATACAGAAAAAACCATTTAAATCGGTCTAGCCGTTTAGGAGGAGTTCGATGACATACACACGTACAGCAGAATTATATAAATATAAAGATATAAAAACATTTAAAAATATAAAAAAATAGTAGCCCACCGGTATCGGGAACAGGGTCCAAGCTACCGGCAGTCAGGGCTCCAGAGAGAGGAAGTTCCTGACAATGCGAGCCGTGTCCAGAATTACAGCTTTCTGAATCAAGCCCTTGATCCAGCTGCCTAACGAGAGCCTCCTGAGGTGTTGGTCGAGGCTCTTGGCTATTAAGTCATTGGCTGTCACGACTATCAGTGCAATGATTTCTGAATCCACTTCCCACATGTCGACAACCTCGTGAGCCAAGTCAAGATCCTTGATTTGTTTATCTTTCTCGGCTTTCACGAGGTTCTCATCATGCGGGATGGTTATGTCAACAATCATTGCATGCCGCTCTGATCGATCCACCAACACTGTATCAGGCTTATTGGCAGCAATAGTTCTGTCAATGATGATGGATCGATCCCAGTACAATGTGATATGGCCATTTTCGAGAACTAGGTCGGGCATATACCTGTTGTACGGCACCTCTGATTCCACAAGGTTATTATTATTATTCTCATATTTTGAGGCCTCTTGTCTCGAGAAGAGCTGTATGAAGTTTCTTATTTATTTATTTAAAACTAGCTGACCCGGCGAACTTTGTTCCGCCTTAAAGGAAATATAACATGATCTTATTTTTTAATTTTTAAATTATGATAATTAGGGTGGCAGAAAAGTGTAGGAGAAGTCGAAACAATGAAGCTCATCATCATCATCATCATCATCAACTTTTTTTATCGCCCCCCTGCTGGGCATAGCTCTCCTCTCATAAGGAAAAGTGATTGAGCGTAATCACCACGCTTGCTCAATGCAGGTTGGCGATTTTAGACTTAAAGTCCAGGTTTCCTTAAGATGTTTTCCTTCACTTTGTAATCAATCAATCGGCTTGTAACATTTCATCATTAAATCGTAATAATACATAGAAGAAATTTCATTTTCTCTACTTTGTGGAGGTGCAAGGTACCAGGGTAGCACAAAAGTGTAGGGAAGCCGAAACAATGAAGCTCATGCATTATTAAACCATTAATAATTACATGGAAGAACTTTTATTGTGCCTAGTTTGTAGAGGTGCTAGGTACCAGGGTAGCACAAAACTGTTTGAGAAGTCGAAACATCGTTTCCGAGATCACATGCTTTTCAAGCAATCAGCGCCCTAAGCCGGGCTGATTTAAGAATCTAAACCATTCACGGCACCACTCAAACGCATACAGAAAAAACCATTTAAATCGGTCTAGCCGTTTAGGAGGAGTTCGATGACATACACACGTACAGCAGAATTATATATATAAAGATAATGCAGGAGGTATACATGAGCAAAATTTATGAAATATAGATGATTTGTTACGAGTACCAGGATAACAAAAGCAAGCAGTTGTAAGAAATTTGCAGTGACACCTATACGGCAACATGTTGTACTATGTAATCAGCGAGCAAGTACCTACAACTCAAAAGTTTTTGCTCCTTTTTTTTTGCTGACTGCAATCTACTAGTTTTGCAGCTACAACTACAGATTTCATTAATCTACAGATGGAGCCACTTTTGGGGCTTGCTCATTACTATTCATAATATAACCATTTATCTTTAAAATATCTCAATGTGCAAAGTGATGTATGTTAATTAAAATTAGGTTATCCTGTATTTCAGGAAAAAGAAGTATGTTAAAGAGAGTGTTAATCACAGTAATTATGAATACTACAGATTTCAGTAATCTACCATAAATGTGAAAGTATCTCTGTCGTGTCTCTCTGTCCGGCTTTCACGCCAAAACTACTGAACCGATTGTAATGAAATTAGGTACACAGATAGTCTATAGCCTTAGAAAGGACATAGGCTATATAACATCCCGCTATGACCAATAGGAGCAGAGTAGTAACAAAAAATGTTGCGAAAGCGGGGGCAAAGGCGGATGTACATATTGCTCCCATTATTTTAACAGGCGCTTATTTTATATCAACTGAGCTTTTTTTAATTTACATTAAACGGCAACCACCGCGCGCTGTAAACTGAAGTCCACGCGGACGGAGTTGCGGGCAACAGCTAGTATTATATATACAGATACGTGAAACGAGTCATCTTATTCAACAATATTCAGCAATGTTTTATTGTCTCACGCAAAACGTTCTCTTATGATATGGGCGATCTGCCGTTACGATGGGTTACATTAGTTTCACCTTAAGATACTGTACCGAGCCTTTCGGACCTTATCAATGTGTACCAGGGCAAATTGTGATCATGATTACCACTTTGGTTACCAGAATGCGGCCAACCACGTGACCGAATCGTACTTACACAATTCCTCAATGTCTGTCAAAGATTACATAGCATGAGCAGAAAGCCCCAAAAAGTTTCGCTTTACTACATAATTTATTGTGGGCAGTATTTCTAGTCTCAATGTCATAAATTTAGAGTAGATTTCATAAAAGTTGAGGGCAAGTCAAAAGGTACAATTTAGGAGAAATTTTAGACGTTAAAAACATTAAATTAATTTGACTTGACCGTTATTCGAAGCTTATTTAATTGAGATAGGCCCTACGTTTCCCACCTTCAACGTTTCTATATATATCTGTCTCTTTCTAGTACGTCACTTCTGCGTGGCAGTGGTAGGAGGCTAGAAGGCTCGCTAAGCGAGACTTGCCATCTTGATTTCATTGGCGTCTTCTTTCCCGCCGTCAACGGTCGTGTCGCTGCGACACTACCTTCAAAGTGATTTTATATTTTTTCTTATTTTCAAATTTTAAATATCCTAACGATTTGTATTACGAATCAATTTTAAATAAGTGAATAAAGTTTAATCTTTCGATATCCAGTTTAGAAAATTCTTGTGATAATGCCGTTAGGGTTGGTAGTGATGTTCTTCCGGGCCCTTTTTCACCACAGAAGCGGCGGGCTTGGTCGAGCAGTTCTAGTAGCCCGAGTTAAAGCTGTTCCAGTTACAGGTACGGAAATTGGCTAAACGGGTAAGTAGTCTTCAACAACAAATGATTTGCAAGAGCACCAGTGAACACGTGAGTACCAATATGGATTACGATGCCATCTCGCTTATGTCCGGTGTTACTGAAAATCGTTATGAATAAATGCTTGATGTGGAACCTGATAATGTTAGTGTGTTCATAGTGATCAAGATTTGACTTTAAATTTTGAAACTAAGCTTTATTTCAGGAAGTTAATGATATTTTTTCCACAGAGAACTTTAGTAAGTGTTCTTCAGACTTATTACAGATCGTTTGTGGACATAGTGCTGAGATTCTCCAAATGCGGAGAGACTGTGTCATTAAACAGGCAAAGGACCCCCTGATGAAGGCAAACTTAAAGAAAATTCCACCGACATGTACCAACCTGTTTAACCCAGAGAAATTTACTGCTGCTTTGGAAAAAGCTGGGGGTGTAAGAAAATGTTTTTGGCCAATGCAAAAGGCTAATATAAGATCTACCTCGCAGGTGGATGCAAAAGTTTTATGGCCCCTCGCAGGGGCCAAAACCTAACAAAAAGCCCTCGCAGGGTTATGCTCATACAGCTCAGGCTTGCCAGCACAATATTACGCATTCGCGATGTGCTAGCAGTAACCCGCCTGCGCAAGGTGGTTGTAGCAGCGGTAACCTACCTCCGCAAGGTGGCTGTAATGCTTATGCTGCTCATTATTATTCGGTCGCACCGAGTAACCGTAATAGCTTTCGAGGCCGGTCGAATACACGACAAAATAATCAACCAAGAAATGGGCGAAAACGCGTGTCATCGCCCTCCCAGTAAAATAATGACAACAAACGATGTAAGTATTGACGTGTTCAGAGCGGGCCGTCTCCTGTAGTTTCGAGATCAATGGGAACAAATGAATGCACAAAATCACACCTTAAAAATAATAACGGGGTATCGCATACCCTTTTTGCCTGAAGCCTCCGCTTGTTCACCCAAGCGTTGTCTGAAGCAACCTAAATATTTCAGAAAGTGCCGAAATGACACCTGTCATAAACAAAATGATAGAACAGGGAATTCTGAAAGGAGCCATTGTTTCACCAAGTTTCCTGTCATCAATGTTTTTTGTCCTTAATTTAAATTTAATTCTGAATTCTTACATCAGAACAGATCGATTCAAGCTAATAAATGCATGTCGCATTCCTGATTTTCTGCAACCACAGGACTGGCTATGCAAAGTCGACCTCTCGCAGGCGTATTTTTATTTACCTGTGGCTCGCAGCCACAGAAGGTTTCTGCGCTTAATTTATCGCAAAGAATTACTAGAAATGACCTGACTAGACGGACATCGAATCGATAACACTGCAACTACGCTCCGACTATACCACGGGATAGGACGATATCTCATCACAAATAATTAAACTATATCGTCACTCTCTAATACCACCCCTTACCCATATATGTGACCTCGCAATAAGCACAGGAGTTTTTCCAGAAATGCTCACAAAAGCCATCGTACACCCAATCTACAAGAGTGGGGACAGAGACTGTGTCAACAACTATCGCCCTATTGCAGTACTATCCTACATCTCAAAAATTCTTCAGAAAATTCTAAATCGGGCACTCAAGGGATTTTTAGAGAAATATAAAATCTTAGCTGATAACCAATACGGTTTTCGGTTTTCGCTCAGGTTACTCTACCGAAGATGTCGTACTTGACTTGACAACAGCAATAACCAAAACACTGGACAATAAAAACAAATGCCTCTGTATATTTCTGGATCTCTCAAAAGCATTTGACACGATCTCTGTTCCCATCCTACTTGCTAAATTGGAGAAACTAGCCCTACGAGGAAATGCATTTAATATAATTAAGGACTATTTATCTAATAGGAAACAACAAGTTAGGGTAGGCAATATAAATAGCGATGAGGTTACAGTGTCCTATGGGGTTCCACAAGTGAGTATTTTAAGTCCGACAATTTTTCAGCTATATATAAATGAGCTCTGCCAAATCTCTCTTCCTAACACAAGCATCTTTACGTATGCAGACCATACGGCAGTTTTTGTCTGGGGACCGAATTGGAATGCTGTAAAGGAGATAGCTGAGTATTCCTTATCAAACATTATGAAATGGCTTACAAACAACCTGCTGACGTTAAACCTCTCCAAAACGCATTATGTTGCCTTCTCCATCAGGTAAATTAACTCCCCACCACAAGACTTCTCCATAACAGCCCATAGTTATTTTTAACGAAGATGCCTGTAATTGCCAACAAATCGAGCGAGCCGAGCACGTTAAGTACCTGGTTGTATGCATCGATGGTGGACTGAGATGGGTCAAACAGATAGAAACAGTTACCTCCGGGGTGAGGAGACTAATACACATATTTAAAGCACTAAGAGACTGTCTCCCACTCGAGAAACTCACACTCGTCTACCTAGCCCTCTGCCAGTCCATTATTCAGTATTGTATCCCAGTCTGGGGTGGCGCCGGCAAGACGTTCCTCCTGGGTCTGGAAAGAGCACAAATAGCTGTACTCAAAGTAATGACTAAGAAGCCGTAAAGATACTCCACCGAAAAACTATACGCAGACTGCAAAGTCCTAACAGTTCGACAGCTCTTTGTGCTCAAGTCCACCATGAGAAGACACCAAAACATCCCTCCCCCCGATCCAAGCAGACGCAGCTGGAGGTTAGTATGTCCACGCACTCCTTGTAATAGCTCTTTTGCCAAAAAACAATTTAATAATATGAGCACTAAATTATATAATGACTAGCGGCCGCCAGCGACTTCGTTCGCGTGGAATTAGTTATGCTCCGCTCCTATTGGTCGTAGCGTGATGTTATATAGCCTAAAGCATTCCTGGATTAATGGGCTATCCAACGCAAAAAGAATTTTTTAAATCGGACCAGTAGTTCCCGAGATTAGTGCGAACAAACAAACAAACAAACTCTTCAGCTTTATATATTAGTACAGATATTCACAAAGAACTAAACATCGCAGGATTAAACAGGCATAAGCTTAAAACCACCCTAACTAACTGGCTTCAAAATAAGAACTACACAAAAACAGAAGAGTTACTGACATACATCGCATAGAATTACCGACACATAGAAACACACGTTACCATTACCTACATAACACCTTATTCACATCCAACACAAACAGTACAAAATCACACACATACCTACACTTTAACACCCACACATACACTCACTCACTTATCAATCCATGGTGCACATAAGTAATATTCACATATAATTACATAATCATTATATTTTTGTTTTTCTATTTCTATAATTATTCAGCGATAACGTTCACCCGCACGCACAAATGATGTAAATTGTAATTACCGAGCCACATTAAACGACTGAACACTGCCACCCAAAATACAAGCTTTCGCTTAGTTTGGGTGGCAGCATCAGTACCTATAGCCCATTACATTTACCTGTATCTATAGTTATAAGTTACCCCGTGAACTGTAAACTTTGCGACAGTAAAGATATATTATTATTTTAATTAAAAATAAAGATATGGCTGTTGCGGCCATTCAAACGCTGTTTGTTCATCCCTCTCTTAAAGAGGGTCTAACTTATTCTGACTCAGATAAAGGGCCTTTTCTGGTCCACGTTTCGAGATCTGAACCGGATCCTTCGTCCGGAACTATCATCCGTTCCATTAAGTTTGACCAAATATTAACGATTAATTGAATCAATAACATCTGCAGGGATGGTATTGAGAGAGTGGGCAGTAAAATTTCTGTCCAATTTTGTACTGCTGAGGCGGCCAACAATTTTTTAACCAACCCAATTTTGGACAAAAAATACATTTGCCCCCATCCCCTGCTACAATATCACGGATATGGGGGTCGTCCGTCAGGTGCCGGTCGACATGTCTATGGACGAATTTGTTGAATCGGTGTCCTGGATCTCAACACAAACCATGGTCATCACTTTTAAGGGTGAGACTCTTCCTTATCGTATTTTCTGTACCATACTTCACTCCCAGTGGCGGTATATCAATACCCCACTATTCAGTGTCAAAATTGCTGCCGCTTTGGGCAGGTCAATGCACAGTGCCGGTCCAATGCAAGGTGCTTCAAATGCTCACTAAGGGGATAGTTGTGATGTTGATGAGACCAGAGCCACATGTATCCATTGCCTGGGCCGGAACTTTGAATTTTATGGTAGCTGTCCCGAGCAAGGGAGACAAAAATCGATAAAACTGTAAATGTCTTAGGACAGTATATCATATGAAGGGGCATCCCGCTCCATTCCTAGCATTAAAAATCATACTTTCAAGTAACCCGAATTGCAATTCCATCTCAGTCTTCTTCCCAACTCGCTAGCCTCTCCTCTCATGCTTCTTGTAAAAATCTATTTCTTTTACTCCTGAACCTAGAGCTCCTCTAGGCAAGTCTTATGACAGGGCCTCCCATAATGCTATCTTTGCTGAGGTTCCTTTTTCATTACCAAATGGTTTTTCTCTTAGTTTGCAAAGTTCTGCTAACTCAAAATCTCCACAAGAAGACCTTAGGGTTACTTCTATCCTTTAATATTAGTTTAGTCCCGTGATAATTCCTCGTTACCACCCCACGTTGCCCATAAACTTTCCCTGCTTCTTTCTCGTAATAATAATTATGGATCTAGTCTCCACACTTCAGTGGAACTCACAAAGCATTCGACCGTTCTTCGGTCGAATGCTTTGTGAGTTCCACTGAAGCCTGAAGTTTTATTTTTAATTAATAAATTTCATCCCTCTGTCATCGCCATTTCGGAGACTAGGTTGGTGCTTGGTTTTCGCTATCGGGTCCCAGGTTACTCCTGTCTTCGTGATAATCGAGCTGACGGATATGCGGGTAGCGCCCTTCTTGTGAGACGCTCCCTCCCTTTCTCTGTAATATCTCTTCCCCCTTATTCTCCTGACATTAACATTGTTGCTGTCAGGGCTTTTAATATAACTTTTCTCCCCGCATACATTCCTCATCCTCATTCCAGATTGATTCCTGACCTGCTATGTATATTTTCTTCACTTCCATCTCAAATCTTGATCTAGAAGAAATCTAGATCTTCTTACATTCGCTTTAAATGCTTTAAGAGTTGCCAAGTCACGCTACAAAGCATCGTTGGAAAAATCTAAGGGTAACTTGTTGCGGAAAATCGTTGATAAACTTGACAGGGAGGGTCCGTGGTCTCCCTTATTTCACAAATTTAAAGCTAACAGATCGGTCGACCTTTGTTGGAATCTGTGTAAGTTCTGGTACTATGGAATAATGTTGAAAAGAATAAAAAACAGTAAAACCAGTATACGATGGTTGCTATATTCAAAGTCAGTGATTTTGTTTCTTTTTACATTGACATTAGAACAAAATATTAAAAAGTACTTAGATACTTAAACCAAGTAGTTTTACAACATCCGCCCTTAATGCAAATAAAAAAACAAAGTAGTAATGCTAAACACAATACAAATTAAAACATTACTACCAGACTAAATAGATACAAAATATAAACCGACCAAAAATAAATAGAAAATTATTCTACCTATTTATCAAACCCATATTAACAACGCACCTAAGATGTTTTACGCGCCTACAGCCGACTTTCTAACTAAGCTAAGGGCTTAGTTAGAAAGTCGGCTATCATTTTATCCGTAGGCATAAATTTTATGTATATAACACCCTCCGTAACCTTTTCACAAATAAAATTATATCTCGTATCAATATGTTTGGTTGTGTGTTGGACTGCATTTAGCACAAGTTTCTGTGCACTTTGTCTATCGTTGTATAACAACACACTATCAACAAAACCAGTAATGTCACACACTAACCGTCTGAGGAAAATAGCCTCCTTTGCAGCACTGGTCAAGGACATATACTCAGCTTCTGTGGAAGTTATGGCTACCGTCGGCTGTTTCTTACACTTCCAGCTAATAGGTCCACCTGCTAGCGTAAAGTAGTAACCGGTGTACGACCGGCGGTTATGCACACAGTTCGCCCAGTCAGCATCCGTGTATCCACACAGACGTCCACCAAGTTTCCTGTAAATACAGTAATCCACAGTACCTTTTAAATACTGTAACACCCTTTTTGCGGCCAACCAATGCCTCTTATCAAAACAGTTATCAAACTGACTTAAATAGCAATAGCTTGTGGCATAAGCTATATCGGGTCTAGTATTCACAGCTAGGTACATGAGACATCCTATCAAGTTTTGGTAAGGATATTCGCTAATGTTGGATTACCTTTCTCTAACTTGTTATTCTCCAAAGGTGTAGACAGGTGTAGAGATTTGATGCAAAGCCATGATGTGGCCACTATGCTGCGATATTTCAATGTTCTTTATGAATTATTCACTGAATGCACTTTTTACTACATAAATCACGCGCTTTTATTTAGTAAACGACACTTGAAATAATTTAAAAGTTCAATGAAAAATAAGCGTGACATTCATCTTAGCTATCCTGTCAAAAAATGTCCCAAATCTTTTAAAGAGAAAAATTTTTCCAAGTCATTTTTGACAATGTCAAATGAACTTTTTTATTTGTAAAAGACAATAAGATCATCGACATAGACTGCGAGAATTATAGTTTCACTACGAAACTTTTTCAAATAAACACATGATTCCGCAGATGTTCGTGCAAAGCCAATTTTGGCCAAGGATTTGATGCAATTTAATATTCCAGGCTCGAGCTGCCTGGTTCAACCCATAATTGGATTTTCTGAGCAAACGGACTTTACCTTCTGCCCCGTGCTCAGCAAATCCGTCAGGCTGTTGCGTGTACATCTCCTCCTCTAAGTCCCCATTGAGGAATGCGGTATCAACATCCATGTATTGTATTTTCAAATCCATTCCTGCCGCCAACGCTATAAGGGTACGCAGAGATAAATTTCGAACCACAGGGTTTCATTATAGTCAGTCCCCCAAACTTGACTAAAACCTTTCGCAACTAGTCGCATTTTATATTTGATTATTGTACCGTGCGCGTCTCTCTTTATCTTGAACACCCATTTACATAGAATAACGCTTTTATTTGGTTTATCCACTAATGTCCAAGTCTGCATATTCAACAAGGCATTGTACTCATCTTTCATTGCAGAGATCCAGTTATCTTCATCAACGCTAATAATAGCTTCACGATAACTTTTCGGATCCTCACATAACAAGTCATCACCGAGGGTGCCGTATGAATAATAATCTGGAGGCTTACCTACTCGTATCGTCGTCTTTTAGGACAAACATCACTGGATTCATTTGAAGGAACCAGAGACAGATCAGTTTGTTCACCCGAATGTGAACACTCCACGTCATCTACATCACCCGTTTCATCAGTCGCGTCCACTAAAAACTCAGCTTGCTCTACCGGGACCATCTCCATGTCTTCTGAAGTAGGTGAATAAGAAGTAGAAGCAGATGAGATAGAAGTTACCAGTGGCGATGTGGTATCTGAAGAAGTTTGTGAAAAACCAGTTAATGACATTGGGACTCATAACAAGATCAGGTTGAACAGGCTTATCCTTCAATCCTGAAAAGTTATTTTCAAAAAAAACATAATATCCTGTGACTTAATCAATCTCCGAGGGTTTTCCGCGCTACGGAAATAATAACTCCTTGGATCGTCTGAATATCCAATGAATACACATTCAGAAACTTTCATATCTAGCTTAGTTCTCTGACATGAAGGCACGTGAACTAAAGCTCGACAACCAAACACCCTTAAATAAGACAGGTCGGGTTTACTCCCACACCACATTGCATATGGCGTCTTATCATAAAATGCACGATGAGGTGACCTATTCTTTAAATAAACACTGGTCTCAACAGCATCTTGCCAAAAAGCTTTCGACTGAGACCTCTGTGCCAGCAAGGAACGGGCCTTCTCCACATTACACGATTGCAACGTTCACTTACCCCATTTTGTTGAGGGCTATATGGTACAGACGTTTCATGTCGAATCCCTTGAGCCTGCAAATAGTCTATCAACTCCTTATTGACGTACTCAGTCCCATTGTCTGACCGAAAGGTTCGAATTTTAATGCCAGTCTGTCTCTCAACAAGTGTTTGGAAAGCACAAAAATACTTCTGAACTTCTGTCTTAGATGACATACAATAAAGGGTTATAAAACGTGTATAATTATCAACAAAAATAATAAAATATTTATTGCCTTTAAAAGATTTAGTGGACAGGGGTCCACAAACATCCGTATGGACCAATTCTAATGGTGACGAAGCCTTCTTATACTTTATCCCTTTGAAAGGCTTCCGGGCCTGCTTACCTTCTACACAAGGTACGCATGGTTCTTTGTCAACCTCAGTATACTCCACACCAACAGCTAGACCTTTTCTGAGTAGATCCATACAAATACGGCATAGGTGTCCTAGACGCTTATGCGAAAGCTGAAACTGGGACAAATTAGTGTGAACGTTATAAGCTGAAACACTTTGCGGCTTTACTGTACAATCTAAAGTGTACAATCCACCATAAATAGAACCATGTAAAAATTACAGCCATTATATGAAAAACAACTGAGAGACCTTTCTCTACTGCTTTTTTAACCGAGAGTAAATTACAATCTAGATCAGGAACATGTACAACATTAAAAATCTTCTGGTAAATGGTATTTGTGTCAATCGCAACATCTCATAAGCCCACAGCCGGCAAACTTTTACCATTTGCGACAGTTATCTTCCCATCATGGGGTTGGTAACTATTAAACCATGCAGCATGTGGAGTCATGTGAGTAGTCGCACCAGAGTCGATAATCCATTTCTCAGATATCTGAACATTAGGTGCAGACAAAGCCAGTTCCATGACACCATCCAAGACCAATTTCTTGACATTTCCTGAACTTGAAACAACTAGTCCCTTATCCTTAGAACAACTTTCTGCAGAGCAACTCTCCTTTGCCTTTTTCTCCTTCTTTTTGAGAGGGCAATTAGGGGTCTTGTGCCCAGGCTTCTTACAACGAAAGCAAATAACTTGTTTTGTTTGCAACGCAGTCACATCATCTTTAGTCTCCTTCGTCATTTCACTCAACAAATTAGTCCTCACCAAATCTGTTGTGACTTCAACGCTCCCATTCTCAAGCGCCATGATCATGGGCTCGAAACGAGACGTCAGATATGTAGCCTAGACAGCGCCGTACGTTCAGAATCAGGCATCTTACAGCTGGCATCCTTCCAGGGCAGACCTATGTGCCATGGACCATCAATCAGTTTTGCCGTTCGTTCCAGGTGTTCTAGAGCGCGCAGATCATCAGCGTTCTGGCGTGGTTTCCCGGATGTTCCCATAGATTCGATAGTAAATGATTTTCTTACCATTTCGTGCAGGTCTTCGATAGAAGTGTTTGCCAACCCTGATTTTACCTCGGTGACGTGCAGCGTTGAAAAACACCCGTGCTTTGTGAGTGAGACAGGCACCAGTCCGTGGACACACCACCCCAGCAGAGTACGAGTGGTATAAGGTTCGTTACATTTTCCGGTTCGTACATCTATCGGTATTATTAAATTATAATTATCCTGACCTATCAAAATTTCAGGTTTGGTATAAGAATAACAAAACATATCTTTTATACCACTTAAATGTTCATAGTTTTAAATTGTAAATTGACTAAATCAATATTTTGTACAGGTACAATAAAGTTCTGAAAACTACGAGCAGAAATTTTAAATCTCTCACCATTATTATTCGCTATACAAACACTCATCACATCAGCGTTGCACACCAGCGCGCTGATGTCCCACGCGCCCTGCAGACGCAGCATTTCGCGGCGCCCGTGGAGCCCGGCGCGTGACGCCAGCTCTGCACTGATTAGGGTTACAGTAGATCCATCGTCTAATAATGCACTTGTATTGAAAATACCATTGGGTCCATGCACAATGACAGGTATAACTTTCAATAATACTTTACACTCGCCGTTCTTGATATTAGTAATTGTTTCAGGTGCCACCGACGGTGGCAGCGACGGCGATTCGGTTGCAGTGTTGCTATTATTGTTCAGTGATTGGGGTATTTTGTAATGCAGTAACTTATGGTGTAGAAGACCACAGTTCTCGAAATCACACGCTGCAGCTGGACAGGTTGCTCTATCGTGATCTGAATTCAAACATTTGAAGCATATCCGGTTTCACTTCACGAAACTCCACCGATCTCTACGTAATACCTTTCGAAATTTCTTACAGTCCTGTAATTTATGTTTTAAAATACGACAGAACTTGCATTTCTCATTTTCATTGCTACATTTGTTTAATAGAACGGTACCTTGTGTGTAGCTAGCAACGTTTTTATTGTTCAGTAGAACCATAGACGAAACTTTCAAAGCTTCCTCATTTAAAAATTCAGAAATATCGAACCATGTTGGCATTCTTCCCTTTTTGATAAATGTGTAGCTGTAATCTGCCCACTTTCAGAGCAGAATTGGTGGCAACTTAGATAATATGCATTTAGTTATGGCTAAACCGTTCCGGTGACATCTTGCCCGATCACCTTGACAGCGGCTACACAATTTCTCACTTTGACTGAGGAAGACACAATATCTTTGTAATACTCCTGTGATACTGGATGTAACTTCTTAATATCAACCAAAATGCGTGACAAGATGATGTCAGGATTTCCAAACTGTAGCTCAAGTGTGGATATTACTGTATCAGGCGAGGTTGCGCTTATCAACAAAGCCGATACAGCTTCGCGAGCTGATCCCTTCAAGCATTTCCTTAGGCGCCACAAATTTTCGGTATCATTAAAATTACATACTAGAAGATACATAGAAGATTCTTCATATGCTTGCTTAAAGTGGAGCCACTCCATGGGGTCTCCAGAAAAGAACGGTAATTCCCTTGGTGTACAAAATCTACTTAACAAGTTTGAATTATATCCATTGTTAGAAGAAGCGGCTGCAAGATCATTTAGTGCGCTGACCAGCAGGAGAACTGTTCCATCAGTGCCGACCTTCTGTACGGTCGGCGAGCAAGCCACGTCCGATGTATGATCCTTGTCGTGAACAGGCTGTACCAACAGTTCTCGGTTGCTGTGCTCTAACCACTCTTCTACATGCTTGTTAGTATGGTCTGATGGTATACTAGGTTCCTCGTCGTCGATCTCTGCTAAATTAGCGTCTAGTCGTTTATTTATTAAGTCTAATTCTATCCTCGCACGCGCCTCTGCAGCCTCTAATTCCAGCCTTTTTTTCCGTGCAAGCACAGAGGAAGATGTAGACTTTTTAGAATTTGCTTTGCAGATTTCAAACGTTTTCGTTGATACATCCATAGCGGATAGCGATCGTGGTTCCTTTTCAACTACACAATCGAGGAGGGTGTTGTCACCATGACGCTGTTAGTCTTTTCCACTTACTTGTTCCTCGCTCGCTGGTAGTGTTGATGGAACCTCTTGGACCGAAGACTCCTGTGGTCCCGCCAGCTTCTTACCACTTCGAGTAATCATTTAGGGTGAGTGAAACATTAGATCCGGTCGAAGGACCAACTATGATGGTCCAAAACAGACTCGAAGAAGCAAAAAACAAAAAAATGTATTTTCTTATGACGTTTCGTTTTTATTATATTGAAGATGAAAGATGACAGGCATTGAAAAAATATAAAAACAGTAAAAAGTTTCTATGCCAGTGACTATCGCGTCGCTTGCAGACCCTATCAATTGTCTATAATTATGCACATCACCACAATTGCCTATAATTATGCACATCATCACAATTGCCTAAAATTATGCACATCACCACTAATATGTTTCCCCTCTTGATGTGCATCAATTCAAATATTCGCAAATGCTTTTTCTTTTAAGTTGTCGTATCCAAAATTCTTCATTTATTGTTCAGTGTAAAACTTCTCATAAATTTTCAAATAATTTTTCTCTAAAACCTCTATATCAATTCCAATAATTATCAAATCTTCTAATTTCAAATTCTTTTTCCAGTCCTTCAGATATCTTATTTCTTTTTCTTTCCACTATTTCCAATTAAGATTCCATCATCAACATAATATCGCCAAATAATTTTATTTTTCTTTAATTTACATACTTTATTTTCAACAGAAATTGTATCCCAATGGTATTTCCATAACTCATAGCTCTCCATATAATTTTCAAAGACCTCATTTTCTTCACCATTATTTTGTTCTTCTAGAAAAATCGTTTCTCTTTTGTTTCTTCAACAAAATTTTCATTTTCTCAACTTCCCCTCTCAAACTCATAATGAATATTTTCTTCATCTTCTTCAAATAGTTTACATTTTCCAATCTAGCTAGCGCACTACTTCACCCATTCTGGGCCCATAACCTGCTGTAGTTATGATGAAATAGTAATTTGAATGCAGACAGTACCTTCTGGGATCCTTTATATTTTAAATAACTTCAAAAATTAAAAGGCCGTTATAAACAATGAAGTGTTTATAATGAATTGTTTATATTTTATTTTTTTAAGCTACACTTTCAAACATCAAAAATTCTATAAAAAAACAACAATAAGCAACATTTTTCTTTGTCTGCAGTCTTGCTACTCAAGATACTTCCGAAAACAGTGAAACATTTTTCTCCTGTCTAGTGAATCTTCCAAACTCAAAAATTTAATTTCTTTATAATTGTCATTGGCTAATGACTCTGGCTAGAGACAATAAAATTCAACCTCAACAGTCTCCACCTCCGCGGCGACATACCAGTCGTGGACACGGCTTACGAGAGCGGGGCTAGCAAACGAGACGTCCACTATAGACCCGCCCGGCTGTCGCATGCACGTGTGAACCGAGCCCCGATTTAGGACGGTCAAGCCAGTCGTGACCAACCACTCCTCAAGTACCTCGCCTCTATTGTCGGTCACAGGGGACCACCACGCCGCAGACTTGGTGTTGAGATCCCCCAGCAGCAGCAAAGGGCGAGGGTGGAGTTGGGCCACAACGGCACCCAACTCGACAAGGAACGTCTCGAAGTCAGCGAGACTCTTGTTGGGCGAGAAATACGCCCCAACCGTACCAATACCGTCCGCGAGGGCGGCCACCCAGCCGTGACCTCGGGACGGGTTGACAAGAGCCCCGCCAATGATGGCCACCAAACCGTCCAGATCTCCCACCCAGTTGTCACTGGGCGGGATGAAATACGGTTCAGCGACTGATGAAGTGAAAGATTCAGTAGAACCTGTAAACTTTCCATATAGAGAAGCTGTTGGTGCTCTAGCATATTTGCACCAGTTGGAACCAGACCAGACTTGGCGTATGCTATGAGTGTAGTGTCTAGAACACTAGAAACCCCAAACAAAGACGATATCCAAAGATTGAAAGGTGTGTTAAGATACATCATAGGAACTTTGGATTATGGGATCACGGATCAGAAAAACAACAGTAATGGTATTTTGGACTGTTACAGTGATTCCGACCACGGAGGGTATAAAACCACTGGCAGGTCAACATCAGGCATATTATGTTTATACTCAGGAGGAGCAATATCCTGGTCGAGCCGACGACAAACATGTGTTGCACGGAAGCTGAACTAGTTGCAGCTAGTGAAGCGGCTAGAGTAGACTAGAGAAATAGTCTGAGAGTAGAGAAATAGTCTGGATCAAAGCTTTTTGCAGAGATATCAAACCTAAAGGAGATTCCTGTGCTGAAGGTTGATAATGACGCAGCCATAAAGATCTCACACAATCCTGAGTTACATAGGAGAACAAAGTATATTGCCATTCGTCATTTCTATGTCAGAGAACTGGTGACTGCTGGTGAACTATCAGTACAGTATATTCCAACTGAGTTTCAGTTAGCAGATATACTAATGAAACCCCTGCACCAGCCTAAAATTGTTTCTATGGCAAAGCATATGGGATTAAGTAAATAAGGAAACATTCAAAAAGGGAGGATGTTAGAGTTTATGCACTTGGAACTCTTTTTTGAAAACTTTTTTATTTATCTACGAATGATATAAGGTTGCCTAGTTACGTTTGTGTGTTATATTATAATTTTGCTGTTTTTATCCGACAATATACTTTTACTCTCATGAAATCGTTTTGATTAAAAAGCACGACCTCAACAAATCCTTCATGCATTAATAACATTCGCAATTAGGGACATACCAAAAACTGCAGCAGACATGGTAACTAGGTATATTTTTCATCACCAATCTCCTTTTAAATTTGATTGTAAAATATACAGAGCCTTGTTCTGATAACGTACGTTGGAATCTGTGTAATTTCTGGTATTATGGAATAATGTTGAAAAGAATAAAAAACAGTAAAACCAGTATACGATGGTTGCTATATTCAAAGTCAGTGATTTTGTTTCTTTTTACATTGACATTAGAACAAAAAAATTAAAAAGTACTTAGTACCAAATAGACCAAGTAGTTTTACAACAACCTTGCATATGTTGAAAAGGTTAAAGTCAATGATAAGCATACCACAAGCATAGAGGAACAACAACAGAAGTACTTAATACACTTATCCCTGATGATTCACCGGTTAACGATAGCAACTACCACCAACAGATTCGAGCGTGGGCTCCTGTGCCACCTGAATCACCAATGTCAGACGTACCGTCTAATGACGAATTTATAAATATTGTTAGAAAACTACCGGTCAACAAATCATCAGATGAAGATAAAGTATCTAATAGGATGATTAAAGAAGCGAGTAAAACAGCGGGTGATGCCGTCTTAACTCTATACAACCGATGCATTGCTGAAGGCGTTTTTCCTCGTAAATGGCGACGCGGTTTCATACGAAAATACCAAAGTGTAGTGACAAACCATGATGATTCGAAGTCATATCGGCCTATCACACTTCTACCATCTTTGGGGAAACTTCTTGACCGCCTCATCGTTCCACGTTTACTACCGAACGGTCCAAAATTTCATAGTAATCAATATGGCTTCACCATAAGTAAATTTACAGTCGACGCGGCGCTTTCTGTCAGAAGAACCGTTAACCAATCCGAACACAAGTACGTAATTGGGATCTTTCTGGATATTTCTGGGGCTTTTGATAACGCTTGGTGGCCTATGTTGTTGTTAAAATTAAAAACCCGCGGTTGCTATAGATACATAAATAATCTCGTTTACTCGTACCTTATAAACAGTACCTTTATAAACATTAAGTTTCCGCGGCATTTAAGCTCGGTCATTTTACTGGTACTAAAGCACTAACCATGGGATGTCCTCAGGGTTCAGTTGTCGGTCCTTATTTATGGAATTTGGGTTTTATGATTTTCTCGCGATCCCGCTTCCTTGCGGCTGTTCACTTACTGGTTACGCGGACGATGGCCTACTGCTCATTCAGTCAAGTACCCGAGCTGGACTTGAGAGCTTGGCCAATACTTGCCTAAATTTAATATCTCAGTGGGATGATCGAAACCGCCTAGCGTTTGCGCCGCATAAAACCTATCAACTTCTACTAAAAGGTAATCTTAAATCATTGCTTACTATTAAATTTAATAACGTTCCCGTTAAAAAACAGCAATCCGTATGCTACCTTGATATGAAAAGAATTAGAAAGGAATTATTCATTTATCGAACATATAAAATAGTTGGCGAAAAAGCTAAAAGGAACTTTTACGCCCTAACTAGATATCCACAGCAACTTGGGGTCTACTTAGGATGCATGTGTTACGGTGCACCTGTTTGGACCGATAGCGCTAGCATAGGGGCAGCACGACGCAAACTGCTTCAAAGCCAACGGTTGGCATTGATTTTTTTTATGCAAGGCGTATAGAACAGTCAGTACTGAAGCCTTACCCGTACTGGCAGATGTACTTCCAGTCGATCTTGAAGTACAGCGATGTACTTCAATGTACTACTCCGCGAGAGGGGAGGCCATGGACACTTAATTTTGTTACACAAAGCGACCTTAATAGAATTTATAGATTATTTAAACCTCAGACTGATGTCTGGGAGGACCTCTTATCCGAATGGCAAAGTAGGTGGGATAATTCCATCAAGGGCCCGGCACCTCCATCTATTCTTTCCATCCGTTAGGGATCGGCTGGCTAAGACATGGTTGGAGGTTGACCACTGCGTTTCCCAATTTCTCACAGGTCATGACAACATTAAAAGTAAACTGTATTCTTTTAAACTTGTTCCTTCATCTTTGTGTCAATGTTCTACATCGAACTGTGAATTTGAACAGTCCGCACATCACATCTTGTGGGAGTGTATTCTTTGGCAGAATGAACGCAATATTATGTTGGATAGTGTACAAGTTACATCCGGAGTCGTTTATTATACGGACCCTGTAGAATCTAGAACCAAGTTGCGTACGTTCAGGCGCTTTTGCCATACCTATTATGGAATCAATTGTAACAGCACATACCACTTAGGACCCGTTAATCAAATTTTATTCAATCTGGGCTTCTCCCAGTTGCAATAATGTCCTTTTGTGCCGATTGGCCTAGTTCTGTTCTGTCTCTTGCTTGTTATGGAGGGAAGTCGAAATATATCTTTTTTCTTACTTCTGCGCTATTCTTTTCTCATTAATTTCGTTGCGGGACCCAAGACAGTTGAATCATTTCTCCGGGACTCGTCGAGCTTCATTGCTCTGCGTTTTTCTGGCGGTCTCCACTGTTGATTCTGGCTTTCAGGAGTTGCAGTTGGTGGGATAATTTGTGGCGGGATTTGTCCCAAAAAAAAACACCTTCAATCATTTTGTTCAGAAGAACATAAAAGGATCGTACTACCAGGGCCGACATAAAATTAAAAAGTATTAAAATGTTGTCTTTGACTAGTGTTGCCGTGCATTCTATTTTGACATTGCATGATTTCCCTCTCTTTCTGAGAACCTTCAGCCGAAACGCACGCGTCCTTTCAATTAGTGCTGTAAGTACTTATAAGGAACTAAGAATTATCTGTCTTGTGATTATAATAAACGGTGTGCACAACAACAAACAACGAGTCTCATTCACAACTCCTGGCAGGCTCCCCAGCAACGCACCTAAAAATCTACGGTCCGCTAGGTACACGCTATGCACGGCCATTTGTCCCGCACACATTGTTATGGGTGATTTAAATGACACAATAAAAATAATTAAAAATAATTAAATGAAAAAACAATATCTGCCAGGCGCACCATTTTTAAAAGGATTTGGACGATTTCAGTTATGAACTAGCTTAGACACTGCTTCTAATAATTGTTCTTTTGTAACTCGAAATCACATCTTGCCAAGGTGAATCCAGTCTAAAATCTGTATTTCGTCACTTAAATTAAGAACCGGCTGAACTCCGCAAATTTCATTCTTATATTTCCCGTCCCGTTTATCGCGTAATGTAGTTTTTGGGAATATAAAACCTTTTTGATGCCTGATAAACACTTGTACCGTCATTAATTGTTTTGATTGCTTCGGCGAGTTGTATTTCACTGTATACTTTTTGCCGCTTTTGTGACTTCATACTTCTGGAAAAAATATAATTATATGTTTTCTATTAATAAACTGTACTTCTTGTCCAAACCTTTAGACAAGAAGTACAGTTTATTAATAGAAATTATATTATAAAAGTAGGTGAGAAACTAAATAATCTATATACGATCGGTAATAGCTTCTTATAGTAGCTATTGCCGACCCCCATGGGTCGGTAATAAAGTAAGTATAAACATAATTGTATTACCGACTCATAAAAAGAAGGTTATTTTAATTCAATTGACCTTTGGACTATAAAATAGATTGTAATTGATTAATGTCACAGAAAATATGAACAAATGCACACTGTTTTAAACATAAAAACAATGATTTATTACAGTAACTATTCGATATGGATCCTCGATAAATATCATAACTCTGGTTAAATTGACAACGCTAAAAGGTAAAAAATAGGCAAAAAAGTTTAGCCGCTAATAGATCTCTGGTTAAATTGACAACGCCAAAAGGTAAAAAATAGGCAAAAAAGTTTAGCCGCTAATAGATTTTTCTAGAGCTTTGATTTAAACTGGTGCTTAAAAATACTTGTGTAGTGTGATATAATAACATAATAGAAAAATAAAATGAAAAGATACGTCGCTGCCATTGCCGACTTATGGAACGTTGATAGCTGCCACGACTAAAACTGATGAAGCTAACACCGTCTCATTTATATTTAAAGTTTTATCGTTTCAAATTTCTTTTTATTTATTAAAAGTCGTGAGAAATCAAGAGTTGACACTTAAATGAATACATTTAGTAATATAACATAAAGAATAGACGTCATTTGTTTGTATAAATGTCAGAAAACTCGTGTACTTACTTGATGCAACAAGGGAACAGAGGCCATGTCCTACGTCCACGCTGCCCCGCAGTAATTGGCGTATTTTATGCCTTTTTTGCACAGATCCTTATAGTAACGTAAAAGTATACGATGCTCAAGGAATAAACGCGTGTGAAACTTTGCCTACCTATAGCTAGAATAGTTCTGGAAACGATCTATTTTTATGGTTCGAATTACTTTTATGTAAAGGTCGGTAATAACTATAGATTTTCAATGGGTCGTTGATAGCTGCGTTTACCTTAGTAAGTCCCACTGGCACAGGTTCTAGCCCTTTAAGCCAGATGTGCATGGAAGTAGGGGGTACATAGAGGGAATCGGGAAATTAGAATGTGCTTGATTTCAAAATGATTTCTTGCTTTAACACGCACATTTTTTTACTTACTTCCTATTTAGTATGACTGAGAACGTACGTAGTCGAACTAAAGGCGTATAAATAATCATCTTTTCATTTAGGCCAAATTACCTGCTACGCGACTGTTGTGTAGCCGTAGTTTATAATGAGACTTTTTGGTACGGGGCCGGACAAAACAATCGTACTACTGCGACCGAGGGTTGCAGATAGCCATAGAAGCCGTTGAGCCGGTGATCGTTAATTCTCAATCGTGAATCTTTGTCAGTGGTTACAGGTCATGATAAGCTCTAGTCTGACACCCATGGGTATCGTATTACTCAAGAATAGGCTTGTAGGTAGGATTGATCCATATAAAATACTAAATATTTAGCTGCATCTAGTTTGACTGTCCACTGGTTATTGGTGGACTAGAATTAAACCTCCAATAAGTATCTCTTTAGCTCCTTTAACTCAGTGGAGTTAGTATGAAAATAGCGATAAATGTACCTTTGACACACAAATTCAAATAAAAAAAAATCGTTTAAACCACATCACCCGACGCACAACGTTGTAATGTAATATACATCACTTATCTGTTTTCATTCCTGCAGGCCAGAATAAGCATTCCATCAATGTTAGGGGCTGCTATAATTATCTTCCACGACACCTAACTCATAAGGTACTCATCCACAATCAGCTCACAGACACAGCCCTCAACTTTAACGTTACATTTCGACGACATAGTGACATTTCAGCATTGAGAGCTGTACCCACGCTGGCTGATAATAAAAAAGGAGCCTTTAACAACTCCTAAAGTTAGATCACCGAATCACCAGCCTCAGCTGGGGACTCGTTAAATAAGCCTAAGCTAAATCTATCTTTTACCACTTAAACCTATCCTATTGTATGAATTTAATTTTCTATCGTCAAATAATTTCATTTTTTTCAGCATGTACATTATATATATAACGCAGGTACCGAAATTTATAAAGGTATATACATACGTTCGTACAGAGTCTCCACACGTTCTAAAAAAAACGAGTGGTTAAAATATATCTTATGCAAACGGAACAGAGCTTCCTGAAATGCAACTAGATGGCGTTGGGATCGAATTAAATCTCGCTATGGTTTCGTTGCACCGTCTGGGTTACCCTCGACGTTGATAGATGCAATTTTCAGAGATATATTTTTGTACTTTTATACTTAGATATAAGTTAGGATAATGTAATTTTGGTTGGTACCGATTTAATTATGCTTTAATTTTTTTGAGTTGACCGTTCATTGTGAACGCTCAACTGACCGCTCACATTGAACGGTCCTAAAAACTTGTATAAATTACCTAAGATAAATAGTATGACACATTAGAAAAGTGCAAACATTGGCCTCTAGTAAAACTGATGACTACAGCATAGCATAAATCAGTCTTTCCTGATGACATTAAACAATTACTGTTAGGAAAGATAGGTATCTTTCCTAACAGTAATTGTTTAATGTCATCGATGTGTATCGATTATATAAATATAACTATATACAGGACGGTGTATATAGTTATATGTATGTAATTGTTTAACCTAGCATCTTGTTGTATTAGTCAAGTCAGTGGAAATGAAATCATTGAAGCAGACACACGTCTTATTCACCACCGTTTCTGTGCCACTCTAAATTGAACCTTATTACGCTAAACAATTACTCTAAACCCTAGTAATTCTCCCCTACATTGTAATTGCCGTGTAGAAAATTTCACATTCTCTAGTCCCAGCAGTAAGTTACGGTTGTGTGTTTATATATTAGTCAGTAACTCAGTCATACAATCTCTTTTTTACATATACATATCTTAATCAACTAATCCGCTAACTCCATATACCTAAGCAATTTTTTCAGGAGCTGCTTAAAACTGTATTATTTTTTATCACTTAAGGAAAAATCTAAAATACCTTTGATAGGTAATATCCTACGCTAGTATTTTTGTTAATGTAGAATCCTATTATATAAAATACTATAGTGTAGTGTGTGTGTATAGTGTGTTTCACGGTGGTAGGCCACAACATCGGCCGCCGGCATAAGGTACCACCCACCAGACAAAGTCATGCCGCCAAGCGATTCGTCGTGTTCCGGCATGATGTCTGGTGAAGCCGTACGGAGGACGGGTCTGAGCAGTTGTGTTGCGATGTACGTGCCGGGTACGATGCGCGAAATGTTATTGTGTCGGGAGTTTGGTTGTGGAGGGCCTCCAGATCAATCTCCCTCTGGCGCAGCATCGTTGGTCGTATTGTTGGGTTTAACATTGCATCACCGCGCTCAACTGCCGTCTTCCTTCCTATTTACTCAGTTCCTTTGAGTGAGTAGGTTTAATAAACTAGCGCGCCTTACCATCAATGATTGCATCATTGCTTACCATCAGGCGGGATTGCAGTCAAGCGCTAGTTCGTAATTTATAAAAAAAAAAACTGTTTTTAAAGTTGAACAATTTTTTTTTACCAAATATAGAGTTAGTTGATTTGCGAATTGGACGTAGTTATGCAAAATGGATCCAACCCACAATAACCGTTTTTTGAGTTATTGTCATAAATATCTAAAATCTACACATCAGCTTTAGTACCTTTAGGCAAAAAATATCAAAGCCGTAAAAAGTACAGGAAAATATCCATTATTTAAAAGGAAATTTAAATGTACTGTCATGTTATTTTAGTATATAAATTTTACTTCAAACTCTATTTTCTCAAAAGCAAGTTTGCGGGCTGGATCCTTTTTTGCATAACTGCGTCCAATTAAGTCCAGTTTCGCGCAACGCGCGCTTGTGAATAGGCTCATAATTATGTACGCTATACCATCAACGATTGCATCACTGCTTACCGTCAGGCGGCATCGCAGTCAAGTACTAGTTTATACCATTTATAAAACCTTCTATAGGTTTTATTGTATCAATTTCCTTATTCACAAACTAAACTAATTTTATGTCATATGCATCTTTTTCTTTCTATTAATAAAAGGACAGAAGAAAAAGCATTAGTATAGTCCTGTCAAATTAAGATACTACATAAACAGTCTAAACGCGATTAAAAACATGGATACAAAAATACGTTAAATTACGTCAGGCGGGAATAATTTGACAGGACTAAACTAATATTAATAATAATATTAATAACTTCTGCCCTTTTCTTAATGAAATTAAAAGAAATAGATTCATTGAACTCAAACTAAGTACAGTTTGTGAACAAGGGAATCGGGGTAAATCTCTGGATTTCTCAGAGACCACTTAAAACATAGGTAGGTAGTTATTTCTATCATTGTGGTATAAACCTACATTTAACCAATATTATTACTGCATTAGATTTTTGGTTGAACCATAGGCATGAACACTGTATTAGTATTGCTTGATCCTTGTTTGTACGTAATAAATAATACTTACATAAGACACATTTCTGCTCACTTTATTCAAGCTATAAGTTAATATTTATTGATTAAATTACGCTTCTAAGACACGCCGATTTCCTCACAATGTTTCCTTCACAGTTTCGAATACATGATGATAATGAAAATTCGAAGTCATACCAACTCGCACGGGGGGCTTACTATGTGTTAAAACTACATATAATGGTTCCTGTATCAGGCAAAGATATGAAAGCACTATCACTTCTTCGCTTAGTGGATTATGGCCCACTCCCTCTTACCGAGAATAAACCTATGTCCAAGCAGCAAGTTGGCAAGCTGAGTATGTTATTTTTTGTAACAATTTATGTATGTAGGCACTCTCAATTTAAAAAGTGAAAACACCATTGTCGACGATATTATTATGAGAGACGCGACCGCTTGCCGCGTTCCCTGCCCCCCTTCGCCCGCGCATGTATTGCCTACCGCACATGTATTAAGTTACTTCGGAAAGTTAAACAGATTACAGTTTTTGATTTCTCGTTAGTTCGATATTAGTGTTGTTACTTAGACATTACCGGCAGTCGATTATCTCAATTATGAATAAAATAACTTAAAAGAAAGCTTCATAGCAAGATCCATACTCAGTGATATTCAATTTATTCGTTTGTGTAAAGATCGTATTCTCCTACTCACATTCCACTATTCATCTGATAATAAATGAAGTAAGGATAATGATTTTAATGAAAAATTTAGTTCTGTCAGTTGACTACGTGTAGAACAGACAGAACTAACTCACGGAACTGTATAACTGACCTCTACGTCTTTTATTAGTAAGTTCAGGCAAATATGGTAATTCTGCGTGTTGTTTTAACACAATGGCCATGATGAATAATTGACGACCGGTTAATACTTTACAATGTTTGTAAAGAAGGTTAGTGGGATAAAGGAAAGGGCGGAAAGTAGATACTTTGAGAATCGCTCTCTGGGCTCTCTCAATGGTTAGTAACAATGTTTTACCTACCACCCCATGTAGTAATACAGTATGTTAATATAGATTGACACAGAGCAAAATAAACGTGTATAAAAATTTTTGAGTCTGCAATATGTCGTAACTTTTTAAAAAGAAATGTTAACTTACGAATTCTACTAGTTAAAACTTCTATATGTTGTTTGAATGAAAGTGTTTCATCTATTATAATACCAAGGTACTTTACTGTATTTGACATTTTAATGTTGGGACAAAAACATTGGTTATTTGTAGGAACCGTACAGGAATGAGCACATAATTTCGACACAATGCCCGTCGAAGTTTGCTTGCGCATCGAAAACTTAATATAGTTTGTTTTTTCAGCATTTAGGGTTACTGAATCATGCTGAAGTCAGTTATTTACAACATTGAAACCGTGTTGCGCAAGCTTGTAGACTTTTGTTTCTGAGTCAGCTGAAAATAAAAGAGCAGTATCGTCTGCATAACAAACGATTGTGCCTTGATCTAGGTCAAGATTACAAAGATCGTTTATGTATATTAAAAAAAACGTGGGCCCTAAAATACTTCCCTGGGGAATACCAAAAGACGTGCTTTTTTGACTGTCACTAATAATATTACCGATCTTTACACGTTGTGAATGATCCTCCAGATAGCTCCTGAAAAGTTTTAGCTGTGTACCTCTGATACCTATGGCTTCAAGCTTCAAGTCAAAAGCTTTGGCGAGATCCAGGAAGATACCTACTACGTGGTTACCTTTGTCAAGTAAACGTCCATTAGGGGAGGGATCAAATAGCGCCTGTACTGCTTAACAATTTTACTAGATATATTATCCCAGCCTACAGCACAGTCCTCCCTCAAACCGACTATTATGCTTTCTACCTCTGCCTCGTCAGTATCTAACAACACAAAGGATGATGAACCAGTAGTGCTACACTCTAGCGTGGAGCTTGTTAGGTATTGTGATTGTCCTGGAACTTTTTCCGCTAGACACTTTCCTACATTAACAAAATAGTTATTTGCAATGTTAGCTGATGTTAACTGCGATGGGTCTGCTTGAAATAAGCCCCAAGAAAGCTGATTTTGTTTTGAACCGTATGTTTTATTTTTAATAATCTTCCAGATTTTTTTACTATCTGTACCAGCCTCTTTTAGTGTAGTTTTGTCATAGTTGCTTTTTACTTTTTTTAGGAGATCGTTACAAAAATTACGATATCGTTTATATGAAAGTTGCAATATAAAATTATCTGGATCAGATTTGGCTTTCAGATGCAGTTTATCTCTATTTTTCATACAGCGAATGAGTCCAGGCGTGATCCACGGCTTTATATTGTACTTTTTGTTATTTAATCGAGTTAAGACGGTGTTTTTCTGAATAGCGTGTTGTACATTTTTAATTATGTGAAACATACCAAATGCGGATCAGCGGAATCATAAACTGGGGCAAAGTCGATATCGCATAAGTCCTCTTCGACTTTTTGTTGATTTATTTTAGAGACCGTGCGAGAGACTTTTTTAGGTAAATTAGAGTTTAGGATAAGTAGGGCAGCACTATGATCGGTTACTGTTGAGTTAGTTACAATTGCAAGGGCAGGAATATTTGTCTTAAGCATTATATTATGATCCAAGCAGAAGCCACTTTGATGTGTAGGGAGCATGTGAGCGGGAAGGAGACCATGGAAGGCGCATAGGTTCAAATATTCTTCAGCGGAAGTGTCTGAACATCCAGGTAGAATATTTATATTGATATCTCCAGTCAAAATGATGTTTTTGTAGGATGATAGATTCTGCAAGGTGGCGTTAAGTGAGTCAATGAAATTGTTTATACTTTTGAAAGAGGGAGATCGATATACAGCTACTATCGCAACATCCAATCCAACTTTAAGTAACAATCTGTTACAGTCGAGCATGTTTGGTTCCACGACAGTCACATTGAGATGGTTTCTTACGTTAACTATCACCCCATCATTCTGATTGAATATTGTGTTAGTTTTATACATACAATATCCCGGAATTTGTGGTATGTTATAGGGTTTAGCAAGCCAACATTCGGTTAAGACATTAATGTCACAGTTTATGTCAAGACGCTGTAGAAAAATACTAAAATTATCAAAGTTCTTAAAAACACTGCGAATATTTTGGGTTAATATGGTTAGTGGACTAGAATATGAGTAGAGATATTGTTTGCAGTTTTCAACGTCGCAAATCTGCGATTCAGATACAGAGAAATTATCTATGTCACTAATTAAATTATTAATCATACTTATAAAGAATAGCAAATAAGAATAAAAGGTCAGAGAAATACGTAATTTACGGCGCTCTTAGGCGCCTTCATAGTCGATTGTGTTTAGGTACCTCTTTTCAGCCATGATTTTCGCTGGACAGTCAGCTGCACTTGTCTTGTGGTTGCTTGGCTTTTTGAAGTGCAAGCAAGTAGCACATTTCGGCTCCTCCGCTTTTTTAGTGCACTCTTTGATGGAATGACCCAATTCACCACAGTGGCCACAGGTATTGCAGGACTGCCGACATGATTTGGCCGCGTGACCATACTGCTGACACTTGTAGCAGCGAGAAACAAGAGTAAAGTCCCTCACAGGACAGGATCATCATCATCATCCCAGCGTTAATCCCAGTCGCATCCGAAGCCTTTTCACAGCTTTGGAGTCTGGGGTTCGTCTTACCAGTCCAACTGCTGATATGGCTAAACTTCGACATTTTCTATGAAGCGACTGCCGTCTGACCTCCACAACCCGAAGGCGACATCGAAGCATTGCAGTTAGACAAATTGTAGGACTTTTGAGGCTCCAACAACCCGTAACGACTGCCACTAGATGTTCGTAGGGCAACCGGGACCAACGGCTTAACGTGCTTTCCGAGGCACGACCAGACCAGTACAAATATTCATATTCATGCATACAAATACTTGCACTGTGCGGGGATCGAACCCGCGCCACCGGCCGCGGCCGCGTCCGCTACCGCTACGCCACGGAGGCTGTCCCTCACAGGACAGGATGACCAGTTAATAAACACCCTGTCTTTGGATATTAAAGTTTTACGTATCTTCGCAGGTAGGTACCTGAAATGTACAATGATGTAATTGCAGGTCTCAGCGTCCTTTTTACCTGACTTGTGGCTTAACTTAATGGAGGACAAGAATGTTTCAAGACTGTAATCCTGTATTTTTTCGGCTAGATTTTGTTGATATATGCTAGTAAAAACTTCATTTTCTTGCATAGATGATGGCACTCCGATAATAACAACTCTAGCCTTCCTTTTCTGGGGTTCGTCTACTGTAAGGTTTGAGTTTGTGGACTGCATCGATTTCTTGACTTTCTCAATATCCTCCTTTGTTTCTGTGCTGATAATGACTCCGCCATTGTTTGTTTTCCTTAACCCTCTTACTTGCAGCTTCATTTGTTCAGGGCAGATGACTTTCTGTATAAGAGATTTTGTCTCCTCACTAGACTTTATCTTATCACTAGGGTATATCGTCACTGAACTTAAATTTAAGGGCTGTATATAACTGCTTGTACCTTTTTTACCATGTCAGCAAAGGAAGTTTCCGTGACAGGTTTTAATACAGCTCCCATTGTCAGCTTAAGGTCTTGTATTTGCTGGGATAGATCACGTTTCAGTTCAAGTGCTTGGATGGTAAAGTTAGCCATGACTGCTCTCATCTTGGGTGATTGGTATTGAACAGCCATTTGTGATGTACCGTGGCCAATTCTTCGGCACAAAGTGCTTATGCGCATTTTCTGTTCCATATTCATTTTTCCGTCTTGGGCTATAGCGCCCACCTCATTTAAGCACTGCTCTATGGACGTCATCCAGTTCTGAATTTCTGGTGTAGATATTACTTCAAGGACTTCTTCCCTTTCGTTGGACGAATGAGTGCTAGATGAATCCTTAGGGACAGATATAGTTGCAGGTGCAGGTGCAGATGTGGACACGGGTGCAGGAGGTGGGCTTCGAGCACATTTGCCACTCCGGGCAAAGTGATTGTCCATTGTGTAACCGGTTTGTTTACTCGCACAACATTCACTTAATAATTCTAATACACATATTGTGCATGCGTTTGCTGTATTACCGGCACGTTATAACTAGGTCAACAATTCAGCAAGTTATTATTTATTAATTTTAAATTAATACTCAATACGTCTGTTCGCAACTAAGTTTGAAGTAGCAGTGATTAATAGATATTAATAGATAGAACCAGAGGTCGTGAACCACTCGAGTTTGGGTTCCCCTGAATCAGGAAGAAGAACCCGACCTTTTGGCCCTGCGGGAATCCTCAGCAAGTTGATTAGATCATATTTTTTTTTTCGGCTTGAAAATCCTCATAGGATGTCCGCCGCCCTGGGGTGGGCGACGGGGTCTGTCAGACTTTTACTGGCTAAAACCACCCCGGTGTCTCTTCTATCACGAGCGCGCGTGGGGCCGCGGGAGTCTAAATTCTTCCACGGCCCCACACCCTCGTGCTGGCCCGTTCTGTCCGGGTCTCGTCTCCTGTATGGGGTAGTGGAGTGTTAAACTACCCCGTGCATCGCCTCAGAGGCGCGCGCCGACACTCGCGCGCGCCTCCACCTCGGGGTCCATCAAATAGGGGGCGGGGACTTCCCCGTGTCCCTCGCCCCTGGACCTATTCATGTGGGGCGGAAGAGGACGTTATCCGCCCTTCCTCGGCGCCCGGTACGTCTTCTGCGACATCACGTCCTCGCAGAAGGACACCACCGCGTCCCACGACTCTGCGCTACCGACCATCTTCCGCACTACTGCCGGCAGCGTCAGGTCGCCTCCTACTTCATTTGTGAGGACACGGCGCTGTTCCTCCCAAGCTACACACTCGGAGAGCGTGTGCTCCCCGCATTGGACGCAGTGGTGGCACCGATGTAGGAAGTACATACGCAGTGGTGGCTCTCTGCCTAAGCGACGCAAGTACTTGCCGAAGCAGCCATGCCCCGACAGTACCTGCGTCACCCTGAACGACAGTGAGCCGTGCCTTCTTCCGAGCCAGTCGTCGAGTACTGGCCGGCTCGCCTCGACGGTAGCGAGGCCGGCTTAGGCGGTAGGGCGCATAAGCCTCTGCCGTCAGTCCGCCACCAGGACCTGACGGAGTTCCTCTTGGCGCAGCTCGTCCTGCCGCTGCGCCGGACTGGAGCCCCGCGTCCGCTCTTCTCCTCGCGACATCGGTACAATGACGCGAGTACTTTCGCCTTTAGGTCCCAGGGCGGGGAACCGGCCAGGACGCAAGACGCCTCGTAGGAAATCGTGCGATACCCGCGGACGACCCTGACGGCCATCGCCCTCTGCGGCTTGCGCAGAATGGCGAGTGTTCCGGCCGTCAGGTCCATCGCCCACACAGGGGCCCCATACAGGGCCATGGACCGCACGATTCCCACGTACAACCGCCTACAGGCGGCTCTCGGACCCCCCATGTTGGGAAGCAACGTTGACAACGCGCCTGCTGCACCCATCAACAAGGGCGCCAGCCGCCGAAAATGGGGCCCGAATTCCCATCGGCTGTCGAGCACCAATCCCAGATACTTCATGGTGGACTCGACAGCTATCCGGGGGCCCCACTGACCACGATATGCGATCCCGGCGCCGGCGCACGCCGGGGGCCATGGAAAACCATGGCCTCCGACTTGTCAAGAGCCACCTCCAGGCCCAGGTGCCGGATGTGGTCCACCTCCTGTGACACCGCAGCCGTGGCTATCATTGTCGCTTCCCTATGCGAGCTCCCCCGGGCAGTGACAAGCATGTCGTCCGCATAACACGTCAAGTCGGCAAGTTGATTAGATCCTGGTTCAGCACCTAAACAACGCCCTAAACGAAATCTTACCCCTAGAAAAGCGATGGTCCCTGTTTGGTGGTCTAACCGGTGTGATTCATCACAGCTTCTTACCAAACGGGATGAGCATTACTGCAGATGTGTACTCTGAAGAACTGAACACAATGATGAAGAAACTGGCACATCTCCAACCAGCATTGGTCAATCGCTCCTCTCCGCTGCTCCTGCACAACAACACGCGACCTCATACCGTACAACAGACGGTCTCCAAGTTGCAAAAAATGGGGTTGGAGGCATCATTCGCCCTACTCACCAGGCCTTTCGCCTACAGACTACTACTTTTTCCAGAATTTGAATAGATTCTTGTCGGGAAAAAATTTCTACACCCAAGAGGCAGTAAGTATAAAATGCCTTTGAAAAATTTGTTGCCTCTCGTCCAGCTGACTTCTTTAAGAATTAATAAACTGCCACTGCGTTGGCAAAAATACATTGATTGCATGGGTAATTACTTCAATTAATTCAAATAAAAAATACATGAAAATAATTCTTTTACATTATTTCATATTAAACGGCAATTTTATAGGTAAAGACTTAATATATAAAATATATTGAGAATCAATAAATTTACTATAATCAGTGATTAAAATCCTTCATTTTGATACCCAACTCGATATGCTTGGTAGACAAAAATATGTAATTCTTTTGTTCCATTTAATATTAAGTTATATACATTAGAATCAGTGTTTAAAATCCTACATTTTGATATCCCACTCAATAAGCTTGGTAGAAATTTATTTCTTTATACCTCACATTAAGGCGTCATCAAGGAGCTTTTAAGAATTTCCTTGGGCGTCATACATCCGCCATTTTGGGTTTTTTTTCAATCTCACCTATCAAGTAGCAGTTGGGCGATTAAGGCAATTCCAACGATACCTAAAATGTGGAAATCCGATTAGCGGTTCTAGAGATACTAGGTATTATAGAATATTACATACAAGATACGCGTTAAAAACATAACCCTTCCTGGCAGTCGGGTAAAAATAAGTAAGGCATAATACCTCCCTATGCAAAAGTTTCATCAATATCTACTTATTCATTATCAAATTGTCAGGAAAATAAATTGTTTGTGAAAATAAACTACATTTATTGAAGAACTCGATTTGAAGAAAATGTCAACAGAAACCTGTCCTCGCGAGCTTGCAGAATATAACAAGCGGAGAGCAAGTTAAAACAAAGTTGATGGGTCCAATTAAGGCTTCCTATTCAAAACAACATTTCGAAAAACGTCGCAAGTCTTACTTTGAAACTCTAAACTTTTTGCTAATTAACTCGCTACTATTCAAAGTAGGTACAAGGCAATTGAAACAAAATTATATGCGGTCCCCTGACCGCAGCTGAAGCTATGCAAATAGCATGATCAAATCATAATACATGGAAGAAGTTTTATTGTGCCTAGTTTGTGGAGCTGCAAGGTACCAGGATAGCACAAAAGTGTAGCAGAGGTCGAAACCAATGAAGCTCATTCATTCCCACGGGAGCGATGAGAACGGGATAAAAAGTATTCTATGTCCTTCTCACAGTTAGCTACCTCCTTACCAATTTTCAGCCAAATCGGTCCAGCCGTTCTCGAGCTAAAAGTGTTGTAACAAACCCGACTTTGTTTTATGAATCTCGTGAAGGCTGACAAAGAGAAACAAATTAAATATCTCGACTTGGCGCACGAGGTTGTTGACATGTGGAATGTGAACTCGGCTGTCGTTGTACCGATTGTCGTATCGGCCAATGGTTTGATAGCCAAGAGCCTCGACCAACATCTATTGAGGCTCTCGTTAGGCAGTTGGATCAAAGGCCTGATTCAAAAGGCAGTACTCCTCGATACGGCCCGCATCATGAGGAGGTTCCTGTCTCTGGAGCCCTAACCACCGTTAGCTTGGACCCTGCTCCCGCCATCGGTGGGACGAAAAAAGAATTTTACGGGTAACCCTTTACCCTTAAAATTCTTTTTTTTTTTTGTAATCTGAAAATGTACGGACCAAAGAAATTACATTAAAAGAATTCTTACGAGTAATAATAATATCTAAACAACAACATTCAAAAATAAACCTAAAGCCTACTCCTTAAAGCTTATATTGCCACAAAGCTTACGCATTTAGACCTAAAGTTCCGCATGAGAGGCATCGAAAGACCCCTGTGTCCCTTTCCTGCAGACTGCCAGTGTGAAATGAAACTACTATTTGGTAACTTTGATACATAAACTTCATCCAATCGTTTTGTTATTTATGCTGATATACAATATCATATCAGTGACTCGTGATTGTTTAAGCATTAAAATAACTAACTGCTTAGCTCAACATTTAATCAATGCATTTATTGTGATCAATAAATAAAAATAAAACAATATTAGCAGATAGTATGAACTATTAAATGGCAACACCGATGACATATTGGGTTAAATAATCAATATGGTCGATGCATTTTTTTTTTGTGTAGGTTGAGTATAATGTTCTGTAAAAAAGACAAGACAGCTGAACAAAGAATATCTTCCTTTTTTAAGTTTGTTAAAAAAGTGAAAAGACTTACTAGAAACAAATTGTATATTTTCTTGAAAATTTTTATACCTAATATGTCCTAAAGAAAATGTAACAAACAGCGTATCAGTGTAGGTATGTCAACTATCTGTATTAGCTATACTTACCTTACACTTTTACAAAAAGTTTAACCTACTTGAATAACTAACCTAACCATTTTATTATTATTATTTTTTCGCCAAGCGATTCCTCGTGTTCCGGCATGATATTTGGTGAAGCCGTACGGAAGACGGGTCTGAGCAGTTGTGTTGCGATGTGTGCCGGGTACGATGCGCCAAATGTTGTTGTATCGGAGGTTTGGTCGTGGAGAGTCTCCAGATCAATCTCCCTCTGGCGCAGCATCGTTGGTCGTGTTGTTGGGTTTAACATTGTATCACCTCGCTCAACTGTCGTCATCCTTCCTATTTCTAAGTTTTTTAAGTGAATAGGCTTAATAAACTAGTGCGCTTTACCATTAATGATTGCATCATTGCTTACCATCAGGCGGGATTATAGTCAAGCACTAGTTTATAATAATTAAAAAAAATATATATACATAAACTAGGGCTTAACCGCAATCCCGCCTGATGGCAAGCAGTGACACAATCGTTGATGCTAAAGCGCACTAGTTTATTAAGAGCCTATTCACTCTAGCCTTAGAAACACCGCCGGCTGGCAATTTGCTCCAGTACCTCGATGTACGCGGTAAAAAGGACGAGGCGAAACGCTTCGTCCGGTTCGATATTTATTGATTGTTGGTGAACATAATTTTCTTGCAGTGTTCCAAGTGATGATGGAATTCGAGAATAATGGCATGAAGTTATCCCATTTGAACCAACAACTAAAACAAGGTTTAATACATTTGCGGTATGATGGTTGACAATTTTTTGTCTTTCAAAGTGTATTGTATTTGTTACGTCTCCACTCAAGCGTCCGGGCCACCAAAGTTGCCTAAAAAATTTTCCAGTTAAGCGTTCATGCAACCATGGTGGCCTCACCGACCTGTACACTTTAAACGAGTTATTATTTATGATATGTATCAAAGAGCTTCATGAACTTTTTACTAGATGATTCTGCATTAAAAAACGATTCTCGGGTCGATAAAACAGTGCCCTACCGGACAGCAAATATCGGAAAAAAACAATTGTTTAAAAACGGTGAGTGCAGTTTTGTACAGTGGCTGTGAGTTCTGCGATTAAAATAAGAGTAATAAATTATGTATTTTTATGAGTGTTACATATTAAAATAATTATCGAGACTTGTTCTTTCTGAATATGTATAAATACTTTGTAATAATGTCTGATAAGTTGACTTTACGAGTGTTATAGTGGACGATTAAATTATTGGTCATTGCTCATTGTGTGCCGGATTTTCGTCAAATTTTTGTTTGATATAATATCTTATAATATAACAAAATAATCCCTGAAGAAAAAATTGTTCATATTAAGTAATTAAATAGACTTCTGCTAAAAAATAAGAAGAAAATAACGAGGATTTTACGAGTGCTCGGCGCGGCTTGATACCGATCGCGCGCTCGGACGTATAACGCTTTCCTAGCTGTCAAATCGGGACGTTCAAGTGGGTAACACTTTGTATAAAAAAACCCAACTACGACAAAAAACGACGCTGAAAAAGTATAAAACAAGATTTTCAGAATACTGAACTGAACAAAGTTGCTAATATAGTTGCAAGTAAATGGACACAGTAGACTCTACCAAGATGCAGGCTCGTTGTAAATTGACAATAATGTCTTACGATACTATTCTGAAGTATGCAATATTCACTATTTAGAGATAAATTTTCATGTTTGGAAAACCGCAGTCACACGTTACTACGGTATACCTAGTATCGTAAGACATTATTGTCAATTTAGGCATCTTGGTAGAGTCTACTGTGTCCATTTACTTGCAACTATATTAGCAACTTTGTTCAGTTCAGTATTCTGAAAATCTTGTTTTATACTTTTTCAGCGTCGTTTTTTGTCGTAGTTGGGTTTTAGTTTTTTAACTTTTTATTATTTGTACTATTTTGGTGTTAAAGTGTATTTGTGGCGCATAATATTAATAAAAGTTAAATTGACGAACTAAAAACTAGGTAGTTAACATACGACATCTCTTTTGACTTATGTATCGGCGTATAGTAATATGTAGAGATGTCCTATTTTACTATTTCGTAGCGCTTGAAGCGTAGCGCGTATAGCAACGGTTTCACCGTATGAAGCTCCCGGTTTTTCGTAGTAGCGACGCACATTTGCGTCGATGGCACCGAATGGGTCATGAATTAGTGGATGAGGCCGTTAGTATAAATAGATTGGATGTTTTTCTAACGGTGGTAGGCCATAACATCGGCTGCCGGCAGAAGTTACCACCCACCAGACAAAGTCTTGCCGCCAAGCGATTCGTCGTGTTCCAGCATGATGTCTGGTGAAGCCGTACGGAGGACGCGTCTGAGCACTTTGTGTTGCGTTGTGTGGCGAGTACGATGCGCCAAATGTTGTTGTGTCGGGAATTTGGTCGTGGAGAGTCTCCAGATCAATCTCCCTCTGGCGCAGCATGGTTGGTCGTGTTGCTCTTGGATTTAACATTGCATCACCTGGCTCAACGGCCGTCATCCTTACTATTCCTAAGTTTTTTAAGTGAATAGGCTTAATAAACTAGTGCGCAGGCATCAAGGATTGCGTCACTACTTACCATCAGGCGGGATTGCAGTCAAGCGCTAGTTTATTTATTTATTTATTTATATATTCTTTATTGTACACCAATCAAACATGGAACAAAAAACATTCATCACAAAAAACATACAATGGGCGGCCTTATCGCTAATGCGATCTCTTCCAGGCAACCAAAGGATGGACAGATATTCCGGAACCACAAATGGGACTGTCATTGGTGCAAACATCATTATTACAATATACTAAAGTAGATACACAAATACATACATATACAAAAATTAATCCATAGAAACTGAACATAACAGGTAAGCAAGTAAATTAGCCAAAAAGTATTTGCTGAACAAGATCATAACGACAAGTAGTGTTCTCTCACGAGTCTCTTGAATTCCTGCAACGATTGCGCGCGTTTAATTTCAATTGGCAATGCATTCCACAAACGAGGGGCCTGAACAGTGAAAGATTTGTCAAGGAACGTTGTGGAATGCATAGGCATTTCGAGCTTTAAGTTATCTGATGACCTTAACGTTTTAGAATGAGAGTTGCACAGAAATTGAAAGCGATTCTTGAGATAAAGAGGGGTGAAAGGAGAAAAAAGCACATTATATAGAAGGGAAAGAATGTGAGCATTCCGACGAAGGCGAATTGGTAACCACTTGAGCTTTACACGAAATTCGGATACATGGTCATATTTGCGCAGACCAAATATGAACCTTATACAAAAATTTTGAAGTCGCTCAAGCTTATCTAGTTGGTCTTGGGTAATATCAAGATAGCTGACATCAGCATAGTCGAGGATGGGTAGAAGAAGAGATTGTGCAAGTGCAATTTTGGTGGCCGTCGGTAGGAAATTACGTAATCTCTTCAGAGACGCAGCAGATGCAAATAGCTTGCGGCTAACTTCCTGCAGCTGGGAACTCCAAGAGAAAGTTTTATCAATATATATTCCCAAGTTCTTAACTTTGTCACTAAAGGGAACCACTGAGTTATCAAAAGAAACTTCAGGTAGGGTCGTCCAGTCGATTCTAGAGACCGTCCTAGAACTGCCCACGACTATAGCCTGCGTCTTTATGGGGTTGACGAGAAGCCCATATCTTTTGCTCCAGTCACATATGCGGGTCAGATCACGATTGATCGCTAATATGGCCTCAGACAGATTTCCAAGAGGTGCTCGTGAGTAAATTTGTAAATCATCTGCATAAAGATGGTAGGAAGAAATTAGTTTGTCAGAGATAGAGTTAATAAAAACTGCGAAAAGTAAAGGGGATAGCACGCCACCCTGCGGTACACCAGCAGACGTATTACTCCAGGAAGACAAGGTCTCCCCGAAGCAAATACGTTGCCGACGACCAAACAGGTAACTACGAAACCAGTCAATTACCGATGGAGATATGTTAAGAGAACAAAGTATGCCAAGCAAAACATCAAAATCAACAGTGTTAAAAGCGTTACTGAAATCCAGCAAAGCTAAGACCGTCAGATTACCACTTTCCATGGCTGACCTTATATCATCCGTAATGTTCAGAAGTGCAGTGGTGGTGCTATGACCAGGGCGAAAGCCAGATTGGAAGGAGTTGAGGAGATTATTCTTAGAGAGAAAAGTGCTCATTTGATTATGGATTAACCGTTCAAGGACTTTGGAAAGGAATGGTAAGACGGATATTGGACGATATTCAGAAAAGGATGTGGGATTAGACTTTTTAGGCAAAGGAATTATTTGGGCTTCTTTCCACGAGCAAGGAAAAACCCCACTAGATGTTGAAAAATTGAGGATATGACAAATTACGGGAAGAATAACATCCACCACAGGGAGCTTATATTTATTAAAAAAAAAAAAAAAACTTATATTAAGAGTCAGCTGTCAAACAGCTACGCGCGCGGATATGCTGTCGAAAATCACAGTGATTAAGTGTGAAAACAAACGCGAGTTCAACCCGAAACCGTAACTAAAGTGTTCCTTTACGTGCAATAACAGTGTACAAGTGTTTGTGAGCTGAAACAATATGTGATTCAGACTAAAACTTGTGAATTAAATACATAACAATACATTTTTCGCCATAAAAATTTCAACCCACCCTCAAATAATAAAAAAAAAGCATAATAGAAAAAAAAAGTTAAAACTACACCCATTCGGCAAACCCCCGGCGCCTATCAGTGTCCGGGCTGGAAGGTGTGCAATTTGCTACCGAAGACTCCACGCGGGTGGGTACCCAGGCCCCCGTGACAGTAAATGCTACTGGTCAAAACAAAAGATATGTGCAGCAAGCCTTTCACCCAAGTCTTCTCCAAAGGCCAAGAAGTGCCTCAGTTGGAAGCCAAACACATGCTACCAACAGGGAACAACAAAATCCCCAACAATCAACATCCAGTATAGAGATTCTACCAAGCACCAGTATAAATACTGAGGTACATATCATAGAAGATTCTCCTACTGAAGCAACAACCCCAACAAATAACCATGAAAAAGATTGGGTACAAGCCACGAATAAAAAACGGCAGCGAACAAGCCCGGAACCGCCTAAGTCACAAAAGTTGAGCAAACTCGATACATATTGGCTTTCCCAACCCACACCAATCTCAACTTCCAACAGCTTTGCCGTGCTGGAAAGTGATCAGTTGCAGGAAACAAGCAAGCCTCCATCTCTATTAAGACCTAAAACTGATAAGCCACCCCCAATTTTCGTTGATAGAGTTAGTAACATTCAGCCGCTTATAAACCTCTTGGAAATACATGCAACACAATAACTATGATCTAAAAGTACTTCGTAACGAACAAGTAAAAATACAAACTAAATCGTCTGAAGCTTACACCGCTGTGGTCAAAGAATTAGAAAAAAAGAAAACTGAATTTTATACATACAAACAAAAACAAGACAGGAGTTTTAAAGTAGTCCTAAAAAACATACACCCTTCCACCAGCATAGAAGATATAAAAGATGCTCTAAATGAGCTTGGTCATGATTGCACTAACATCTGGAACATCAAACAGCGCATCACTAAAAAAGCATTGCCAATGTTTATAGTGGAGTTAAAACAAAAAGAAAATAATAAAACTATTTTTGACATAAAATGTCTTCTCCACTGTAAGGTAGTACTCGAACCACCAAGACCTAAGCGGGAAATCCCCCAATGTGGAAACTGTCTTCAATATGGACATACAAAAACTTACTGTAGGAGAAGCCCAAAATGTATTAAGTGTGCTGGTGATCATTTGTCAGTGGACTGTCTACGAAAAACTAGATCTGAAAGCGTAAAGTGCGTGCTGTGTGAAGGCAATCACCCAGCAAATTATAAAGGCTGCAAAGTTTACAGAGAACTTCAGAAAATCAAATTCCCTCCAGCACCCGCTAAAGTTCAGAAATCCAAACAGCCACATGATAGGACAAAACAATTATATGGTCCATCAAAAACTGGAACAACATATGCCGAAATAGTGCAAAACAAAACATCACTACAAGCGAATGATCCTGACAATACAACGAACAGTGACCAAAACTGCGACATAAAAGAATTAATGATATCAATGAGACAGATGATGGAACAATTGACAACAATCACTAAACTAATCCTGAATCTTACGACCAAACTAACTGAACACTGGACTCCATAAAAATGGTGCTCTGGAACGCCAATGGGCTGTCACAACATACCCTTGAGGTTAAGAAATATATGAAATTAAACAACATTGATATCATGTTAATCTCGGAAACACACTTTACAAGTAAAAGCTATTTTGACATACCAGGATACAAATTATATCACACCATGCACCCTGACGGAAAAGGCTATGGAGGAAGTGCAGTTCTGATTAAGACCAACATAAGACACCACTTAGCTCACAGCTATTGTACTGAAAAAATCCAGGCTTCAAATATTGTGATTGAGGACTGGTTGGGACCAGTCACGGTGTCAGCAATATATAGCCCTCCAAAGCACGTCATAAAGCAAGAGGAATACGAAAAATACCTTAAAACATTAGGACAGCGGTTTGTGTCTGGCGGTGACTTTAATGCCAAACATACATTCTGGGGTTCTCGGACCATAAATGCAAAAGGCCGACAGTTATTCTTAGCGATAAACAATCTCCGACTGGGCGTTATCTCAACAGGAGAACCAACATACTGGCCCACTGATCGAAATAGGAGGCCAGATCTGATTGACTTTTGTGTTACCAAAGGTATTAGCAACACCGACTTCAGTTGCAACTCCAGTACTGACCTGTCCTCTGACCATTCTCCTGTAGAAGTATTATTGAGTCGAAGAATTATGAAAAAGGAAACACCTTGTCGACTACATACCCATAGAACCAACTGGGAATACTTTCGAGAATTAATAACTAAATCTCTTGATGTCAAAGTACCGCTACGGGAGAATGAAGACATTATAAGCGCAGTTGAGCATTTTAACAACACAGTCCAACAGGCTGCATGGGAAGCCACGCCTCCACCAAAGCCCATAAATCAAGATGGCCTCCAATGCTCACCATCTATAAGAAAATTACTAGATGAAAAGCGTAAAGCAAGAAAGAGATGGCAAACCACTCGGTACCCAGGGGACAAAACGACATACAATAGATTAGCCAAACAACTCAAGCAACTATTAAGCGATGATAGAAATCAAAAAATCGCAACTTACCTGGAAAATCTGGATGCTACATCATCTACAGACTATTCATTGTGGAAAGCGACAAAAGGCCTCAAACGCCCAATAACTTACCAACCACCTCTGCTCAAAGCAGATAATTCATGGGCTAGGTATGATGTCGAGAAAGCCAACGTATTCATGGAGCATCTGCAAGAAGTCTTTCAACCAAACCCCGATACTGGTTCCACAAAGTCGGAAATGGTTGTAGAACTGCTGAACCAGACGCATCAACTAGAGTTACCCATCCAGAAACTTAGCAAAGGAGAGGTCAAATCTGTAATCAAAAAACTGAAAGTAGGGAAAGCGCCTGGATACGACTTAATTACATCAACCATTCTAAAGGAACTACCAGAGCGGGGCATTATATTCCTGACGCAGTTATATAACGCTATTCTTCGAAGGGAATATGTACCTCCACAATGGAAAGTAGCTAAAATTATAATGATCCTGAAACCAGGCAAGAGTCCAGAAGATGCCAAATCATATCGGCCAATTAGCCTACTCCCAATTACATCCAAAGTAATGGAAACATTGATCCTTGGAAGGTTAAATCCAATTATTAAGGAAAACAACCTCATACCCGACCACCAATTTGGATTCAGGGAAAAACATGGTACAATCGAGCAAATTCATAGACTCGTTGATGGTATATCAAAATCATTCGAACAAAAAGAATATTGTACAGCTTCCTTCCTTGATATATCACAGGCCTTTGATAGGGTCTGGCATGATGGACTTTTGTATAAAATCAAAAAGACACTGCCCGCCAACTTTTACAGCCTAATAAGATCCTACCTGCTTGGCAGACACTTTTTCGTTAGTCACGGTGAAGCAAATACGGAACTTAAAGAAATTCAAGCGGGAGTGCCGCAGGGTAGTGTAATGGGACCTGCTCTGTATCTTCTTTATACCGCAGACTTGCCAATATCTGACAATGTTGTTATGGGCACGTTTGCTGATGACACAGCTATCATGGCATCAGATGACTCACCAATTCAAGCTTCTCGCAAATTACAGAGCAGCCTGGATAAGATCACGGCATGGCTAAAGGACTGGCGCATCAAAGCCAATGAAACAAAATCACTTCAGGTAACATTTACTACCCGGCGACAGACTTGTCCCCCAGTCACACTGAATGCTGTCCAGCTTCCACAATCTGACGAAGCGAAATATCTTGGAATGTATCTGGATCGACGCCTAACTTGAAGAAAACACATTTTTACCAAACGCCTAGCAATGGGACTACAAGTGCGCAAGATGTATTGGTTGATGAATAGAAACAGCCAGCTCTCAATGGAAAATAAACTTTTGTTATACAAGAGTATAATAAAGCCAATATGGACATACGGAATACAACTATGGGGCACGGCTGCCAACTCCAATTTGGAAATCCTACAAAGGTTTCAATCAAAAATGCTAAGGATGATAGTAGACGCACCATGGTATGTCACTAACGAAAGACTTCACCGAGAGCTTGGCATCAAAAGTGTAAAAGAGGAAATAAAGGAGAGAGTCACAACATATAAAGACAGACTGCAGCAGCACCCTAACATATTGGCACACCACCTTATGGACGATTTACTTCCAAGTGCAAGGAGACTAAAGAAGAGAGTTCCTCAAGACTTAATTGTTTAAAACACCATTTTGGGGGGCTTGTCACTGGACCTGTACCTCACATACCATACATCATTTCTGAAGTATTGTTGAATGTCTCCCAGACAGATTGCAATAATAAACAAAGAGAAAAAAAAAAAAATATTAAGAGGACCTGGGAAGATTTCTTAATCTATCTAATTCTGCTAACGATCGACTGTCATGTGGATTTTTAAGTAATTTATTATGATCCAAGGCACTTATAAATAATCCCTCTATGGTTTTAACTCTACTGAGAGCGACATAGGCCTGTCCTTTAGCAAACAATGACTTTCCTAGATCTGTAACTTTTTTATCTAGAGTACAACCTTGTAATTTATGTACAGTACAACCCCAAGAAAGAATCAGCGGGAGCATTTTACGCTGAATTTGCCCAGAACCCCTCAAGCCGTCAAATTCAGTGAGGCAAGGCTCGATTTTGATAAGTCCGTTAGTATCTGCTTTTATGGATGCGTCGTCAAATTGTATGAGAACAGCGCTTGGCTGTTCTCCTGTTCCAACTGATCGCGCCGAAGAGCAGGCCATTCGAAGGCCTTCACCACTCCCATCGCTCCGTTTACCAAACCCTGGTTTACATTCAAATTTCTACGAAGCATTACTAGGGATTATGTACAAACATAAAGTACTCGTGAAGCTCTTTCAGATGATACCAAATACGGTATATTTATTTTAATTTTGTATTAACATAGAACTTTTTGTCCGCTAGAGGGCGTAATACTAAATTTGGTGACAAGCTTTATAGCTCATAACCAACAGAATATCAAGGCCTTTCTAATGGTTCTGCAGTGGTCTTATTCTGATAAGTAGTAAAGAAGCTATCTATGAACGAAAAGATGTGAATTATATGCAATCAGCCCATGAATACAGGTAAAGTCACAAGAAAATGCTAGTAATATATACATATTTAAAATGTACAAGTTAAGCCCTTTCAAATGATACCAAACACGGCATATTTATCTTAACTTTATTTTTTTACTCTGTATATTTTGTCCGCTAGAGGGCGCCACGTTAGATTTTGTGAATCTCCATATAGTCTATAACCAGCAGACAATTAAGACGCTTCTAATGATATATCATTTATCGAATTCGAATAAGTAGTTTAGAAGTTACGAGTTGTTACATACATACATACATACATACATACATACATAGCCTGTCAAAATCATAACCCTCCTTTTGCTTTGCCGTAGTCGGGTAATAAATGCGTTGCTTTCTTGAACATGCCTTTTGTTATTTTTTAATTATATTACGCATCGTAGCGCGCCGCGTCGTCCACTTATCACAACGGTGTGTGCTAGTATTATTATACTCTTTGGTGCGTGACTACTAGCTAGACTGCTAGCTAGAGTACCGAAAGGGCACCCGAATTGAGGCGCGTGGGCGTGGGTATGACTTGCGTTCCAAGCGTTTCTATTAAGTCAACATACTGAAAACCTTATTCACTAAATTCATTTTGCATTTTATATATATCAATATTGCCTTTTACAGCATGTAATTTAATAAATATTTTCGAAGATATTACAGAGACAAAGAGGCTGCGGCGCACAGGGGCAACGCGAGCCTGTAACTGCCCCTATGTATGTTTATATCCATAAAACTAAGTAACGGGATGCGCTTTTCTTTAATAGATCGAGTGATTCAAGATAAAGTTATATATACCTAATATAATACATTTATTCGAGCGACGCCGGGTCGGGTCGCTAGTATACAATATAAATAAAGTTCATGTTTTATTTTGTAGCTACCTCTTACTGTTATTAGATTTTTACTAAAAAAAAATTTTTGAAGTTTATTAAATGTCCCAATTTTCTTATGAACGGTGTACACCCTACTAGAAAGGGATACAGGGGTCCTTCGTGCGTTTCTCTTTCTAGAAACGCCTTTGCCGGCTCGTCAGCTTTCTAGGTATTTATACAAAATCTTTGGTACGGACGACCGCACATCGACATATAGGTACTAATGGACATGCCTTAGTGATGAGAATTGTGGCACTCCGAAAGCATAGGCCATCTCTCTCACTCTTTTCAAACCAAAAAAATTACTGCAGATTATACGCATACGGCATGTCCATTAATATATATCTATGCGACCGCAGGTCAATCTAATTCTACCCGAAACTATCAAATATTCCCAATAAACCTTGAGTCTAATAGGGCTCAAGCTAGCATATGTAATCTGTCTGTTTTTTTTATTAGATTTTCAACTTCATCGCTAAAGCACTATCTTTATAGAGAGTGCGCTGTATTCCGCATTGCCGCGTTTTCCACAGTAAATAATTAGGTACCATAATTTTGCTGATTACAACTACGGGATGATATAAGATCTTGAAGTCAAACATATTATCGTTAAAAAATAAATAATCGTTTATGAATAAACCCCTTAAACACTGTGGTGTTTATTCATAAATGTTGATTAAGTAAAGTTAAGTGACGTTAATAGGCCAAAAATGTATTGAAATAGAATCGCTAGTCATTAGTCAACTTTAAGTAAAGTTTATGATTAAGGGGAAAAGAGTTTAGACTGTCTGCACTGGCACGGCATGGTTCATGGTTGTAAGAAATATTGGCACAGCAAAAGGTGAAAATAGGGAAAGAAAAAGTTAGGCCATAAGAAGCATTTTAAAAGTTGTGAGAGTGGGGCACTTAATGCTTAGGTCCCAGCTCAAGCACTCTGTGTGCCATTTTGGGTCATTAATTGTCTGAACTATAAAAAAACACTTCAGTATTTAAGAAACAATGAAAAGTAAAGAATGACAGAAATTTTTCTTGTTTCAACAGACTGGCTTAAAAGACTAGAACCCAAGCGTCCAACTACGCCCAACTAAAAATCTGTCTTTTATCTGTCAAAACTTCAAAAGTCTCAAAAGCACAGTGGAGTTTTGGCGGGAATGTCAAGATGAGTGTCACGCTCATTTTTCTTTGGACTTTTAAAATTATTTATAGTGTTGTTTACTAAATAAAAGCGCGTGATATATGTAGTAAAAAGTGCATTCAGTGAATAATTTATAAAGAACAGTGAAATATTGTAGCATAGTGGCCACATCATGACCTCACCCAAACTTCCTCCTTCTCGGCCCCACGCGGAAAACGAAAGGAGATAGTTTAGTTTAAGTTAAGCTAGTATAAGTTAGGATAAATTAGGTTAAGTAAGGATATAAAACTCAAGAAAAACATACTGAAGACTAGGCTGTATGGCGTACTATGCCTTTGCCTTTTCCGTTCAAATGAACGGAAAGAATGAAACAAAAAAAAAAATCAAAAGCACAGTTTCTATCGTAGTGATTAGTTGCTCAGTTGCTCTGTGGCACAGTAGCAGACTAGCAGTACGCTTTTGCGAGATTTTTTCTTGGTTTCGGTCGATATTGCGGTGGAAACTTGTATTTATTTATTTATAAAACGGTAAATTAAAACATTGAACATGGCTAAAACAGGAAAAGATATGAGCTGCATTAACTTTGGTCCCGATTCAGGAGACAGAGTGAAGGTAAGTAAAGTTGAGGGTAGGAGAACTTCTACTAAAAAAATCCTTTGTAATTTTGTGAATTAAAAAATGCCCATGCAATTTAACAATATTATAAGATTATAGGCCTAAATATACAATTGCATTCAAATAGATTCTGCATTGCTTATTGCGATCTCTGTATGTTATTGTTCAATTTATCGGTTGTCGGTTTTCTATCGCTCCTGCAATACTTTACCTTTTTGGTAGATGTTATGCGATGTTGAAAAACATTATTTTTGCCATTTCAGGGCTTACAGGTGGTAAAACCTATAGTATTTGGGAGCATATCCAGAAACTTTGACAAGAAACGTAAAGAAGATGGCCACACGCATCAGTGGACGGTCTATTTGAAACCATTTGATAACGAAGACATGTCTGCATATGTCAAGAAGGTCCATTTCAAGCTTCATGAAAGTTACTCAAACCCTAACAGGATCCTCACAAAGATGCCATACCAAATCACCGAGACAGGGTGGGGCGAATTTGAGATTGTCATCAAGATATTTTTCCACGATCCTAAAGAAAGACCTGTAAGTATTTTCTAAATAGTTTGTACATAATTCTGTGTTTGTGATAAGAATTACATTTTCACCACCATACTTCCATCACTTCAAACTAATTACTTACGTAATTTCTATTCATATAACACTATTATTTTTACAACAATATCACTATTCAATTTCAGGTAACGCTGCGCCACACCTTGAAGCTATTCCACTCTCCACTAACAGTGGGTGGTGCATTCGAAGTGGGTCGTATACTGGTCAGTGAATTATATGATGAGATTGTGTTCGAAGAACCTACACAGAGGATGCAGCATCTGCTTAGTAACATAAAACCTTTTACCAATGGGCCCTGGATTCACAACATCAATTGTAAGTGTATCCTACATTCTTCACGTGTACATACCATTCGAAACACAATTGATGCTCAGCGATATGCATTCATAGAAAGAATAATAGATATGGCAAGTCAACAAAAAACTCTGCAATATTAAGTTGAAATATTGGTAAATATAAATGGCTTTATTCTTTATATGTCGCTCCAGTGAACAAATACTGCAGAACAGCACAAGAACATTCTAGTAGTAGTATAGTACTGTCTTATAATAAAAATATGTATCTTAAGGTTAAGGAATTTATGTATACTGCATCCCCAGAAGTAAATATAAAAACAAAATTATGGTAATCTACATACAAGGAAGCAAGAAAGTAGGAACATTCTGCTGTGTCACGGTTTTACTGCTACTGTAAAACATTTGTAGGTACAATGATAACCAAAAGTTGCTCTTTTTAAATATATCAAGCTTGCCACTGTTGTACAATATCATTTAACTATTGATATCCAATGTTATGTTCATTTAGCCAATGCATTTTGTTTGCAGAGCGAGTTTTAATCCTCCATTACAATGAATTTCTGATTATTAATGCTTTAATATGTGAACTACTGATATTAACGAGTTGTTGTGTGTCCATTCGACATGAATAATTCATTATGTGACATTGGCTTTACTTTGTGTTCATTATTTCATCATCACTGGTTTCAAAATGGTGAAGGTAATTATGATAAGAAAACTGGCATCCACTATTATTACATAGTTACAAAAAGTCACAAAATCCGGTCAAACACAAAAATGTGCATGCATTCAGACAACAGCCTAGACTGACTTTTGTTACCTCTACCCTCTTCTTCATACATAACATACCTCCTCATACACTAAACACATTATTTATATAATTCTGTATTTTTAATACAAATCTTATTTTTAGTGGTTAATAGGTGGTGGTATTGAGGTATTATCTTTTATTCTTGTATCCTTCCCCTTGAAGTAGGTAACACACTGGTTAAAAACTGAAGTTTAATCGGATTTTTAATTTGAGTCAGAAAAATGACAAGGGTAACTGTCACTGATACGAAAAAGGGTGACCCGCTACAATAGTGATGTTCGGCAATCAATACACTTAGACATTTAGTCATGCATTATTTTATTAGGTATCAAAGGGTTTTTTTTATTGTAAATATGTAGGTAATACATACCTTATTTAACAATATGATTTTAGAAATATGGACCTTACCAGCATCTCACTACAACATTATTACAAGAGCTAAGGAAAAAATGTTTAAAGAGATTCAGAGGAATTAAGTAAAACAATACAAATCATTTCATACGTTTTTATTCTTTACTTTTTTAACCGACTTCAAAAAGGAGGAGGTTGCTCAATTCGACCGTATATGTTTTTTTTTTTAATGTTTGTTCACGCATAACTTCGTCGTTTATGAATCGATTTTGATAATTCTTTTTCTCTTGGAAAGAAGACGTTCCCAAGGTGATCCCATGATAAGGATATCAGGGTATGATGGTGGAAAATCAGAGAACACGAGGGGAACTTTCAAAAATTGCAGAGGCGACTAGTATATTTCTTAGTATTTTCATTATTTTAAAGCACTACAATTTAATAAAGGTCTGGAGTAGATCTGATGATGGAGCCTGGAGACAGTCGAAGGAACTCCTCATCAATTCACAGCAGCTACCTTGTGTTTGGGCTCGATTAATTTGTATTGATAAGAACTTTACACCTAGATGGGTTGTGACTGTTATAAGAGCTCTAATGATGAAGACAAAGGCCAGTTCCGGGAACTCCTCAACGGTTTATAGTAGCGACTTTGTGGTTGGACTTAATTCATTTATAGTGATGAGACCAGTATAGCAGTTGAGGGAATACTTACGGGTAAAAATTAAAGTAAACAAAATTATGTCGTTTCCCAACTATATTTTCGTCAGCTACCAGTCTGACCGGATGCAACTGAATACATAGTACTTTTAACAACTAAAAAGTGTAAAATAAACTTTTTTACAAAAAAACAACCGACTTCCAAAAACCACTACTTACAAATTGAAAAATAACTAATTTCGGAAGTCGGTGTCTTAGGTTTTGTATATTCGTTTATGACACCGACTTCCGAAATTAGTTATTTTTCACTTTGTAGTGGTTTTTGGAAGTCGGTTGTTTTTTTTTGTAAAAACGTTTTTTATTGATTACTAGCGACTTGCCCCGGCTTCGCACGGGGCATGTATTATACATATATACCTTCCTCTTGACTAACTCTATCTATTTAAAAAAATCGCATCAAAATCAATTGCGTAATTTTAAAGATTTAAGCATATATAGGGTTCTCTCGGTGGTAGGCCACAACATCGGCCGCCGGAATAAGTTACCACCCACCAGACAAAGTCATGCCGCCAAGCGATTCGTCATCAAGGCATGATGTCTGGTGAAGCCGTACGGAGGACGGGTCTGAGCAGTTGTGTTGCGATGTGTGCCGGGTACGATGCGCGAAATGTTGTTGTGTCGGGAGTTTGGTTGTGGAGAGCCTCCAGATCAATCTCCCTCTGGCGCAGCATCGTTGGTCGTATTGTTGGGTTTAAGATTGCATCACCGCGCTCAACTGCCGTCTTCCTTCCTATTTAATCAGTTCCTTTGAGTGAGTAGGTTTAATAAACTAGCGCGCCTTACCATCAACGATTGCATCACTGCTTATCATCAGGCGGGATTGCAGTCAAGCGCTAGTTTGTAATTTATAATATATATATATATATGAACAGAGAAAGCGACTTTGTTGTATACTACATAGCGTTAACCTGCAGTTCCACTCGCGTGGATGTCTATTACCGCTGCAAAACGCCTACCCAGGAAAAAGACACGGACAGCAAAATTATTCTTAAGTCATTGTCCGCAGGCTGCATAGATTGTCTTTATGAGGATGTTAAATGAAAATAATAAAATGAAATTAATACCATGTTTACACATTCGCGAATTAAATTTCTTAAGGTTGGTAGGATGATTGATCGCAACGATAGCTGGTCTTTTTTTTTATAAATTATAAACTAGCGCTTGACCGCAATCCCGCCTGATGGTAAGCAGTGACGCAATCGTTGATGGTGCGCAACTAGTTTATTAAGAGACTATTCATTCTAGCCTTCAAGACACTCAAATTGTAGTCCGACGGAAACACCGCAGCTGGCAAATTGTTCTGCATCCGAAATAAAATATATTTGTAAGAATTGTGGATTTTGGCCTGATGGTGGTAAAAGGCTACCAATGAGATGATACACCTGTCCTTCAATTTTAAAAGTGGGCATAAAATTACCTACCCTAGCTTTTTTTTTGCGCCTAAAGAATTCATTTGAAAAGACTATTGTATTTACGTATATTTGTTAAAAATGACCAGATAATTGATTGTTATTACTTAGAAGATTTTTTATTGGTTGTGGCGGCTCCTGAAGGTTAGAAAGACAAACTTTACCTGAAGCGCAGCACATACCATTAGGTTCGTCCGCCCATTTCCTGGCAGAGCAGTTAGAGCAGATCTTATTCATGACCATAGAGTTCATGACTCCGATTTGGACTGACGCTTGTTGTGCATACTCATACTCTCGTTACTCTCACATCTAAACTCCCCTCCCGCATGCGTCGAAAGAAATCGTAATATTTTAATTTCGCCATAACTTCAAAACCAAACTTCCAATTTTAATCATTCAAATATGTAGAGATCAAATAGTATCTATATAAACTGTACCTAGTGATGAAGTAATTTATTTTGATAAGAATATATAGCATGAGTAAAAAATTGTTTTGATAAGAATAAATAGCATGAGTAAAAAAATGCGTTTAAATGTAGTCCAAAAAATGTTTGTTGTGCCTCACTCGACATAGATAGGTATAGTGTGTCGTGGACTTTTTTGTAGATATTTATAAAATCTACAATTAATTAAAACATTTTATGGTTAAGTATATCTTTTATAGTTTAGACAGCGTACGCAAAATAAGTAACTTTTCTGGTTGATTTTTTACACCTTGTGTTCGAAAACCCAAATATCTTACGGAACCCTATTTTTTTCCACAATAATATTTAACCTATGTTACTTAGTGATAATGTAGCTTTTTAATGAAAAAAGAATTATTAAAATCGATCCCGTACTTTATGAGTTTATTCGTTAAATACAAATCTTTCCTCTTTTATAATATTAGTGTAGACGACTCGAATCGGAATCAGTTACATTTATAATTAACTAGCATTCCGACCGCGGCTTCGCCCGCGCGCTTTTTAGATTTCCCTCGGGAACATCAAATTTTTCCGGGATAAAAGGTAGCCTATGTTCTTTCTCAGGGTCTAAAGATTGTCTGTGCCAAATTTCATCAAAATCGGTTGAGAGGTTTAAGCGGGAAAGCGTAACAGACAGACAGACAGAGTTACTTTCGCATTTATAATATTGGTATGGATGAATCCACACATACATCCATGATGTGTTCGAGTTGACACATTTCGTCTCCAACTTTTATGGCACTTTCTCCAATTTTCCGGTGTCACTTCCTTCAGGCCTTCTTCAAATAATTTTTTAAGGTCTTTTATTTAAAAAGCTTTGTTTTTCCTGACGTACCCCTTTGCTTGATCCCAAACTAACTCTATTGGGTTGAGCTCACAGTGATAGCGGGGCAGACGCAGGATAGTGACACCGTATTCAGCGGCCAATTCTTCCAGAGGATAGTGCTCGTAATAAGTTTTTTGTAACTTTACTAGTTCCATTAATCGAGCCTTTATCATTGCAGTTTGATAATTAATTTGTTTCTCATCCAACCACCGACTAATACCAGCCTTCCGCCAGTTTGAAGTATATATGCTGGACTTTTCTTGAAAGGTACGGTGCGTTATCTAATATCTGCACCGCATTTATCGATATCGGAAAGATGAGACATTAACTAGCCGCCTCATAGCTCGGATCTATCCCCAATGGGTTTTTTCTTTGGGGATATCTTAAGGCTAAAGTTTACGACACCACCCCATTTGACGTATTAAAAGATCGTATTCGCACAGAAATCCAAAACAACACAACAAAAACATGTAAAGTTTTAATCTACCTACTGTAATATATTTTTTTATCATTATTTCAAATGCACTTTTGGTCCACCTTGAATATTTATTTATATACATATACGCAATTTGAATTTGAATAAAAAAATGCATTCTCGGCTAACTTTTAATTGTAAAATCTCGATTTACTACATCACTATTTATTTGGGACAAAAAACCTGCAACACTGGAATAATCATTTTTCTGACTCGAATTAAAAATCAGAGTAGGTCACATCTGGTTGCCAGCCATTTTGCGTTTGTATGAATGTATCTTGTTTATGACTTCCCATTACTACTCTTCTCGCTAAGCATCGGCAAATGCCTAACCATTTCTCTACAGTACCTTTTAGCCACTGTGCATTTTCTGAATAATTTTTAATTTAGACTTCCTGGCCCGGATTGAATTGACGTACTGATGACAGCAGGTCAAGCTACCCTAAGCTGTCAGATATTCCCAATCAACCTTGAGCCTTAATGCTTTAGAGATAAAGTTGAAAATCTAATAAGGAAATCTCATGGATTGTAGTAGCTTGATGTGCTGTCGTCTGTACCATATTGTTTTATTTTTTTCTAAATTTTCAATCTGTTCCTTGTATTTCTTAGATAAAGGGTTCAATCTGTCGAAAATTGTTTTATAATGACAATAATTCTCTAGGTGAGACTCCTATGACACTACTAGATGTGGTATTAGATTACTAGATACAGTATTTTAGGCAATCTGATTATTAGGGTACTTTGGTTATTTTTTATTATTTGAACCATTCTTTCCATTTGTCTCTTTGATGCTGGATGGTATGGAGCAACTAATACTTGTTTGTTGATACCATTTGAAATAAAAAAAAAATCATCTGCTATGAAGCTTCTGCCATTATCAAACACAACGATATTAGGTAAGCCTTTTTCTGAAAATATTTCTTTGAGAGTATTTTTATCAATGTAGCAGTACTCATATCAGAGACTATTTTGATTTCGGTCCTCTTGAATCTTCATGCATCAACCAATATAAGGAATACTTTTCCTTGAAATGGTCCCGCATAATCTAAAATAAACATGGAAGTCGTGATCACGGTATTTCTGGCCCTATCCATTGAAGTGTCGTCTTAGTAGGCATATGTCTGTTTTCAGCACAAATGTCAAATTTTTGAACCATTTTTTCGATATCGTTGTCAACACCTGGCCACCAAAAGTAACTTCTGCAAGTGCATTTTTAAAATCTTTTTCTCTCATTCTTTCTGGTATTACCACTCGCCTTCCCCACAGTATGCAATTTTCATACACTTTTCTATTTTCTGTGGTACAATTGAAATTGATTGGTACAACTAATACTGGCATCAATGTTGGCACTATCCAACGAGCGATCCTAGCTGCTTCCTCAAATGTCAGACTATTGTTTTTTATAATGTCTTTTGCATATCATCATCGTCATTTCAGCCGAAAGACGTCCGCTGCTGGGCATAGGCCTCCCCCAAGGATCTCAACGACGACCTGTCCTACGCCTGCCACATCCAGCGGATTCCCGCGACCTGCACCTGCATCTTCCGGTGCGTAGTCGCCACTCGAGAACCCGTCGGCGCCATCGGGAATCGGCCCTACGGGCAATGTGCCCGGCCCACTGCCACTTTAATGTTGGAATTCTGTGGCTATGCGTTTAGTCAGTCAATCCGGACAGTCATCACTGGCAACACACACTGGTCAAAGACACTGCGGTATTTCGGATGAGAAGATTCTACGTAGCTTTCCGAAAGCAGCCCAGCCGATTTGGATTCGACGATTGTCCTCTTTCTCGAAGTTGGACCTGGATAGAGTTTGTCCCAGGTATACGTAACTGTCAACAACTTCGAGAATAGTCTTCAATCTTTATAGAAGTCGGTACAACATGGGCATTAGACCTCACGTTTTTCTTTTGCATATATTGATCATAAATTCCGCACACTAGTCTGTCCCGCAAACTACGATTAAAGTCAGTGACATTGCTACTTATACTCAATTTCCGTAACTGGGCAATGTAATATTGCACTCTATACCACCCTTGGGTAGAAGTGTGCATAAATTTTTCCTTTATAGAAGAAAAAGTACGGTTTTTGGTGTGATCAATGAAATTATTAAATCATACAATTCCGAGCCGCAAACCGGCAAAAAATTTGCTTTTTTGTTAAATTATCACATTCGATCACACTTGCTTTTAGGTAATAATTGTGCCTATCCATTTATCTAGCACCCATCAACATCAAATTCATCCAATTTAACACTTAGTGTAATTTTTTAAGTTCGGATTTTATAGTAACACTTAATGTACACTAAATATCGCGTTTATTACTCGTCGCCACTATTTATGTTTTTACAGAAAGTCCCAAAATTCGCTCTGTAAACGTGCATGCGCTCAGACAACACTTGACGATAGTCTAGACTGATTTAGTTACCACTACCCTGTTCTTTATACATAACACCTAAAATCAAAAATTCGAAAATATGAGACTTCTGCCTGCACTGAGCCTGAGTGTCAGATTATTGCCTACTCTCTCTTAAAGAAAGTAGGTATATGTCCTAATAATTCTAGGTTGAAAATTGGTGTCTCGTCTTAGACAAGCTTTGCGATCACCGGAAATAATTTAATTTTTGTTACAGTTAAAGAAAAGCAGCAGAAAACACTGCATAAGATAGTATCAGCCCAACCGCAGATACGCAGTGAGATATGTGAGCTTCAAGAGAAGCTAAAGGTTGCTAAGGAAACTGTAGATAAGTTTAGAGAAGAAATTGCCAAAGTACAGATGAGCAACAGAAGTAATATTTTCATTCAATTTTTTTTTTTTTTTTTTATAAATGTAAACTAGTGCTTGACTGCAATCCCGCCTGATGGTAAGCAGTGATGCAATCGTTGAAATGAAGTTGAAATGGGAAGCTTTTTATTACATAATTATTTTAGTGTCTGTCCGTTAGGCTGGAGTCCTCCCTTCGAAAGTCACTGACGTCTGGCTCCAGCATAAACTTAACCGAGATTTTTTTTTAGGAGAGTCTAATGTTTTCTCAAGAAATAATTTCGGACGCTGTGTCACGTCCACCGCAGGTGACACAGCGTCCGAAATTATTTATCGGCGAATAACGTCATTGAAACGTTATTAATAAAAGTATGCTGGTTTTTTGACACTTTAAGGACAAGCCCTATTGCCTTCAGTTTCTTCTGAGGTGTATGTTTCATTGATATTTATTCTCCAGTTCTGACTCCACTTTTTTCACTTTTTCTAGATCGTCCAGATGATCCATTATCGGAGCTGCCGTATTTGATGATGTAATGCCAAATTTCGTAGCAGTTGCAGTTGTCAGGCACCTGGAATTATCTCTAGGCTTCACTTATTATTTTTCCCTCTCACTATTAGAGCAGTCTATTCTTAGTGTCTCTTGATAATAAGATATCAGTTTTTCAGCTAATGTGGTACTAGATTAGTATTAAATTTTTACGAATTTACTCATCTACTCTTAGAATTGGGGTATTCCCTGACTAAACCTTGTATTGATTATGTAAAACATACTTTATGAAATACAGTATGTTAACTAACAGAGGGCGTTCCCGTTAACCCGAAATAGTATAGCATACGTACATGCTAAAAAAAATATTTCCATTCGAAAATTTTTTCAATATAAATATTCAATAAAAATTTTAAATTGACATGTAAAAGAAACACACTGTACACGCGAACATGAAAGACGGCAACGTCGCAATTTATTTATGAATGACGAGCCGCGTATGCGGCGGCGATCTAAGATCTAATTGATTGATGTGTGTTGGTTGATGTGTGTTGGGCAATGCAACGTTAGGTAGATACTATTCCGCGCTACTATTTTGATTTAAAACAGGAGGTTTCAAATTTATTTTCAATTATAATTTCTTTTTATTCGGATTATTTTATGCTTATTTTTCTATGCTGATATTTTTATTTTAATCTATTAATGATATATATTAACGAGTTTAAGGGAACGCCCTCTGTTATTTAACATACTGTGTTATACCTAAATATAAGTATTACTAAATAAGTAGTATTATTAAATAAGTTTACGACAGCGAAATTGCGAATGTTTAAAAACATATTGAGACGCTGCCTTTATCGCTATAAAATTGAACGTTTTTCTAATATTTTATAGAAATAAGTTAGAAGTGTTTTTTAGTTGTTTATGCATCTATCATGTTTTTTTTGTGTTGCTGTTTGCACACAACATTTTATACGGACATTTTTTGTCAGTTTATTATCGTTTACTTAAAAACTTTCAGATCTCCCGGTATCTCATGCTATTAGTACTTGTTTACTTAAAAACTTTCAGATCTCTCGGTATCTCATGCTATTAGTACTTGTTTGCAGCTTTTTTTACATTAGTTACTTAAGTTAGATATAGGAAGTACATTCCTACAATTCGATACTCATAAGTATAAGTTTTTTGTGAAATTAAATAAAACATTAAATGGAATTTGCCTTTTTGTTAGTGTTTGTTCAGAAGTATGGATAAAGACATGTTGCTCAAATCCCAAAAGGTATTATTATTATTAAAATTTTATAGAGTCAAGAGATTGATGAGAAGTGGCTAGGGAGGCGCTTCACGCGCCCTAACCTTCCACCTGACGCAGGTCCTCAACAGACTCGGCTTTTTCGGTATATTCCTGTTCACCGAGGAAGGATAACTGAGGAAACACCGGGGTGCCACCACTGTGGGGATTGCTTATGAAAATAACTATAGTAAACTAAACGGCCTGTCGATAAATCAGTTACATCACGAATTTTCCCAACGGCAAATGCTGCTTTCGGGAAGTTACGTAGAATCTTCTTGTTCAAAATACCGCAGTGTCTCAAGACAAAAGTCTTCGACCAGTGTGTGTTGCCATTGATTACATATGGCACCGTGACGTGGCCACTAACAATGGGCCTTATAAGAAAACTCAAGGTCACTCAAAGGGTTAGGATTACGATTGACGCTTAGGGTTTCAACACTTAAGTGGCAGTGGGCCGGGCACATTTGACATTGCCCGTAGGACCGATGCCCGATGGGGCCGATGACTTCTCGAGTGGCGACCACGCTCCGGTAGACGCAGCATGCGTAAGCCCCCGAGAAGGTGGATCGACGACTTGGTGAAGGTCGCGGTAAACCGCTGGATGCATGTGGCGCAGGATCGGTCGTCGTGGAGATCCTTGGGGGAGGCCTATATTCAGCAGTGGATGTATTTCGGCTGAAATGATGATGATGATGATGATGAAATGCTGCAGAGCTAAGCTTTTTTAACAGTTTATCTATGTGGGGGCCCACATTATTGAAGCTTGGACGACGGTTGACGATGTTATTAATGATGTTTCTAATATTAATTGGTAGGCATAATCATCGTGATCCAATGAGCAGGGCTCGTGGCTAAATAGGTAATGGCGTCGATTCTCTTGTTCACAACCTAAACTAATTTTAAGTTAGTGCATATTTTTCTTTCTATTGCATTAAGAAAAGGATAAAACATAACATTTTAGTTTAATCCTCTCAAATCAAGATATTCCATAGACAGTTTAGACGTGATTATAAACATGGCGACCAGAAATACATCAATTTTCGTCCTGCGAGGCCTAATTTGACAGATCTAAACTAACATATGTTCTCTCCTTTTCTCGAGTTTTTGGCGGGAAGCTAAGATGAGTGCCACGCTCATTTTTCATTGGACTTTTAAATTATTTATAGTGTCGTTTACTAAATAAAAACGCGTGATTTATGTAGTAAAAAGTGCATTCAGTGAATAATTCATAAAGAACAGTGAAATATTGTAGCATAGTGGCCACATCATGGCTTTGTACCAAAACTTCCTCCTAGTGTCAGTTCACGCGAGAAACGAAAGGAGATAGGTTTAGTTAGGATAAGTTACAAAAGAAGACAAGATATAATTAAGACTTGGCTTAAAGGTCTTAGAAACCAGGCCATAAAATCCCCAAAAAAAAAAATCTCCTTTTCTCAATGAAATAGAAAGAAAAAGATGCACTTAACTTAAAATTAGTTTAGTTTGTGAACTGGGGAATCGGGGACAATATCAGCGGCACACGTCGACTGATCAGGTTAAACTGCGCTTGTCGCGGTTTTTCTAGGAATGGATGATCATCTTTATAATATACTAGCGACCCGCACGGGTGCAATGCTGATACTAAATACATTACAAAAAAACTGTTAACGTTGTTTAAAAAACATAGCGGCCCGCCGCCCAACCGGCTGGTACCGCCGCAAATGCTCGCCCCACAATTTTTAAATTTGTAATATCTTCGAATCTATTCATTTAAATCATGTGCTGTAAAGGGCGATATAGACCTATATTAAAAAAAAATAGGGGTGGATTACCCTTAACATTTAGGGAGATAAGAAATAGATGTTGTCCGTTTCCAGACCTACCCAATATGCACACAAAATTTCATGAGAATCGGGAAAGCCGTTTCGGAGGAGTTTAACCACAAACACCGCGACACGAGAATTTTATATAATAGATAACGAGACTAGGGCATGCGATACCGGTTTTCAATTTTACCGGTAAATCGCCTTTTTTCGGAAATAAAAAATTACCTGCAATAAAATATAAAACCGGTAATTTACCGGTTTTATGTTTTTGAACAACACTGTTCATTTATTAACGCATACGTCAAACTTTCCATTATATTTGACACTTATCAGTAGCTTTGCCGCAAGCGTTTGTGAAGCTTCGTGTCATTCATTAGTTTGTATAATTGTACTGTACACAGGTGCAGGATTGAATGCCGTATTGGTGGGGCCAGAGCACTCATCGGTAAACTAATCTGCTTCAGGGAGTGTGATACTCGTATACTCGTCCTAGAGTGGTACGCTTTGTAGGTCGGACGTTTTCAGGTACAAATATCAGCCTACAGGATTATACCACCCGTGTCAACACATCAACTTCCTGAAGCAGAAAGTGTACGGTACACCCAGAATCGCACTTTCCAGAACCATAAAAGGTGGGTTTATAGGGACTGGGAACGACAAGACCAAGGTGTTGGTGACACTTAAATACTGAATGATGATGCCATGTGTTCATTCTGGCGTAGTATCTGGTTGGTGCCTGTCGATCACTTTTTTTGGATCAAATGGTTTTCAAGGTTGCACGCTCGCTTAAGTCTGGTTCGCTACCTCAGTTCTTAACAACTAGAGTAACCCACCTGGTTCGTAAATCAGACCGCGGAACCCAAAAATTATAGGCCGATCACTTGTTTACCGACGATCTTTAAAGTTCTTATATCCATTTTTAAAGTTAAAATTAACAAACATATTGACAGCAACTCAACATGTCTGCCTCTTAAAATGGATGTAAGAGCGGCTCCCGCGATACTAAGGAGCTACTCCTCAATAACATAGCCAATACCCAACAAGTTCGTCATTCCCGAAAGGATCTATCGACATGTTGGATAGATTATAATAAGGCCTATTATGACTTGGTGTTACATACAAGGCTCATGCGGGTGCTGGAGTTTTATAAAGTTAATGCATCTCTGCACACTATCCTGATGACGTGTATGGCTAATGGAGGACGGTCCTTCGCTATTCTGGATTTCGAGATATTCATAGGAATAGCAAACCGAGCGAGGTCTATTCCAGGGAGATAGCTTGAGTCCACTTTGATTTTGCTTAGCCTTGAATCCTCTAAGTACACTACTGGAGAATACACGTCTAGACTATCGGCTGAGGAGAGGTGGTCAGGTCCATGGAATTTCTTGCACGTTCTTCCCCATGGAGATCTACGCTTTGGAATGTGCAATTTAGCTTCACTTTTCTTGGACTGACCGACATTGACTATTCAAAAGTATGAAGTGATGGTTAATTTGAAATAAACGATTCTGTTTTTGTTTTTTATTATTTTATATCGCACCTCCTTTACATGAGTGATTTAAAATTCATTACTCCCAAAAATTGTCAACTGAAGGAGCTACCGAAAATTACTGAAACATTCAGTAGCGTTATCAGGATGGAATTGTGTGTGGATAAATGTGTGGTCATGCATGTAAAGTAATAAATAGTCTTCTATCAAGCAGAAATAAGGTACGCGCCTTCAATGGTTGGATCATGCCAGTTTTACGTACTCTTTCGGCATACTCAAATGGATTCAGACCGAAGTCGACGCCCTGGATTCCTATCCAGGGCGTCGTCTTCGGTCCGTACCGTGCACGACTACAAATCAATTGCATCACCCACTGTCATCGGTTATGAGGCTGTATACCCCGCGAAAATGTGAAGGTCGAAGCTTTTTAAATGATAAGACCCTCCACAATCGCGAGATATGCAGTCTCAGGGAATATTTCCTAAAAACCGACGTGGGAATGCATCGAGATGTGGTCGTGGTTGACAAGGAACTCACTCCGCTCTCCTTGGCTAATGAGAACTGGTGCAAGCCAGTATACCTACTTGACACTAAAGATCGCATGGACGTTTAGCAAGCTACATTGAGGTTTTTCCGGGTCCTCCACGGGCTTAATGTAGATTTACCAGCATCCGTTGGCTAGCTGCATTTTGAAAATGAAAATTGTCTAAATTAATATAAAGGTGCGACATTTCAGCTTGACTGCGCCAAAGAAAAGGTCATGTTTTTAAAACTTGTGTTCCAATGCTCATTTTAAGCAATATTTAACATATTCACTACCATTGTACCTTGTATACGTATTTATTTTCTGCTTTAAGACTACCCAATCATATATACATATTTTTGAAAAAAATATATAATTTTACCGGTAAAAATACTTCAATTATCGTTTATTTTTAAAGGTAAAACAAAAATTACGGTAATTGCATGCCCTAAACGAGACCCATTCGTGGCCGTTGGTCCCGGCCGTACGTCAGAAGCCCGGAACTCTGAACACCTTTACCAAGGGGTATCGTCCTATTACTCAGGAACTCGGTTATGGAGGTCAGATATGCAGTCACGCCATGTCAAATACTAGTATCTAACTGAATCCGGTTAGACTGGAAGCTGACCCTACATAGTTGGGAAACGGCTAGACAGATGATGAATTACCTATTGGCCGAATGACTTACTTTTATTTCTGAATGATATTATAAAGCTTCACACACGGACTAGGTGGTCGGATGACCTGACCAAAATCGCAGGGAAGCGCTGGATGCAGGCCGCAGTCCATTTCCGGCAGTGGACATAGACCTGTGGCTGACATGATGATAATTATAAAGCTTTATTTTATTCTAATAATCTGCCACAAACTATTGCAGACCGACGGGACGCTACCTAATATAAGGAGACATTTATTTTAAAAATTCAGCTGCCCTAATCCGTCGCTCCAGTAGTCCGGCGCTCTCAGATGGGCGTGATGAGGGAATCAAGTTGAGGCATGATACATCACTACATATTATACAACAAAGTTACCTACTTTCTCTTTCCCTATATCAACTCCAGAGGCTCGGTTCCAACCATAACAGCTGGTAATGAGTCATCCGGGACAGATAACATCAACCTCATAGATCGGCTTCATTCGACCTTTTCCACTCACCCCGATCAGTCGACCCTCGTTGAACCTAAATTCCAATGTAGCAAAAATAAGAAGACTGCACTGTACTTTTATAGGTCTTTCCTCAGTTTTAATGTTCAATTCTATATAAAGAAGCAGTGACGACACAGACATGAGTGTAGGTATATGAAACTATAACTTTTCACTGTCATGTTTGATATATCTAGGTATGCATGATCTCTACTTTATTTCATGATCCCCTAGTGTAGGTGTGAACATTGCATTCAATATCGGAACCGGAACTGGTACGGATGTATAAAAGGCGTTTGAGTGCTTTCAAACGCCACGCTTTGGTTATCATGGATAGAGTACGTGTGCCAAGAGTACCAGCAAAACATGAAACACGTACTTAGAATATGTAGATTATAACCCGTCTAATTCACACTAGTTGGTGCAATTTACTATAACATTTCAACGAATGTTCAGAAGTATGTAGTTATCGAGAATAGTTTCGATAATGTGGTGGATCTTCAGCGTGAGTCCTATAAATACTGTACAAAATACTAATTACCGATCATATTCTGCGACAGATGTACCTACCTACTTAAGCAGAAACTAAAAAAAAATAATATATGTATATCAACCCGTAATCCAGTTCACAATTTAGTGTGCGTTCGCGCAGCGGAATGTTGTTGAATTTAAAGATTTTAAATATGCAGATATTTAGTGTATGACGTCGTGTAATTGTGTATAGTAAAAAAAAATTTGTGCGTGCAGCCATTGTGGAGAAATTCACCAAAAACTGATTCCGCTGGGCGAACGTTGTCCTGGCGGAACTTTTTTTAATCCATTGACTTTAGAAAAAAGAGATGTGTCCAAAAATTAGTGTGTATTTGTGTGTAATTGTGTATGTATGAATAAAATTTGTGCATGCATAGACTTCGGAGAAATTCAAGTTTCCGCTGCGCGAACGTTTGGCCATTAGCTAGTTTTCATATAAAGCGCTTACATAGAGAGCTGTAGATTTTTACATACGTTGTTTTGAATTTGTGCATATTTGTATACGAAACAGATTTAGAAAAAATCGTAGGGCTAAAAAGATAAAAATATAAACGTAAAACACGCTTTTTAGGTCATAGTTCTTAAAGTATGCACTTTGGGGTCTAGATTTTCACGTTTATACAAACCTTGTAAGTGTCTGCAACATATTGCCAAATATCAATGAGGTTCCTTTAGTAATTAAAGAGATATAGGACAATTTACCATGACGAAATCACTGTTTACAAAGCAGTCAAATATCACGACATTCTAAAGGAACTGCATGGTAAAATGTATGCCAATAATTAGTGTATTCATTCAACTATTCACATGCAAAATTTCATGTCATTAAATTCAGTAATTAAAGAAAAACAATTAAAATACTGACGAAGCATCGAAAACCTACATAACCCGACCAAGTTCGGATAGCTATAAAAAAGCGGCCGTGCCATATATCATAAGAACGTTCTTAACCTTCCAATATAGTATTTATTAATATGGCACAGTTGCGTACACAAGCGTTAGGTAAAAATAAAACAATTGCATTTCTTGAATGAAAAATGTTTTTTTATAATAACGCCACTATCTACGACAAAAATAAATCTTCAATTAACAAGTACTTCTCTATTTAAATATCCGTGTACAAAAATATTTTTAATTACATATAATGCTTAATTATGTAATTATAATAACGTTAACAAACGCTTGCAACGGCAGCAATAGACTTAAATGTGTTTTACTAAAATAGGTTTAATAAACTATTATAAATATAAGGGTAAGACGTATAATATTTCGAGCTTCAATAAATATTAAAATCACATCCGATAACTGGACTATTCAGTCGTATTATATTTGATCAACATTAAAAAAGTGCTTATAAACTAAAACATTTGTATAAAAAAGGTATTTTCAAGAAATATTTTAAATGAGTAGCAAATACAGTAAATAACCTCAACATTTCTAAGTATACCTAATATTTTCTAGTTCCAATAATAAAATTACAGATTAACAATCACAGATCAATAAAGTAGACTATTCAGTTGTTTAGGTTTGAGAGTCTGCCTAATATAAAAATAAATCAACATTTAAAAACAGTAGGTAGTACTTACTTGTGGAAATTATTTAATTTCCCTGAGGGGTCTATAGTAAGAATCCGGATCCGTGAAATATTCAATAGAAATTAGCTGTATGAATTTTATTTGCCTAAATTAATATATTTAGATTATATCTCAAGTCTCAAGCGCATACTTAAATAAAGTAACTACGTAAATAGTAGGTACCTACTTTGCCATAGTCAAATACATTTAAAAAAGTAGGTGTACAAAAATAAATGACCTTTATATTATATCGAAACAATTGTGTTATCACCTATACCAATTCAATACCGGTATTATACTGTAAATTTTGGAATGTTACCTAAATATATTGCACGGCCGCTTTTTTATAGCTATCCGAACTTGGTCGGGTTATGTAGGTTTTCGATGCTTCGTCAGTATTTTAATTGTTTTTCTTTAATTACTGAATTTAATGACATGAAATTTTGCATGTGAATAGTTGAATGAATACACTAATTATTGGCATACATTTTACCATGCAGTTCCTTCAGAATGTCGTGATATTTGACTGCTTTGTAAACAGTGATTTTGTCATGGTAAATTGTCCTATATCTCTTTAATTACTAAAGGAACATCATTGATATTTGGCAATATGTTGCAGACACTTACAAGGTTTGTATAAACGTGAAAATCTAGACCCCGAAGTGCATACTTTAAGAACTATGACCTAAAAAGCGTGTTTTACGTTTATATTTTTATCTTTTTAGCCCTACGATTTTTTCTAAATCTGTTTTGTACACAAATATGCACAAATTCAAAACAACGTATGTAAAAATCTACAGCTCTCTATGTAAGCGCTTTATATGAAAACTAGCTAATGGCCAAACGTTCGCGCAGCGGAAACTTGAATTTCTCCGAAGTCTATGCATGCACAAATTTTATTCATACATACACAATTACACACAAATACACACTAATTTTTGGACACATCTCTTTTTTCTAAAGTCAATGGATTAAAAAAAGTTCCGCCAGGACAACGTTCGCCCAGCGGAATCAGTTTTTGGTGAATTTCTCCACAATGGCTGCACGCACAAATTTTTTTTTACCATACACAATTACACGACGTCATACACTAAATATCTGCATATTTAAAATCTTTAAATTCAACAACATTCCGCTGCGCGAACGCACACCACAATTTAAAGTTTAGATAAAATTATAAGGTCAAAAACGTTTATCATGATAGCATACTACTTATAGTACGAAGTTAAAGTCTTGGGGTCCTGTTTAGCGAATACTTCAATATAACTTTGTTTTTAACCTATTTGACGACACACAATTCTTATGTTGGCCGTATTTTAAAGGATAAAGGTCGAAACATACTACCAAAACGTGACACGACGCCACGCCACCCGACGCATGTCAGTTCGTATCCATTCCATATATTTAGTATGGTCAGAAGCGCATAGGCAACACGCTATGTGACCACACGCCGCAACATCCAACCGATTTGGATCAGCGTGTTGCCGGGAAGAGTGGGGGACACGTCAGCCGACGAATCAGCGCAGTGTAGGTATTTCTAGTTAACACCCGACGTTTTTATGGCGGATAATATTATAAAATATATTTTGGTTTAAAATGTCGGATGAAGAATTAGTGAAACGGTACTCAGAGCCCCGCGGTTTGACCTGCGTGGGTTTCGATATGTTTTTTTTTAATATGCTCCGCTGCTATTGGTCGCAGCATGATGTTATATAACTTAAAGCCTCCTGGATTAATAGGCTATCCATCGCAAAAATAACTTTTCAAATCGGAACAGTAGTTCCTGAGATTAGCGCGTTCAAACAAACAAACAAACTCTTCAGCTTTATATATTAATATTGAGTATAGATGAATACGTCTTTTTTTATTTACTGTTTCTGTACAAAATATATCCCCAAAATCTGCAATAAATCTTCATCTAGCTCGTCTTCAAGCAGAATCGAATCCATGGCCACGTGACACGTCAATACACTTCAGTCTTTCGTGAGAGACTACACTACACGATACGTGTTGTAGCATCGCGTGGCGTGTTGCCTATGTGCACGACGAGCGTCGGGTGTCAACCAGTTGGGTGTCGGCCAGCTGCGTAGGTACATATCTATATACCTACGCAGCGGGTGCATGTCACTAACATAACAAGAACCAGAAGGAGGTTAACATGAAGTATTAAGGTCGAAACATACTATCAAAACGCAACGCGATGAGTTATGCCGACACCCGAGAATTTTCGTTACCATAGGGTAACGAAAATTCTCGCTTGGTAGGGGGGATTTTGTACAAACTCATTGTACGGGGTCCAGCGTTACCAAATAACTTGTGCACTTTGAATCCACATTTTCATTGCAATTTTGATCCTACGAACAAGGAAATAAAGACTTTAATGAGAACCATGATTTCAATCTCAAATATGTGCCCAGCTTCTAAATGTCCTGTATCTCTAGTATTCATGAGGATGCAACTTGGGAGTAACATTATTACCTCGTGGTAGGTGGTCGGTAACTGGCTATACCCAGCATGAAATAAAAATGGTACAAATTAATAATTTGAAATAGCGAAAATAATTATAAGACTTTTATTAAACCCTTTTTACTAGTGTAGTGTACAATCCCAAAATTCAAACATTTTTTTTTAAATAATTGTGGGCCTTAGTAGTTTTTTACTCTAATATGATTCGTTTGGAACGTCGTAATTTAACGTCAATTAATAGGTTCACCCAGGTTTTGAAGTATACAGTACACGTTTACAGGAGAAAAGCAATAGCAACAGCGTTAATAGAAAAAATCGATTTATTACAGGGTTTATAACTCATTCAAAAAGGTAGTACCACAGATAGTACCTTCAACATACCCGTTACTAACATAACAAGTGAATATTCCTACTTTAGAACTCAAACGAAAGGCCTATTTTATAGCTGCAGCATAACGGTACGCACAGAACACACACGCACGGCACGCACGGCAGTACTATACATTTATAGTTCACTAGCTTTCGTCTGCGGCTTTGCCCACGTGGAGTTCGGTTATATCGCGCTTTTTAGATTTTCCTCGGGAATATCAATTTTTTTTCTGGGATAAAATGTAGCCTACGTCCTTTCTCAGGGTCTAAAGATTGTCGGTGCCAAATTTCATCAAAATCGGTTGAGATGTTTAAGCGGGAAAGCGTAACAGACGGACAGACAGAGTTACTTTCGCACTTATAATATTAGTATGGATTACCAAATACTTTACGAAATATGAATAAACTCATTGTTTGTAAACATTGCTTTTAATTTTCCGTTTAGGCGTCTCAGTGTTCTTATAAATTTAGAAAATATAGCATTATAAGTACGTAAAATATTGTTTTAAAATGAGTATATTTCCCTTCACCACGCTTGCTCAATGCGGGTTGCCGAACATAATATGAATGGAATGGGTTTCTAATAAGGATTGTTTATTGTCCATAAACATCGTGTGCCTTTTTTAAAATAATGCGCACTTGAAACAGTCTGTTCAAATGCCGAAACGGATTTCAATGAAATTGACACATTGGTAAAGTATGACAATTATAAAACATTGGATAGGGACTCTAGTGCCGAGGAATTTAGAAAATAGGTGTTTGAAGAAACTATTGCCGCCTGCTTCCCACCTCTCCCGGTGAAATGTGAAAAGCAGTTGCAGCTCAGGCTGATTTAAACTACAAAAACGTTGTATTTTCTTTATTGTCAAAAACTTATCACGTTTGTCTAATAGACATCTGAACATCACGGTAAAAATAGGTTATTTTTCGCGATTTTGTATCGTATTTCTTTTATTAATTAAATTTCGGCAAAATCAAATGACAGAGCACGTATAATCACGGTGTAAAATTGTAGAAAAAATTGCTCCAATAGCATTATCCACGAAGAAAACAGCGGAATACGTTTATATAGAGAAAGCAAAAAAAAAACTATTGTTATCGTTAAGAGGGAACTCTAGTGGCGACTAGAGTTCCCTCTTAACGATAACAATAGTTTTAGTTCCTCAATTTATTAAACTGATCAACCTGAATCAACTGTCCGATAAATTTAATTTGAAGCGGTTTTTTATTAATAGTAGTTTATGATACTGATACATAATGAGAGGTATTAAGCACGAGTGTGAGTTTAAAAAACTAGCGAAGCGAGTTTTTTTATAGTATCACACGAGTGTGTAATATCTAATTATGTACAGTTTAATGTAATATGCAAAATGTTAACAATTCTGCACCCTGTATCACAGCGCATGCGCCAAAGCGCGCGCAGCCACAGATAAAAAATGAAATAGTACTCTCTAAGTCTCTACATTGATATAATATTAAACAGATATGATATTTTGTACGCTTCAAGTTCAATGCGCTAGTGACTTATCTACCTTAGTTTAATATTATATCAATCTATGGTTTGTACCGTAATGAAAAAAAAAATATTATAACATTATTTTGTTAGAGAAAAAATGTTATATTTTAATTTTTTAATCTAATTTTTTTTTATTTAAATAAAAATAAATAAAAAAAAAATATTTTTTAATTTCCTTTCGATATACTATTGGTAAAGTACGTCAATACAAACTCCTTGTTGGTTTTATATTTTTAATTTTTTGATATATACATAAAAAAATAAAAATATATATCTTTTTAATTTTTTAGTACATTACATACAGTATATATATAGTACATTACGTACAGTGGGTACATAGTACAAGTAGGGAGAGTAGATAAAATATTTTCTCTAACACAATAACGGAAACTATCGTTTCTCAAAAGAAAATCAACCCTACCTGTCTGATAGGACGGGTATTTTATCATTTCCAGTTCCATAGAAAGGGACTGCAATGTTTCGTACCTGTACTAGGTCATCATAAATACACATAATAGCTAAACATAATAGCTAAACGAGATAAAGCAATATGTGCATAACAAAAAAAAATAATAATAAGAATTTTCTAAGAACCTTTTAAAAGTACTTTAGATCAGGTTTTATCAATAAAGTACAGAAAGTATTTAGGTACCCATAACATACAGCAGCAAGCAAGGCACAAATTGAAACCTTTGCTTATCTGCAGTGCCGAGCTTCTGTTGTTACAAGCTCAGCTAAGCTCCTCCCCATAATGTTTATGCCATACGATATGATTTGCAGCGAGATTCCATCCGATAAATCGCAACGGATTTACGAAGAGTTTGGGGAAATTTAAAATTTTACAAAACATTGCTTATTATTACTTCCATGTTTTACAATACTTTAAAGACTACACAGGATGTAAAATATCAGTTTGAAAAAATTAATCCTCCAATAACTTTCATTACTTCTGATATTATCAGTAATAAGTTTTATATGTATATTTTTAAATATTAATGAAAATAACACGTGAAATACAATCGTGTCTAGAAGATGTTTATGAAACATGTCTAGTTGATGACATTGCCTGTAAATACTTTCAATAGATTTTGCAAAAATAAAAATTAAATTAAAATAAATATTGTTTGACGTGTCGTGCGAACAATGTGAACTTTACTTCATATTTTGGAGGTGATCTCCAACAACGTTTTGGTCTCCTAGTAGCGAAAATCGAGGCGCGTCGTTTAGTATGGCCACGCGGGTAAAAGACCAGGAGTATAGGTGTGGTCAAGAGGTGGTCAATAACATTTCCCGCGCTTTTCCCTGCGCAGATTGAAAGAGAAATTGGGTTTCACTTTCGCACTGCGCAGATTTGCTTTTATACTCGACGGTAAAAAATGACGGATGACAGTGGATTAGAAAGTCGTATTGACCGGCAGCAGCTGGGCAATTGTATGTCTAATGTGTAGTATAATGGATGCACTTAGGGAGTGTTTAAAAGTTAGCACAATTAAACACAAGCAATCGGTACAGCATCTAATACGGAAGAGAGCCGGCTACCTACATACTAAATATAAAATTAAAAATTAGATGTTATGACACAATAATTTTCATGTTTCTATCTTTAACAACTATTGGTGAACCCTAATTAAATAAATAAATAAAATAAAAAGAGCAAACTCATAATTATTTAAAGAAAATTTCTTGCGTACCAACGAAGTAACGGACAGAAGCTACCTAATGCATAAAATTCTAGCCAGTAAGCGAGCATATTTTAACAACTATTTCCACGTGCCGAATATTTTTATTTATATAGGCAATACAGTTTTTTTAGAGGTTTGTTTGTTTTGTACTATTATACCAGAAATGGTTTCTATTGGTACTCACAGTAGCTATAAGAGCTCCTTATTATGCATATCATAAATATTTTTATTATTTATCTTTAGTGTGCTTTTCAGTTTTGTTAGTTTGCATGTTTGAGTACGAGACTTTTGATGATATTTTTTTTTGTATCTACTTTTTCTTTTTATTTTTTATTAATCCATACTAATATTATAAATGCGAAAGTAACTCTGTCTGTTTGTCTGTTACGCTTTCCCGTTTAAACCTCTCAACCGATTTTGATGAAATTTGGCACAGGCAATCTTTAGACCCTGAGTAAGGACATAGACTACCTCTTTTTGAAAAAAAAATTGATGTTCCCGAGGGAAATCTAAAAAGCGCGATATAATCGAATTCCACGCGGGCGAAGCCGCGGTCGGAAAGCTAGTATTATATATTTTATGGTATCTAGTTGTAACATGCGTTTTGTTTGTGCGGAATAAAAATTTTTCTTTCTTTCTTTTCTTTTAATTTTATGTAATTATGTAATTTGTGAGTGATTTTATGTAAGACTAGCAGCCGTCAGCGACTTCGTTCGCGTGGAATTAATTATGCTCCGCTCCTATTGGTCGCAGCGTGATGTTGTATAACCTAAAGCCTTCCTGGATTAATGGGATATCCAACTCAAAAAGAATTTTTCAAATTGGACTAGTTGTTTCCGAGATTAGCGCGCACAAACAAACAAACATACAAACAAACTCTTTAGCTTTATATATTAGTATAGATTTTACATTTCACATAGTACAAGGGTGGATTTAAAGTGTCACTGACAGAAATACCCTTGTTACTCTCGCCTTATCTTTATCTAGCCCATAACTACTAACATTGGACAGAACGAGAAGCGTTATTTAGAACCAAACTGTTACACTCGGTTTACTCTCTCTGCTTATGATGTGCGATTTTATAACCAGAGCCGTCGTTGCCATGGATACCGAACGTGTGAACACTACCAGCAAATCATAACAATGAAAGAGCTATCAGCATTATACATGTTCAATGAATCAGTGTTTTTGTTAGGGATAGAAATGCTCGGCAAATTTAAACTGTTAGAAATCAGTTTAATTTATATTGCCAAAGTTGCACCAATTATTAATATCTTAATTATCTTACAATACTGTGGATGATTACCCATTTAAATATAATGAAGCATCTTTACGGACATCAGACAACTTGAGGCTGAAAATCAACGTTCCTTGATAAGTCATTTACCTACTATTCAGGCCACTCGTTTTTGGAATGCATCGCCAGTAGATATAAATTAGAAGATTAGGTCATTAGTATTATATTTAGGTAGTTGTTCTCGGTTTGGGTGATTGTGTTTGTGTCTTTTTCTGTTTGTAAATGCACACATTATTAAAAACAAAATTACTTAGAAGAAAAAAAAGCTTGGGACTGAGCTGCTCGCCCTGTTAAGCATTGTTATTAAGCAATATGCGTAATTATAACGTAAATTATTGTAAACATTTTCATTTTTAATGACTGGACTTGAAAAATTACGATGATCCCTGAGTTTGTTTCGACTATTTCTTCTCAGAGGTAGTCAGTTAGGAAATGCCGGCTTCATCTAGTTAAAAAAAAATAAAAAAAAACATGACGTGTAAAAGTGATTAGTGATCCTACTTGCTTAATAAATAATTTCATTTCAATTCTTTTAAAAATAAAATAGGTTACCGAATGTGTGTTGAGAAAAAGAGAACCTACATCCCCACTACTCCTGTATTTTATTACTTAGCTGTACAGATGTGTTGAAATGCGGACAGTTTTGATGCCAGACGGCTCAGCGAGCTCGGCCGTGCTGCCAAGCTCGTTTTGTTGTCTAATAAACTGAAAGAATCTAAAGATTATAATCTATGTTTTCGTAAAAAAACATCAATTTATGAACTGTATATTATAAAAAATACCTAGTAGGCAACTTTGTATTGTTTTAATGCTTTTGACCATTTTTTTTTCTTTATATTCTTAAACGTCATTGCTTTATGTATTGCGTTTTATAAAAAAAAAATCATCCTTTTATGAAGGTTACGAAGGTCAACAATGTGGTACAGTTTGTTTTTGAATAGCATAAGCGGCCTTTTTGCATTGGCTTATTTATAGTAATACCTACCGTTTGGCGTTTACCGTGTGGCGCGGGTTCGATTCCAGGTCAGGCAAGTACCAATGTAACTTTCCTAAAGTTGTATGTACTTTCTAAGTATATCTTGGACACCAATGACTGAAGGTGAAGGAAAACATCTTGAGGAAACCTGGACTTTTATAAGTCTGAAATCGCCAACCCGCATTGAGCAAGCGTGGTGATTATGCTCAATCCTTCTTTGTATGAGAGGAGACCTGTGCCCAGCAGTGGGACGATAAAAAGGTTGATGATGATAAGTATTGGAGAGGGATGAGACTCATGTGGCCGCTGTTGATATAGTCACTCATGAACTCCGAGTATTGTTTCTTCAGAAGTGGATTGGCGACAAATTTATGTTCAAGCGAACGATAGCGACGGAGGGCGATTTCACGAGATCCAGGAAAGGTCAATACCTTCTTATCATTCTTAAAAGGTAAAGTAACTGAGTACCTTCCAGATTCATCGCGGGAGTTTTGGTTCGCGAAGATTGCTTGACACTTCTGTTCTTCAGGAGTGACGTTTGAGGACTGTGGAATAGATTCCAGCTCCCACAACTTCTTCATCTCAGTATATAGCTGTTCATTTGTAATTATAAACCAATTGATTTTCTTATCATCATGGTAGCTAGCGCTATCAAGCACGATCCAACTGAAAACCGTGTTAAGTGCAGATGGCTAAGTGGAGCTTCCACTCACCTTTCCAGGAAGTAGACGGGAAAATCTCAGCACCTAGAGGAACATCGATGGGTCCAGGCGTATGACAACTGGGATCAGCTAAGGGTAAGTGACGAATGTGTGGCCAAGGATCTTTATTTAAGCGAGCACTCGGAACTTGCCCGCATATATTAAGAATAGTAAGTGCTTCTATGTCGAATAAAACTATAATTCACGCAGATAACTAAATTGATGATTCCAGACGCGGATGCTGATGATTTTCCTAAGCCACTGATAGTGCGAGCTTAGGGAGTGCAGTGAAGTCCTAAGCGAAGCGCGGCGCGTTTGGTAATAAAATGGGCTTGGCTGCCACAGTCGATTAGAGCATGCAGTGAATGAAACTGGCGGGAAGAATCTTGAACCGGAATGATAGCGGTGGATAAAAGCACAATAGAGTTGTCGCCAATACTGTTGAGCACACGAACAGGAGGGTGAGCTTCGGATTAGGAAGGGTGTAGACGCGTGTGGTGTCTGTGACAACATTTCTGACATCTGAAAGTAGACTTACAATTCTTTACGACATGGGAAGATTTGAGATGGTAAAAATACCAGCGATGTGATTTAGTAAAATTTACACGATTTGATAACGAAAGATTTTCGAATGATAAACAATGCGAGATAGAATGTTCTTCAGAACAATAACCACACATAGCAGGAACAACTGATGGAGAAACTGGAGAACTAGTACCAGCCGTCAGTGTGAGCTTGGCATTCTTCACTGGAGATGATGGATGTTTAACTTCCTCTTGCCCCGGTGTTGGAGTAGCCTTCGTTAAAAAGACAGAAGTGGTATTCCTCTGTGATGTATTAGATTTATTTTTGAGATTATTTTTCTTATCATTACTATTATGATTACTGCGAGACTGATCTGAGAAATGGCTATCTCTTACGAAAGCCTGACATATAAAATAAATAAAATCTTTTAATATTTTACATATAACACGATAACTCAGTCGTTTAATGATTTTGTTCAAACTCACAACGCGTTTTCAAATCGAGTTTGATAGTAATAAATAACTGTGAATAAAATTCCATTGATCAGTAGGTAACTAAAGTTTTAAGATTTTCATTGAATGAATCACTCTTTCCAACACGACCATTAGGTACCATTCAAAAAATAAAAATATAGAACTTCAATAGCGCTCAAACACATTATTTTTACTTTTAGTATCCGTATCAGTTCCAGTTTCGATGCGGAACGCAGTATTCACACCTATACTAGGAGATTATGAAATATATGAGATTGCAACGTCAAACTGTTCACAACTACAGTATCGCACAATACTATCGCTATCCTTTGCCTTGCATTTACGTAAAAACGCAAAACTATTGTCGTAAATTCTTAAAGTTCACACAAAAAAATTCACACACATTTTTTTTAATTTAATTAACTTACATAAATAAAATTTGGACGACTAATTCCTTTCCTGATTTTTTTTTTCAAATTCGAATATAAAAATTTTAATTCGGATAAAATACATAATTTCACGCCATACCTATTACTTTAGACTGAGATCGTCTAATCACAGTGTCAGTCATCAGTTAACTAATAAGTTTAAAAACGAACAAAACAAACATAAAATTACAATAATTGTTCATGCCTTTTATTAAAATAAGGCTAGCATGAGAAGAGCGCCTAACCATAGTAACGCTAAGCATTCGTTTTACCAGAACAGGAATTGTATATAGTTCGCATCAACAATACGCTTACGTTCGCTTACGTGCTTGCGTTCGCTTACGGATGACGATAACAAATGTCCGTGAAAACTATGATTTTACAATAGTGTTCATATTTAACTGCAAACCTAATTGTTCAGCTCCAATAATTCCAAAAGTTTTTGACAGCATTGTTATTACACATTTAAAGAAATACATTAAGTTACACGACAATCAGTTCGGGTTTCTGCCGGGACCGTCTACCGAAGCTGCAATTTTGTGTTTTAAGAGTGCTGATAGTGTCTAATATACCCAAAGAAAAACATCTAGGTACGCGTGGAGCGACCTTAGGGTCAATTCTTGTAATTTAAAACATTCAAAATCTAGTCGCAGTCTCACTTCGGTGACAGTCAAATGTCAAAATGTTATCAGAATGTATGAAAATTAGACGTATTTTTGACAGATTGAGACTTAGATTAAACTGCAAACTTTCTTAAAGTTAGTAGAATTAGTTCCCTGAAATCTTGTGGAGGAACATTATCGTTATCCCAGTTACCGTGGGAAGTTATTTACATTTTTATGTAATGGTGCGGGAACCGGGTCAACAATGTGAAGGAAGCGAGCACGTTGTCGGACCCATATAGGTTTGAATATGGGGTGAGAAAGGGGGGTTGAGCTTTCTTTCCATTTTAAAAGCCATTAAAGAGTACAGGTCATACCGCCTCAATTAAAGATCCTAAACTTGCTACCTGTGCACATCCAGGAGTAATCCACATCATATTGGCAATGGAAACACTATATGCCATCTAGCGAAGTCGCCAGCCACCGCGGGCTTGATCCAGCCGTCCGGGCTCCTTCAAGATGCGTTTCGTCTACCATTGAAACCTGTCCGCCGACAAGTTTCCTGCCCTGCTGCGTGGGAAGCAAAATTCCCTTTGGCTCAGCTGTATCTCTTATTTCTGATTGTCCTCATCAAGAATCTACTCATTCACGTATCTTCCCATATATACACACTACTTCACACCTACCTAAACCACCACCAGTGACCTCTTTTATTGATTTATTCTCACATTTTATGTAGTTTTTAGGATTTTCCTAGTCGTTATATGACAAACGAGTGGTTTTTGCGAATAATTTTTATATATTCTTACAAAAAACAATATACTGATATACATTGCAAAAGGATTAAGAGAGAACTCTAGTGGTGCTTTCTCTATACAAACGTATTCCGCTGTTTTCTTCGTGGATGGAATGCTTTTTTTCGAAACTTAATTAATAAAAGAAATATGTTAGTTCAAAATCACTAAAAATAACCAATTTTTACCGCGTTGTTCAGACGACTGTTAGACAAACGTGATAAGTTTTTGACAAAAAGAAAATAATAGAAGCATAGGTATACTTTTCCTCTAAATTTTGATATAAAAATAATTGAGATCTATCTTGTAGTGAAAAAGAAAACAGCGGAATACAAAACGTCTTTTGGTCAACCTGTTTTGTAGGTAAAATCAGCCTGAGCTGCAACTGTCCCTTTCGCACTTTACCGGGAGAGGTTGGAAGCAGCGTGACGGCTTCTTCAAATATCTATATTCCAAATTCCTCGGCACTAGAGTCCCGTCTTAATTCTTCGTATTTTTTAAATCATCATCATCTTCATCATCGTCATTTCAGCCGAACGGCGTCCACTACTGGACATAGGCCTCCCTCGAGGATCTCTACGACGACCAGTCCAGCGCTTCTTGCATCCAGCCGTTTCCCACGACCTTCACCAGGCCGTCGGTCCACCTCATCAGGGGCCTCCCCACGCTGCATCTTCCGGTGCGTGTTCGTCACTCGAGAACCCGTCGGCCCCATCGGATGTCGGTCCTACGGGCAAAGTGTGCCCGGCCCACCGCCACTTAAGTGTTGCAATTCTTCGGGCTATGACGGCAATGCTTCAAAATATACTCAACAGTAATACATTTACGGTGTGTATATATTGCCAAACAGCAGTGAGGTTCTTTAACCATCTCACCGTGAAAAGATATGTGAAGTGAGTGTGGAATGAGCCTAAGAAATCAACACTTTTCACTAATAGAATCGGTGGACAGATTATAAGACAGTTGTTACTTTATCTTTATCTAGCCCATTACTACTAGCATTGGACGGAACGAGAAGCATTAATTAAAACCAAACTGTTGCCCTCGGTAAGACTCTCCGCTTATGATCTTACAACAGAACAGCCGTTGCCATGGATACGGAACACGTGAATACTACCAGCACATCATGTCTCATAAAGAGTTATCAGCAAATTACAAGTTCTATCATCCAGTTTTTTATTACGGGTAGAACTTGCTCTGCATAATGAAACCGTTCAATCAATGGTACTTTAATTATCTCACAATACTATGGATGCGAAACTTCTTGAAGCATAATCAAAGAAATAAAAAAAAAAGATCACGTCTTCAACGCTGATGAACATTGTACGCTAAAAAATAATGACATTATGTAGCACAGTCATTATATTATTCTATTTAAATCGAATTAATATAGCGACACCGTTGGCGCAGTGGCGGAGCGATCGACTGAAACTGAAGGAGTTGCCGTAGGTGTAGATAAACTCATTAATAAATAAAATTTATTTTGTCAGTCTGTTTGGAGCCTTGCAATTTCGATTTCCTGAAAATACGTACTTAATAAAACCTCCCTCTACATTTTCCGCATTCCTCCGTGTTATCTACTGCGATAATTAACTGATTGACAAACAACTTTTCAGTCAATGGTTCCTCTATATTCTATAAGGTGTTCTCTTAAGTGACAATTTTTCTTATTCTATCCCTCCTAGCACTCTCAAGAAGAAGACACTCATGTTAGCTTGCTGTCTTTTATTTATTCCTTTTGTGGTTTAACATTCTGATTCCTTCATGCCAGCAAATAGTTAAACGACTAAGTTGCTATTCAGGTTGCTTAGCTCGGGTCAGTTTTTTTTTTTATAAGTTATAAACTAGCGCTTGACCGCAATCCCGCCTGATGGTAAGCAGTGATGCGATCATTGATCGTAAAGCGCGCTAGTTTAGTTAAATTGTATGTAGCTGTAAAAGTAATCTACATAGATAGATGATACACTTAATAAAATTAAACTAACCTTTTCAATATATTTTTTATTATATTTTGTACAGTCAGAAAAAAATAAACATAGAAACATTTGATAACATTAAACCAACTAAGGTACCTACCTACTAACCTTTTTAAATATATTTTCGTAATTATATTTTGTACAGTCAGAAAAAAGCATGTTTTCAGATAGAAAAGTTTCAGAAGGTCGCAAATGGTTGCAAAATACGTGGCACACTACTAGGAGCACATGAACATCAACAGTTGAAATAAGAATTTTAAGATCGTTATAACGTAACAAATACTATCATAGTGCCATTGAGAATTCATTTGTAATGATATGGAACTAAAGTCTACATTTGCTTGCATTCTATCGTCACTTTGAGACGTGACTATTACGTATCAATCGGTGAGCTTGTTAAAGGTAGTTGCTTGGACTTTGTTAGCAGTTTTCCTAATAATTATAACAGGAAAGTTAAACAAAATAATATCAAAATAAGACACAATCACAAATTGGACAAATATTAGTAAATATTGGCCCAGTAAACTATGTTGTTCAGTTTATATTCTCATTAGTTTATCGATGTCAGCACATAAAAATAGTTAAGTTCAGGATGAGTGACACTTTGCTAGCCAATATCTCCAGAAAAATAACAGGATTGCAACGAGAAATGACTTAAAATTGGAGCAGAATGAAAGACTGAATAATTTAGAATCATTTTCAATCGCGATAGGCATTGGTTTATATTGGAATTTATATTTTTCTCCGGCCGTGAGAGCATACTTCATTCAAGTTGCATCGTTGTCATGGTAACGGTTTTGACATGCCACGTGCTTCAGAGACGGTATTGATCCATTCAGGCTGTACAATATTCGAAGTACTAGGAATCTAAGTAACACAAAGAAGCTTTTAGAATAGTGATTTTAAAGTTCGTAGTGCTCGCGATATAAAACCTAAGTACCATGGTATTTAAGATTCATATTACTTACACAATGCCAATTTATCGGTATTTATTTAGAACAAGTACCCTAAGGCGCTTTAGAATACTTATCCTGTAGTATTGGGCCAGAGTCAAGAGTATTTACTCTCCATAGAGTCCTAATATGCGTTGCACAGAAGGAGCTCTGGATTGGTCATTTGGTCATATTCCATTTTTCCTACCTTTGGTTTAGGTCTAATAATCATAATCAGGTATTATTTTGAAGTTTCATTTCGATGAAATCTCATGCGACCTTAAGGGTTAGGTTAGCCACACCAACAATGTATTGTCTTTGCGAATCAGTGGGATTTCCCCATGTTGCCGAGTTGGATGCAGCTCCACACTAAAATATTATGTATCTCTAACTGTGTGTTATATTTGTGTCTGTAAACTACTAACACTAGAAGTTAGGTAAAATTGTTGCTAATTTTATTGACTTCCTGTCTATAATAATTTTCTATTCTATGCTTATATCCCGTTCTGTCGCTACCATTATTAGGAATCCATGGACACCAACAGTATTTATTCTGTGTTCGCGAATCAGTGGGATTTCCCCATGTTGCCGAGCTGGATCTGTGTGTTTTATATACTATAGTATTTGTGTCTGTATACTACATACTCTATGCTTTTATCCCGTTCTGTCCTGTCTTTCCTGTCCTATCCTGTCCTCTCCTCTCAGTAGACAACCAGTCAAGTAAAATTACCATATTCACGGGTTTTATTTTCAAAGACTAGGCACCTAATGTCAGTCATTCCCGGCAAAACATAAAAAAATTACACGTAGAACGTATTTCAGTTCATTTTGCTTTTTCATTTTGTGTAACAACTAACCTTTTCATTATTTCTGTACAGTGAGAAAAAGCATGTGGTCTCAGAAGTTCATTTGCAAATGCTTGCAAATACGTGGCACAATACTAGGAGCACATGAACATCTCGCAGGTGAAATCATAATTTTGCGATCGTAACAACGCAATAAAATATTATCATGTTGTCGCTGTAAATTACTTTCTAATGATGTAGAGCTAAAGTCTACTTTCTATTGCATTCTGGCATTGTAGGTGTTAGACTTTGGTAACACTTTTCTTGATAATTATAACAGAAAAGTTAAACAATATGAAAATTTAGCGCAATCAAAAACTGGACAAATATTAGTTAATATTGTAAACCTAACCGTATCGTTCAGTTTAGATTTTCATTATTAATCAAAGTCAGCACGTGCAAATAAGGGATTGCAAATATTTGACGAAGTGGATTTCATTTCGCATTTGTGTTTATTTGAATTTGTGTTTTTCTCAGGAAATGGGAGTGTACTTCACTCAAGTTTCATCGTTGTCATGCAAACCGCTTTGGCATGCCATGTGCTGACGAATCGGTATTGATCCATTCCGGCCGCACAATATTCCATGTACTAGGATTTTATTTAATACAAAGAGGCTTTTCTTTAGATAACTGTTATTTAAGTTGGTAGTGTTTGCATCACGTTTGCTGTAATATTATAAGCTCATGGTTTCGGGTCTCACATATATCCTTTTGGACAAGAACCTTTTAAACGACCTAAGGAATAGTTTTTTATCACTACATATTATAAAACAAAGTCACTTTCTCTTTCTCTATGTCCCTTTGTATGCTTCAATCTATAAAATTACGCAACAAATTTTGATGCGGTTTTTTTTTAATAGAAATAGTAATTAAAGAGAAATATTATTATTTTTGAGGTTTCTAATGTGATGTCGTAAATAATACAAAATTTTCCGCGTTTGCAGTGAAGCGCTGGCTGAACTCTAGGAGATTTTTCAAAATAATTTACTAAATATTATTTATTGTACACATTGCAAATGTCTACAAAAAAGTCTGCGATCGTATATGTCTATCTCTTATGGATATCCCACAATAACATTTTTTGACATTTACTTTTTACGACAAATACCGTCTAATTTTCGAAGCGAATTTAACCAAACACAGCATTAATCCTTATCCAATTTAATACCTTAAAAACATTGTTGATTTAATACAGATGCTTACCGCCCTTTACATCATATGATTTAAATAATATTATTTAAATAATATTTTCGAAGAGTGCATTGGACCCGAGCGAAGTCGGGGCTGGTCGCTAGTTATTCTATAATATACAGATTATACAGTTTGAACGGATGTTAAATAACGTGTAAGGCACTTGTTTCTGTCAGTTTTTTTAATGTTTTTCATCGTTGTTAAAGTTCAGTTAAGGATTATTAATAACTGTTTGAGGGTGGTCCCAAAGATCATTCCATGAAGTTTTAGTACCTACAGTATGAAATATTTCCCCGACAAGGTGGACTGATGACCTGGTGAAGGTTGCGGGAAACCGCTAGATGCGGGAGGCGCAGGATCGGTCGTCATGGAGATTCTTGGGGGAGGCCTATGTCCTCCGTGGACGACTTTCGGCTAAAATTATGTTGATGATAAGTTTGAAATACAACTGTTACATGCTCTCGCACCGGGCTCTTCCACTATTGGTGCAGCTGGCACCTTTAAAGAAAGTAAAAGGGATTTATGCGCTAAGTTACTATAAAACTAACGTCGCGACTCCGTTATACTATAGAGATTGAACGTAGTCGTGGAGGAAGATGTAGTCACTAAATTTAGTCAACGTACGAGGAGTCTTTAAACCAGTAAGATGTCGGCTTTTTATACTAACGTTTTCGTTATTTGGTGGGAAAACCTCGGTAAAACTGAACCGGAGTTTTTATAAGTATGTTTGGTTTATAAGCCCAATAATATATAAAACATCACCATTATCGCGGTTATTATGGCTTTTTGCCTGTAAACATGTATTTTACACTTAAAAATCCAAATAACCCTTTTGATTGGTGTAAAATAGAAGATGATAAATCATATTTGTGTGTAAATTAGGCCGTCAAAAAAACAAATTACAACATTCACTACAAGTTTCAATTTGGGAATTGAATACTACGCTAGTAAAGATTATTAATAAATAAAAAAACGTGTGGCACTCGGGGACTGCCGCGGTAAAGCTATTGCATAGCATTTTTTATCAAGTTATGCAATTATAATTATTTATATTTTATACTAGCGGCCACCAGCGACTTCGTTCGCGTGGAGTTAGTTATGCTCTGCTCCTATTAGTCGCAGCGTGATGTTTTATAGCCTTAAACCTTTCTGGATTAATAGGCTTTCCAACGCTAAAAGAATTTTTCAAGTCGGATCCGTAGTTCCTGAGGTTAGCGCGTTCAAACAAACAAAGAAACAAACTCTTCAGTTTTATAAATTAGTATAGATGTTCGCAAGTACCAAATTTTGTACAGAAAAACGCATAGCACTATACATTGAATCTGCGCTCACCCGCAGGGCTGCAGATCTGCATGATAATGCAGATAAAAAACGCAATCCTGCGCGTGACTGCGGGGTAAATCGCAAAGGTGTTCACACCGAGTTCCACAGTATGTAGTAAGTAGGAATTTTTTTATTAGTTATTTATGACATAGTATTTTTTTATTCTGCTAATTAACGTATACATTTGTATAAGTATATATTTTCTTTTTTGTAGTTTATTTATTTCTTACCAGGGACGTCATCGAAAGAGTGCGAAAAACGGTGACGATTTAGCGACTAAACTATATTTAATCTTTTATTTTTGACTTTGATAAAGAAATAGATGTTATACTATAGCTTATAATTGACGTCATTTTCGTGATCAGCGCCCTCGAAAACCCCTGTCACGACACGCAAGTCAAAATATCAAAAAATGACGTCATTTTCGTGATCAGCACCCCCGAAAACCGTTTTCACGACACCCATGTCAAAATATTATAAAATTGGTGTCGGCCATTTTGGATTTCAAAAATGACGTCATTATCGTGATCAGCACCCCTGAAAACCGCTCTCACGACACCCAAGTCAAAATATCATGAAATTTGATTTCGGCCATCTTGGATTTCAACAATGACGTCATTTTTGTGATCAGCAACCCCGAAAACCCCTTTCACGACACCCATGTCAAAATATTATAAAATCGGTGTCGGCCATCTTGGATTTCAAAAATGACGTCATTTTCGTGATCAGCACCCCCGAAAACCCTCTTCACGACACCAATGTCAAAATATCATAAAATTGTTGTCGGCCATCTTGGATTTCAAAAATGACGTCATTTTCGTGATTAGCACCCCCAAAAACCCCCTTCACGACACCCATGTCAAAATAGCATAAAATTGTTGTCGGCCATCTTGGATTTCAAAAATGACGTCATTTTCGTGATTAGCACCCCCAAAAACCACTATCACGATACCCATTCCGAAATACCCAAAATTCATCGAAGTACCAAATTTTAGGCGAAGTTATCAGCAAACAAACACAAAACTTCAAGCCACACCTCCGTGCCCGTCGGAGTGGGGAGCGTGAGGCTTTTTCGTTACGGAATTTCTGGATTTGGTCCCCGCGCTCAAGGCCCGCGATAGAAGCTATGCAATAGCTTAATAATAATAGTATTAATTGGTCTTATAATTTAAATATTAATATTTAATATTACATATAAAAGTATTATTAGTACGTGCATTTTTTAATGCTAATTTTGTCGGGAGTGACCCCTACCACGAGATGTCAATATTGCACGATATTGCATCCTCGCCAATACTAGGGATACAGGACATTCGGAAACTGGACACATATTTAAGTTTGAAGTCATGGCATTCAATATAGTCTTTATTACCTAGCTCGAAAGATGAAAACAGTTAAAATGTGGGTTCGAACTGCAACAGATAATTTGGTAACGCTCGCCCTCGTACAACGAGTTTGCATAAAATCCTCCCTTCCCTTCTCCCATCGAGAATGATGTTCGTTGCCATGGATACGCAACGCGTGCATGTCACTAGCATAACAAGAACCAGAAGGAGTTATCATGAAATATTAATTTAAGAGATGTGGACAACACGTGCATTGCGCGTCTTCAAATAGGTTGAAAATAAAGTTATGTATCTAATATACGAGTACTGTGAGTTATCGGTAAACGAGACCAAGGCTTTAACTCTGTATATATTTACAGGACTTACGCTGAAGATCCACCACATCATCGAAACTATTCTATACTAACTACTATTCTACCAACTATTACTACTACTACTCTATTAACTATTCTATTCTATACTTCTGAGCATTCTTTGAAATTATAAGGTCCATCTAAGGTACTAAATTATCCTTGCATCACTTTGACCCAACACCTAAGGTTTCTTCCAAAGATTGATTCTATGTATTTCATGTTGTGCTGGTACTCTTGGCACACGTACTCTATCCATGGTAACCAAAGAAAGGGTGGAGATACCGCCTTACCTAAAGGGTGAGTAATTTTAGTTTAAGCACGCCTGTCCTCCGAATCCTTAATTTGAATATTTTTTTTTTACGTATTATAAACTAGCGCTTGACCGCAATCCTGCCTGATGGTAAGCAGTGACGCAATCGTTGATGGTAAAGCGAACTAGTTTATTAAGAGCCTATTCACTCGAGCCTTGAGGACACTCAAATCTTAGTCCGACGGAAACACCGCCACTGGCAAATTGTTCCAGTCCCTCGATGTACGCGGTATAAAGGAGGAGGCGAAACGCTTCGTCGCTTTTCTTCTGTTTAAAGAACCCCTATTGAGAAACACTTTTTACTTACCATAATATAATCTAGCCTGTTAGCTAATAAGTAATTTAAACATAACATAAAAGGCAAAGTAATTGATAATTAGTTAATATATACATTTTCAATGAGATATCGTGGCTCCTGGCGCAAATGTAAGTGAAGGAAGGAGCACAAAGGTGGATTATATTTAGTCAGTAAAAGTCTAACCCTTCCGCTCTGCCCGAAGTAAAAGGGGTCATTAGACAATGATATCCTGTCCCAAAAAATAAAACAGCAGAACTTTAATAGTGCTTAGACGCGTTAGTCACTTTTCTTTAACCAGTATCCGTATCAGATACGGTTCCGATACGGAACGAAATGTTCACACCTACACTAGGAGATCATGAAATAGAGTAAGTAGATTGCAACGGCAAACTGCTCACAATAGTATCGCGCTAATAAATGGTACATATGCAAAAAGTCTATGTATCTACATATCTAGAACAGGAACTGATACTACTCGTATAAAACAAAATGTGCAGAACTTTCGCTGTTCGTTGTCTAATATTTCTTACATACATAAAAACCCACAGCTATTTTCATAAATTCTTAAAGTCAATAAGAAATTTGCACAGTGATTGTGCAGGGAGACAGTTTGCTCATGTTACATAAAATCCGCTGGAATAGCCCTAACGTGCGCGAAGTAGCATAAATCTAGGAGTACTTCATGTCGTACTGTCCGCGATGTCGTCCGTTACCGTGGTCTTGATCCTGCTGCTCGGAGAGAACCGACGTGAATCGTCCACCAGTTGAACCAGGCTGCCAACGAGTTTCCTTCCTTGCTACGTAGGAACGAGTATCCTCCACTTACCTGTTGGTCCAGATGTCCCTTCTCTCTATGATTGTATTCACTAACAATCCTCCTTACATCACCACAGATTTTTCAAGTCGTTATATGACAAATGAGTAGTTTTTTCAAATGATTCTAATTTAATTACATACTTACGAAAAACAATATTTTGATGTGTATCTTGCAAAAGTATTAATGCTATATATTTTTAAAAATATCTCATCAGTTATACATTTAAGTGTTTATATTGGGAAACACCAATGTGATTCTATAACCATCTCACCGTGAAAACTTATGTGAAGTGAGTGTGGAATCAGCTGTCATTCCAACTGATGCTAAGAGATCGACACTTTAGCTCCCTTCAAATAATTTTTCACGATGACACTACAACATAATCGATCGGCAGATCTAGTATGATTTTATGGAACTACTGTGAATTTTGATCCGCACACGTGGCACGTAATGAATTTTGCATTGCACATGGTACAATGGTGAATTTTAGGTGCCACTGATAGAAATACCCTTGTTACTCTCTCTTTATCCTTATCTAGCTCATTACTACTAGCATAGGACAGAACGAGAAGCGTTATTTACCAAACTGTTACCCCCGATTTACTCTCTCAGAGTTCAATGAATCAGTGTTTTTGTTACGGACAGAAAATGCTCAACAAATTTAAACTGTTAGAAATCAGTTTAATTCATATTGCCAAAGTTTCACCAATTAATGATATTTTAATAATGTTACAATACTACGGATGATTACCCTCTTAAAGTATAATGATGAATCTTTACGGACATCACACAACTTGAAGCTCAAAATCAACGTTACTTGTTAAGACATTTACTATTCAGGCCTCTCGTTTCTGGAATGCATCGCCAGTAGAAATAAATTGGAAGATTAGGTCATTACTATTATTTTTAGGTAGTTATTTAGGGTCTGCCTGATTGTGTTTGTGTCTTTTTATATTTGTAAATGCACACACGATGCAGGAGAAATTCCTAGTATGGGGCAACATTATTTAAAAAAAGAAAATATTGCCGAATATGTGTTGAGAGAGAGAGAGAGAGAGCCTACATCCCCACTACTCCTGTGTTTTGTTACTTAGCTGTACAGATGTATGCACCTGTATTCAAAGGCAGACTCAGTTTTGGTGCCAGACAGCTCTGCGAGCTCGGCCGTGCGGCCAAGCTCGTTTTGCTGTCTAATAAAATGAAAACCAAACCGAGCAGTTTGCACTTGCGCTTCGCACCATGGAAGGATTTTTTCTATCACAAAATGACTTTGTAATATGCGGTACCTACTTTATATTTAATTGAGTATATTTGTAAAGTGTTTGTTAAAGACTGTGCCCGTTATAAAAATATTTTGGCTTAAATATTTACACAAAGATTCTGTGTAAATATTTGAATTTACCTTAATTTTAAATTTTAATTTTTAATGTTAACATAATATTTTCAAATGATAATAATCTATATTTTCGTAAAAAAAAAACATCGATTTATGAATTGTATATTATAAAAAAATAAATAGTAGGCTACTAGGGATTTTTTAAATGATTATAACAACTTTCTTCTTTTTATTCTTAAACTAGCGGCCGCCAGCGTCTTCTTTCGCGTGGAGTTAGTTATGCTCCGCTGCTATTGGTCGTAGCGTGATGTTATGTAGCCTAAAGCCTTCTTGGATTAATTGGCTATCCAACGCAAAAAGAATTTTTCAAATCGGACCAGTAAATCCCGAGATTAGCGCGAACAAACAAACAAACAAACTCTACAGCTTTATATATTAGTATAGATATCATTGATTTATGTATTGCGTTTTATAAAACAAAAATATCGTTTATGAAGGTTTGGTAGGTTAAGGTTAGTTTAGCAATGTGGTACAGTTGGTTTCTGAATAGCATAAGTGGTCATTTTTGCTTTAGCTTAGTTATATACTAAACTTGTAGCGCTCAAGGGAGCACCGTTTTACTACTTACTTCATATTTATTTCAATTTGTGTGTGTGTATTCTTGACCTCTATGATATTAATACAAAAAAGTTTTTTTTTTATAAATTATACACTAGTGCTTGTCCGCAATCCCGCCTGATGGTAAGCAGTGATGCGATTGTTGATGGTAAAGCGCACTAGTTTATTAAGAACCTATACACTCTAGCCTTGAAGACAGTCAAATTGTAGTCTGACGCAAACACCGTCGCTGGCAAATTGGCAGATCATTGATTTATTTAGCGACAAATTAGGGATTTTCGAAATTACTTATTTAATTGTGCTGTGAGACCTAGGTTGTTGCTAAATTTCATTGTTTCAGATCAATAGTAAAATACGGTGGGATTTTGAATTATTTGATCAAAATATATCGCATAAATGGCAATAATATTTGTTTGCGTTGGCTTCTCAAGAGACTGGATTTTTGAGAGTTTATGAATCTTAACCTAATTCTTTAATATTAATTTCAATTTGATACACGTTCATGGCGCTACATTGTTCATGCACAACATCGATGGCGGTGATTCTCAAATTGTATTTTCTCATACCATCATCCTATTAGTTTTGTAAACTTCATCTGAAAAATTTAGTTAAAAACTACTAGTACAACCTTCATAGTGGTAAGATGCTGGTTGATGAACGCTTTAAATAATTTCTACTTACGTAGTTACAACAGGAACTATTTTATTATCTACATAATACAGTAAGCCGTCGCCACAAATTCGTACAGACGGCATGAGTAGCTATGTATATACGCTTTAACAGTAATATTTTATGCTAGTAGTATAAAATATTACTGTTAAAGTGAGCCCTAAAATAGAAAGTTAGTCTGTATCTTATGGCTCGGGGTTCTGGCGTTGGGATTATAAGAAAATCTTCTTATACACAGCTAGAGCAATTATGAAAGATAAGTGATATTATTTTGTAAGTAGGTTTGTACAAACACTTTTACACGTCAATCATAACAAAATACACAGCATATTGAGGAGTTTAGACTTATAATTTCGATTGAGTTGATAATGAGTAAAATTCTTCTAAAGGTACCTGACGGCGTTACGTGAAGTAGACACTATTTTTATAATATCTAATAAAAATATCAAAAAATCATTCTATAACTACCAAAATCAACTTTTCTTTTTTATTTTGAACCTTATCGATCAATTCATCTCAATATATTTGACATTTTACTCGCCCACTTGTTCGCCTGATTTGACCTTCTTCTTCTTCTCAACCTATAGAGGGCCACTGCTGGACAAAGGCCTCCACCAAGGCTTTCATTCCATTGGGGTCATTGCCATAATCCCCACTCTTGGCAGCCATGTTGGGGATCGATTTGATCTGATTTGGCGGCTCTGTATTAATTTATATTGAATAATTAAAAAGTCATGGTGAGAATACAGTTAAGTTAAGCCTAAGCCAGTTAAGTGATACTTAATTTAGCAGCTTAACGCGAAATACCGAGATGAAATATTGTTGATAATTATTCATCACGTTCATAGTAAAGTAGTGAGAATTACTCTCATAATACTGTATCATTACTATACTTGCTGCCCGCGTGGATATTCATTATCCTAGGGAAGATGTTAACGGAATAAAAAGTTTTTTTATTGAAATTCATTCAGTTGTTTATTTGTGAATATCACATATTATGTATCAACTAGCTTTTCGCCCGCGGCTTCGCCCGCGTGGAGTTCGGTTATATCGCGCTTTTTAGATTTCCCTCGGGAATATCAATTTTTCCGGGATAAAAGATAGCCTATGTCCTTTCTCAGGGTCTAAAGATTGTCTGTGCCAAATGTCATCTAAATCGATGACGACGACGACGACAGACAGACAGACCGACAGACAGACAGAGTTACTTTCGCATTTAAAATATTAGTATGTATAAATTATAATCATGTTATATATTAATATCACATATATCACGTAAACCTAGGCTCAGTTACTTAGGAGGTTATAATATTATATAGTCCGCGACTTCATCCTTGTGTAGGTCTTTTTAAGAAAGTCATCTTTTTTTTAACTTGCATATTTTGATTTATATTAAACTAGCTGCGCCGCGCGGTTTCAACAGCGTAGGTTTCGATAAGGTTTTTTTTATATGCTCTGCTCCTATTAGTCGTAGTGTGAAGTTACATAGCCTAGAACCTTCCTGGTTTAATGGGCTATGGGCTACCAAAAAAGATTTTTCAGATCGGACCAGTCGTTCCTGAGATGAACAAATAAACAAACTCTTCAGCTTTATACATTAGTATAGATGAAGAAGAATAATTGTTCATATACTGAAATCTCCCATTTTATCCTGTTATGGATTCTATGCGTTGGTGTATCAATCAGTAACTCAAAACTGAACTTTTCCTCCGATCTCGTTCGTTGTAAAATTACTGCTGCTGCAATGCACATTGAATGGAATTCTCATATCATTTGTAACACAAATAAATGAATAAAATACGCCTATATCTTTAATGCCAGTGATTTATCTTTACCTCAAAATAGAATACTGCCGCGTAGTAAGAGTTGTGCCCTTCTGCTGGCGATTTAATTAAATCCCGCATATTGCATTGACATTGTGTACGACCAACCCTAATAAAGTTAGCGGTAGTACATGCGCCTATAGGGTAAATTAAAAGAACCTAAACTGAGCCCTACTGTACCTACGACCCTAAGTCCTATAATCCCTACAGCTCTGACCTACCATATATTTTAAAACAAATAAATATATAAATAACTGCGAGATCATCATCATCATCTCAGCGTTTATCCCGGTTGCATCCGCGGCTTTCGCGTTGGAGCCCGGGGTCCGCTTTCCTGCACATTCTCCTCCATTTCGCACGATCTTTAGCGTCCTGTGGTAAGAGCTTGTTGGCACGCATGTCATCTCTTACAACGTCAAGCCAGCACTTCTTTGGTCTACCCCGCTTGTTCCGGCCCGGCGGAGGCGCCATGGCAAGACATTTGTTACCCACGTAACATGCCGGTTTGCGTAAGACGTGGCCGTACCAGCGTAGGCGACCCTCCTGCAGTTTGTCCGCAATGTCACGGACACGAAGGCTGCCCCGGATGCGGGAGTTCCTGATGCGGTCTTTCCGCGTAACTCCACACATCCACCGCAGCATATTCATCTCCGTGACACGCAGCTCCTGCTTGTGTCGCTCAAGCACAGGCCACGCCTCACTGCCATACAGGAGAACAGGTCTAATGATGGTTTTATAGACCTGCCCCTTAAGCTTAACCGGCATTTTGGGGTCACAAATGACACCTGTCACCTCACGCCATTTCGCCCAAGCTGCGGAAATACGTGCCTTGACGTCGCAATCAATGTCGCCGGACGCGTGAAGCACAGACCCCAAGTATTTAAACTGGTCCGTGCGCTCGACCATGTCTCCGCCTATGCGCACAGACATGGGGTCTGTCGTGTTGCTGGCCAAGTATACGGTCTTCGACACGTTGAGTTTCAGACCTCCGTTCTCAAGCGAGTCCTTCCACGCATTCACACGCCGCACCAACCGTTCCCTGTCCGCGTCCGCCAGCGCGATATCGTCAGCATACATGAGTAGCCAGGGAGGCTGCTCATGTGAGTCCTTGATACTGGCCGACAAAACGTCTAATATCACGCTGAACAGAAACGGACTAAGGACGGATCCCTGGTGGACTCCGACGGTGATGGGGAAGGGTTTAGTGTCGCCAACAGCGGTCCTGACAACGGAATCGGAATTGAGGTACATGTCTCGAATTATGTCGACATAGGCTTCAGGTACCCCTTTGGACCTCAGTGCCCACCAGATCACCCCTCGAGGGACACAGTCGAAGGCCTTCTGCATATCTAGAAAGAGCATATGCAGAGGCGTGCTCTTCGATCTGTATCTCTCCATGGCGATCCTTAGTGCGAAGATAGGGTCCATGGTTCCGTACCCTGGCCGAAACCCATATTGACACTCCGAGACAGCACACTCCTGCCGGATTCGGGAGTCTACGATCCTCTCAAAGATTTTCATGGTGTGGGACATGACCTTGATACCGCGATAGTTGCCACACTCCTGAAACTCCCTTGCCTTTAAAGACTGGAGTAATTATACTCAGCCTCCATTGGCTCGGGATTTTGCCGGTCAGGAGCACGCGATTGAAAAAGTTAGTTAGCATGCCCACACCGCGAGGACCCATCGCCTTCCAGGCCTCAATGGGGACTCCGTCAGCTCCGACAGCTTTCCGATTCCCCATACGACGAAGAGCCGTTTGGACTTCCTCAGGCGTTATCAGAGGCACTAGTCCAAGGTTCGGAGGGAGTTCCGGTGTCTGCAACTCTTGATGCTGCTTGCATATAAATAACTGCGAGATGTCTGCACCAAAACAACTAAGATAACAGAAGGATAGTGAATAGGATTTCCACGTACGGGTGTAGGGTGATCTCACTGCCAGTGCAGCAGACTCACAGGACTGATCAGATTTGGCTAAAGGTGTCTTGACCACAGTGAGGGGTAATGAGACAAGAATAAAATTCTAATCTGATTTATTCTATATACAATTAGAACAATATTTGAAGTAGGCCGCGAGTCAGCTACCGGAATGCTGAATCAATGTTTTATACATTAGTAGCATTGAACACAATAGCTTGTTGCTACGCGCTACTACATCTTAGCTTGTTGCTACGCGCTACGACCACTTAGCTTGTTGCTACGCGCTACGTCGTCGAAGCTTGTTGCTACGCGCTACGACGTGTTAGCTTGTTGCTACACGCTACCATAGAATAAAGAGAGGGAAGTACGTTATCTTCATACAAACGGACCGCGCGCGGCTTGTATGTGTGCGCCATAGTATCTATGCGTCGCCGCACGCACACCTAAACACAATATTAGAGTGCCTATGACTGCGCTAGTCGCGGCTAGCACGGAACGAGGTTCGCGCGTCACGGCTTTTCGGCACATTAGCTTTTAAAAAATGATCACATAAACTGCAAAGTTGGTATGTCTATTTATGAACAAATAAAAGACTTATATTTTTCAAATTATATTTCTAAAAGTTATTTACAAAGATACGGATATATTACACATTAAAGTTTAATAACAACGCGTTTCGTAATAGTCGAAACCGAAGAAAGTAGGTATTTTTCTGTAGCTAATTTGTAATTTTGTATTAAATGTGTGATTCAATAGATGTTAAGTTTGTATTATTTATATTTGTATTAATTAAAAATAAAAATAAATATGGTTCTTTATGTGTACAAAACTAAAAATAAAAATTACAAAAAAAAAACTGACTAGTATATGTAAACTAAATACTAAGCAAATAATTTAAACATAAGCTCTTAGTCTATAAATATTTGTTAGCGGTTTGGGCGACAACCGTAACCGACGAAGCGCGGACAGTCGTCAACCCTAAGACAGTAGGCAATTAAATCGCGGATTGGGTCGCAGATAACCTACTTCCCCTCTTTATTCTATGACGCTACGACGACTTAGCAAACTAACTACTTAGCATTTCTTTCGATAAACTGTTATAAAAGCCAAATATGTTGCAGATATCACGTGGGACCACAACATGATAGGTACTTCACTTCATATTATGGTGCGTCAATCTCTGTATAAAACTTGCATCTCCAGCAGTAAACAACCCAGTATACGTGCAGAGCGTTCAAACCCCCAACCCCAGTAGACTACCTTGCTTACTTACTTTTTGTATTAAAAGTAAATAAGCAATGCAGTTGCTGTACGCACTAGGCTTGCCAAAACGGATGTTTAAACTATAACTTAAGCTTTGCGCTTCTCTCAAAAAAAAATCCTTAATTATATTCCTGGCAGTCAGTGTGTGGATATAAAAAAACCTATTCCATCAAACCTTTTTTGTAAACGCTATCTATTGTTGCAATTCACGAAAAAATGACTATTATATCCACACGCTATGGGCACGAAGCCGTAGCATGTGAATTTAATAGTTTAGTGAGTTAAAACAATACAAACAGGTCGCTGCGTTAATTATATAAAGTCATCATCTTTATTATGTCTCAAGGGCTTTTTTTTGTCGGTACGCCATAACTTCCCTTATCCTTTATCAAAAAAAATTAGGCATCATTTTAAAGCTTTTCTGGACCTTTACACCGGAAAGATATACAAGTTACTCACATTTTAGTAGTTTTTCGAAAAGCTACTATTAAAAATCAAGTTTTTTTTTTAATCCCACCGTGAATTTGCAAATACGTCGCATGGGTCACCTAGTCTTGATTTATTTAAGAAAATAATATATATCTGTATTTTTTAAAATAATTATAAACTAGTGCTTGACTGCAATGCCGCCTGATGGTAAGCAGTGATGCAACCTTCATTCGTGCAATCGTCATTACATTTATGAAAACATTATGTATGTCCGGAAAAATATTGATCTTTTTAATAAGATAAGTGATAGGCACAATTTTAATACTAGGAATAGAAACAATTTAGATCAACCTCGGTTCAGACTCGCTAAAGTAAATAGTTCTTTTATGGGGTACTGTGTAAAATTTTATAATAATGTACCGCTAGAGATTCAACAACTCAATGAGTTCAAATTTAAAACATGCATTAAACACACGCTGTGTAAGCAAGCATATTATAAACTGGAAGATATCCTTGATAAAAATGCTTGGATAAATGCCAGTCCTGCTCCACAGCCACAAACAATTTTGTAGGTTTGGAAGAGATACCATTCCCCCTTTTTGTTGTTTTCCAAATATTCCTTTTTTTATTTTATTTGTTTATTTCAACATTGTGCACAATATTTTGCTACCATGATTTTACAAGGAATATAGTATTGTATAATGTAAAAGCACTTTTCAAATTTGTGAATCTGAGGTACCATGGACTATGGTTTGTTTTTTTTTTATATATTTATAACTTGTTTGACATTATGAGATTGGCAGTTGAGAGTTTGTCATACTCACTCAAATGTCTTGCTGATGGTGGCGCGTGTTGTTGGGTCATTTGGTTCCCTTCAATATGGTTGAGCTAAGTGGAGCTGATGCGCGCGTTATGCTCGTGAACGGGGGCCGTCAGTAGAGACTGGTCATCTCTTAGCTGCCAGTGGGCTTAATTAATTTTCTATATTTTAATTAATTTTACATCGTGCTCACATGATAGAAGCAACATAAATATGTAACGAGGAAATGTAACCCATATATTATGATTTTAAAAAAGTGTCCATGGAGTTTCTTGCACGTTCTTCTCCATAGAGATCTCATCTACGCTTTGGAACGTGCAATTTAGTTTCACTTTTCATGGACTGACCGACATTGACTATTCAAAAGTACCAAGTGATGGTTAATTTGAAATAAACAATTTTGATTTTTTATTTTGAACCGTTGATGGTTAAGCGCACTAGTTTAGTTTTTTTACGGAATAGGCTTAACCTATTCCATAAAAAAACTCAGGAATAGGAAGGATGACGGCAGTTGAGCGGGGTGATGCAATGTTAAACCCAAGACCAACACAACCAACGATGCTGCGCCAGAGGGAGATTGATCTGGAGACTCTACTCGACCAAACTCCCGACACAACAACATTTGGCGCATCGTAACCGGCACACATCGTCACACAACTGCTCAGACCCGTCCTCCAGTTTTTTTTTATAGCTACACTCGGTCTGCTTAACTTACAGTGTCGACTAGAAGTCCATAGACAATCTCAAGCAATAGTATTATTTCAGTTTGAAGAAAATACATAAGTCATTGTTATTGACAAGTGATTGTAGTTCGTAATTTCAATCATCATCATCACCCCAGCGTTAATCCCTTCTTCTTCGCATCCGAAGCCTTTTCAACTTTGGAGTCTGGGGTCCGCTTTACCAGTCCAACTGCTGATATGGCTAAACTTCGACATTTTCCATGGAGCGACTGCCGTCAGACCTCCACAACCCGAAGGCGACATCGAAGCATTGCAGTTAAACCAATTGTTGGACTTTTGAGGGCTCCAACAACCCGTAACGGCTGCCACTAGGTGTTCGTATGGCAACCGGGACCAACGACTTAACGTGCTTTCCGAGCCACGACCAGACCAGTGCAAATATCCATATTCATAAATACAAATACTTTCACTGTGCGGGGATCGAACCCGCGCCACCTTGCGCAGCGGCCGCGTCCGCTACCGCTACGCCACGGAGGCTGTCGTAATTTCAATATTATAATATGAGTCAAGATAGTTTAGCGTTTAGGCACGTGCAGATTCGTACATATATGTATCAGTGAGCTGTGAGTTCAAATGTTTTCTTTATTTACACATTAGTAAACTAAATTTAGGAAGTACGCAATTAAATAGAGTTTAGATTTCTGTGAGGTACCTACACATGTAGTTAGTATCTTAATCGGAATGAACTATATCGTTTCGTTGTAGTTATTGGTTATATTTGCCATATGATGGTGACATAATGATTGTATAGATATAGCGGTATTATATTTATTCTCAAAATGCGGGAAAATACTAATATAGCGGCGAAGTTGACTATTTTTCCGGTGCATGAAAGTGGTCTTAATAGAACACAAATATTTATATATTATGGTCTGAATCTGAGGCTCTATTTTATAATTATTTATTAATTAAAAATCTCTAAAATATAAATATCACCGTGAAAACTTGCGCGGAGTGAGAATCTTCCCGCTGATACTAGGGATCAACCAAGCGTTTCCCTAATCATCAGTGTAAAAATATTATTTAAACATGTTGTTGGTCGATCTCTAGTATGAGGTGAAATGACATTGACACCTCACTTCCCTCGCAATTCTTCTAAGTTTTGACAGTAAGATGGTTACAGAAAGGAAATGTTAACGTGAAGTCTTGACGCAACACTTTCTCGCGGCGACGACGTATCTTCAAACAGCTGCTATAAGAGTAGAAGTGTATTCGTGCCTGCGCTTAAATCAAAATAGTAGAAGACCCGACGTAGTCATATATCTGTAAAGGTAGAGGTTATATATTAGTGTTAATTCAAATAGAAGGTAATAGTAATGAATATACTGTAATATGCGTTTCCATAATGTTTTTTTGTTTAAATTTTTAAGTACTGTACTTGTAGCACAATTGCACAATTTTTACGTTCATAGTGCAGTGTACAAAACACGTTTGCCATTATATAGTTTATTCTTGTCAGAGCTTCAACGAAGTTTCATGATTTTGTTAATTGTTAAATTTTTAAGCAATGGAAGGAAACATTATACAAATTTTTAAAAGCTACTAAATTATAAACTTCTTTCTTGCAACAAAATATAATGAATATGAGACTTTTATATATTCCTCGCGCAGCCGATATATGTTTTTTTTTTTACATATTATAAACCAGCGCTTGACCGCAATCCTGCCTGATGGTAAGCAGTGACGCAATCAATCTTCCGTTTAAGGGCATTACTTCCATGTATGATTACAAGTATTATTTATTGCGCAAATGTAAGTAATACGGACACAAATGTAGCCTCCAGTACTCCTTCCGTGATCGGCCTTGCTAATATTCAGTCAGAAACAAATAAGATGTAACTACGTATGTACTTACATGCAAGTGCGTACTGTAGAGCGGGCTCTAAGTTATCGCACTGCATGTCATCAACTGGTCGTCATAGCAATGTAAATATGTAATCTGTTCACCCCTACATCACTGAGGTGTAGTCGCGGTGATGCTGGGTGGGTGGTGGGTGATCGCGCTTTCGTTTTGGCAGCCTATCGTAATGCACTGACACTGGTATGTCATGGTACTGAAGTTTTTAAATGTGCGCCAATATTAGTGCGTTGGAGCTGTTCACTATGTGGTGAGTCGGGGAGCAGTGTGGGTTGCTATTCTTCCAGAGTATTATTGCGGCATTATTGTACCTGAAAATTATATTACATTCAGTCTATTACTCTCCGGAACGCAAAGTGATGAGGTTTTCATTGTCCATACATTCATTTTAGTGTCATCAACATCTCAGCATTAATCCCAGTCGCATCGGAAACTTCTTCAGCTTTTAAGCCTAGGATCCGCTTTACCAGTCTAATGGCTGATTTTGGCTAAAAAAAAAACTTTGAGATCTTCCTTGAAGCGACTGCCATCTGACCCCCACAACCCGAAGGCGATATTGAAGCATAGTAGTTAGGCCAATTGTTTGTTGTTTTTTGCTTTATAATAAACTGAATAAACTCTTAAGCCTACATCTAAAAACTCGATCAAACTGTATTACCGAAATAAAAAAATAGGTACTTATAAACCCTAGACTATCACAAAACCGAAAGTCTTTTGACCGTTCTGAAATTAACCTAATTTTAACTAATCCCCACGCACACGTAACTGCTACTCTCTTGGCTCCTTGATAAATACAACTAATTCTGCAATATTTCTTAGAATTATTTTCACTAATACATATTACTCTTGCTTTTATCTGTTAAGCATATTGTTTACTTGTAACTTTTATTTTGTTATACCTATTATTTGTCATCGGTATCTCCGTAAAAGCTAATTCTAGCCATGGGATCTGTTATCTATGATACATTTTTATATTGTTAATTATTTTTTTACTTTTGAGGGCTCAAACAACCCGTAACAACTGCCTTTAGACGTTTGTATGGCAACCGGGACCAATGGTTTGACGTGCTTTCCGAGGCACGACCAGATCAGTGCAATTATTCATATTCATGCATACAAATATTTGCACTGCGCGGGGATCGAACCCGCGCCTCCTTGAGCAGCGGCTGCTTTCGAAACCGCTAGGTACGCCACGGAGGCTGTCAATATGCGTTTTAGTGTTTCCTTGGTCATTTAATGTTACTAATTGCTTCAAAAATATTGTTACGAATGGACCTTATGTCGATGGCATAAGGTTCAATATCGCGTGACATGCAGTGTGTCACTTTTGAGCCCTATTTCGCTAGATCTAGACATTTTCTAGGTACAATAATAAAACGCATTGCTAGACTTAGGACGGCCTATCGAATGGTACAGGTCTCAACAGTTTTGTCAACAAAGTGTCGACATCGAAATTTCTAGAAACCCGTTTCCGGGAATTACCGTAGGTACTTCCGAGTGACCTCGAAGTTATGTGCTATTATTATTACGTCTAGAGGAATCTGGAATGTTCGATCAGCTGGGCTATATAAGGCGCCGCGACGCCGGCACACAGTCAGTCTACACTCGACTAGCGATACGAAAACAGCGACAGTTAAGAAGCGATCTTAAAGAAGACCTACTGCGACAATTACAACGAGAACTTCGAGTACTACGTGAAGTAACATCTGCAGCGTTATTGTGTGTTTACAACACGGACTTCGTGGACATAAGGGAAGACTTCGGTGCAACGTCAGCGACATTCTACTTGTCATTGCCTACAATCGACTGTACCTTCGTTGCCAATAAACTTCGTAACCCTTAACCGGCGTTTAAGTACCCCTAGCCCGTAACAATTGGTGTCAGAAGCGGCATGCCGGTCACGCCAAGGGAAGACGAAAGAGTACGCACGCGACGACAAGCAGCGATGGATTTGGCGCGTCAAGAGGAAGAATCGCTTGGTGTCCCTGCACCCGTAGAAGATGCGGCCGTCGTAACACCGACGAATGTGAGTGCGCCTAGTACCAGCACTATTCCCGGAAGCAGCGGATCCGATTTATCGGTGTTACTAGCTCACTTGACGGCGCAAATAAAGCTGAGTATAGCAGAATCCCAGGCAGAAACCCAGGCACAAATAAAACAATGCCAGGCAGAAACCCAGGCACAAATAAAACAATCCCAAGCAGCAACTCAAGCAAAAATAGAAAAATCCCAGCAACTGGTATTAGAATTAAATGAAAAATGGAAAAAAACCAAAGAAGAGGTCAACGAACTTAAAATAAAAACAGCACAACAAGATACCCGTTTGGACCAGCAAGATACGCGCATAGGCCAGCAAGACGCTCGTATAGACAAACATGATGCGCGTTTCGATAAACTAGACAATACCATCATGGAGTTTGGAAAGGAAGTAGAATTTTTGCATGAGAAGGTACAAAAAGGAGTTATTAAAGGGGTGATACCTAGTGCTTTGCCGACGTTCCAAGTACCTCATTTTGATGGAACAACGTCATGGGTGGCCTTCCGTCTACAGTTTGAAAAAGTCGCAAAAGGCAACAATTGGGATGACGATCAAGCGGTAACCGCTCTTACGCTTGCTCTGCGTGGTGATGCGGTACAAATTCTCGAAAATATTTCCGGCGATTGCAATACCCTAGCCTGTCTGCTAGAAGCGTTGGAGTCTAGATACGGGGAGAAACACCTCGAACATGTTTACAGGGCTCAACTCCGCGACCGCACACAGAAAAGCAGTGAGGGTTTGCAACAATGGGCATCGGAAATAGAACGTATTGTTCGGAGGGCGTATGCTTCAACGCCGGGAGCAATTGATGCTACTACGGTGCAAGCTTTTACTGATGGAATCCGAGATGCAGAAGTCAGGGCTGCAGTTCGTCTGGGTCACCATCAGACTCTGAAGACAGCCTTGACACACGCTCTGGAGGTGGAAGCAGTACGCCAAGACGGCCGACAACAGCACCGCATTCGCGAGGTAACCCCAATAATAAAAACTCGGCAAGGACCAACCTGCTATGAGTGCGGCGAAAAGGGTCATATTCGGATCAATTGTCCCAGGAAGTCTAAGGGAAGAAGTACTTCTGGGACACAGGTGGAAGCCGAGGATTTAAACTAAGAACAGCCAGGGCTATGGGGCGAGTACTGGCTGGTCGACCTGAAGCCCCCATTATAACAGTATCACAAGTGGGCGATGGAAACAGTCTTATTATAGAAGGAGAACTGAATGGTAAGTCATGCAGTTTCACGTTGGATACTGGTGCATCAAGAACTATTGCACGACCGGAGCTATTTCCTCGGACCATAGCATGGAAAAGAGGGTTTTCACAATGCCGATTACAAACCGCCACCGGCCAACCAGTACTCGTCCTTGGTGAAACGAATGTGACCTTGAAAATGGGTGATAAGACATTTACGCACCCTGTTTTAGTAGCGAATATTACAGATGATTGCATAATAGGACTGGACTTTTTGAAGAAACAACAGTGCATCCTTAATGTAGCAAAAGGAGTATTGAGTTTCCCAGAACAAGAAGTATTTCTTCAAGGTGGAAAACAAGGGTCAGTGTACTGTTTAAGGAGAACGGTATTACCACCAAGATCAGAAACCTTAGTAGATATTAGACTATCACCAATAGGATGCCGTAAACGTTGCATTATAATTGAAGATTCTGGAGATCACCCAGACTGGATAACAGCAAGGACACTGATGATGATTTCCGATAAACCAAAAGTGCGCATTATCAACGTTAGTAACAAAGAAATAATCCTTGAAAAGAATTGCATCGTGGGTGTTTGCGACCATGTAGCATCGTTGAGAAAAACAGAGGCGCACGAAAAGGAACGTGATAAGCAGTGGCAGGAACATGTATCGACACTACTCGAAAATTGTAAGGGCAATTTAAACAAGTTCGAAAGTCACAAAGTTAAGCAACTGTTGTATAAATTTCATGACATCTTCTCTAAGACCGACAGTGACGTGGGAAGGACCGGGCTCGTCAAACACCATATAGATACGGGCGATACACAGCCGATAAGACAGAGACCACGTCGTATCCCCTTTGCAAGAGAACAGGAAGTGTCGAAAATGTTAAGAGATATGGAGAAAAATCGGATTATCGAAGCGTCTACCAGCCCTTGGTCATCTCCAGTTGTCCTAGTCAAGAAAAAGGATGGCAGTACAAGGTTTTGCGTTGACTACAGGATGTTGAATGATGCCACGAAAAAGGACAGTTATCCCCTGCCACGTATAGATGACACTTTGGACTTGCTAAGTGGCATGAAATGGTTCTCCACAGTTGACCTTAAAAGTGGATACTGGCAGGTGGAAATCTGTCAGCAGGATAAAGAAAAGACCGCTTTCACCACTGGTCCTGGGAACGGTCTCTGGCAATTCAATGTCATGCCTTTTGGACTGTGCAATGCTCCAGCTACATTTGAGCGCCTAATGGAGCGCATCTTGGTGGGGTTGCTTGGTGATGCATGCCTGGTCTATTTGGATGACATCATCATTATGGGACGAAACTTCGCAGAGCACCTACGCAATTTGGAGAAAATCTTTCAGAAACTGCGTGAAGCGAATTTAAAACTCAGTCCTAGTAAGTGTACACTATTCCAGAAAGAGGTTGGATACTTGGGACACATTATTTCGGCGAAAGGAATTCGAACAGACCCTGAAAAAATAAAAGCCGTGTCGAAGTGGCCTACGCCTCGTAATAGAACTGAGGTACGCTCTTTCTTGGGTCTGTGTGCATATTACCGTCGGTTTGTGAAGAACTTCTCCAAGTTAGCGAAGCCGTTGCATCGTTTAACAGAGGAAAAGTGTCAATTTGAATGGAACTCTGACTGCGAACAGGCATTTGCGCTACTGAAAACTCACTTGTGTGAGGCTCCTGTATTAGGTTACCCTAGTCGGGAAGGTCGATTTTTGGTAGACACGGATGCCAGCAATGTTGGTATTGGAGGAGTTCTCTCTCAAACACAAGGAGATAGGCAGGTCGTGATTGCATATTTCAGCAAATGCCTTTCCAAGCCAGAAAGAAATTACTGTGTTACCCGCCGAGAACTTCTAGCCGTTGTTAAGACCTTACAACACTTCAAGAAATATTTGATTGGGAGACAGTTTACACTTCGTACCGATCACGCCGCCTTACAGTGGCTCCTCCAATTCAAAGACCCAGAAGGACAAGTAGCAAGGTGGATAGAGCACCTGCAAGAATTTGACTTTGTCACTGAACATCGAAAAGGCAAGTCACACAATAATGCTGATGCTTTGTCTAGACGACCTTGCGAAGAATCTTGCCGACATTGTGCCAAACAGGAAAAGAAAGAGAACGTAAGGATTATTCAGGTGAACGCTTTGGACGGAGACTGGGACAATCAATCATTGGAAGACGCACAAAAGGAAGACAGTGACCTGAAGACAGTAATCGAATGGAGGAAACGTGGCCAAAGGCCCACTTGGAGTGAGATATCAGCGCTCAGCCCAACAGCGAAAAGTTACTGGGCTCAATGGGACAGCCTGATAATTGATAATGGAGTTCTCAAGAGGAAATGGGAATCACCCAGTGGACAGGAGGTCACCTTACAGATAGTTGTCCCCTGTGATAAGGTCGCGTCAGTGCTACGACAGGTGCACGACGGAGTATCCGGAGGACATCTAGGAGTAAAGAAAACCCTGGAGAAGGTGAGAAAAAGATTCTATTGGGTGCATTGCCGTGAAGACGTTGAGGACTGGTGTAGAAAATGTGTAGCTTGCTCCTCAGTAAAGGGTCCGCAAACGAGAGCCAGAGGTCGGCTGAAAGTGTACAATGTTGGTGCACCATGGGAAAGAGTTGCTGTCGATATAGCTGGGCCATTCCCTGTTACTGAAGAAGGGAATAGGTATATCATCGTCATGCAAGACTATTTCAGCAAATGGCCAGAAGCTTTTGCAGTACCTAACCAAGAAGCTCATACAGTCGCCAAAAAGCTAGTTCACGAGGTGTTCTGTCGATTTGGCATTCCTTTGGAGTTACACTCTGACCAGGGTAGAAACTTCGAGTCTTCACTATTTCAAGAGGTTTGCCAACTACTCGGGATACATAAGACTCGTACAACACCATATCACCCACAGTCAGACGGAATGGTCGAAAGATTCAATCAGACGTTGGAGAATCATTTGGCCAAAGTAGTGGAAGAACATCAAAGGGATTGGGACCAATACATTCCACTCTTCTTAATGTCATACCGCTCTGCAACACATGATAGCACAAACTGCACACCGGCGAAAGTCAACTTCGGCCGAGAAATTAGACTACCCATAGATGCACTAACCGGAACACCTCCCGATGCTCCTATCCTAGCCGTCGACTATGTGGCCGACCTGCGGCGTAAATTAGATGGAATACATGAGCTAGTGAGAGAGAATGGTCTGAAAACCAGTGAGAAGATGAAGATCCGATACGACCGCAAAGCTAACGTGCCCGGATTTGAAGAGGGAACTTTGGTATGGTTACATAATCCCATTAGAAGAAAAGGGAAGAGTCCAAAGTTCCAAGCCAAATGGGAGGGTCCGTACACGATAGTAACCAGAATAAACGATGTCATCTACCGGATTAAGAAAGGACCTAGAGGGAAGCTGAAAGTCGTACACGTAGACCGCCTAGCTCGCTATTATGGATCAAATCATGCTCGGGACGAGCATGACTAAGAAGGGGGCAATGTTACGAATGGACCTTATGTCGATGGCATAAGGTTCAATATCGCGTGACATGCAGTGTGTCACTTTTAAGCCCTATTTCGCTAGATCTAGACATTTCCTAGGTACAATAATAAAACGCATTGCTAGACTTAGGACGGCCTATCGAATGGTACAGGTCTCAACAGTTTTGTCAACAAAGTGTCGACATCGAAATTTCTAGAAACCCGTTTCCGGGAATTACCGTAGGTACTTCCGAGTGACCTCGAAGTTATGTGCTATTATTATTACGTCTAGAGGAATCTGGAATGTTCGATCAGCTGGGCTATATAAGGCGTCGCGACGCCGGCACACAGTCAGTCTACATTCGACTAGCGATACGAAAACAGCGACAGTTAAGAAGCGATCTTAAAGAAGACCTACTGCGACAATTACAACGAGAACTTCGAGTACTACGTGAAGTAACATCTGCAGCGTTATTGTGTGTTTACAACACGGACTTCGTGGACATAAGGGAAGACTTCGGTGCAACGTCAGCGACATTCTACTTGTCATTGCCTACAATCGACTGTACCTTCGTTGCCAATAAACTTCGTAACCCTTAACCGGCGTTTAAGTACCCCTAGCCCGTAACAATATAATACCTTCTTAGGAATAGAACTTGGCGTTAAATGTAAGGCGAGTCAATAGGTGGATTCACATTGATTGAAAAAATCAGAAAAAAAAAGAATTCCTTAGAAAATGAAACACAATTTTATTTTTAGGCTTTGTTTAAGTTGATTGTATAAGAAAATCATACAATATTGCCCATTTTATTTAAATTAACTAAACATAGTCGTAACCGTCACTTATCAGAACTTCGCCGTTAAAGGGAACTATATTGTAAAATGGCGTGGAGTGGCGGCCACGTACTGGAAGACGCAGCGTAGGGAGACCCCCAACAAGGTGGACCGATGACCTGGTGAAGGTCGCGGGAAGCCGATGGATGCGGGCAGCACAAGACCGGTCATCGTGGAAAGCCTTGGGGGAGGCCTTTGTCCAGCAGTGGACATCTATAGGCTGAGGAAGAAGAAGAGGAAGATTGTAAAATACGAGCATGTATGAACTTTTATATATTTTTTCTCAAAATGCACAATCTTATCGTCTGTTTAAAGTTCCCATTGCTGGGACACAGATCTTCTCGATTTGGGAGATGGGAATTTTTAGGGGGCATCATATATGTTTTTAATGACTAGTTGAAGGGTATAAAAAATACTATCGCAAAATATTTTTATGAGAGTTCTTCCATACGTTGACCAACACCGAAATATGGCCGAATCAACCTCATTGTAATTAATACATACCAATAATTGGTTTCCCAATGAAGCCAAATGAATGTTAAAAGAAAAACGCTATAATCTTCAATTGGTTGCCTTATGAAGTCTCTTCGGATTAAATGAATTTTACTCTTAATTGAAATCCTTAAACAGCAGTATTTTCAATTACTGTTTTCACTGAAATTTACAAAAGAGAGTCATTACTATTAAATGTAAAAAAAAACAATATCACTTTATTAATCCTCGCTTTGACTTATATTTGTATGAAAATTAAAAGCGCATTTCTTTATTATTGCTTAGAAAGAGAAATTAGAGTAACGTAAAAATACAATAAAGCAGATGTCGTTTGTCGTAGATAAGAAATTAAATTCAAATCAAATTCGGAATAATTTGTTGGTACGAATCATAGCAAAAAAACCTACCTTCAGATTTTGTAAGTCGTACGATTTCTACCTCCACCATTCGCATGCTATCGAAATTCCAGCCCAATTCATCGCCTTTCCAGCACAGTGATTAAAACATGGCATTTTGCAAATAAATGCATCCAGAACCTCAACTTTTCTGGTCTTCGTGTTCAAATGGGCCAAACACGTGCTTAAATCTCCTTCGTTCGAAATAGTATATCACCAGTCATCAGCTGAGTGGGCCGCATGAAAGATGAAGAAATAATCGTCTTTATTAGCTTTTATTGTTTTCCGTTGCTTTGTGTTTCTGTTATGAGCACGTTTAAGAAGAAAGAACTGTTTACTGGCGTCGCATCGTCAATAATAGTCACTAGAGTTGGGTGGTAGTTGAATAGAACTATGAATGATAAAATAAATAGTATATTATTAGTTTCACATGAAATCAAGATGACCACCGCCACTATTTTGACACATAAGTCTCTTATACGCTTGCGCGTCGGCCGCGCATGGCATGTAAGCTTTATAATATGTCCTCAACAAAAAAGTAGAAAGAATAAAAATTCTGTTGCGCTTCAAGTATACTAAGTCAAAGTAAAAAATAACTTAATCAATATACTGGATCACACAAGCGAAGTTTGGAGCTGGTCTAAATCCTTCGTGACTATTTATTTATATATATAAAATCGATTACGTTGAAACACAACGCACAAAACACATCAAACCAAAAAAACATAAAATCCAAAAAATCGAGTTCTACATAGTTCTCAGGGTGAAAGGGTGAAATTAGTTATATGCATGGGCATATAACTAATTTCACCCTTTTTTTGATTTATTGTAAGTTTTGTCTCATTCCATAATTAATCTATTATGCTAATCACTTTTTAATTGTTTTGAGCATTTTTCCGGACTTCTTTATATATTTACAACCATAAACATGAAGGTAAGAAAAATACCGACGATCAGTTTTTCTGAATGCAGCTTTTTTGGAGGATTTTTCTACTTTTATTTGGAAATACGTACAAATATGTAGGAAATAATATAAGGTGCAGCTTTACGCTCGAAAGTTTTTAACGAATAATGTGCGAGAAAAACTTTTGTCTAAAAAGCAGAAAAAAACAAATTCGCAAAAAAAAAAAAAAGATTACTCAGTAAAGAACAAGATGTTGACATCAAATTATTTTATGTTGTAGTTGGAACAAAATGTGTTAAATTCCTGATATCTTTTAGCGTTACATCATCTGGTGAGAATTCTGTATTCAACTTGGGTAATCAGAATTCCGACAGATGGCGTTTTTACCTACATAGCGAACAAGAACTGAATGTGGTATAGATATTTTCCGAATTTGTTAATCGAATAAAAGTTTTAAAATGAATTTTATTCCAAAGATTTTATATATTTTATAACTCCTGAATGGAGCAGTTTGACCTACTGCTCCATATTGTTTATAACAATTTACTTTATTAGTCGACAGGTATAGAATTATAGATATTTTCAGAATCAAAATAATATCCGATAAGTTAGCCATTATGTTAAAGAACATGATGGCTAACTTACCGGATATAATTTTAATTTCGTTAATATATGCTAGAAATCCCATCTCAACCAGAGACCCTGATGATGACGCACGTTTAATTTTTGGGTATATAGGAAATAAAAAGACTAGCAGCTTGTTTACGAAATTCGTAATGGTGTAATTTAAAGATCAGAGTAATAAATATTGTCAGCAGCCGTATTACCTATCTTAGCAGTTATGCTTCTCATGTTGATAACTGTAAACTATTATCTTTTCGCTACATCGGAGCATCGTGGTATGCCGTAACATCACGCTACGATCTGGTCAGCACGCGCCTCCCGACGACTCCCCGATCACCAGAGGGGAGTTGATCAGGACTCAGCGCAACTTCAACCCGAAGAAGGCACCGGGTCCGGATGGATTCACTAGCGATATATGTTACAGGGCGATTAACCAGGAAATCGATCTATTCCTGGCCATCCTGAACCGGTGTCTTGACTTGGCGTGCTTCCCGTGGCCGTGGAAGGATGCATCTGTTGTGGTGCTCAGGAAGCCGGCACGCCCAGACTATGCCTGCGCAAAGTCGTAACGCCCCATTGGACTACTTTCTATCTTGGGCAAGATATTGGAGAAGATCCTATGCCGACGAATCCGTTGGCATTTCTTGCCCAAGTCCAATGCGAGGCAGTACGGCTTCGTGCCGCAGCGGAGCACGAAGGACGCGTTGTACGACTTGGTTCACACGTCAGAGTCATCCTTCACAAGAAGGAGACCGCCCTGATAGTCTCTCTTGACATCGAGAGGCATTTGATAATGCATGGTAGCCTGGTATAAAATGCAGGATGATTGAGAAGGGAATCCCCGTTAATCTTAGACGTTTTGTCGAGGATTACTTCCAGAACCGGAGCGTAGTTGTTCGCTACGTAGGGAAGACGATGCGGAAACCTCAGTCGAATGGCTGTATCCAGGGCTCCATTGGTGCGCCTCTCTTCTGAAACATGCTGTTGGCCCTCTACTGGACAATCTGGATGTGCTGGGCGCGTACGTGCAGGCGTTCGCGGATGATATCGTGTTGGTGTTCTCTGGGCTACGGCGCTTTGGATCCAGCGGGATGCCAATGCCGCTTTAGCCTGTGTGCACGAGTGGACTGTCATAAATAAGCTTCGCTTCTCCGCCAAAAAACTCAGGCGATGGTCGTTACGCGTAAGCTTAAGTATGACATTCCGATCGTGCAGATAGGTGGCGTTGACATGTCGATGGTAACCGAGCTCAAGATCCTCGGAGTCATCGTCGACAGTAAGTTGACCGTCAACCGGGTTGCAAGGCGGGTTGTAAGGTTGCAAGGCAACTAACCTGTATAGGAGGCTATCGGCGATGGCTCGGGTGGATTGGGGCTTGTACCCGGAGATCATCAGGACGATATACACCGCAGTCGTCGAACCGACGATCCTGTACGGCGCTCCTGGGCGAAGGCCGCCGAGAAACCTCTGTGCAAAGAACCTTTGCTACCGTCCAGAGGGGCTTTGCACAGAAGATCGCTAAGTCACATCGTACGGTGTCGCTCAATGCAGCGCTCACACTGCCGGGTCTCCTCCCACTCGATCTTCGAGTGTTGAAGGTCGCCCGGCTGTTTGAGTGCAAACGGGGACGTCCGATTGAGGAGTTGGAATCCTACGAACTGGAGGAGCGTAGGGCCTTTACGGAGGCCTCTCACCCCGCCAGTGAGCCAGACGTTGATTAATTATCAGTGTCTGGAGAATATGCTCCCCGAAACTGTGGCTCAGCTACAGCTCCCCACTCATCTGATTTACACTGACGGTAGTAAATCGGATGAAGGGGTCGGGGCGGCATATTCTTACTGGCGGGATGGGTCCGAGATTCGGACCAAGCGGATGAGGTTGGAGTCGATGTGTACCGTCTTTCAGGCGGAGCTGCTCCCGATAGCCAGGGCTACGGACCTGGTTGTTCTGAGAGGCTTCGACTATGCGGCGGTGCTCAGCGACTCTCGATCCTCGCTCGACTTGATCCGAAATCCGGAAACGCACCATCCCCTTGCTACCCATATTCGTAAGAATATAAGGGAGCAAGAGTGGAGAGGTAAAATCCTCCGGTTCTTTTGGGTGAAAGCTCATGTCGGGATCCTCGGCAATGAGCGCGCCGATGAGTTGGCAAGGCTGGCGGCGGCTCAGTCCAGAGGCGGCTCAGTGGGTCTCCCCAGCGTATGACAGGTGTCGAGTCTCTTACGTCACACGACGTCTGAGGGAGGGCACAGTAGCGTTCTGGAATGGGAGGTACACCGGTGGGGCCACGGTTGAGGTCACGCGAGTGTTTTTCCCCGACGTGGGGCGCGCACGCAGTATCCTGAGGAGTCTCGACAGGACGTCTGTCTGGGTGCAGATATTGACGGGTCACGGTGGCTTTGCCGCGTACCTGCACTTATTTAAGCTGAAAAACAGCCAGCCTGCGTGTGTCACACACAGGCATCAGAGACCGTTCAACATCTGTTGTTCGAATGCTCGAAGCATAACCGCGACAAATACGACCTGGAAGTTAGTACAGGAACAACCCTGTCGGAAACGACCATCGCCGGAATTATGGCAGACAAACACTCCAGGCCGTATCTGGAGCGGTTTTGCCTCAAAGTAGCTAAAGTGGCAACTGAGCGGAATCGCACAAGGGCAGTCCAACCCAGCAATATGCCGTCGGCAAGAAATGTGTAAATAAAAATTATAAGTAGCGAAATGTAAGTTGAGGCAATGTAACAATAAACAAGTAAATGTGATGTAATGTATAACAATTTGTAATGTAATATAGATAAGTTAAGATGTGAAAGAAAATAACAATAGAAATAAGATGACAGTGTACATAAATAAAAATAAGTTGACAAAAATACAGATATGGGGAAAAAAGCGACCCAAAAAGACAAGCCAATGCCGCAGAAAAGCCCAAAGCGGAAAAAAGAGGATTGGTGTAAAAAAACATTACTAACAAGATTTCTTGCCACGCAAGAAGAGTAGGGACGGAAAAATAAAATGAAACATCTCGTTGCGTCGTAGCATCAAGCTACGCCGTAGCATCATGCTACATCGTCGCTTACGCTAAATCACAGCAGGTCAAGCATAGCCAAAAATTACTTATGAACTCTGGAACGCATTGTTATGTATGTTATTTAAACAGAATAGAATGAAAGTCACAAATAAAATATATATATATATATTTTAGTTGCCTAGATGATGGTATGAAGCTTAAGGATTTTTTTTCAATTAGACGGCTTAGATGACGCCGATTTGATGTAAGTAAATAGTTTCAATTAATGGCATTAGTTGGTATGACAGTTCACTCGACGCTCACTGCACCTAAGTTTTCTCGATGAGAGGATGAGTGTCACACTGCTTGGCATTTGAATGAGCATTATGAAAGTTAGTTCGTTTATCGCCCTTAATAGGCCCCTTGTCAATAAACGTGAAATTGCCAAAATCAAACCTAATCATTAATAAAATTTTAAAAAAATGGGAGTTTTTGCACAGTTCACTACTAACTTGTTTGCGCAGTGGCAGAATTACCATTTAGACTGTTCGTTTTTTATTCAATCATCAGCATGTTAGCCGAAAGACGCCCACTGCTGGACATAGGCCTCCCCCAAGGATCTCCACTACGACCGGCCTTGCGCCTCCCGCATCCAGCGGTATCCCGCGCCATTTACCAGGTCTTCGGTCCACCTAGTCGGGGCCTACCCACGCTGCGTCTTCCGGTGCGTGGTCACCACTCGAGAACCCGTCGTCCCCATCAGGCTTCGATCCTACGGGCAAAGTGCCCGGCACCACTGCCACTTTAGTGTTATAATTCTTCGGGCTATTTTATTCAATATTTATTTTTGATTTTTCTGAGAAAGACGTACCTATTTTCTTTCTTTGTATGTTCATAATCAAATAATGATCTACAACGGTTCAATATTAGTTATTTGTTATACAAGAGTGCAAAGTTGCTTTTTAACCGCGTGTTCAATTTTGATGACCGAGCAAGCGAAGGATTCTAAAATTGAATCACGAGCGCAGCGAGTGATTCAGAATTAGAATCCTGAGCGTTAGCGATGGAATCAAAAGGACACGAGGTGAAAAATCTTTGCACTCGAGTGCAACACGTAACTTTTCATTCCACCTCAGCGAGGAAATGACTAAATGCAATAAAAAAATGTTTACAATCACAAGATAGGTACACTTTTATTTCAGTTTAGGTATTAATTACTACATTATGACAGGTAAGTATTACAGAATAATCTTTAAATTATAATAAAATAATACTAAAGTATAATTAAGAAAATTTTAAAGTAACGTTGCAACAGTTATTTAAATTGAGTGTAATATTTTTGTTTGGTACTGTAATATTGGTGTTAGTCACTTGTGTACTGTTTTTCGGTAAACTGTCTATCATACTTAATAGTTGTACCCATTCATCGGATTCCCTTGGCGTGAATGTTGGAGAGAGAGGGAGATGGTTAGGTGTTTCATAACGGCTTATTTTTGATGTAGAAGGGCCAGTCCAAGTTTCCGATTGAGGCTCTTTCAGTGTAATGGCTCCTACGATGCCTTCACATATTTTAGACTTATTTTGGATGGAATCCTCTATGTATCCCTCTACAACTGCATTGGTCTTCCAGCCTCCGTGGCGCTTAAGGGACAGGAGATCAGCTCCGGAATCAGCCAAAAGTGTGGCTGAAGTTCGTCGGAAACAATGACCCGTGTACAACAGAGGTTCTGGAAGTTCAAGAAATGTTGCTATTTCTCGTGGGATACTGCCAATTTTATTAGGCATAGGCTGTCTAACACACTTTCCATTGCGATACTGTAGAAAAAAACGATTGATTGGAGTGTTAGGCGGCCCTAAGGCTTAATATTTCTCAACAATCGTTATGTATTCCTTGCGAATGACAAAGTTGCGGTCTCTTTTTGTCTTTGTATTAGGTTAATTAATTAATAGTAAGTCATCTGAATGTTTCTCAATGTTTTTGACATTAAGTTGTGTTAGTTCATTAGTTCGACATGCTCCGTTTATTCCAATAATAAGAACAACCTGCAATGTAAAGAGTATTGTAGTGGATAAATGAATAAAATTTATATGAACGCATAATTATGCCTATCAACATTTACTAAGTATACTAGGTATTTAATTGAGATTAATATATGCACTTAAGTAGATACTGAATGTGCAACTGACTTACTTTTGCCGCCAAATATACGGAATCGGGTGCTTCGTTAAGAAACTTTTAATATCAGATACTGTGAAAACCTTCGATTTTTTTGGATGATGACCAGATGAGGCTCTTTTTAAAAATGCTACTAATTTAGGATAGGTATCGATATGTATGTCTTTTTTCATCTATAATGTTGCTTTTAGCATCGAATACGTACTCCATAGAGTGCTTGCTTTCTTGTTCTCGGATAATTCTATAAAATATGCCAGCAAAACGTTTTCTGAGAAAGTTTTGGCTCCTTTTGCTAGTCGCCACGTGTTGAACATATCGTACTGTTTTAAATACTTCTCGCGTGATTGTTGAGGTAGAAAGCTCATTTGCGCATTATTAACAGTTTCAGTCAATTCTGTTGGCGTCAAACAAACTTCCTCGTCGCTAGAATCACTCATTTTAGTTTTTCACTTGTTTTCAAGTTTCTTTTTTTTAATATAAGGTTTAAAAATGACGTGAAAAAATGCCGCGTAAAGAACCGCGTACAAAGAAAATTGAAAAAAGAACAGCAAGGTGGTTCCGAGTCTGAGTTTTTAACAAATTAAAAAAAAGTTGTATGATATATTCGGCACCATAGAGGTAACAGTAAATAGGTTTAATGTTTTTTTTAATTTACAAACTTAGTGCACACGATGTTCTAAATTCAATTTACTTTATCCTCTAGAGAATAAAAACGGCTTTTCCAGTCAGATATTGAAGATTAAAAATATTCTTTCCGAGATGGTGGGATGAAAAAAATATTATTATGAAAAATTAGACCGGACGATAAGGACAAAAATACATCATATTCATCAAAAGCTTCAATTTATTAGAAACCCTTGGAGAATGATTCGCGTCGGCTTTCTGTAGTGCTGAATATTTTCAAAATAGTGCATAACTAAGCTGTTCACAAGCGCGTTGCAGGATTTATAAAACACTGTCACGAGGCATAAATTTTAGCGGCCACCAGCTGACAAGCCTCCGTTTCGTTATTATTTATTACTAGCAATCTGCCCGTGGCTTCGACCGCGTGGAGTTCGGTTATATCGCGTTTCCAAGAGAACTCTTCAAAAGTCTGGAATCAAAATTATCCTATGTTATTTCTCAGGGTCAACTCTATCTTCGTACCAAATTTCAATAAAATCAGTTCAGTGGTTTAGACGTGAAAGCGTAACAGACAGACAGAGTGACTTTCGCATTTATAATATCAGTAGGGATTGTGTTATTTATTCTCCACAGCACCTTCTGAACTTGAATACAAATGTTTCAAGAACTGAGCATGACGAGTCTTGACATTGGACCAGATTGGACTTAGACACAGCTCTTGACCGCACAATACGTAGGATAAGAGTACACATACTTGGGCCAGATAGTGTCTTTCAAGAACAGACAAGACAAGCAAGTCGAAAGCTTCGAGTGCGAAGCGCTTGCAAACTACGTGGCACGATACTAGGATCACACGAACACCACACATTGTACATTGTACATTCACAACATCCGTACATTGTAAATTCACTTCTAAATAATATAGAGTATTTTGCTAGTACAGGTATGAATGCAATGTTCATACCTGTACTAGGAGATCACGAAATAGAGGAGATGCAACGTCAAACTGTTCACAGTATTCACAACGGTCTCGCTCTAATGCTTGCTAAATATATAGGATATTCTATGTATCTACTTGCTTGGAAGAGGAACTGATACGTCTCGTATAAAACACAATGAACAATACTTTCGCTGTCCATTGCCCTACATTTACGTACACACGCACAGCTGTTGTCATAAATTCTTAGAGTGAACACAAGATTTTTAGGAAATTTGCAAAGTGATTGTACAGGGCGGCAGTTTGCTCATGTTGCGTCAAATCTGCTGGAAGTTGTCCAGCCTTAACGTATTCGAAATAGCCGTTTAACTTTCATTTGCCACCTAAAAATGTTTGATACACACACATACTTTTTTGCAAAATAGCTAATTCAGTTTCATAAAAAAAATTTGGACGATTTATTTCTTTTTTTTTTTGTGTAAGATTTTTTTATTTTAGTGTAAGATTGTCTGATCTCAGTCTGGGTCAACAATTAACTAGTAATTTTAAGAACAATCAAATTGAACGAAATTCTTTGTTTTATTCACACGTATTAATTAAGGCCGTTGTTCATTTTGCCTGAGAACGCTCAGCCATGGTAACACTAAGCGTTCGTTTCACCAGGAGAAAGTTCATGTCAACCATGAATTTGCTCACGATTGACAATAACGTGAAATTTCTTAAGAAACTCGTCTGTAAGGCGAAATTTGAAATTTCAAAAATAATGCAAATGGAAAGTTAATTTGAAGGATAACAAATCCGTTAATGAAATAGCAAGCAATCAAGAATTTTGGAAAAAAAGGTTGTCATAGTGACATAATCAACAGCGTTGTCAAAAACTCTCATAACGATGAAAACGTTATTGCAACAATGTAATAGTAGAAAGTTTTGGCTGGAAAGTTTAGCTGAGTGTCACGTTCATTGGACTTTTTAAATTATTAAATTTATAGTATTGTTTACTAAATAAAAGTGCGTGATTTATGTAGTAAAAAGTGCTTTCAGTAAATAATTCATAAAGAACATTGAGATATCGCAGTATAGTGGCCTCATCATGACTTTGCCTCAAACCTCCCTGGTAGACGGTTCACATGGCCATCTTTTTTGACATGAATAACTCATTACGTGACATTGGCTAAATGCACAAACCGTGCGAAGCCAGAAAAGAACGAAAGAAACTCTTAGATTACTTAAGAATTTTTTTTTTATCTTTTACTTGAAATTGGCACAAAGTCATAACTAGGAAAAATCAAAAACTAAACAAATATTCGTAAACATTGTCCTAGTAAACCATTTCATTCAGTGCATATCCATGACGATCGAATAATAATGATATTTTTCAATCTAGTAGGAATGAAAAATAAGTGACTACAGCATTGAAACGAGACTTGCAAATATCAAATTGCAAATACCTGACGAAAATGGATAGAATTGTAATGACAAATTATTTATTATTGAGCGGAATTAAAGACTGAATAAATAAGAATAATTTTCAATTGGGATATACGTTTTGTTAACATTGCAATATTTATTTTTCTCCAAAAGTAGGAGTATACTTAGTTGCATCGTTGTCATGGTAACCGCTTTGACATGCCATGTGCTCACGAAACTTTGAGCTATTCAGGGCGTACAATATTCGAAGCACTATATTTTTTTTTTTTACATAAAGAGGGTTTTAGAAAATCGATTTTAAAGTTCGTAGGGTTCGAATGCTAGTAATTACGAAAATGAGGTGCAATCAAATATTAGTAAATATTGTACCAGTAAACCGCGTGATTTAGTTTATATTCTCTTTATTTACCGATGTCAGCACTTGGAAATAAATTCCAACAACGAGAAATGACTTATAATTGGCCATTCGCCCATGCCGACTAATGCCGGTGCTCCTCAGGTCTGCTCTCTCTACAACTCTGTTTCTGCTGCATATTAATGATCTGCTGTTGCCCGGTATCTATGGGTATGCAGATGACAGCTGAGTTGTGGAGAGATACCTGCCGGAAGCTCGGGCTAGTAAGGAATGAATCCGGTCCGAAAGAGAGGCTATGGTAGAGCGTACTAATGCTGCACTACAGGCAGTCTCCGAATGGGGCAAAGCCAATCATGTAGCATTCAATGCCACCAAAACACAGGCATGTCTTTTCAACGCCAAAAGAAATCCATTCACCTTGGCTCCTACTTTTCGAAATGTATCCTTGGAGTGCACCGATCGCCTTCTGCTTTTGGGAGTTGAGATTTTCTCGAACCTAAACTTCGGGTGGTTCATTGAGTCCAAAGTCAAGGTGGCTGCCAGGAAACTTGGCGTCATCCAAAGATCCGGCGGTACTTCACACCAAGGCAGCTTCTAAAGTTGTACATAGCACAGGTCCGCTCGTGTGTGGAGTACTGCAGACACATTTGGGTTGGTACTGCGAAATGTCACCTAGCTATTTTAGATTCAAGATTCAGTGGACAGGCTTGCGAAGGGGCTGATTGGCGACCCAGATTTAACTCAAAACGGTTACCAAAGCCTGGAGTACAGGCGTAGAGTACCCAGCCTTTCGATATTCTATACGATGCATTTTGGTGAATGTGCATGGGAATTGCATGAATTAGTTCCCTCATTACCGTTCCACCATCAGACGACCCGTCGTATGGCGAGTTTCCACCCTTCCGTTCTTAACACCTCTGAAACCCGGATGAAGCGTTTCCCTTCGTATTTTATACCGCGTACATCGAAGGACTGGAACAATTTGCCAGCGGAGGTGTTTCCGTCGTACTACTAGTTGAGTGTTTTCAAGGGTAGAATGAATAGGCTCTTAATAAAATAGCGCACTTTACCATCAGCGATTGCATCACTGCTTACTATCAGGCGGGATTGCGCTCAAGCACTAAATTGTAATTTATAAAAAAAATTGCGGAGGGAAGGACTGAATAAATTAGAATCGTTTTATAGACCTCACGAGACTCTGAAGACAGTATAGTTAGTTCCTTAGACTCCTTTATTAAAAGCTATGTATTTTGTCTTTAAAATTTTTGACTTAAAATTTTTCTAGTTTATATTCTCATTATTTATCGATGTCAGCACATAAAAACAGGGATGAGTGACACTTTATTAGCCAATGTCTCAAGAAAAATAACAGGGTTGCAACGAGAAATGACTTAAAATTGGAGCAGAATGAAAGACTGATTAATTTAGAATCATTTTCAATCGCGACAGGCATTGGTTTATATTGGAATTAATATTTTTCTCGGGCCGTGAGAGCATACTTCATTCAAGTTGCATCGTTGTCATGGTTTCAAGTTGCAACCGTTTTGACATGCCACGTGCTTCAGAGACGGTATTGATCTATTCAGCCTGTACAATATTCGAAGTACTAGGAACCTATGTAACACAAAGAGGCTTTTAGAATGGTGATTTTAAAGTTCGTAATACTCACGATATAAAACCGAAGTACCATGATATTTAAGATTCCTATTACTTACACAATGGCAATTTATCGGTATTTATTTAGAACAAGTACCTTAGGGCGCTTCAGAATAGTTATTCTGTAGTATTGGGCCAGAGTCAAGAGTATTTACTCTCCATAGAGTGCCCTAATCAATAAATAGGCTTTGCTGCACAGAAGGAGCTCTGGATTGGTCATTTGAGACGTAACGGTGTCCTCTCAGTAGACAACCAGTCAAGTAAAATTACCATATTCACGGGTTTTATTTTCAAGGACTAGGCACCTACTGTCAGTCTTCCCGCCCCCCTTTCTCCCCGCCAAAACATAAAATATTACACGTAGAACGTATTTCAGTTTATTTTCCCACTTTATTTCCAAATAGCTTTTAGAAGGGGTGGGATTCCCCCTCCCTCACGGGCCCCGCCTCCTACTTTGCCAGCATTACTGCTTCTGAGACACAAGAGATCGCCAGTGATCGCTGCTACGAGGACAAGGCGGTGCTCTACCCAGACCTCCACAGTATGCTCCACCGTGTCCTCATGGCGTTTCCTCCCGTCTTGTCCGGAACAGGAACCTCCAGAAACAGCCCTGTTCGGTGAGGATCTGCGTCAGGTGGAAGATGAGGGCACCGTGGCGCCTCTCTAGCCACTACTCAATTAGGGGACTTACCGCCGCTATTGTGGCGTGCCCAGCACTGAGTTCCAACAATTGCACTCTCCATGTCGCCATGAGATCCCGCCAGAGCTCAGTCCGCCGTACCACGATTTACTCGCATAGGACATGTTAAAACGAAGAGCTATAGTTAATTTTCTACAACTCCGATGATCGAAGAACAACTTTTTGTGTACTTGAAAAGAACTTGGGACTTGATATTGTATCTCAATTTGGATAATTTAATTTTGAGCATGAATAACCACTGCCGAACTCTAATTAATATTATAGGAGGAAATACTGTTTACTAAATTTGATTAAATGTAATTTTTTGTAATTGTTTACTTAAATTTTCATAATTCCACATTAAAATCCTTTATTATACTAAGTAAAATTACACATAAAAAAAATAAAAAACTATGATGCATCTTTTTCATACATTGCAAGCATAAACCATAAAATTAACTTTAATTTGATGTATAATTGTTTTACTAAAATATTTACAGAATTTTGTAAAATAAGGTAAATATTATGACCAACAAACACGTCCATTGCGGTTAAAAAATTTGATTACAAAGTTATGCTGTTAGTAAGTTATTTTAAATGAACGTTGACCATGCGACTATTTCTAAAATTATTTTTTTTTGTCGTTATTTAATTTAGAGACTTTTATATAAAATACATATCAGTCCCATCGTAAAATTTAAGTTATGGACTGGATTACCGACCTTCGATTAAAAAGCATTAGCAGAACCTAAAAAGCACCAGCAAGCGAGATTTAGGCAGGTTATTCTCAAGATATTCTGTTATGTTTCATGTTGTTTTGGTACTCTTGGCACACGTACTGTTACGGAGCGGGTCGGAAGATGGTTTTTAAAAAAAACTATTTAATTAGCTAAAAGAAAGATATATTCAATTATCAAACACGTATTACAAGTTACTATGCCCGACGGAAGTCCAATCCAAACTGATGGGAAAAACGGTTAGAATCGCTTACGAGAATAACAACGGTTTCCTATTGCATTCACGTAAATGCAATGGGAAACTCAGCACTTTTAATTTATATTCTACGTAATAGTTAATCCGATATAACAACCCCCCCGTTAAGATCGATCATCACATCTGAAAGTGATGAGAGATGTAAGGGTTAATCTATGCTAAGTCTTGGATGCTAAATTGGATTTACGTCGAAGCATTACAACATATTATGAAAGTGAAAACAAAAGAAACACAGTTATAATAAAAATAAAACATCGAGATAACGACTACTTTTAAGATTTATCTAAGATAGGAAGACATGGAAATAACTAGTAGGAAACAAAGAGAATAGTTACTCTAAAATTATAATTATTACAATTGATTTATCATAATTCAAGTTTTGATTCAAGATTATTAAAATTAAAATTAACAATAAAAATTGCTTATACAATATTTATTTATGTTTATCTTTTAACATAATAATTAATAATAGTATTACAATTAATTATCGTGAGTTTTGCTAAACAGGATGTTTCTTTTAATAGGGGTTGGCGTCACCCTTATGTCTTCTACAGACTCTGATTCATCCTTATTGATTGTTGCTACCTTATCGCCATGAAATATGGTTTGAGAAACGGGTACTGAATTATGTTTGGTATTATGGCATTGATTAAATATTTGAATGCAGCATGGAGCATTAGTTGAACAAAAGACTTACGGCTCTTGTATATAATATATAACAAAGTTAAAACAGAGACACACAGGCTAAAGGACAAATAGTGAGTGCTATAAGTTTGAAAATGAGATGGGTTTTCTATCTTACTAATCTCTTCCTCAAAAGAATCTAAGTGGATGCTGGCTTGTAGTAGAGAATCAAGGTTATCTAAGTTATTTAATCTTGAGAAAGGTAATCGCTGTAAGGTTTTATTCAACTTAGATCGCTCACAACAATCATCTTGTAAGATGTTGAAGTTTGATATTTTATTAGTTATATTTCCGATGAATGTTTCGCCTACAGCGGCGAATTGCAACGTCTTATAAAAAGCCTTGCAGCTCCTGGGCAAGGTCAAGACACCAGTACCAAACAAAATAACGTCAGAGTTTGTGTCTTTATCATTACAAGTTACATGACACTTGCCAGGTTCAGATTGTACAAAAATCCAGCGGTTTAAAGTTAACTTATGAAATAGATCGATTGAGCCATGAATAAGTTTTGTTACACATATATCAGGAAGTTTGCTAATTACGTCACTTAAGAGAGTCGTTTCACACGTAGGGCTGGTAATCGCTGAAAACACATTAGTTAATACGCACACATAACACTTATCACTTATTATTTTGCACTTGTCTATGTCTATTATGAGTGAATAAAACATTCGGTCGGCTGTAATCGCTACATATGAGCTAGTTGGCTCGATAAGAACGTAGGTATCGGGTTTCGACATATCGTAAGGAACAGGTAGTGGAATTATCCTATATAGGTCATAGGCTTGTGGTAATATTAGAGGGATCTTAACGACAATAATAACTCTATTTAAATGGAAAAAACACGCAAGTTGTGAAATATCGATTAGGGCGTGTATATTCTGTAACGTTAAAGGTACAGGAAGTTCATAATGATTAGGAAGATTATTCCTATGCTTATCTAATTCACTATACAACTGATGCGGACTGAGTACAGTAGGATGCAAAACGTTGAGTTTCGCGGAAAGGATTGCATTATTAATATCTTCAATATCGAAAGACAAAGTCATTATGATGGACTCTAATGAATGTAATAAAGAACTTAATTCAGATTTAATTTCTAATTTATCGTTACTATTTATAACCATTTCTAATATTTTATAGATTGTTTCCATATTCCGTAATATGATTTTCGGTTTCATTCACCTTAGATTATAGTGTTATTGAAGTATGATATGGAAGAGAATTTGCTTACGTTAAGAATATGACGATTTTTTAAAGCGGATAACGAATTAATACAGTCGGACTGTATTTTAGAAGAAGTTAGTGAGTTACAAAATACGTTAAGTTTTTCAAATAAAAATTCGACCTTATCTAGGTTAGGTTGTACATGACTTATATCTACGTATGCTATAACATTCCAATCATTATTAGTAAACTTAATATCTAAGAGCTTATCAAAGTAGAGGCCGGGACTGCTGACGATAGAAGAAACATATTCGCATATGATCAATGAACGATGAAGCGCTCGTGTATCATTCATTACGTCGCTAATTTTATACTTGTGACTGTTACGTCACCGGCCGGCTTGATTTCATCGTAATGGTGACATACATGTTTACGATTAATTAGTAGTGTAACGGAATGGTTGCCATTCAACTTTATTATTTTGTATGGGCCTTTCCATACTGGAGATAGCGCCTTATTCTGCTTATGGTGACAACGGACATATACCATTTCTCCTGTTTTGTAGGATAATGGCTTCGTGCGGGAATCATAATAAGTTTTTGATTTCTCTTTAGAGGATTGAATATTTTGGAGAGCTTTCTGACGACTATAGTATAGTCGGTGATTAAGGGCCCGGATGTAATCCGTATAGGTATTAGTATCGAGAGTATCGATACTTGAAGGTAAGTAGGGTTTGAACCCGAAAAGTAATTCCAGGGGTGAGTAACCTGTGGTGCTATGTATATTTGAATTATATGCTATCATAGCACTGGGAATATAGAGGTCCCAAGTGTGTTGATTCTCACCTATATATGATCTGAGATACTCTTTTAGAGTAGAATGGCTGCGTTCAAGGGCACCGCATGTCTGAGGGTGGTAAGGAGATGCGAACACGTGTTTAATGTTAAACAGCTTCTCAAGTTGTTTGAAGACATCAGAGCAGAAGTTGGTGCCTTGATCGGATATTATTAGTTTAGGAATTCCCATATGAGATATGAATAGGACTAAAGATTTCGCTGTTTCTTCGGCAGAACAGGATTGCATAGGATAGGCCTGAGAAAATTTAGTTAAGTCATCTTGAAGAGTAAGCAAGAACTTATACATATTTGTATTCATGTGTTTCAGGGAGTGGACCGACTAAATCAAGATAGAGTTTTTCATTAGGCCGAGATGCCGTTGACGTGATAATCATAGGGGCCTTATTTGTTTGTCTTAGTGGTTTATTTATTTGGCAAGAGCGGCAATTTTTCACATAATCCTCGATATCTTGCCTCATGTTTTTCCACCAGAATTGAGTTTTGATTCTTTCAAACATGCGTGATATACCTGGGTGACCAGCTAGAGGAGAATCATGATTATCTCTAAGAATGCGTTTGACCTCGTCAGGGGTCGGATATCGGATAGAGTTACGGTAGATGTTGACTTTAATGTTCGTGTTGTGAAATAGAAATGATAAAATATTATAAATTTTTGTGTAAGATAATTTTGTGTAAGGATCTGTAAAGTCTGATATCGCGAATTCTTTTTCTTCTATGTACCAATACTTTATCATGTCTCTATAATCACGAAGGAGGTTAAATACGTCCTTATAAGTAATTTCGTCATAATGATTTATTTTTAGAAATAAATGAGTGAATAAATGGTCATTATTAAAGGTAGAATAGTAAGTGTTTAATTCGCGTTCTACGTCGCAAATATTAGGTTCGCTAGTGGAGGCATCCATAATATCCTTGCAATAAGGGACAGATTCGTCTAAGTCAATGGATGTCGGATAGGCAATAAGTTTACACTTTGCTCTCATTAACGACTCGTTGTGTTCTTGAATGATGGTGTCGAATGACACATCGGATTGTTTTATAATTTTAAGAAACTGCTCGTAAGTTTCTGATATGGATGCTGAATTATGTGAGTCTTCTTCGTTATTAGATGTTTCTGCCGGGTTGCAGATAATCGAGTTAGAACCTTCATTATCCTGTAATACATTTACAGGGAACCGAGATAAAGCGTCGGCGTTTGCGTTTAGTTTACCTTTCTTATAAACGATTTCGTAGTCGTACTCCTCAAGTTTCAAACGCCATCTAATGAGTCTAGATCCTGGGTCCTTGACATTGAAAAGCCATACCAGAGGTTTGTGGTCTGTAATTATTTTGAATTTACGACCAAACAAGTAAGGGCGAAATGTTTTTACGCCGAATAAAATCGCTAGGAGTTCCTTTTCAATAGTTGAATAGTTGCCCTCGGCTTTATTTAGGGTACGCGATGCATATGAGACGGGTTTGTCAGAACCGATTGCGCCTTGAGAGAGTACGGCTCCTATCGCATAATTGGAAGCATCGGTTGTTAAAAGGAATGGTTGTGTAAAATCAGGATATTGAAGCAGAGGCGCTGAAGTTAGTTTATCCTTGAGGGTGGTGAACGCTTGTTCTTGACTATTCGACCATTGAAATATAGCATCCTTTTTCAGAAGGGCAGTCAGTGGTTTAGTGATTTGGGAGAAGTTATTAATAAAACGACGATAGTAGCCGACTAGCCCTAGAAATGATTTTATATCCTTCGGATTCTTGGGAGTAGGGAATTGAGAGACGGCCTTGACCTTCTCGGGATTTGGACAGACACCTTTATCTGTGATTATATGACCAAGGTAAGCGACCTCGCGTCGCAAGAACTCGCATTTGTCTGGTTGAAGTTTTAAATTAAATTTTCGGATGCGGTCGAAGATTAACCTGATTTTTTCCATATGAGATAACAAGTTACTACTGTAGATTATGATGTCATCAAGATACACATATGCGTGGAGGCCTTGGAGACCAGAAAGGACAGTGTTCATCAACTTCTGGAAGGTTGATGGAGCATTTTTAAGACCAAAAGGCATCCGCAGGAATTCGTAGTGCCCTGCAGTGCTAGAATTTGTGTTTATTGAGAACCCCGTTTTGTGTGCATCTAGGGGATTGAGCTTGGTCTGATGGAAGCCACTTGACAGGTCTAATGTGCTAAAATATTTTGAGTGACCTAGCTGATCTAAGATATCAGTGATAAGCGGCAAAGGATAACTCTCAGAGACAGTGACGTCATTCAGACGGCGGTAGTCTATTACTACACGCCATTTCTTTTTCCCAGAAGCGTCCATCTTCTTAGGGACTACCCAAACGGGGGCGCTCCAAGGTGATGTTGACGGACGTATAATATTTTGATCAAGCATCTTGCGAATTTGTGAGTCCACTTCTTCCTTGTGGCACTCAGGGAAACGGTAAGATTTTACGTGAATAGGGGGCGCATCACCCGAATCTATAGTATGCTCGATCGCGTTTGTGAATGATAAAGGTTCACCTTCTAAGTGAAAAATATCTGTGTACTCAGAACAACATTCTAGCAAAGCTTCTTTTTCTTCAGAGTTTAGATGAGAACAGCGTATGAGATTTAATACCCTTTGCGGTCTGTCAGATTCAGAATAGGATAAAGCGTTCACGGATTCTTTTGAATCTGAGGTAATATTTCGTTCAAGAGGTGTTAAATGGACCTTAAAGTTTTGAACTTGGACATCAGAATCAGTAGTATTTAAGACGGTTACGTTAATTCTTTTATTAGGTTTTATAGTAACAAGACAATTTGCGAAATAAATACCTTCGCTTATAGAGTGATCTAATAATAGACCCTCATCGTTATCATAATGTTCACGCGAGTAATTAGATACTGCGCATTCGATGACCGCTTCGGAGCGAGCGGGGATGACGTAAGTCGGTTGAATATAGTTAATGTCCAGACTCTGTCCGCATATATGAACCGATTGTGAGTTATAGTCTATATTGGCTTTGAAATGATTTAATAAGTCGCTACCCATGATACCATCATACTCTAAATTAATATTATCGTCAACTACGTGAAATTTATATTCGTGGGAATTATTTTCCGAAGTAAAGTCTAATTGACATGTACCTAAAGTTTCTGAATAAGTGCCAATGTTATTAAAGCCTTTTATCTTAACTATTTCGCGAGATAATTCAGGCGCTTTCGTTAAACTTGACAGTTTGATCAAACTAATACTCGCTCCCGTATCAATAAGAAGACACAACGGATGAACAGAAAGCGAAGTAGTTATATATATGTGAGGCAGTGACACTTTCTTTGAGTATGAAGATATCTCATAAACAGGGATTTCAAGATTAGTTTTAATTTCCTCTTTAGGCTGCGGCACAGCGGATTCATTATGAGAGGGTAGATTTGGACTCAGCGATACAGCGGCTCTATTAGAAGCGCGTTGAGGTAAAATTGTATTTTGACTCGACGGAACAGCGGTTATCTGTGGAGTGTGGCGAGATGAGACAGAGGTTTGACTCAGCGAAACAGGGACTCCCTTTGGAGCATGCTGAGGTGAAGCGGACTTTTGACTCAACGATTCAGAGGCTCTTGAAAGAGTGTGTTGAGATGCAACAGGATTTGGACTCGACGAGACAGAGACTCTCGGAGGAGTATGTCGAGATGAAACAGAGGGACGACTCAGCGAAACAGGGACTCTCTTTGGAGCATGCTGAGATGAAATATGTTTTTGACTCAACGATTCAGGGACTCTTGAAAGAGCGTGTTGAGATGAAACAGAGGGATGACTCAGCGAAACAGGGACTCTCTTTGGAGCATGCTGAGATGAAATATTGTTTTGACTCAACGATTCAGGGACTCTTGGAAGAGCGTGTTGAGATGAAATGTCATTTTTATGCGATTTATGTATAAAGGTACGAGTGCCTAATTTATCCGGATAACGTCGGCACGCTTTCGTAATCCGTGGAGTTAGTTTAAAGAATTATTATGGTCGTCATCATTTTCACACGGAATATAATAATGCGTCGGTGATATCGGCGACTCGAATGTAATATGATTCGTTGCAGCCGGTCTGTCGCGATTGTCGGAATTAGATATATTACGCCGTTCATTATTATATTTTCTTTTACGACATTGAGTAATATCATGACCCTTATTTTTACAATATTTACAGAAAAGTTGATTATTAGATGATGACCTCGAGTTATTAAATGATGTTGATGGTTGAGGGTCCGACGGAGCGTGTGGTGGCCCCGTGCGCTTTTGTCTCTCCCGGCATTCAGGATCCGAGTGCCCGGACTTACCACAGACCCTACATTTAGGTTTCATAGATGTTTTATATAGGAGGTTTTGTATCTTTTCTTCCTCGAGAGCCACGTTAATCGCATCATTAAGTGATTTTGGGCTTCTGCATCTGACATTATTACTAAGTCGGGGATGTAACCCTAAAGTAAAAGTAAATAAAGCCAAATCTTCGGTCATAGCTATACGACCGGATATATCCCTTTTTAGGGATTCAGAATTATAAATTTCCGATTGAAGATCGGTAAGGCAACTTTCTACACGAAGTGCGAATTGCGCAACAGTTTCATTTGCCGATTGCCTGCACGACTGTAAATCTAGCAACAAATGATGATAATGTTTTCTCTGACCGAAGTTTTGTTTAAGGAAACATTTCAATTGGTCGAAATCTTCAAATATTTTATTAGAGCATGCGATCTGAGCTTTGCCTTCTAGGCGCGATAAAATATATTTTGTTAGTAAAACCGTTTGACTTGGTGATGCTAGATCTAAGGCGTTCTGGCAATTGGTGATAAAAGCGGTAAGAGTTTCGCGTTCTCCTTTATAAGGGCTAATAAAATTACAGAGCACATTGATGGGAAACTGTTCGCTCAACACGATTTTTGCCGTTTTCTTAGAAGTACTCATAGTAGTTTCATTAGTTTCTGTAGACATTATGAACTTGATAGAAAATTGAAAAGATAAACGTATGATACAAGTATGGATAGGGTTTACGATATGTGATACCCTAGGTTATGGGAATGCCTACTCGTAATTTAAAATATTGTAGCGATAACAGTAAACTGATGTGTTTTACTCACAGACACAGGAACACGAAGTATTCGATACGCATTTCTTGGCACTGGATTAGCACGATTACTGGAGCAGGAGTACAGCGGCGCGATAATTCGCGGCCAGCAGCAACGGGGACGTCAGGGACAGCGGGGTGGCAGCGCACGTCACACGAGCGTGATCAGCGCTTACACGTGGCAGCACCACGCGGCAGCACCGCGTGTCAGGGCGGCAAGGGCAATCACCTGCTCCTTGCGGCGATATCACGATAACAGGGCTTGCGTATTGTGAGCCCCCTGGATGTAGAAGAATTGAGAGTTCTGGACGACCGGCAGGCTTACGCAAGGTACTCGTAAGGCTTACTGTCGCGACTCGTCTTAAGGAGGTGACACTGAGTTTGTCGAGGTGTGTTTTCAGTTAGCGAAAATAAGAACACCCCGGAGATGGATTAGCTTGTCGGTAACGTAAAGTTCACAATTCACATATGATCACTCACAGTTTTTAGGATAACCACGACCCGATAGGGAATACCAGCGGAACGGTTACGGCGATATCAACACTGGTATCCCACTTCTGACACCACTGTTACGGAGCGGGTCGGAAGATGGTTTTTTAAAAAAACTATTTAATTAGCTAAAAGAAAGATATATTCAATTATCAAACACGTATTACAAGTTACTATGCCCGACGGAAGTCCAATCCAAACTGATGGGAAAAACGGTTAGAATCGCTTACGAGAATAACAACGGTTTCCTATTGCATTCACGTAAATGCAATGGGAAACTCAGCACTTTTAATTTATATTCTACGTAATAGTTAATCCGATATAACAGTACCCTATCCATGGTAACACAAGCGCGGCGTGACCGCCCAACCTCCCATTATGCTGCTCGACGAGGTGGGCAAGCTCTTCGAAAGAGTCATTGTAGACCGCCTCGTCGGGCACCTCAGGCGAGCGGGCCCGGATTTGGCGGAGAGCCAGTGTGGCTTGCGCTGGGGGCGCTCTACGGTGGACGCCATCATGCGCGTGCGAGCCCATTACGACAGGGGATGCTATTGGCCCGGGGTGGGGTTGTCTTGGCGGTGTCTCTAGACATCGCCAACGCCTTCAACATCCTACCCTGGAGTTGCATCAGGGAGGCATTCCGGTATCACCGGTATCTCTGTCGAGTGGTCGAGGCCTATCTGACGGACGGGGCCATAATCTACCTCGGTCACCAAGGAGTGGGGAACCGGCGAGAGATGTCGTGCGGTTCCACAGGGATCGGTCCTGGGACCGCATCTGTGGAACATCGGGTACGACTGGGTGCTGCGCGCCGACCTCCCTACCGGCATCAGCGTAGTTTGTTACGCTGACAACACGCTAGTTCTGGCACAAGGTAGGTCGCACCAGGCGGCGGCTGATGCAGTGACCCTCGGGGTTGCGATAATCGTCAACAGGATCCGGCAATTGGGACTCGAGGTGGCTCTGCAGAAGTCCGAGGGCATGTGCTTTCATGGTCCTCGGAATGCGCCACCGTCGGGTTCCCATATAACGGTAGGAGGGGTTCACATCGGCGTCGGGTCGACGATGAAGTACCTGGGACTCGTCCTCGACAGCCGGTGGAACTTTGAGGAGCACTTCCGTCGTTTGGCACCCAGACTGGAACGGGCCGGGGCTGCCCTGAGGCGGCTCCTCCCCAATCTAGGGGGACCAAACGCCTCCTACTGGAGGCTCTATGTGGGGGCCGTGCGGTCCATTGCCCTTTATGGGGCATCGGTGTGGGCGCGGTCGCTAAGGAAGCGACCAGCCCGATGCCTGACCGCGTACCAGAGGGTCATGGCCGTTCGTCTGATCCGGGGATACCGTACGGTCTCCGATGAGGCGGCGAGCCTTCTTGCCGGATTGCCGCCATGGGATCTGGAGGCCAAAGTCCTCGCCCACATGTGGGAGTGGCGAGAGGAAGCAAAACACCGGGGCATAACTCCGCTGCCACGAGAAATTGCGGACTGAGCTCCGGCGGGATCTCATGGTAACATAGAGAGTGCGATTGTCGCAACCCAGTGCTGGGCACGCTACAATTGCGGCGGTAAGCCTCCTCTTTGAGGAATGGCTAGAGAGGCGCCACGGCGCCCTCACCTTCCGCCTGATGCAGGTCCTCACCGGACACGGTTGCTTCGGGAGATTCCTGTTGCGTATAAGGCGGGAGGAAACGCCAGGGTGTTACCATTGTGTGGATCGCCCTGAGGACACGGTGGAGCATACGGTGGAGGTCTGCCCGGCTTGGGTAAAGCACCGCCGTGTCCTCGTAGCGGCGATCGGCGGCGATCTCTCGCGTCCGACCCTGGTGCAGGCCATGGTCTGGAGCGAGAGTGCATGGCAGCCCGTCACCTCCTTCTGCGAAGCAGTAATGCTGGCAAAGGAGGAGGCGAAGCGCGTGAGGCAACGGGAATCCCAGCCACCGTAGGCGCGGGCCTGCGGGCGGTGAGCAGTGGACAGCTCGCCGCCCGGTAAGGACCAAGCCCGAGTCGACGGCACGTCGTGTTTCACGCGCGCCTCAAATAGATGTCAGCACATTGTGACGGGGTCCACGAAGACCGATGCCTCCTGGCTCAGGGTTGCGTGTTGGTTAAAGAAGAAACCGTGGCCCTGGTCGTCCCACAGGCAAGTGAAGAAACACGGGTGGGTTTTAGTCAGTAAAGTCTGACACGCCCTTCCGCTCCACCTGTACGATAATTTGCCAAATTTTACAAAACCGTGCCTGGTTTTAATAGAGGAAATCTTAATATGAATAATATATATATGATGGAGGACATACTCGTCAACAACTTTGAGTGCAGAGCAACCAACTACAATTGGAGTGGGTGCGACATGAGAGTTCGACATGATCTTCGTCTTATCCATGTTCATTTTTAGACCCACTTGTTGGGAAGCTCTGCTGAGTTCATTGAGCATTTTGCCCAAGTCTTCCAGGGTCTCAGCCATGACCACGATATCTTCTGCGAAACGGAGATTAGTGATGTACTCGCAGTTGATGTTGATGCCAAGTCCTTTCCAGTCCAGGAGCTTGAAGACATCTTCCAACGCAGCAGTGAACAATTTAGGAGATATGACATCTCCTTGTCTCACTCCACGCTGCAGTTGGATCGGTTTCGAGTCCTGATCCTGGAGACGGACTGACATGGTGACGTTTTTGTACAAACACTTTATCACCTCAATGTATCGATGGTCAATTTGGCACCGCTGGAGAGACTGTAGCACCGCCCAAGTCTCAATCGAATCGAAGGCCTTCTAATAGTCCACAAACGCCAAGCATAGTGGTTTGTTATACTCCTCGGACTTCTGTATAACTTGCCGCAGCGTATGAATGTGGTCTATGGTGCTAAAGCCTTTTCGGAAGCCTGCTTGTTCGGGAGGCTGGAAGTCGTCGAACCTGCGAGCGAGACGATTCGTGATAACCCTAGAAAACAGCTTGTAGACATGGCTCAGGAGGGATATCGGTCTGTAGTTTTTCAGGAGGGCATTGTCACCTTTTTTGAAAAACAAAATCACCCCGCTCCTGTGCCACGCCTTAGGCGTTTCGCCTTTAACAATGACGGAATTAAATAGCTTCTGAAGCGCTTTAAGAACCGGTTTTCCACCCGCTTTCAGAAGCTCAGCCGTAATTTCATCATCTCCAGCCGCCTTATCGTTCTTGAGCTGTTTCAGGGCCATACCAATCTCGTACAGGCTGACGTCCGGGATATCGTCGGTGTAGTGTCGGGTTAGTCTGGCTCTAGGATAGCCAGGCTTACAACAGGTGCGTGTGTTGATGTGTATAACTCTCCGTAGAATTTCTCAATCTCACCCAAAAGCTCGGGCTTGGAAGTGACGATCCTACCATCCCCAGTCTTCAGCTTCGCAAGTAGACTGTCCAACAGACAATTCTCGTGCGAACACTTTGGAGCCTTTGTTCCGCTCGATAGCCTCTTTAATACAATTTGTATTAAATTGGCGTATATCCCGAGTCAGAGACTTTGAGATTTGTCTGTTAAGGCATCTGATACGCGAAGCGTCATCAGGGGATTTTAAGATCACCTCCCGTCTTTTTTCCATTAGCCGGCGGGTGGGACCGGAGATCTTCTTCTGTCCTTTTGAACGGAGGGTTTTGTATAACTTAGACCCTTCCGTTTGGAGAGTTTCCACAAACCTGTTGTTGTAGTCGTCCACATCTACGCATTCACCGAGGCATTCGAAGCGGTTTTGTAGTTCTATCTGAAAGCTCTCGGGGTTTTGTAGTTGTGTTGACGCTGGACGGAGCGTAGACTTCATAAGTCGAGAGCGTTCGAGCCTAATGTTGAGGTTCAAGATGCCTCTAACAATACGGTGATCACTCCCGGTTTTAACCGCATGGATCACGGAGACATCGTTGAACACTTGCCTTCTCGTTGACATTATGAAGTCTATCTCGTTTTTGGTCTGACCATCGGGGCTGAGCCAGGTCCACCTGCGGTGCAATGGTTTCTTGAAAAAAGAATTCATCTCAAAGAGTCCTTCCTTTTCCATGAAATCCATTAGCATCTGACCTCTGGGATTCCGATTTCCAACTCCAAATTGTCCCACTTTCGTCTCGTCCGCCTCTCGCATGCCCAGTTTTGCGTTAAAGTCCCCCATGACAACGGTGTAGTGGGTTTTGGAGGAATGTATGGCTCTACTGACGTCCTCATACATAACCTCCACCTCATCGTCAGAGTATTTAGACGTCGGGGCGTAGACCTGTATAACCTTTAACGAATATCGTTTTGTTATTCTGAGTACAAGGTACGCCACCCGAGTCGAAAAGCTCCCGACTTTAACAAAGTTGTTCACGAGGGACTTGTGGACAATAAACCCGACGCCACCCTGGGACAGCTGGTCGCCTTCTCGGAAATAGAGCAGGTTGCCAGACTTCAGGATTATCGAGTCCTCTCCCTCCCTTCGGATTTCAGATAACCCCACAATGTCCCAGCGCAACCGGCTCAGTTCTTCCTCCAGTTCGACAATCTTCTCATCGGTCCGTAGTGTGCGCGTGTTGAATGTTGCCAGGGCCAAAGGTCGTCGTTGGTGATGGTAGCCGGATCTCTGCCGGAGATTCTTAGCACCCCTTGCTCCGCCGTAACCGAGTCCGCTACCGTAGACTGGAATAGCGGAGCTGCCGGGTACTAGGGGCCTGGGCTGTATCGTGTGCATCATTGGGGGGGTTTGCCATAATCCCCATGCTTGGCAGGCGGGTTGGGGATCGCAGTGATTTTATATTACACAGGAAAAGCGCTGCTGCCCGCTTCCCTGGTGATTTCCCTTAGTCGCCTCTTACGACACCCACGGGAGGATATGGGTAACAGTCCAACTAGGTAGGTCCAACTTCGAGAAAGAGGTGTCTCGGCAAATCCAGCTCAGTTGGGCAGCGTTCGGGAAGCTACGCTACATCTTCTCGTCGTCCAAGATACCACAGTGTCTCATGACTAAAGTCTTTGACCAGTGTGTGTTGCCAGTGATGACTTACGGAACTGAAACGTGGTCGCTCACAATGGGCCTCATACAAAGGCTCAGAGTCACACAAAGGGCAATGTAAAGAGCTATGCTAGGAGTTTCTCTGCGTGATCGAATCAGAAATGAGGAGATCCGCAGAAGAACCAAAGTCACCGAGATAGCTCTGCGAGTCGCTAAACTTAGGTGGCAGTGGGCAGGGCACATTGCTCGTAGAACCGATGGCCGATGGGGCAGTAAGGTTCTGGAGTGGCGGCCACGTACTGGAAGACGCAGTGTAGGGAGGCCCCCAACAAGGTGGACCGATGACCTGGTGAAGGTCGCGGGAAGCCGATGGATGCGGGCTGCATAAGACCGGTCAGCGTGGAAAGCCTTGGGGGAGGCCTTTGTCCAGCAGTGGACATCTATAGGCTGAAGAAGAAGAAGAAGATGGAGGACATATAGATGAGGATGGATGACACAGCTCTTGTGACGCATGGTAGGGACTGGCTTGACACTCGTGTGAGTGCGGAGATCGCTCTAGGTTTGGTCATGAAGTGGTTAACCTCATACCTACTCACACTCAACATCGAAAAGTCTAAGTTCATTCCTTTCACACCAGGAATTCTTACGCAACCACCAACATCTTTTCAAATTAAAACCCATATTTGCTCCCATACTGTGGCTATCATATCCTGTAACTGTGCCAACCAAATAGAACGCTCCGACAACATCAAGTATCTTGGAATCATAGTAGACAATTGCCTAACCTGGAAAAAACAAGTTAAGTCAGTGGTGGTCCGTGTATGAAGACTTATTGTGTTCAAAAAGCTAAGGTCGGTCGTGGATTTCCCATGCCTTATACTAATATACCAGGCACTCGTCCAGTCAGTTCTTGGTTATTGCGTTACAGTATGGGGAGGTACCCACAAGACTACGATTTTGCGTTTGGAGAGAGCACAAAGAGCGGTAGGTACTAAAGGTATTGGCCAAGAAACCTATTAGATTCCCGACGTTGGAGCTTTATTCGCTCTGTAATGTCCTCACTTTTAGACAATTATTTATACTTCAAACCGTTCTTAGGAAACACGATCTCACGAAATATGATCCACAATACCACTCCAAGAAGCGACGTTCCGATTTAATTTGTAAGACACATTTTTTGAATATTGTTTTTTTTTTATGTTTAAGAACCGGTCTCTAATATAATCTAAAAAAGTTGGCATATTCATTAAAAAAAAAAAACATTTCAAAGTAATCTTGAACTTTGATGCAGTTTATGAGCCCGTCAGTGTACAGTACAGTGTTCTGTTTGTGTGGAATAAACAAATTTTCTTTCTTTCTTTTTTTACATCAATAACAAAGCGGTTTAGATACCATTATCTATGCTTTAGCCGCTAAAACATGTTGATATGGCGTAGCATGATGCTACGGCAAAGCTTGGTACTAAAGTGTAACATGATGCTGCGGCAAAACATATTGCTACGATGTAGCAAGATGTGACGGATAAGCATTGTGCTACGGCGTAGCATGATGTTACGGTATAGCACGATGCTCTGATGTAGCAAAAAGGTAATAATTTATGGTTATTAACATGAGAAGCGGAATTGCTAAGACAGGTAATATGGCTGCTGTCCACATTCATCACACTGATCTGTAAATTCCACCATTACGGATTTTTTGATCAAACTCCTGTTCTTGTTATATTATATCTATCAAAAGGAAAACCTACTTACAAAATTGTAGAAAAGTATTAATATCTAATATGTTATATTATCTGTGAACTTTCTTAAGTGCTGCCATCTGTGATGGCTTGGTAACATATCTTGCGAATTAAAGATGTTGTTCTGTTCTGCACCACAAAACGAGTTGTTTTATTAGAGGTTATGGGCCCAGAAAATTAGTAAAAAGCAGTTTTTAACAAGAATTTCGCGACGATACGAGTGTTAAAAGACTTTTTACGACACGCGTTTTCACTGTGTAGTGAAGATTGGTGGTTAATTCGTGGAATAAAATTTTTATTCCGAATCACAATGGCGGCCAACTACTTGGTTAATGTACCGAAGTTACGCGGCCGGGAAAACTACAGTGAGTGGTGCTTCGCTGCAGAGAATTTCCTAATCCTTGAAGGCATGAAACATTGTGTAAAGCCAGAAGAAGGAGTGATTGTAGGAGCTGCAGATGATGAAAAAACGCGGGCTAAATTAATTATGACAATCGACCCGCCTTTATACGTACATGTGAAAAGTGTAAGAACAGCGAAAGAACTCTGGGAAAAACTACAACAGTTATTCGATGACAACGGTTTTTCAAGAAGGATAAATCTGTTACGGAATCTAATTTCGATAAGACTGGAAAACTGTAGTTCAATGACGTCCTACGTGACACAAATTATTGACACAGCTCAGAAATTAAGTGGCACGGGTTTTGAAATAAATGACCAGTGGACAGGTTCATTGCTATTAGCAGGATTGCCAGATCGGTTTTCACCGATGATCATGGCCATTGAGCATTCAGGTATTAGCATTACAGCCGATTCTATCAAGTCAAAATTGTTAGACATGGAGTCATCAACAGAAGAACATGAAGTTGGCGGCAATGGCGGCGCAAGCGCATTTGCAGCTCGTTCGAAGTTCATTGGGGTTAAGAAAAATAAAATGGCGTCAAGAAAAAATGTCAATGTTGGTAGCACTGTCGATCCGTCAAAGTCAAACGTCAAAACGGTGACATGTTACCGATGTAAACAAAAAGGCCATTATCGAAACCAATGTACAAATAACGAGAATATCGCGTCGAATTGCAAGGAAAAACCCCGTATGCATTCTAATGCGTTTAGTGCAGTGTTCCTGAGCGGTAATTTCAATAAAAATTCATGGTATATTGACTCCGGAGCTAGTGTACACCTCACAGCAAATGAAAGTTGGCTAATGAATGCGTCTTATGAACAGAAAAAGGAAATTATAATAGTTGCGAACAGTGAAAAGTTGTCGGTTCTGTGTTCTGGCGATGTTAAGATCACGACTACAACTGGTGATATTGATTACGACATAATGGTGGAAGATGTTTATTGCGTCCCAAGTTTGGCGACTAATTTACTATCAGTCAGCCAACTCATAAGCAAAGGAAACAAAGTTACATTCTCTGATAGTAGTTGCTCAATTTTTAACAAAAATAATGAGTTAGTAGCTACAGCATTATCAGAAAATGGAGTGTACAAAGTAAACTTACTAAACCAGGAACATTTGGCTGCATCAGTTGTATCTGGTATTACATGGCATCGCAGATTAGGACACCTTAATAAAGATTACTTGAATCAGATGAAGACTGCAGTACAAGGTATGACTTTTGATGATAAAGTGGATGTTGGCAAGTCTTCATGTGCCACATGTTGTGAAGGCAAACAGTGTCGTTTACCCTTCAAGAGTACCAGCCAGAGAAGCAGTAACCTACTAGACATTGTGCATACAGATATATGTGGACCCATGGAAAATGTATCCATAGGGGGATCCAGATACTTCTTATTGTTTGTCGACGACTGTAGTCGAATGGTGTTTGTTTATTTTCTTAAACACAAGAATGAGGCTTTGAAGCGATTCAAGGAATTCAAAGCCCAAGTGGAAAATCAAACTAAGAGGACAATCAAGGTATTAAGGAGTGACAATGGGCTAGAGTATTGCAATAAGGAGTTTGACAACTACTTAAAAAGTGCTGGTGTAATACATCAAAGAACCAACCCCTACACTCCACAGCAGAATGGTTTGTGCGAACGGTTCAATCGAACAATTGTTGAAAAGGCGAGATGCCTACTCTTTGATGCCAACCTCGGAAAAGAATTCTGGGCTGAGGCCACCAACACTGCAGTGTATCTACAGAATCGAAGCGTGGCTGCATCATTGGGAAATAGCACACCATATGAGATATGGACTGGATGTCAACCCGATATAAGTCACATCAGAATCTTCGGCAGTACCGCAATGGTCCATGTAGCTAAAGAGAAGCGCAAAAAGTGGGACAGGAAATCAGAAAAATGTATTCTCATTGGATTTCCAGAAGACATAAAGGGATACCGTCTATACAATCCAGAAACCAAAACAATTCTAACTAGTAGAGATGTGGTCATAGTTGAGCAGGAATCAAAATCTGAATGTCAGATAGAAGTTTCATCACAGAGTTTTGATTCAGTGGGGGAAGAAGAAGTTAAGATGGATGAAGCAAACTTGGAATCTGACAGCTCGGAGGACACTTTTCTGGATGTGAATGATGAGACATATAAACCTAGTGATTCTGAACTTGAAGATATCCCGGAGATCAGATCTCAAAGGCCTACACGAGTGAGGAAACAACCAGACAGGTTCCAGTGCAGTTTTTGTGCAGATGAGAATGCATATGATGATGTGACAGGTTTGTCTCTTCAAGATGCTCAAGCTGGACCTGTAAAGGAGCAATGGAAAATAGCATGGAAAATGATGCTTGGGAGTTGAGCAATCCTCCTCAAGATGGTAGAGTTGTGCAATGTAAGTGGGTGCTACGTAAAAATATAATAGTGATAATAGTGTTCGGTTTCGTGCACGTTTAGTGGCAAAACTTTTAATAAATAAATAAAACAAGTTTTAATAAATAAATAAACTAATATGAAATAATTAGTTAAATTGTGGTACCTTGAGCCTTAAAAAGTTGAGTAATATAGCTAAGCCAAAGCAAAAAAATGCCACTGTAAATTAAGTTAACAATGAAATTTAGTAAAAACCAAGTTTCACAGCATAAATAAATAAATAACTCGATATAATAAATAAAAAACTTAATAAATATCTAAGGTTATTTATAGACAACAAAAATAGATGAAAATTATTAAATACTAAAGAAAAATTGATGCTTTTCAAAAATATCTAGCAGGAATAATACGCAATTCTAAATTTTAGGGATTATGTACTAAAATGGTATTACCATTTTAGTACATAATCCCTAAAATTCAAGTCAATTTTAAATATTACACAGAATGTTTTACTCAAATCCTTCTGTGTATAAGAGGAAGAGGAGACCTGTGCCCAGCAGTGGGATGACAAAAGGTTGATGAGGTTGGGTTGAGGATCCGGGGAAGTGAGCTTGGCCGCACGGCCGAGTTCGCAGACCCGACTGGTATCCAAACGGTGTCCGCACTTGAATACAGGGGCATACACCTGTACAGCTAAGTTACAAACCAGAGGAGTAGTGGGGATGTAGGCTCTCTCTCTCTCCCCACACAATCGGTCCTATATAATGACCTAATGCTTCTAAGATCGAGAAATATATTCTTTAAAAATTTTATCCGCTTATCCAAAATACCAAAATTATATTTTATTTTTACATGCGATAACCGGTTGTGATACTACATCAGCAATGTACAGAAGGGGCAAAATTTCAGTATTAAAATTAATTGACTGCACAAAAGTATTAACGGAAATTGATTCTTCACTTCAACCAATAATTACGAAAATAATTTACTTTCTTGGTGCTCTCAATGGAGATCCAAAAAAAAAAAATAGATTGCATTCATAAATAGACATATTTAAATTTTGTCAAAAATATACGAAACAGGAACTAGGGTTACAACATCGAACTCCCGACCATAGTAAGCGGGGCATGTGGGCGGTGAGCAGTAGGCAGCTTCATCATCATCATAATCATCATCAGCTTTTACTCGTCCACTGCTGGACATAGGCCTCTTTCATGGCACGCCAACAAGCTCGATCCTGAGCAGTTCTCCGCCAGCCACTACCAGCCATCTTTTTGATGTCGTCGCTCCATCTCGCCCAAGGGCGTCCTACGCTACGTTTGCCGAGACGCGGTCTCCACTCAAGGACTCGTTTACCCCAACGGTTGTCGGTCCTGCGGCATATGTGACCAGCCCATTGCCACTTCAGCTTGCTAATCCTCTCAGCTATGTCGGTAACTCTGGTCCTCTGTCGGATCACCTCATTTCTGATGCGGTCCTTCAGAGAGACGCCCAACATAGCCCGCTCCATAGCTCGCTGAGCGACTTTAAACTTATGGACTAGTCTGACCGTTAGTGTCCACGTCTCGGCTCCGTAAGTCATGACGGGTAGGACGCACTGGTTGAAGATTTTGGTCTTCAAACATTGGGGTATGGGCGACGAAAATACCCGACGAAGTTTACCAAATGCTGCCCATCCCAGCTGGATCCCAGTAGGCAGCTTGCCACCCGGTAAGGACCAGGCCTGGGTCAACGGCACGTTAAGTTTCACGCGCTCCTCATAAAGATGTCCCCACATAGTGACGAGTTCTACAAAGACCAATGCGTCCTGGGTCAGGGTGGCGGGTTGGTTCAAAAAGAAGCCGTGGCCCTGGCGCCCAGGCAAGTAAAGAAACACGGATGGATTAAGTCAGTTCAAAGATGAAGTGAATGTCCGAAATCAATACCGATAATGAATTAATTATCGTTGCGTAAATACTAGGGATATAGAATACCATGGTAGTCAACAACTATGCCGCGAACACTACGAACTTTATAATCACTTTTCTAAAAGCCTCCTTGTTTTATATAAAACCCTAGTACCTCGCATATCGGGTGGCCTGAATGGATCAATATTATTTCTGGAGCACATGGCATGTCAAAACGGTTACCATGGCAACGATGCAACTTGAATGAAGTACACTCCCAGTTCCGGAAAATAATAAAATTGCAATATAAACCAAATGTATACCTCGATTGAAAATGATTCTGATTTTTCTGTCTCAATTCTGCTTCAATAGGTACTAAGTAACTTTTCGTTACCATCCTGTCATTTTTCGTTAGTTATTTGCAATTAAAACGTCAACCAATGTAACTTTATACACCATCCGTTCATGGGCTCCTAGTATTGTGCCTCGTATTTTGCAAGCTGCATTTGCAAACGCTTGCAAAATATTATTGCTGTATTTTTTACCCGACTACGGCAAAGCAAAAGGAGGGTTATGATTTTGACAGGCTATGTATGTATGTATGTATGTATGTATGTATGTATGTATGTATGTATGTATGTATGTATGTATGTATGTATGTATGTATGTATGTATGTATGTATGTTCATCTGTTCCCTCGTAACTTCTAAACTACTTATTCGAATTCGATAAATGACATATCATTAGAAGCGTCTTAATTGTCTGCTGGTTATAGGCTATATGGAGTTTCACAAAATCTAACGTGGCGCCCTCTAGCGGACAAAATATACAGAGTAAAAAAATAAAGTTAAGATAAATATGCCGTGTTTAGTATCATTTGAAAGGGCTTAACTTGTACATTTTGAATATATATATATTACTAGCATTTGCTTGTGACTTTACCTGTATTCATGGGCTGATTGCATATAATTTACATCTTTTCGTTCATAGATAGCTTCTTTACTACTTATCAGAATAAGACCACTGCAGAACCATTAGAAGGGCCTTGATATTCTGTTGGTTATGAGCTATAAAGCTTGTCACCAAATTTAGTATTACTATATTTGGTGTTAATATAAAATTAAAATAAATATACCGTATCGTGTTGGTATCATCTGAAAGAGCTTCACGAGTACTTTATGTTTGTACATAATCCCTAGTAATGCTTCGTAGAAATTTGAATGTAAACCAGGGTTTGGTAAACGGAGCCATGGGAGTGGTGAAGGCCTTCGAATGGCCTGCTCTTCGGCGCGATCAGTTGGAACAGGAGAACAGCCAAGCGCTGTTCTCATACAATTTGACGACGCGTCCATAAAAGCAGATACTAACGGACTTATCAAAATCGAGCCTTGCCTCACTGAATTTGACGGCTTGAGGGGTTCTGGGCAATTTTTTTTTTTTTAATTATTATAAACTAGTGCTTGACTGCAATCCCGCCTGATGGCAAGCAGTGATGCAATCGTTGATGGTAAAGCGCAATAGTTTATTAAGCCTATTCACTTAAAAAACTTAGGAATAGGAAGGAAGACGGCAGTTGAGCGCGGTGATGCAATGTTAAACCCAACAACACGACCAACGATGCTGCGCCAGAGGGAAATTGATCTGGAGACTCTCCACAATCAAACTTCCGACACAACAACATTTGGCGCATCGTACTCGGCACACATCGCAACACAACTGCTCAGACCCGTCCTCCGTACGGCTTCACCAGACATCATGCCGAAACACGACGAATCGCTTGGCGGCAAGACTTTGTCTGGTGGGTGGTAACTTCGCCGGCAGCCGATGTTATGGCCTACCACCGAGAAAAAAAAATAAATAAAAAAATTCAGCGTAAAATGCTCCCGCTGATTCTTTCTTGGGGTTGTACTGTACATAAATTACAAGGTTGTACTCTAGATAAAAAAGTTACAGATCTAGGAAAGTCATTGTTTGCTAAAGGACAGGCCTATGTCGCTCTCAGTAGAGTTAAAACCATAGAGGGATTATTTATAAGTGCCTTGGATCATAATAAATTACTTAAAAATCCACATCCAATCGTTAGCAGAATTAGATAGATTAAGAAATCTTCCCAGGTCCTCTTAATATAAGTTTTTTTTTTTAATAATTATAAACTAGCGCTTGACTGCAATCCCGCCTGATGGCAAGCAGTGATGCAATCGTTGATGGTAAAGCGCACTAGTTTATTAAGCCTATTCACTTAAAAAACTTAGGAATAGGAAGGAAGACGGCAGTTGAGCCAGGTGATGCAATGTTAAATCCAAGACCAACACGACCAACCATGCTGCGCCAAGCCAACCAAGCGCTACGAAATAGTAAAATAGGACATCTCTACATATTACTATATGCCGATACATAAGTCAAAAGAGATGTCGTATGTTAACTACCTAGTTTTTAGTTCGTCAATTTAACTTTTATTAATATTATGCGCCACAAATACACTTTAACACCAAAATAGTACAAATAATAAAAAGTTAAAAAACTAAAACCCAACTACGACAAAAAACTACGCTGAAAAAGTATAAAACAAGATTTACAGAATACTGAACTGAACAAAGTTGCTAATATAGTTGCAAGTAAATGGACACAGTAGACTCTACCAAGATGCCTTCGTTGTAAATTGACAATAATGTCTTACGATACTATTCTGAAGTATGCAATATTCACTATTTAGAGATAAATTTTCGCGTAGTCACACGTTACATATACCTACCGTAGCACTTTCATAACGTGTGACTGCGGTTTTCCAAACATGAAAATTTATCTCTAAATAGTGAATTTGCATACTTCAGAATAGTATCGTAAGACATTATTGTCAATTTACAACGAAGGCATCTTGGTAGAGTCTACTGTGTCCATTTACTTGCAACTATATTAGCAACTTTGTTCAGTTCAGTATTCTGTAAATCTTGTTTTATACTTTTTCAGCGTAGTTTTTTGTCGTAGTTGGGTTTTAGTTTTTTAACTTTTTATTATTCACTTCTGGGAGAGAGGGTCCACATGCTTTTTTCCACTGTACAAAAAACAATGAAAAAACATTAAATAGCTCTTAGTTAGTAAGGAGTAAATTAGTTTAATTTTATTAAAAATATCATTGTATAAGTACTTTTTATTCATCTTCTCATGTTGGTGATATATATTCAGCTCACCAGAGCTAAGCAACCTGCATAGCATCGTTGTCGTTTAACTATTTAGATTTTCTGTCCTGAGGGAATCAGAATGTTAAACCAGAAAAGGAATGAATCAAAGTCATCAGACGAACATGATTGAGTGTCTTCTTCTTGAGAGTGCTAGTAAGGATAAATAATAGAAAAAGATAAAAAAAAGATAGAAAAAAGTTTTTATTTTACAATTTTTAGTTGCAAAAGGTACTGTTTAGTTGCATCCGGTCAGACTGAACGCTGCCGCCAACATATTTGGGAATAGGCTAGCAAGAAAGTGACGTCTTATTTATTTATGTATTTTTTACTCGTAATTTTGATTTAAATACCAAACTACTGAAGCGATTTTTATAAAAAAAATATTAGTCTAATTTTTAGTCTCTTGATTTTTTTGATTGTCGCATCAGAATGGCAAGTAGCAGTGGCTAGTGGTTGACCTACGTTAAACTACAATGATGTAAATTGTTGAGGAGTTCCTTGAACTGACCTTTGTCTTCATCATCAGCTCCCTACTGACAGGCACAACCTATCTAGATGTAAGGTGTATCTATCTAGATGTATGTTCTTAGCAATACATAATAATCAATCACAAACATAACGTAGCTGCCGTAAATCGTTGAGGAGTTCCTTCGACTATCTTTCGGCTCCATCATCAGACCTAGTGCAGACCTTCATTATAACCCATATGGATGCAGAGTATTAATATTACTAAAGTATTAGTATTAATATAAATGAATTGAGTCCAAACACAAGGTAACTACTGCAAATAGTTGAGGAGTTAGCTGAACTGACCTTTGTCTTCATCTTCAGCTCTCTAATGACAGTCACTACCCATCTAGGTATAAGGTTCTTATCAATACAAATTATTCAAGTACAAACACAAGGTTGCTGCTGTGAATGGTTGTGGAGTTCCCTCGCCTGTCTCCCGATTCCATCATCATATCTACTCCAGAGCTTTAAATTGTAGTACTTTATAATACCTAACGAAAAAAGTTACAAATGTACTAGCCGTGCCTACAACTTCTGAAAGTTCTCCTTGATTTCTCTGGTCTTCCACCATCAAACCCTGATTTCCTTATCACGGGACCACCTTGAGAATGTATTCTTTCCAACGGAAAAAGAATGATCAAATCGGTTCAAACATAAAAAAAAACATTATACGGTAGAATTGAGTAACCTTCCTTTTTGAAGTCGGTTAAAAAAGTTACTACTTAAGAGAAAGCCTGAAAGAAACACCACACCATTGACTGAAAACTTATATGTAAAAATATATTATGTGATACGGAGGAAAACGGACAATGTACTTTTTTTAACAAGTATCCGTATCAGTTCCGGTTCCGATACGGAACGCATTGTTCATACCTACACTAGGAGATCATGAAATAGAGTAGATTGCAACGGCGTACTGTTCACAACTGTCTCGCGGCAATAGTTCCTACATAACATGTATATATTCTACTCACATTCGTGGCTGGAATAGGAACTGATAGTATAAAATAAAATGAGACTGATAGTATAAAATATTTTCGCTGTTCGTTCCCTTACATTTTCGTAAAAACTCACAGCTATTATCATAAATTCTTAAAGTTACACAGGAAGGAGGAGTTTTACAGGAAATTTGCAAAGTGATTGTGCAGTTTGCTCATGTTACTTCAAAACTGCTGGAAGTTGATCAAGCTACCTTAACGTACTCGAAGTAGCCGTTTCACTTTCATTTTCCACCTTAGTAGTATTTGTTACAAACATATATACATACTGCATATATACTGCAGCAAGCAAAGCACACATTGAAAGCTCTGCTTATGTGCAGTGTCGAGCTTCTGCCGTTACAAGCTCAACTAAGCTCCTCCCCATAATGTTTATGCCATACGATACGATTTGCAGCGAGATTGCATCCGATTAATCGTGACGGATTTACGAAGAACTTGTGGAAATTTGAAATTTTACAAAACATTACTTACGTATCATTATTTCCATGTTTCAAAATTCTTTGAAGACATATGTAAAATATCAGTTTCAACAAAGTAATCCTAAAATAACTTCTATTACTTCTGATGTTATTACAGTAATAAATTTTAATGTTATATAAATATATTTAAATATTAATGAAAATAACACGTGAAATACAATATAATAATCGTCTGCTTGGTCATGTTTCCCAAACACTCTGCAAAAATGTTTAGGAGACATTTATGAAACATGTCTAGCTGATTATAATGCAAGAAAATACTTTCAATTGTTTTTGCACAATTAAAAATTAAGTTAAAATAAATATTGTTTGACGTGTCGTGCGAATAATGTGAACTTTACTTCATATTTTATAGGTGATCTCCAACAATGTTTTGGTCTCCTAGTAGCGAAAATTAAGGCGCGTCGTTTAATATGGCCCCGCGGCTAAAAGACTAGGAGTATATGTGTAGTCAAGAGGTGGTCAATAATATTTCCCGCGCTTTTCCCTGCGCAGATTGAAAGAGAAAGTGGTTTTCACTCAGCACTGCGCAGATTTGCTTTTATACTCGACGGTAAAAAATGACGGATGACAGTGGATTAAAAAGTCGTATTGAACTGCAGCTGGGCAATTGTATGTCTAATGTGTAGTATAATGGATGCACTTAGGCAGTCGTTGTAGTCTGCACGTTACAGAAACTGAAGGACTCTACACTTCTACCATTCTTGGGGAAACTTCTTGAGCGACTCATCGTTTAGAGCCTGTCCAGAAAGCGCGATTTACGCGCGAGTGGGACTCGCGCGTTCTCGAGTTACTAGAGCTGCATACATTCCGTCCAGAGGCACTCGCGCGTTACCGCACTCGCGCGTAAAACGCTTGCAATGAGCGGGACTCTCGACTCGCGCGCATTACGCGCGAGCGCCGCGCGAGTCGAGATACTCCGGCGCCGTTGCAGCGTCCAGTACTACGCGCGTGTCCGTGGCGAGTGGACGTATTCGTTTATAAAAATGGAGCGTGAAAACTTTGATACGGAACTTTTTATCGACGAAATTGAGAAAAGGGTAGCTATAAGGGATATGGAATATTACGCGTAGGAACTGGCAAGAAATAGAAATTTTTTGTGAAGCTGGTGATTGCGAGGTGAAAAAAAAACTTGTAGGTCATTCTGTCACGTAGAATGGGATGCACGTTAAATCGTCGACTTTCTCTTCGTTTACGACGTTTCCATCGATGGTATGCAAACTACAACACAACCGCAGTATCAGAGTCCTTTTTTATAACTGACCAAATCCGTCTTATCACATACGCGCGTGATTTCGCCGCATCTGGACGCAATACAAATCAAAACGCGCGAGTGGACCCGCGCGTAAATCGCGCTTTCTGGACAGGCTCTTACTACCAAACGGTCCAAAATTTCATAGTAATCTATGCGGCTTCACCATAGGAACAATACAGTCGACGCGGCACTTTCTATCCGAAGAACTGTTAACCAATCGGAACACAAGTAGGTAATTGGGACCTTTCTGGATATTTCTGGGGCTTTTGATAACGCTTGGGCTTTTGATGCTGTTGTTAAAATTAAAAACCCACGGTTGCTATAGAAACATATATAATCTTGTTTACTCGTACTTTATAAACGGTTCCGCAGTACTTAAGCTCGGTCATTTTTCTAGTACTAAAGCACTAACCATGGGATGTCCTCAGGGTTCAGTTGTCGGTCCTTATTTATGGAATTTGGGTTTTGATGATTTCCTCGCGATCCCCCTTCCTTGCGGCTGTTCACTTACTGGTTACGCGGACGATGGCCTACTGCTCATTCAGTCAAGTACCCGACCTGGACTTGAGAACTTGGCCACTACTTGCCAAAATTTGATATCTTAGTCGGGTGATCGTAACCGCCTAGCGTTCGCGCCGCATAAAACCTATCAACTTCTACTAAAAGGTAATCTTAAATCATTGCCTACTATTCTACTATGGTAGATATTATTATGTACCTACTTTACTCGTAAATTCAGGCAAAAATAATTAATTAAAATCTATCCTAATATTATAAAGACGTAAAGTTTGTAAGTTTGGAAATTTGTACACATAATCCAATTCTAAATTATTTTTATAACATGTATATTAACCGAGCTATCACAACTTTTTTCTAGCAAGTCGGAAAAAAAATACCTCATAGAACAGAATTATTTGCGCGCTGCCTAAACAGTTGCTTAAAATTAAAAACAATGTATGGCAATGGCTACCTGGTTCGTCTTAATTATTTCTACAAAAAAGTCCGCGATACCATATCTCTATCTTTTTATCTTTTTCTTTTATTGCATTGGAAAAATTTTTTTTCGACATACTTACGTTTGGTTCATTAATTGAGCAACAAAATATTAATTCTTATGGCAATAAAATATTATATCAGTATCACAGGAACATCATACATACAAAATTTGCCATTTACACTATATCAATTGGTCATACAGTTTCGGAGATAATATAAAATTACTAAAACGCAAAATTCCCCTAGCATAACTTTCGCGGTGTTAAGTTATTGTATTGGCTGTTGTTGTTGATAGATATCTCATAATCGAAAATATCGTAATTTAGTTGTACGTTTGTTTTGTATATTCGTAGTTTCGTACTTCGTTCTATCATAATAATCGATACGTGTTGTACGATATTACGATTGTTTTGTTTTGTAAAATCAAAAGTCTAGTAGTAGACTGTAGGCTGTAGTATTAGGCTGAGAGTCAGCACTTTTTGAACGTCAATCCATACTAATATTATAAATGCCAAAGTAACTCTGTCTGTCTGTTACGCTTTCCCGCTTAAACCTCTTAACCGACTCTGATGGAATTTGGCACAGATAATCTTGTAGGACATAGGCTACCTTTTATTGAAAAAAAAAATGATATTCCCGAGGGAAATCTAAAAAGCGCGATATAACCGAATTCCACGCGGGCGACACCGCGGGCGGAAAGCTAGTTTAGTATAATTTACTTAAACACGTTGATTTTACATAGAACGTATTGCACCCCTGGACGGAGTAGCGGGGGGCCCTGTTTGACTGTGCGCACGCGCCTAATACTAAGACCTATTGTGATCTGTGTTTTGCGCTAGCTTACCATACTGCAACAATTTCTAAATGTATTTAGGAAAAAATATAACATGGTGTAATAATGATTGGAATTGATTCACTTGCTTATTCTCAGCAAACGATATTAAGGCTTCGTATAAACTAAAATTATCGTTGTATATAACAACAATGGCAGTACCTAGTAACCCACTGCAAGAAAACCTCATGATACGTAGAACCGAAAATTCATAAATATGTGACATCTACCGTACCTGCTCATAGACCGCGTGGTAGATTACATACAGCCTATTTTCTCGCGATGATTCTCTAGGACAAACAAAAGTTAAACAACGTGTACAGGCTGTTTACCCGTTTTACTATTAATGCGCTATCACGAGAAATTATAAATGTTACAAATATTGGAGTAGGTAATACAGAGTTATATTGCTTCATAGTAATCTACTAAGGCCTCAACATGCTCCGTCAAATAGGCAGTATGCAATAACTGTCTGCGCAAGTGCTATCTAACTATAATTCATGTATCGTTATGGTTCCCAAGGAAGCTTACCTGCAAATTCCTCGGTTGTTCTCCAGCCTCACCGAGTAGCGGCGGCACTTCTATCTGGTGCAGTCATTCGTATACTGTTGGGGTTGTTGTACACTTACCTGTAGACAATAAAATTGATGCTGAGTTTAAATGATATCTATATTCAATCTTTAATGAGCAAAAAGCTCCAAAAACTTTTGCTTTACTTCTGCGAGTCATTTATATGAAATTCGTTGTCAACAAAACCTTAAAATTAATTGTACAAAGAAGATTGAGAGTTATCACTTATTGTAATTAGTGTTGTACCCTTGGAGGACTAAGCAAAATGGAGATATAATAAGCATAATTATAATTGTATCTGTCGGTACAATGGTCTTCCGTTTGTAAGAGACTGGCCTATAAATTCACCACGAGGGTCCAGTGCGAATCGATGGATGTCACATGTCTTCGAGTATTTGGTTCTGAGATATTGCAGTTTTCGAACGATGTTTTTGTTCACTCTTTTAAGAGCAGAGGCAACAAAAAAAACAGCAGTCGATATTATCATATCGAGTGCTGTATTCAGCGCATACCACCATGGATATCTCTGCTCTTTTCACTTTCTTGTAATTGAAATTCACTATTATATTATTGACATATTTCGAGGTCCATTTTGTGTCGAGAAGAGCTATATGAAGATTCTTATTTATATATTTATGTAGCTATGCAGTTAATGTGTAAAAAATAATTAAATATAGACCTGATACTTTTAAAAACGATTAATTGTCCAGAATGTCAAAAGCAAGCAGTTGGTAAAAAAATTGCTGCGAAACCTATACGGCACCATGTTGCACTACGTAGTCAGCAAAAAAAAAAGTACAGCACCATACGCTATATATTTAAACGATATCCTTTATTTCGGCCAATCATATAAAGAATGTAACGATAACGTTAATTACACAATGAAAGTTTTGACAGATCTAGGTTTTATAATCAACACAGAAAAAAGTTCACTTACCCCAAAACAACAATGCAAATTTTTAGGTTCTATTTACGATTCAAAACTTATGACACTATACCTTCCTGACGAAAAGAAATTAAAAATAAAAAATAACTTAGAACCCTTCACACACAAACGAAAATGCAAGCTTCGCAATTTTGCTAGAATAAATTGGTCTGCCGGTTTGTATTGCCCTGCGGTTCAATATTCTGAGTTAGACACTAAATTGTTTGAACGTCACAAGTACCTGTGTTTACAAAATAATGACAGTTACGAACAAATTATTCACCTACCCAGTCATTTTAAAAATTGCAAGATGATTTTTGTTGGTGGTTAAATCACATTGATAGTGCTTGCTCGCCTTTCAGATTTAATCAATTTAGTTTCAAAATATTTTCCAATTCGAGTTTAACTGGCTGGGGCGCTTTTTGTAATAATAAGGAAGCGTCCGCTTATTGGAAAAATGACGAATCTTGTTCACACATAAATCAATTAGAATTAAAAGCTGTTTTTCTCGCACTTAAGGTTTTTGCAAAGGATCTTTATAATGTAAGTAGACATTTTATTGAGAATCGACAATACAACGGCTATTTGTTGCATCCACCGTATGGGAAACGTGCAGTACCCACATTTAAACAATGTAACCAGAGAAATCTGGCAATGGTGTGTGTCCCGAAAGATATATATTTTTGTATCTTGCATAAATACCAAAGATAACTGTGAGGCCGATATTTTGTCTAGAAAGGCATTTCAGGATACGGAATGGGAATTGGCAGACTATGCTTTCGAAAAAGTTTTGTCAGGTGTTTGGCCTTTTTTGAAATAGATTTGTTAGCGAGTCGCTGTAGTGCCAAATGTATATTACATGGAAGATCGACCCTGACGCATGGACTATCGACGCCTTTACTGTGTCCTGGACAAAATTATATTTTTATGCTTTTCCCCCCTTTATTTTAATTTTAAAAGTGTTACTAAAAATAAAAGCAGACAAGGCAGAAGGAGCAGTAGTTGTGCCATATTGGTCATAACAACCCTCGTTTCCTTTGTTTAAGACTAGCCTGCCCATCCTTTATACTTTTCAGTCCTGACGTTAATCTTTTCTCAGCTCCTTTCGGAACACCCAACAATCTTCACAAGACACTTCGCTTAGTTGCCGCAAAGTTATCTGGCAAAAATATCTGAAGATATTAATACCAGAGAGGACGGTTAGCATTATGATCAATTCGCTTTCAGATAACACGTACAAGCAATATGATACTTGTATTAGACCCTGGTTAGAATATTGTTAACAAAGCGGTTGTGACTATTTGGATACCAATGTTACCGTAATTTTAGATTTCCTTACAAAAGTATTTGATAAAGGTGCCAAATATGGCACAATTAATTCGTACAAATCGCCCTGTCAATATTATTTCCAAATATATTACAGGACTCGAGGAATACATGTAAATCTGTTGTTACGTTTATCTGTTAAATGAACATCTGTTATGATTTGCTTATAAAGAGGTGTTCGAAAATTTCATATAATATTAGTAAAAACTATTCATTTACTATGAAATAATTTGTTTTATAAAAACTTAAGTACCTATATAGGTATATTTTATATTTGTCACCTCTAAACATCCTACAATTTGTTAACCAAATCGCAAAGAAAGAAGCTGCGAAACATAATTAAAAATCAAACGAACTTACCAAGGGAAGTTCGATGATAATTATGTGAGCAGCTTCTTTCGACGCGATTTATATACACCCACCCTATTATATTACATTTTGCTATAAGTACTTATGCCCTACCCTAACATACATACAAATACAAAATATACATATATAATTATACTTTCAAGTAAAATGAGGAGCAGATCGCGCTGACCGTTCGAACCGGCAGGAGCAGCAGAGTGGGGGTAGTGGGGGTAAAAGTAAGTTGCCAGTGTTAAAAAAAAAATGTATTTAAAAATCCGTGTGATAGGCTGATGCGTGGTACACATCTACAATTTGTTAACCAAATCGCGTCGAAAGAAGCTGCTCACATAATTATCATCGAACTTCACTTGGTAAGTTCGTTTGATTTTTAATTATACGGTAGTATAATATAATTTATGACCCGCTCCAGTTTCGCACGGGTGCAATGCTGATACTAAAGACACTACAGAAAAACTGTGAACGTTGTATAAAAAACAGCGGCCCTCGGCGCCGGTACTGACGCCCCGGTCACGGCTGGCCGGTAGCGCTGCAAACGTGACGCCCCGCAATTTTTAAATCTGTAATATTTTCGAAAATATTCATTTAAATCATATGCTGTAAAGGGCGAAGATTACTGCTGTATTGGTTAAAATCGCTTCGAAAATTATACAGTATTTCTCGTAAAAATAAATGACAAAAGAATGTTATTGTGGAATATCCATAAGAGATAGACATATACCATCGCGGAGTTTTCTGTAGACCCTTTCAATGTGTATAAAAATCAGTACATTATTTTTATAAACCTCGTAGGGTTCAGCGAAAGCGACTTTGTTTTATAATAACTGATTATAAATATTATATTAAAAAGTGTTGTGCTTAGTAGGAAAAAGTTAGACCCTCCAGATTGGGTACGATTTCCCGTGCTGAGATTCTCCAAGTCGTCGAAATTTAGCATTGAAGGTGACGACTGTATCTGTGAGCTGATTGTGGATGAATAATGAGTCCTGGAGTAGTGGAAAATAATCAAAACAGCGCCTAATAGTACTGGAATGCCCATTAATCTGTAGGACTAAATCGAAATAATGAGTACAAATAATAAATCTGACTATATGTGCATATATATACATATCTACATTACATACGTGCCCTCATGCCTCTAGCCGTTCGGAAAACAACAACGCACTCCCGTACCCTACCGTAGGCAAAGGCTTGGGCGGCGAGTAGCGGTAAGGACCAGAGGCCCGGGTCAACGGCGCGTTGTATTCCACGCGCGCTTCAGAGAACTGTCACCATACAGTGATGGAGTCCAAAAGGACTGATGCCTGCCAGGGTTGTGGCTTATTCGAAAGAGGTACCGGGGCACCTGACGGACAGCCATGTGCAGAATTATAGGTGGGTTTTTAGTCAGTAAAAGTCTGATACGTCTTTACGCTCTGCCCAGAGCGAAAGAAGTTAATTTGGAGATTTACCGTTCAAAAAATAAAAAGGCAGAAAGAACTTTGAAAGCGTTCAAACACGTTATTTACTTTTAGTATCCGTATCAGTTCCAGTTATGATGCAGAACGCAGTGTTCACACCTACACTAGGAGATTATGAAATATAGAAGATTACAACGTCAATCTTTTATTTTACTACTTATTTTTTTTTTCAAAAATTTCATCCAAAATTTTAATTCAGATAAAATACATAATTTCACGCTACCTATATTACTTTAGGATTGAGATCGTCTAATCATAGTCTCAGTCAACAGTTAACTAGTAAATTTTGAAACGGTCAAAATGAACGTATAATAATTACAATAATTGTTCGTTCGTTAAAATAACGCTAGCTTAAGAAGAGCGCCTAACCATGCTAACGCATTCGTTTTACCAGGAGAACAGGAATTGTAAGTAGTTCGCATCAACAATGAAGTTGCTCACGGATGACGAAAGTATATTCGTGAAAACTACGATTTTACAATAGTGTTTATTCATATTTAACTACAAACCCAATACAAACCCAAGCTACAATGATCCCAAAAATTTTTGACAACATTCTTATTACACATACACAACTAGCGGCCGCCAGCGACTTCGTTTGCGTGGAGTTAGTTACGCTCCGCTCCTATTGGTCGCAGCGTGATGTTATATAGCCTAAAGCCTTAAACTGACATTTTATCTTCTGTCCTTTTCTTAACGAAGTGGAAAGAAAAAGATGCACATAACTTAAAATTAGTTTAGTTTGTGAACAACAGAATCGGCGCCATTATTTGTTCTGTGGCAATAAAGCAGATAATTTTATCTGCTTTATTGCCATTCAATTAATTCAATTAATTTCATTTTCAACCATTTGGCTGAAATGAAATTATCTGTTTTTTTTCATCACAATGAGTCTGAGCTTCCTTCAAGATGGTTTTCTTAATGTCAAGGGTTTCAACCCTTGAAGGAAGCTTAGACTCGTTCTGATGAGCTAGCTAGAAGTGTCATTGCCCGCATTCAGTATGAATATGGCTGAGTTGCTGCTGAGGCTAAGTACCACAGGTTTAAAGTCACGATATCTCGTAAGCGATGCTTTGTAGAAGAAATAAATAAATAAATATATACGGACAAATCACATAGATTGAGCTAGCCCCAAAGTAAGTTCGAAACTTGTGTTATGGGATACCAACTCAATGATACTATATTTTATAATAGATACATATATAGATAAACATCCAAGACCCAGGCCAATCAGGAAAAGATCATTTTCCATCATGACCTGGCCGGGGATCGAACCCCAGGCCTCCACGTCGCAGGCAGGCGTGTTGACCGCTGCGCCACGGAGGACGACAAAAAAAATAAGTAAGGAGGGGTGTTGAGATCTTTTTTGTAGACAATTTTACGATGTACAAATTTTGTCTGAACCATTTTTAGATAGCTCTCGTTGTTTCAGAGATAGACGCAAAAACGCAAATTCGTGACCTTTGGACCTCGAATAAAAAACAACGCACAAGCCGGATCGATGGGGACTTATGACATATCATTTGTAATGACGTATTCAAGGCCTGGACAAAAATTTAGCTTGTTGGGAATTAATGCAAACTGGAATATCTATGTGGACTGGACTACAGGTTGCTTAGCTCCTCTGGTCAGTTAAATATATGTCACGGACATAAAAGTCTCCGTATCGTAAAAATAATTTGTATCATAAAAGTAATTAATATACGAAGATACATATTTGACAAAATTAAACTAGCTAACTAAGGTACACTACAATTTGAGTGTCTTCAAGGCTAGAGTGAATAGGCTCTTAATAAACTAGCGCGCTTTACCATCAACGATTGCGTCACTGCTTACCATCAGGCAGGATTGCGGTCAAGCGCTAGTTTATAATATGTAAAAAAAAAGTACTAAGTAACCTACTAAATATTTTTTTTTCATGCATTCACTAAAAAGCACGTTTTCAAAAATAGAAGATGTATGAGAAGTTCATTTGTTCAGAAGTTCAAATGCTTGCAAAATACTTGGCACACTACTAGGAGCACATGAATATCGCACAGTTGAAATGAGAATTTTTAGATCGTTATAACGTCACAAATACTATCATAGTACCATTGTGAATTCATTGGTAATGATATGGAATTGAAGTCCACATTTGCTTGCATTCTATCGTCACTTTGAGACATGTCTATTACATATCATTCGGTGAGCTTGGTAAAGGTAGGTTTGAACTTTGTTAGCAGTTTTTCCAATAGTTATAACAGAAAAGTTGAAGGAAATAATATAAAAATAAGACACAGTCACAAATTGGACAAATACTAGTAAATATTGTCCTAGTAAACCGTGCTGTTTAGTTTATATTCTCATTATTAATCAGTGTCAGCACTTAGAAATAGTGGAGTTCAGGGATAAGTAACACTTTATTAGCAAATAGCCGAGGACAAATAAACAGGATTGCAATGAGAAATGTTTTAAATTTGGAGCAGAGTGAAAGACTGAATAATTTAGAATAATTTTCAATCGCGACACGCATTGGTTTATATTGGAATTTATATTTTTCTCGGGCAATAAGAGCGTACTTCATTCAAGTTGCATCGTTGTCATGGTAACCGGTTTGATATGCCACGTGCTCCAGAGACAGTATTGATCTATTCAGGCCGTACAATATTCGAAGTACTAGGAATCTATGTAACACAAAGAGTCTCTAAAAAAGTGATTTTAAAGTTCGTAGAATTCGGAATACAAAAACTAAGTAAGTATCATGATAATCAAGATTCCTATTACTAACACACTGGCAATATGGCAAATTATCGGTATTTGTTTAGAAAAAATACCTTAGGGCGCTTTAGAATAGTTATTCTGTAGTATTGGGCCAGGGTGAAGAGTATTTACTCTCCGTAGAGTTCTGCCCAATAGGCGTTGCACAGATCGTAACGGTGTCCCATCAGCCAACCAGTCAAGTAAAACTACCATATTCACGGGTTTTATTTTCAAAGACCAGGTACCTTTTGTCGGTTCCCAGACAAAATATAAAAAACTTACGTGTAGAACGTATTTCAGTTTATTGTGCCGATTTCTTTATAAATAGCTTTTAGAAGCGCTGGGAAACTTATTTTTGAAACAAAAGAATATCAATTATTCGAATTTAGCGGTCAAAAAGTTAGTTCAAGTTACAGTATTTATAACCGTGAACTTTTGAACAATTAAAAGTGATCTGAAGCGACACTTATTTTTGTTCTAATTTAAACGTCTGTTATGGTCACGTTATCGTGTACAAGCGATGTTGCTGAACGCCATTTAGGCAGAAATAGCATTACCACTCCTAGACAGGACCGTTAGCTCTACCGACCGTTAGTCGCTAGTTAAGTAGTTAAGTCAATATTAGGGCTACCTACCTACCAACATTGTTGGTTAGTGATCAAACTGTAAGAGGAATTGCATGAAGCTGGTCTTCAGTCTCGCGGACTAGGTACCTCAGGTTCCGTGGCAGTCGCGGTCAGAGACTATTGTGGGTTTAAGAATTTTGCTTGTTCCTTTGAATCACTATACAGACTAACCGCCTGGGCCGAGTTTTATGATTCAAAGTGAAAAAATTAAAATCGGTAAAATGTGTCAAGTAGGGTATCATAGAATAGGTATTCAAGACTTCAAAATCATTTTATTTCCCGAGCCATTAAAATCTATAACGACTCACACTCCAATAATGAGTCCCGAATGTCTAAGTTACTATAGACTTAACTTTTTATTTAATTACCTTTTTAACCGACTTCAAAAAGGAGGAGGTTACTCAATTCGACCGTATATATATGTTTTTTTTATGTTGTTCGCGGATAACTTCCTCGTTTATGAACCGATTTTGATAATTCTTTTTTGTTAGAAAGATGACATTCCCAAGGTGGTCCCATGATAAGGACATCAGGGTCTGATGATGGAAGACCGGAGAAATCAAAGGGAACTTTCAAAAATCGTAGGGGCGACTTGTGCATTTCTTAGTATTTTCATTAAGTATTTTAAAGCACTACAATTTGATAAAGGTCTGAAGTAGATCTGATGATGGAGCCGGGAGACAGTCGAAGGAACTCCTCAACAATTCACAGTAGCTACCTTGTGTTTGGGCTTGATTAATTTGTATTGATAAGAAATTTACACCTAGATGGGTTGTGACTGTTATAAGAGCTCTGATGGTGAAGACAAGGCCCAGTTTCGGGAACTCCTCAACGGTTTACAGTGGCTACTTTGTGTTTGGTTTTAATTTATTTATATTGATGAGAACTTTGCACCCATTGGGTTAAAATAATGATCTGCAGTAAATTTGATGATGAAGACCATAGGCAGTCGGGTATAAATTAAATTCCCAACTAAATTTGGGTCAGCTTCCAGCCTGACCGGATGTAACTGAGTACACAGTACCTACTTTTAACAACAAAAAACTGTAAAGTAAAAACTTTTTTACAAAAAAAAAAACAACCGACTTCCAAAAACCACTACAAAGTGAAAAATAACTAATTTCAAAAGTCGGTGTCAAAAACTAATATACAAAAACCAAAGACACCGACTTCCGAAATTAGTTATTTTTCACTTTGTTTTTGGAAGTCGGTTGTTTTTTTTTTGTTAAAATGTTTTTTTTTTTACTTTTGTTCTGGATGGGAAATCATTAAATGACCTTTGACCGCGATTTTATCCGCATTCATGTAAATTAAGGGTTTGGCAAGTTCATGGTAGATGATGCCATCTATAGCATCCACAAGAAGTCCAAAATAAATTATATATAGTCCAAATACCAAGGAGGGACTAAGATGATACGGGCTGGTATTCGTATGGGTGCGCGAACCAACCTAATTTATATAAGAGGGAGAATGAATGAATTGAAATACCGCAATGAGGTAGTGAAACCTATGATTATTCCACACAGGATACGAATGGGACAGAAGTTCCAACTAATGCACGACAAGGCCATGCCCAAACAGATGAGCAAATATCAACTGTGCTTAGGGATTAGGTCAGGATAATGGACTGGCCTGCGTAGTCCCCCGGCATAAATCCCACTGAACGCGCATGGGACATGTTATTACAAAGAGCAATTTTTGGCCAATTCCGATGACAGAAGAATAACTTTTCGTGTACATAGAAAGAACTTGGGGCCTACCGCATCTCGATTTAGTTAATTTAATTTTGAGTATGAATAACCGCTGCCGAACATTAATTATATGGTTTATTAAATTTGATTGAATGTCATTTTTAACTTAAATGTTCAGAACTCTCTTTTTAAAATCTATAGATGCCAATACTAGCTTTCCGCCCGCGGCTTCGCCGCGTGGAATTCGGTTATATCGCGTTTTTTAGATTTCCCTCGGGAATAAAACCAATTAAATGACGATTGATCAGTTTTCGACCGGAGATGAAAAATGATTAAATTACTAAAATGGCTATTAAAAAAGAAGGGTTGATCGTAGAAGGGTGAAAATTTAGGTTTGTATGTATTTTTGTAAGCTGTATCATAAAAAAATAGAAACTAAAAATTTTGTCTAAAAAATAAAAAAAAAATAGAGGTGGACTACCCCTAACATTTAGGGGGATGAAAAATAGATGTCGGCCGATTCTCAGACCTACTCAATACGCTCACAAAATTTCATGAGAATCGGTCAAGCGGTTTCGGAGGAGTATGGGAACGAAAACTGTGTCACGAGAATTTTATATATAAGATATAAAGCTGAAGAGTTTGTTTGTTTGTTTGTTTGAACGCGCTAATCTCAGGAACTGCTGGTCCGATTTGAAAGATTCTTATCGGGTTGGATAGCCTATTAATCGAGTAAGGCATTAGGCTATATAACATCAGGCTAAGAACTAAAGGAGCGAAGCATAACAAAAATTTAAAATGTATTTTTTTTTTTAATAATTATAAACTAGTGCTTGACTGCAATCCCGCCTGATGGTAAGCAGTGATGCAATCGTTGAGTGTAAAGCGCACTAGTTTATTAAGCCTATTCACTTAATAAACTTAGGAATAGGAAGGATGACGGCAGTTGAACGAGGTGATGCAATGTTAAACCCAAGACCAACACGACCAACCGATGCTGCGCTAGAGGGAGATCTGGAGACTCTCCACGACCAAATTCCCGAGACAACAATATTTGGCGCATCGTACCCGCCACACATCGCAACACAACTGCTCAGACCCGTCCTCCGTACGGCTTCACCAGCCATCATTGAACACGACGAATCGCTTGGCGGCAAGACTTTGTCTGGTGGGTGGTAACTTCCGCCGGCAGCCGATGTTATGGCCTACCACCGAGTATGCTGTATATTTTGGGGTTCAAATACAATGTTCAAATAACTTACTCACACAAACAAAGTCGCGAGCGGCCGCTAGTCCATTATATACTAAGTAGAAATTACATCTCAAAATGAGATTACAAAAAAAAAAATCTTTAATGCATATTTTACATTTTTTAACAAAATATTTACAGAATTTTGTAAAATAAGGTAAAATTGTAATATCTCTAGTCATTGTTGAGGGATTTATTATAGTAGCCAATTCATACAGTGTGCTGTAATCCTAAGAACCCAAGTGAACCTATATGAATGAAAAATATAACGATGAAAATATACAAAATAGACTATAATATAAAATAAAACGTTAACTAAATCATATTGGTGTATTAATTCACAAAATAACAAAAAAATAACAATCGCTTCATCTTTTAAAATTTGAAGTTTTACTACACAATTAAGGATGTTTACTAAAAGGTCTTTTACATAATTACTTTCTGCTATTTATTAGTATGCGTAATTTTATTCCGTTCTGATGTCATCGGGAGTGACCCCCTACCACGGGATGATAATATTGCACGATGTTGCATCCTTGTCAAAACTAGAGATACAGGGGGACTCCCGCTAAAATAATTCAACTAAAACGAAATTGCAACTAAACCAAAACTTTAGTTATTTTTCGTATCGCGCTAACCTTATAACTTGGTTTATGCTTGGGTTATGGTTTAACCATAACTGGAACGCAATTGGAACGTTACCGCTGTCATATGAAAAAGTTGAAACAAAGCTAACTTTTTCTATGCCATTTCTCAAACTTACGTCTACACGATTGGAGTTACTTATAATTTATTTAGTTTTAATTATTATATCTGACGAAATTTATTACTCATACCTATGTATGAGTAATGGGGTGCTTTGGGGTCCCACCTCCATCTCTGGGACCCAAGTCAACCCCACCTGCCAGACGGTGCACCTGCTGACTCACGAACGGGGCTCTGACGCCGGCTTTCCCTTCAGGGTTGAGTGGTCAGACGGCAGTCGCACTCGTAATAAGCCAAACAAGCCAATCAATCATGGTGAGGAAAATAAGAAATGCACATGTCACAGCTAGGGCGCCGCCGCAAAACGGCGCGCAGGAGCCTCGCCCGACTCCTGTGACCTGTGGGCTAGGGCTACCGTGTCAGAGGCGGACACGGCTGAAGAAGCGAGCCCAATCCATGAAAATCCGTTTCGCGTCGTGGAACGTTGGCACGCTAACTGGACGCGCGAGAGAGCTGGCCGAAACTCTCCACAGGCGGAGGGTGGCCGTGGCGTTCCTGCAGGAGACTCGGTGGAAAGGCAGCAGATCCCGGCTTATTGGGAATGGCTACAAGCTGATCTACACGGGTGCACCTAGTGGGAGAAGTGGGGTCGCCGTGGTGTTGTCTGACGAGCTCCAGGATGACGTCTTGGAGGTGAATCGCATCAGCGATCGGCTAATGTCGGTGCGGGCGCTTGTCAATGGGGTTATAACCCACTTGATAAGTGCCTACGCTCCACAGGCCGGGTGCAGTGAAGCCGAAAGGACGCTGTTCTGGACCCAGCTCGAAGGATTGCTTCGCGGGATTCCGTTATCCCAGGGAATCGTTCTGGGTGGTGATTTGAACGGTCATGTGGGTGAGAGGTGTGGCGAGTTTGAGCGTGTTCACGGTGGCTTTGGGTACGGTAGCCGCAACGCGGAAGGAGACAGCATTCTCCGAATGTGTGCGGCTGCGGACCTTGCAATCGTGAACACCTACTTCAAAAAGAAGCCGGAGCACCTTGTCACCTACCGGAGCGGGCGAAGCGCTACCCAGATCGATTTTCTACTAACTAGGAGGCACCACATCGGCAAAGTAGCCAACTGCAAAGTCATACCCGGTGAGAGTCTCACTGCACAACACCGTCTCCTTGTCATGGACCTCTGCGTAAAGGCCCAACGTAGACGTGTAGAGGACTGTCGGCGCCAGATCCGGTGGTGGCTGCTTGATGAAAACAGGTCCCAGGATTTTGTGTCGGTTATTGGCGACAAGTGCGTCGGTACCGACGGAGAACCTGTGCAAGACCACTGGGACAGGATCCAGGCAGCTATTACGGGGGCGGCGCGGGTGGTACTCGGCATCTCTAAGGGCGGCCGCAAACGTGACAAGGAAACCTGGTGGTGGGACGACACAGTCCAGAGGGAGACTAAGGTGAAGAAAGCCCTCTTCAAAACGTGGCAAGCGACCGGATCTCCTGAAGATCGCGACGCATACAAGGTTGCCAAACGTGCCACCAAAAGAGCTGTAGCCAGAGCCAGACGAGACCACTTGCAACCTCTCTACGAGAAGTTGGAATCGTCTGAGGGGCAAAAGCTCATTTACAAGTTGGCACGTTCCAGGGTCAAAGCGGCACAGGATATATCCAAGTGCCGTTGTGTAAAAAACCCAAATGGCAACCTGCTATGCGAGGACCTCGCGGTGAAGAAGAGATGGCGCTCGTACTTTCACGAGCTGCTGAACAAGCAGCATCAAGAGGTGCAGACACCGGAACTCCCTCCGAACCTTGGACTAGTGCCTCTGATAACGCCTGAGGAAGTCCAAACGGCTCTTCGTCGTATGGGGAATCGGAAAGCTGTCGGAGCTGACGGAGTCCCCATTGAGGCCTGGAAGGCGATGGGTCCTCGCGGTGTGGGCATGCTAACTAACTTTTTCAATCGCGTGCTCCTGACCGGCAAAATCCCGAGCCAATGGAGGCTGAGTATAATTACTCCAGTCTTTAAAGGCAAGGGCTCGGTTCAGGAGTGTGGCAACTATCGCGGTATCAAGGTCATGTCCCACACCATGAAAATCTTTGAGAGGATCGTAGACTCCCGAATCCGGCAGGAGTGTGCTGTCTCGGAGTGTCAATATGGGTTTCGGCCAGGGTACGGAACCATGGACCCTATCTTCGCACTAAGGATCGCCATGGAGAGATACAGATCGAAGAACACGCCTCTGCATATGCTCTTTCTAGATATGCAGAAGGCCTTCGACTGTGTCCCTCGCGGGGTGATCTGGTGGGCACTGAGGTCCAAAGGGGTACCTGAAACCTATGTCGACATAATTCGAGACATGTACCTCAATTCCGATTCCGTTGTCAGGACCGCTGTTGGCGACACTAAACCCTTCCCCATCACCGTCGGAGTCCACCAGGGATCCGTCCTTAGTCCGTTTCTGTTCAGCGTGATATTAGACGTTTTGTCGGACAGCATCAAGGACTCACATGAGCAGCCTCCCTGGCTACTCATGTATGCTGACGATATCGCGCTGGCGGACGCGGACAGGGAACGGTTGGTGCGGCGTGTGAATGCGTGGAAGGACTCGCTTGAGAACGGAGGTCTGAAACTCAACGTGTCGAAGACCGTATACTTGGCCAGCAACACGACAGACCCCATGTCTGTGCGCATAGGCGGAGACATGGTCGAGCGCACGGACCAGTTTAAATACTTGGGGTCTGTGCTTCACGCGTCCGGCGACATTGATTGCGACGTCAAGGCACGTATTTCCGCAGCTTGGGCGAAATGGCGTGAGGTGGCAGGTGTCACTTGTGACCCCAAAATGCCGGTTAAGCTTAAGGGGCAGGTCTATAAAACCATCATTAGACCTGTTCTGCTGTATGGCAGTGAGGCGTGGCCTGTGCTTGAGCGACACAAGCAGGAGCTGCGTGTCACGGAGATGAATATGCTGCGGTGGATGTGTGGAGTTACGCGGAAAGACCGCATCAGGAACTCCCGCATCCGGGGCAGCCTTCGTGTCCGTGACATTGCAGACAAACTGCAGGAGGGTCGCCTACGCTGGTACGGCCACGTCTTACGGAAACCGGCATGTTACGTGGGTAACAAATGTCTTGCCATGGCGCCTCCGCCGGGCCGGAACAAGCGGGGTAGACCAAAGAAGTGCTGGCTTGACGTTGTAAGAGATGACATGCATGCCAACAAGCTCTTACCACAGGACGCTAAAGATCGTGCGAAATGGAGGAGAATGTGCAGGAAAGCGGACCCTGGGCTCCAACGCGAAAGCCGCGGATGCAACCGGGATAAGCGCTGAGATGATGATGATGATGATGATGACCTATGTATGAGTAATAAATTTGATGATATAGATTTGATGATGATGATTAAGCTATCTTAATTATCATCATTTCAGCGTTAATCCTAGTCGCATACGAAGCTTTCTAGCTTAAAACAAAAAAACTAAACAGCTTAAAAAGTAGGTTAATATTACTTTTAAAAAAATGGATAAAATCTTTATATATATAATTCTGCTGTACGTGTGTATGTCATTGAACTCCTCCTAAACGGCTTGACCGATTGTAATGAATTTTTCTGTATGCGTTTGAGTGGCGACCTGTATAGTTTAGATTCACAAATCAGCCCGGCAGATGGCGCTGATCGCTTGAAGAAGCATGTGATCTCGGAAACGGCCCTAACGATTTCGCTGAAATTTAATATGTGGGGGTTTTCGGGGACGAGAAATTGATCTAGCTCAGTTTTATGTCTGGGGAAGCGCATATTTTCGAGTTTTCTCTTTCGCAATATTTCACGCATAATATGGGCGCTAATTTCGCGCGTCTTGACATAGCGGCTGTAGCGTAGGCGATAGGGGTATGGTCTACTCGCGATGGCTGGTGTTCCTCGGTTCAAACCCGGGCAACCACAAGTTCTTTTTTTTTGTTTTAGACAAGTTTATAGTTCTCTTTTTAATTTTTGTAGTTACTTAAAAAGAAAATTGTACATAAGAACTAAATGGGGAAAAAATAAAAAAAATATTTTCATTTTTTTAATTAACTAAAATTGTACTTATGAACTAAAAGAGAAAAAAATAAATAGAAATAAATAAATATTTAAGATTTTTTATTTAACTTTAAGAGACTGAAACAAGAGCTCTAGGGGTAGAGAGAGGTATGATATCTTTGTTACAAATGTAGATTACAATGCTTTCCATAGGTATATTCCTAAATCTGCTGTACCTGTGTACGTCACTGAATTCCTCCTAAAGGGCTGGTCCGATTTGAATGAAGTCTATGTATATAAATGAAAGTTGTGTTAGTTACTCTATTTATAACTCAAGAACCGCTTAACCAGTATGGCTCAAAATTGGTAGGGAGGTAGATAAGAACTGGGAGAAGGACATATCACATAGGATACTTTTTATCCCGTTCCCGTTGTTCCCGTCGTTCCCGTGTGACGTGAAATGGAATAACAAAACAACTCAGTCAAAATATAAGTTAGCAGTTCATTTGTTAAAAATGGTACAAACACACTGCTGCACTACTCAGGATATTAAAAAAAATCTTACCGGTTGAATGACGATGCATTCATTTAAAGCAAGGAATATAAATATTCTCTGCCGGTTAATTTTTTTAATAAAAGCCCCAAAGCAAACTTCAACTTCAAAATTTCTAATATTGTATTGCTGTGCCACTTTACACATTTACCACTTTACTACATACTATAAAACAAAGTTACTTTCTCTTCCCCTATGTCCCTTTGTATGATTAAATCTTTAAAACTACGAAACAGATTTTGATGAGGTTTCTTTTAATAGATAGAGTAATTAAAAAGAAACGTTTATGTGTATAATAACATCCATTAAATTGTGTCCATATCCAATCTATAAAATCCCAGTACAGCGGACAGAGCTCTGGCGGGATCTCATGGCGACATGGAAAGTGTGATTGTTGCAATCCAGCACAGAGCACGCCACAATAGCGGCGGTAAGTCCTCTCTTTGAGGAGTAGCTAGAGAGGCGCCACGGCGTCCTCACCTTCCGACTGACGTAGGTCCTCACAGGACACGGCTGTTTCGGGAGGTTCCTGTTCCGTATAAGGCGGGAGGAAACGCCAGGGTGACCACTGTGTGCATCGCCCTGAGGACACGGTTGAGCATATGGTAGAGGTCTGCCCGGCTTGGGTAGAGCACAGCCGTGTCCTCGTGGCGGCGATCGGCGGCGATCTCTCGCCTCCGACCCTGGTCCGGGCCATAGTCCGGAGCAAGAGTGCATGATGGCAAGCTTTCACCTCCTTCGTGAAGCAGTGATGCTGGCAAAGGAGGAGGCGTAGCGCGTGAGGGAGCGAAAATCCCACTACTCTCACGCCTCAAACCGCCGCAGGAAGCGCCCTGGTCGGGTGGCAACATCGGACTCCCGACCACCGTAGGCGCGGGCTTACGGGCGGCGAGCGATAGGCAGCTCGCCTCCTGGTAAGAACCAGGCCCGAGTTGACGGCGCGTTGTGTTTCACACGCGCCTCAAAGAGATGTCAGCACACCTTGACGGGGTCTACGAGGACTGGTCCACAGGGTTGCGGGTTGGTTAAAAAAGAAACCATGGCACTGGCCGTTGCACAGGCAAGTGAAGGAACACGGGTGGGTTTTAGTCTAGGTAAAAATCTGACACGCCCTTCCGCTCCGCCCAGAGCGGGAGAAGTCATTTGATGATTTCCCATCCAAAACAAAAAAAAAAGAACTGAAGAAGAGCAAAAAATTGCACTTGAAGAGCGCAGCCTTAGTATGGCTCAACTTCGTGCTTCTCACTCACCAGAGCAAAGGGAGGCAGCCCATGAAACGGCTCAGTTGGCAATGCGAAATCGTCGAGCAAACCTCAGAGATCAAGCGCTAGATAATAATTTACGAAGCACAAGAAGAAATTCATCAAATACTGATTTGAATCGGGCAGCGTTTCTATACGCATATAATATAGCGCAATGACGTTCGCATTGGGCTAATGGATGTTGTTTCCGAGTATTCCATCATCATCGCAGCGTTTATCCCAGTCGCATCCGAAGCCTTTTCAGCTTTGGAGTCTGGGGTCCGCTTTACCAGTCCAACTGCTGATATGGCTAAACTTCGACATTTTCCGTGAAGCGACTGCCGTCTGACCTCCACAACCCGAAGGCGACATCGAAGCATTGCAGTTAGACCAATTGTTGGACTTTTGAGGGCTCCAACAACCCGTAACGACTGCCACTAGATGTTCGTATGCCAACCGGGACCAACGGCTTAACGTGCTTTCCGAGGCACGACCAGACCAGAGTATTGTAGCACATTAAAGATTTCCGGAGAACCGCCAGGTTTGGCTCCCAAATAAAGAATCATTGAATAATAATATTTATTTATTTAAAATTATCCTAATTTAAAAAGTAGTCATGTGATATTGCCTTTAAGGCGGAACGAAGTTCGCCGGGTCAGCTAGTATCTTTATAAAATTTAAAGAACTAAGCTACCAGTTTATGTTCTATATGCACCTACGTACGAAACAAATTTTATTATATATTGTATCCCGAACAATTTCTTTATATAAACAAAATTAATCGCAAGTGCTTTTTAACACGTTCAATAGGCATAACGGGCAGCTTGCATGGAGGCTGACGAGACAATTGCGCGTGTACTCTTCGAATATTCAGGTGTCACCCAAATTAGAAGTAAAACCATAGGAGCACCAATGTGTGCTTAGCAAGCCAGGAGACTTAATGGGCTTCTGGAGGGAGGTGGGTTAGTTGGAATAACCCCAACGGCCGCCATGGCCCATTCACAACGGTCCACTGGAAGGACTAAGTGCGGAAACCAAACCTGTAATACAGAACGTACTACCATGTTCGTGTTTATTTCCTTTCTTCGACTCTCAATGACAACAGAAATATGAAGGAAGGAAATATGTCCGCCCAAAGAAAACTATTCCGACGTACTCATTGTTTAATTAAACTCAGACTCTGTGTTATCTTGTTCTCTATTTCTGTCATATTTTGTAAGATATTTGCAAGAAATTATTATGAACTGCCCGAAAAAGCGCCATTTTGGATTGTCGCTTTTCAAAAACCTTACAAATATAGCCGTAATAAAATTGTGTTCCGAATATTTTTTTACTGGCAGTTGTTAAGTATTTAATACTGCATACTTTCCAAGTTATAATTGTGTATCTTTAAGTCATAATTTGTAAGAAATCTACTAAATTTAGTCGCATACACTCATTCGATTATGACAACTACGATTGAGATTGCGCGTGGAAAAATCAATATGCCTTAGCGTGGATCCGATTTACAAACTTATAGTGGTGAAAATAGGAATGAGTTAAGCGTCCCGCTACAACGGTTGTTGTTATGTATTGACTTAAAATTTTCCGATTCAAGCTCCAAATGTTTATGGGCTCCTTGTATCTTACATCGTATTAGAGCCGACTTGACGAGGCTTCGTGGGTTTGACGCAAGCGCGTGGAGGGGAGGCTAGCCACGTGAAAACCACGTGGAGGTAAAGTTGAGGCATTAAGCAATATTACCATTATACAGGGTGGCCAAAAAATCGTGGATCAAACGAAACAGGGAGGTAAAGGAGGTAATTTCCAACAAAAAATCTTTCTACAGCATCGCCATACCTGCTACCAAACATTCATCGAAGCAATCAAAGCAGGAATCTAGAATTGAAAGAAGAGTTTCACTAAACTGTTATCGATGTCGTCGTCCTGGACATAAAGCTTCTGAATGTCGATCAAAACCACAACATTTAAGTTATAATGTTGATGTTCATGAGGAACTAACTTCTTTAAATGTTGCAGATCTTGGCAATAACATTGCTGATAGTCTTAACGAGCTATGGGTACTGGATTCTGGGTACAAGTCCCACTTATGCAAGGATATACAAAAGTTTTATGGTAACCTAGAAGAAACGAGAGGTAAACTAAAATTAGCTACTAACATGGGCGCTGAGGTCCGAGGTAAAGGTGTAGTTAGACTGTCGGCATTAGGTGATAATTCCGTAGGTACATTAGAGTTTAAGGACACTCTTTATGTTCCGGATTTAAGAACAAATTTGATTTCAGTGGCTAAAATTACTGATAATGGTTATGATGTCAAATTTACGCTTGATATTGCGTGGGTTCTTGATAAAAATAATAAAGTCAGGTTAACAGCATACCGTCGTGGTAATTTACATTTCGTTGAAGAATATGAAGCTGCCTGTGCTGTAACTGATTGTAATTTAAATGTGCTAACTTGGCATAAACGTTTAGGGCATCTGAACGGAAAAGATGTTGTCAAACTTTTGGAAAAGGTGGGCGAGCGTGTGAACCCTAACGACTTTAGTTTGGTGCGTGACTGTCAAGTATGTGCTAGAGGTAAAATGACTGCTTTACCGTTTAGTGAATCAAATGGACCCTGCAATGAGAAACTGCGGATTGTTTATTCGGATATCGTAGGTCCAATGAGATGTGAATCATGGACCGGTGGTAAGTATTTCATAACTTTTATAGATGATAGTATTCGTTGGTGCGAAATTCATATTCTGAAATCTAAAAACAAAGCTCTCGAAGCATTTAAACTATACATGAGTTACGCTGAAAACATTGCAGGATCGAAAATCAAGTACTTTCAATCCGATAATGGCGGTGAGTACTGTAATGCTTATTTTGAAGATTTTCTTCGAAAAGAAGGTATCACGAAAAGATTGTGAACTGTAGCTCGGACTCCACAGCAAAATGGATTTGCTGAAAGGACAAACCGAAATCTAGTTAAGACGGCTAGATGTATGCTATTGGAGTGTGATCTACTTATGAGTTTTTGGGCTGAAGCTGTTCACACAGCATGCTATATAAGGAATCGTTGTCCTACTAGAAGTTTATATGGAGAGATTACCTTATGAAAAATGGTTCAAGAAATCAGTAAAGATACATTGTCTACGCAAGTTTGGTGCCAAAGTACCTATATTAAATAAGGATTCAAACAAGGATAAGTTCGCTGCTCGTGGAATAGCAGGAATATTTGTAGGGTACCCCAGAACATCCAAAGGTTTTAGGGTGTGGATACCAGAACAGAGGAAGTTCGTCATTTCTAGAGATATAAAATTCTACGAAACTGAAGAAGTTGGAAATAAAATGCTTCATAATGGTGGGGGCATTATCAATGATACTGACAGCCTCCGTGGCGTAGCGGTAGCGAACGCGGCCGTTGCGCAAGAAGGCGCGAGTTCGATCCCCGCCAGTGCAAATATTCGTATGCATGAATATGAATATTTGCACTGGTCTGGTCGTGCCTCGGAAAGCACGTTAAGCCGTTGGTCCCGGTTATCATACGAACATCTAATGGCAGTCGTTACGGGTTGTTGGGGCCCTCAAAAGTCCAACAATTGGTTTAACTGCAATGCTTAGATATCGCCTTCGGGTTGTGGTGGTCAGACGGCAGTCGCTTCACGGAAAATATCGAAGTTTAGTCAAAATCAGAAGTTAGACTGGTAAAGCGGACCCCAGACTCCAAAGCTGAAAAGCTATGGATGCGACTGGGATTAACGCTGAGATGATGATGATGATTATCAATGATACTGAAAATACGGATGACAATGAGAAGAAGTTCATCAATATCAGTTTTCACCGGGAACCGGAGCGGACTATGTAACCGGAACGGATTATGGAACCGGACCCGGAAAATTTCTTGAGAGAGCGTTGTGCTCAGTCAAGAGGAGTAGTAATGACTAGAGGTTCTGGAAGACCCAGAGTACTACGTGCAGGCCAAGTAGGTAGTCCCAGAAAAAAATATCAATCGGTGGAAATGGTGCATCCGGATAATACTGTGGAAACAGAGCCAATACAGGAAGAACCAGAACAGTCAGTAACTGAAGCTGGAGAAGAAACTTTTAGCGACTGTATTTATTTTGCCGGTTCTGCTGAAATATCGCTGGAAGAGGCCCTTCAAGGGGAAGAACGATCAGCTTGGAAAGAAGCTATTTCATCAGAAATAAGGAGTCTGCTACAGAAAGGAACCTGGGAGGTCGTCAAAGGCCACCAGACAAAAATATTGTAGGGTGTCAATACGTCTTGACAACCAAGACAAACGTGGATAAGTCAACAAAGAAAAAGGCAAGACTTGTAGCTCAAGAATTTAGTCAAAGATTCGGTGTTGACTATGATAAAACGTTTGCGCCCGTGGCAAGACTCGATAGCGTCAGACTACTGATGGCCCTGTTTATATTTCAGTTGGTCATTGTTGGATATTTCAGTTGGCATCCAGCTGAGCTAATGCTCGGCTGGATTTAGAAATGGATGGATGGATTAGAAAACAAAGACTATTACTAAGACGAATGCAGAGAGAATGGACGACTATAACAACAGGTTTGTGGAAACTCTCCAAACGGTAGGGTCCAAGTTTTACAAAACCCTCCGTTCAAAAAGACAGAAGAAGATCAACGGTCCCACCCGTCGGCTAATGGAAGAAAGACGGGAGGTGGTCTTAAAATCCCCTGATGACGCTTCGCGGATCAGATGCCTTAACAGACAAGTCTCAAAATCTCTGTTCCACGATATACGCCAATTTAATACAAATTGTATTAAAGAGGCTATCGAACGGAACAAAGGCTCCAAAGTGTTCGCACGAGATTTGTCTGTTGGACAGAGCCTACTTGCAAAGCTAAAGACTGGGGATAGTAGGATCGTCACTTGCAAGCCCGAGCTCGGTGGTAGGCCATAACATCGGCTGCCGGCAAAAGTTACCACCCACCAGACAAAGTCTTGCCGCCAAACGATTCGTCGTGTTCCGGCATGATGTCTTGTGAAGCCATAGGTATGGAGGACGGGTCTGAGCAGTTGTGTTGCGTTGTGTGGCGGGTACGATGCGCCAAATGCTGTTGTGTCAGGAGTTTCGTCGTGGAGAGTCTCCAGATCAATCTCCCTCTAGCGCAGCATCGTTTGGTCGTGTTCGTCTTGGGCTTAACATTACATCACCTCGCTCAACTGCCGTCATCCCTCCTATTCCTAAGTTTTTTAAGTGAATAGGCTTAATAAACTAGTGCGCTTTAACATCAACGATTACATCACTGCTTACCATCAGGCGGGATTGCAGTCAAGCACTAGTTTATAATATTAAAAAAAAAAACTTTTGGGTGAGATTGAGAAATTCTAGGGAGAGTTATACACATCAACACGTGCACCTGTTGTAAGCCTGTAAGTAATGATCCTAGAGCCAGACGAACCCGACACTACACCGACGATATCCTGGACGTCAGCCTGTATGCCCCAATGTGCCCCAAGTGTGGTTCGAATATAATAAGCCCCTAGTGTGGTTTGAACATAATGAGCCCCAAGTGTGGTTCGAATATAATAAGCCCCAAGTGTGGTTTAAACATAATAAGCCCCAAGTGTGGTTTGAACATAATAAGCCCCAAGTGTGGTTTAAACATAATAAGCCCCAAGTGTGGTTTGAACATAATAAGCCCCTAGTGTGGCTAAAGAAGAAAGATAAGTATTTGCCCCTTGTGTGGTAATGTATTCTATTCACAAGCAATTATTCTATCAGTATTGAAACATTTACCTGAATTAAAGAGATTATATTCAAGTAATTAAACTAATAAACAATTTCAATTCAATTTTAGCAATGTTTAGCCGTATTTTTAATTCAGTAAGAGAGGTTACAGAACCAAATGTACTTTGCTTTAAGTTAAAGTGTGATTGATATCGATTAACTTTGATTGCTATTTTTTTTTTTTCAGTATATTTGCTGTCATAGTGCCACCTGTATGAGGACATACAGCAAGAACGAATGGCCGATCGGTGTTGGGGATGAGGACATCCCCAGGGCAGAATGGCCGCCTGTTAGCGAAGACCGGTACCCCACCTCAAGTTTACTATAAAAGGCGCGGTATACCCGCACTCTGGCAGTTACCCAGACGCCCAGATGCTCATGCCGGACGTGCTGGACATCGTAGTACACCGAGGGCTGCGCTGTCAGATCACCCAACAGGTGATAGACGACGAGCTACAGTCAGACCATCAGCCTGTGCTCGTCGTCCTGTCTGGCATGCCGACCCGCCTGAAACCCCTAGCGCCACGTCGACGCATTGATTGGACAAAGTTCGCAGAGGAAGTAGAGGCCACCACGCCGGCTCGGCCCATTGCTACCGCCGCGGACGTTGACTCGATGGCGGACAATGTCACTGCTTGCATACAGAGCGCCTTACACTCGGCGACCAGCACACAGCCGCAGGGGAGAGTGCTGTTGCCGCCCCTGCCGGCGCGGCTCCACAGACTAATCGCCGAGAAGAGGCGACTACGCAAGCAGTGGCAGCAGCTAAGATGTCCGACGCTGAAGACGCAGCTAAACCGTCTCGCGGAGAAGGTAAAGGCCGAGCTGAAGGCGCATACCGCCGCGGGCTGGGAAGAAAGAATCGAGGCCACCACGGAGAGTTGGCCCTCCCTGCATCAGTTGTGCCGCCAACTCAAGAACACCCCAGCCCCGGTACGACCGCTGCTTACTAGCGACGGGGCCTTCAAATATGCCGCGGAGGACCGGGCGGAGGTCTTCGCCGAGCACCTGGAGCGTCAGTTCCGCCCCAACCCGACCAGCGACGTCGAACATGTCGCAGCAGTGGAGAAACACCTGGGAGACTACTTCGCAGTGCCGATAGCTCCCGAAGAAGAGCCTGTATTTTTCTCGCCGGGCGCAGTCAGACGCGCCATCCTACGCACTAAACCAAAGAAGGCTCCCGGTGCTGACGGTATCACCAACACAGCGCTGCGCCATCTGCCGTACCGTATGGTGGCGGCGCTGGCGCGCCTGTTCACCGCGATACTGCGCACCGGGACCTTCCCCGCTGCGTGGAAGGAGGGGCGCGTCATCATGCTGCCCAAGGCGGGAAAGAATGTACTGAAGCCGGAGAGCTATCGGCCAATCACCTTGCTGCCGACAGTCTCCAAGGTGTTCGAAGCACTCCTGCTGCGACATCTCCAGCCGCACATCGCGCCGCGGCCCGAGCAATTCGGGTTCCGGGCGGAGCACAGCACGACGCTCCAGCTGTCGAGGGTGCTGCACCACGTCACAGCCGCCCTTAACAAGAAAGAGCGCGCTGTTGCAGTACTCCTCGACATGGAGAAGGCCTTCGACCGCGTATGGCACGACGGCCTGAGATACAAACTGGCCACTTCAGGCGCGCCCCGTCGCGTAGTAAAGGTGGTCTCTACCTTCCTCTCCGACAGGACTTTCCGGGTGGTGGTTGACGGGACGCTATCCGCCCCCCGCCCTGTGCTCGCGGGTGTACCGCAGGGCAGCTGCTTGTCGCCTGCGTGCTACTCACGTTACACCGACGACATCCCCACTACCTCGGAAGCGATGCTCGCGCTCTACGCTGACGACGCCGCGTACATCACTACATCGCTTAACGCGAAGTACGCGGCCGTCAAGATGCAGCGTGTGCTCGAGCTCCTTCCCGAGTGGCTCTCCAAGTGGCGGCTGTCGGTGAACGTGGGAAAAACGCAGGCGATCGTATTCGGGCGTGCGTCCGTCCCACCACCCCTGAGACTCCTGGGAGCCGCCGTCGAGTGGTCCCCCCGGGTGAAGTACCTGGGGGTGACGATCGACCGCCGGCTCACCATGGGGCCACACGTCCGCTCGGTCGCCGCACGGGGCAGGGTTGCCCGCCACCTGCTCAAACCAGTGCTCTCATCCTGCATCCCGGCGCGCGTCAAACTGGCCGTGTACAAGTTGTACATACGGCCACTACTGACGTACGCCGCTCCGGCATGGTTCGCCCTCACTAGTGAGACGCACCGTAAGACGCTCCGCGCGCAAGAAAATCTTGCGCTGCGGACAATAGTTGCCGCTCCTCGCTACGTGAGGAACGATGTCATCCGGAGGGACCTCAGGCTCGAGAGCCTGGATGAGTTTGTGCGGCGCCTCGCGAAGGGTATGTTCGCGCGTGCCGACGCGTCCGAATTGACGCATGTCAAGGACATCGCGCCCTGGCACGCGCGCCCCCCTGACGCGAAACCCTTCCCCCGCGACCTGGTAGCGGACCTGTGACCCCACTCCACCGGATTGACCTCACAGGTGAGCCGCACCCAGGTTACACGCGGCTCACCTGACCCAATAATACTGCACCCTCTACACACACTCGTCGCGTAGCGTATGCTAGGTTAATATAGGTACGCATACGCGGCGGCAGACAACCATCACAAAACAGACGCCAAACACATACACGCGTACGCGTAGCGTGGGCCGCGGTACGCGTAATCACTGGGCGGTGTTACTCTACAACTCAATACCGCCCACACATACATCACGACCCCTTAGCCTGAAGTGGTTACCGTACATAGATGGTTTCTCAGGACGGGCGGGGGTTACATGTTACTTCCGTAACTCTGTAGGAGCGTCGAGTCGGCACCACCTGTCGCTGGTCGTCCTCTGCTGGGCTTCCCCCAGGGCAACTGGGGGTCTCACCTGGCAGGGACTGACCGCCGGAGTGCCGTGAAGCAAGCAGGGTCGTGAGTGGGCCCTGTGGCGCGCCTACAGAATAACACATAGCAACCAATAACACAGACGTGCGCAACTCACGCACGTAACCACATCTGACAGGCCATTGTCGCCGACCCAACGAAGGGCCCGTAGTCACGGGCCGATTATAATGACTCTGCGGCCGGGGGGCATAGCCCTGGGTCCGCTCGCCACGCCCCCTTACGGGGACGTCGCGATTTCCCGAACTCTGGCAGTTGTTCGACAAGCATCACTCGGAGCGGTAACGTCGTGCGAACTCTGTGAGACCTATATTTTCCATATTAATTAATAGCTGATTGCTATAGTTTGACATTTTATTGTGTACTCAGTGATTGTTATTCTGTTCCTATCTAAATTAATAAATTCTGGTTGTAACTTAAATGGATAATACACGAATATTGTAACATCTACCTCTCGGTTGGTTTCTTTTAATAAACACCACTGCTGATCCTTTAACATAAAGGCATAAGAAACTACAATAACTAAATAAGCCTTTAGCTTTACATAGATCCTGACACTTGCCATCGGAAATGTTTGCATACATATTGAGAGAATGTATAACCTAATTGTAACTTGTAACAAAATTGAAGATTTCCATGTCAGCGACATCTATACGTCAACATGTTGCACTACGTAGACGGCGAGCAAGTCCAACTCACAGCTTTTGTTTTGCTGACTGCAATTTACTGCTACTGCAAATATTATTACTTTTTGCATAAATCTACAGATGGGGTCACTTTTGCGGCTGTCTTCTTATATTATGCGCCAATAATATGGATGTGGTCTACCGTACTAAAACCTTTTCGAAATCAGACTTGTTCTGGTGGCTGGAACTCGTAGACTCTTGGCGGGGCGGATCCAGTCTGCAGAACATTTTGTGTACCTACACGTGCGTCAAAGTGTTATGAATCGGCAAGTGGTGGGTGCCGATAAATAAACACGTCGAAGAGGTACCGTTTGAAATTATTAAAGGCCAGAAGAACCTGAGTTTAAGTCAGGTTCTAATTGCTAAGGAGATAGACTATGAAACAATTTGTGGCATCAATCAGCAATTACTACTGTACAACTAAAACTATTATAATTATGCCGCTAAGCCTTTAAACAACGTTAAAAGAAAAACAAATGTCTTTTTCTGCTACTGGAGCAGCTGACGCACAGGATGTCACTAGTATGTTATGATTATTATTAAATAAATGTTATGATTATCAGCCGGTATAAAAATAACTTATAATGCCTTCTAAGTTATTTTTATAACGGCTGATAATCATAATAATAATTGAGATCAATTACAGTAAATATCTGTAACAAAATATTTACAGATTAGTATCGAGGATAGGAGGGGAGAGTATTCTACTTGTCCGATGCGACGTCCTAAATAAATAAAATCATGTCCATGCGTCAATCGATAGCACGCAGCTTAAATTAGAATAAATAAAGAACTTTCAAAAGCCCTATACAACATGCGATACGACTCCGTCTAATAAAACGTTGGGATCGGCCATTGTGACACGCAGAAAATTATGACTACCTACTATGTAGACTTTGTGCGTTTACCTACACTCCAGCGCTAAAGTTGGAAATCTAATAAAGAAATTTGACAGATTCTTGTAGCTTGATATGATGTCAGCTGTAGTAATATTTCTTATTTTCGCATGTGTCGTTATCTTCAGATAAATAGAACCAAACGGCTACATAAGTATCGTAACATGCGTTCTGTATTTTCTGCACACCCCCTTGAAGGGGTAAGGCATAAGGCGTACTTACTAAAAAAACAAAATTACCTATTTGTGTCGTATAAACATCGTGTAGTGTAAAGATCTTTCAAGAGTGTAAAACACACGGAGTGTAATAAGGCCGAGCTTTTATTGATAATGCTGACAATACCTAGTGTTAAACTAACACGCTAAATAGAATGTAACTTCTTTAAATTCTTGTAAAGAACACTTGAGTCAAAAGAAATAGTATGTTATAGCCAATTATAATTATTGATGACAAATTTACGAGTTGTACAGCCGACAGCACATCAAGCTACTTTAATCTGACAGATTTCTTTATTAAATTTTCAACTTTATCCATAGAGCATTAGGGCTCAAGGTTGATTGAGAATTTTTGACAGTTTCTGGTAGGTTGACGTACTGTCGTCCGTACGTCATAAGTTCGAATCCAGACAGGCACTCTACTTCGTGAAAATTGTTTTAAGAAGGTACGGTGAAGGAAAACATCATGGGGCCATGCCGGTCAGCATGTCAATTGGCCAAAAATTCAAAGATATCTGACATCCACCAAAACGCATTGAAGCCGTGTGGTAAAGAAAAAAAAAAAGCCGTGCTCGTGGGCATACTCCCTGAATCTCAATTTGTCGCTGGTGTCTGGTTAACTCCCAAGACTTCTGTATGGTGTAGGTAACAATTCCTTCGACTTATTATTGGTATCTAAATTAGGTAAGTAGTGTAGCGGTATCCATAATGGTTCATGCGAACAACGCATACACCGATATCACACAAATTCTGCATCTCGTGAGCAGAATTCATAGATACAACCTCTCCATTTCATCATCCATCGGAAAGTGCCCGCTAGACACAATACCGGTTTAGTCGGAGACCCTCCATTTTCTATAGAGGAGGAGTGATCTTTACCCTATCAATCATACCTCTAAAGCAAGTACTACAGCCAACAGGGTGTTTGCCAGAATTTGTAAAATCACTTGAAGTGCTTTGACAGCTTCTATGGCGTAACAGTAGGGAACGCGGCCGCTGCGCAAGCTGGTGCGGGTTCGACCCGCGCGCAGTGCTAATATTTGTATGCATGAATATAAATATTTGCTCTGGTCTGGTCGTGCCTCGGAAAGCACGTTAAGCCGTTGGCCTCGATTGCCATACGAACATCTAGTGGTAGTCGTTGTAGTGGTAGTGGTTTGGTCTAACTGCAATGCTTAAATATCGCCTTCAGATTGTGGTGATCAGACGGCAGTCGCTTCACGGAAAATATCGAAGTTTAACCAAAAATCAGCAGTTAGACTGATAAAAGCGGACCCGAGACTCCAAAGCTGAAAAGCTGCGGATGCGAATAAGATTAACGCTAAGTCTTCCAATCCGGAGTTCCCGAGTATCGGAGCAATTTTAAGCATTTTTCAAATCCGGAGTTGAAATGGAACACCGGAGTTGAAACCGATTTTCGTAAACTTTATTAACAAAACGACGAAAAACTCATTTCAATTCTTGAGCGTAACTCGGTTGTTTCATCATCATCAGCAACCTTTTTATCGTCCCACTGCTAGGCACAGGTGTCCTCTCATACAGAGAAGGACTGAGCGTAATCACCACGCTTGCTCAATGCGGGTTGACTCGGTTGTTTGATTCCTTCAAAGTCTTCAAAGTCCTTAGCACACGTAAACGTAGAATACATATTATACATATTATTTGGTTGCTCGAATAATTTCGAAGTGTTACTAATGCAGCAGGCTTTTTCTGCACGAAAGTTAGAAGTTCTCTTTCTGACTCAGCTTTGAACGCACCATCTTTTCTCAGAACATATTATATACCAAGAGCTTCGATCTTAAGCTTAGATCTCAAAAATAGTATATTTTTTAGGTATTTCATGATTATTATTGTAATTAACTTGCCAAAAAATAATATTTTTTTTTAAGGTTGTTTTAACATTTTATAATATATTATACCGATTACGTATCTACTGAACCCATTGCTTTAAAATTGCAGACGTAAAGTAGAAATCCGTATTAAATAATAGGGTACTTTTTATATCGGAAAATTTGATATTCCCGAGGGAAAACAAAAAACATTGTTAGCCTCATACCAGTTCGGTGATGGATGGCGCTGTGTGTCGTTTAAAACAATATAATATATTGCAAACGAATATGCACATGTAAACTTAGAAGCTAAATGATACGATAATTAATCCCCGAAAACGATGAATCTAAAAGCGCGATATAACCGAATTCCACGCGGGCGAAGCCTCGGGCGAAGAGTATTAGTGGTGTATTAACTTATGTCTATCAGATAGTACATTTTTAAACAAAAACACTGATTTATTAACAAATAAAATTTCTATTGATTAAAATTAAGGTCATTTTTAATCATCTCTAAAAAAGCTGTCGACTCCGGAGCCAACTCCGGAGTTCCGGTGTTGCTTGCTCAACATCGTAACTAGCGGAGCTAGTTACGATGTTGATAAGTATCCGAGGAGTTGATAAGTATCCGAGTTTGGATGCCCCAATTAATGTTGATATGATGATGATGATGACTTCACATGCTTTGAAAAGCGAGTTTCTGGGCCATCACAGCATATATTAGTATCAGGGCATAAAATCATCCCCACCACACAAGCAGGGACACATCACCCAGGATTTGTCTCTGTGAAAAATGCCAGCGACTGGGCTGTATTTTTACACGCAAATAAAGTATGGGTTGGTAATTTTCAAACACCATCGGATTTTAAAGCACCGTTTAAAAACAGAGTAAACCTGGATGTATGAGAAGCAACGACTTACAACTTATAACTCAGGCCGTGACCACTGAGCTGCCGCCAACATCCTTTGAGCATCAGAGTAAGCTAGACCGAAATTAGAACCGTATAATCGCTATTCAGCCTCCTGAAACGCATTTGCGCACTACGAGGACCTGCATTGATCGGCATTCGCAGGCTGTGTCGCTGTACCGCACCCCGGCACTGCGTCATTCAGACAGGAGACTTCTCAGAGGAGCGACGTGACTCATCCGAGCAGAGGGCACACCAAGTACTACTAATAACATGGGCGACGAAGCTACTAATGAAGGTTAGTACCACACTCTTTAACGACATGAGTTTCCTTTAAGTTCAATTTCCGTCTTTTTCTTGATATATTAATTTAGGTCATTCCTTTGCATCACTTTACACAAAGTGTCTTTCATTCTGTCTTCATTCAGGTTCGGGCTCGAATCAGCTACTGTGACGTCATTATCATGATAGATTTGTGTGCAAAGACCTCGCATGTTCCATGCTTATATTGTCTTTCTTTTCGACACTCTTAGGAAACGACCTAGAGATGGCAGTGCAAATATGGATAAATAGCATTAGGTTTGCTAACCTATATCATGTAACTTATAAGTAAGTGTGATTTAAAATGATGGGGCGGATGGGGTATAAATTATGTTCTATTGCGCCATGCCGGGTAGGATGTATGCAACGTGGGAGGGACGAAGCGTCCCATCGCGAGTATTAATTCATTGGTTTGCGCGGAGTTTATTTGTACATGGGACCTAGCTGTTATACAATGATGCTGATATGTTAAAACATAAAAAAAATGTATTTAAACATATGAACTTGTATTCTTCTGTAATTCTGAAAGAGCCGTTTCTACTACAAGTAGACCTTTTAAATTAGACTCACTCTAGATCTCCTCTAACCAACCAACAATATGATTTTCAATACTTCCAGATATTAATATGTACCCATGTTCAATTTTCAGATGCGGAGGAACCAGATAAAAACACCTATGTATATCGTTATCGGTATGGTGCCCAAAATGCAGATATGAACAAACTTACTTGATAAGCTGTGCTGAATGACCCGAACGTTGCCAGCCTTCCAGCCAGCTAAGAAGCTAGCCGGGACCGCGAGGCACCCTCCATGTCGTAACGTGCGTCATGATCTTCAAGCTGTGCTAACAGCAATATTTTACCCGACTGCCAGGAAGGGTTATGTTTTCTGTAGTTTGTTTCGATACACTATGTATAAAGTGGAGATCGACGTAGCGTTTCTTTTTTATAATTATATTCTATTCCTTCTTCAATAAAGGGTCATTAGCAATGTGGTTATTGGTTTAATTTCACTCTGTCCCTTACATATTGCCCGCATTCAATATATACATATACACACCATCACATTTCAGTCCACAGCTAGACATGCCCATAGAGTACAGAGGTAATAGAAGTATGTCCGACAGAGATACTTGTGGAACTTCTGTACTCTGCGTATACAAGCATAAACTCACATATACAATCAGCCAGAGCCGGACACCTAGGTACTCGTAAGTTAACACAAATATAGCGGAATCTACAAATTCTACATTTCGCAAACAGAGTTTTACCGTGTAATTAGCATACACACAACTTCTCATCATCAACCGTTGGGCAAGTAGACATAACACCTATCTGGTTGGAGGATCCTCCCTTTTCTATGGAGGATGAGTGAACTTTACCCTGTTCCTCATACCCTCCAAACAAATATTTGTTGTGTTTGGAATCGAGCCCGTGACACGCAGTGCAGAAGTCAGATTTTTATGGTCAAATCGCTCCCGGCTATTTTGTTTTGCAAACTACACAAGCACATCTACATGATGGGTACATAGTTACATTAAGTATTTCTAATGTAGTGCGTAGAGCAAACAGACGTAAATGATCCTGGTTTGTAGGTAGTTAAATAAATAAAAGTAAATTTAACTATGCATGCAATCAAATCGCTTCTACTTAGTCTCCTTTAAAAGTAACTTTCGAGGATTTTCTGCAAAACGGTTTTCAATATACCGGTTTATAATGTACCGCATAATCGTTTGCAACCCGCGGCCCGGGGCCCTCTTCCTTGCGGCCCGCGACTGTTTTGTAAACTACAATTAAAAAAATGATAAAATGAAAGATATGTTAATAGAACTGCAAAATCAGTTCAGTGACAGATTTGAAAAGGTTTCTAGTGGAATTAAGATATTTGCAAATCCAATTACGTGTGACATTTTATGAGATCAATGATCGTGTTAAGTTCTATGGCATGATGATTTTATGATTTAAAGGTTTGCTCAAAAGTTTATTACAATTTTTGGCAGTAGTTACTTATACGAGCAAACATTTTCTATCCTCAATTATAAAAAAAGATTAAACATGCTTCCCGGCTTACAGACGAGCACTTAAAAGCCATTCTTAGAATGTCAACAACAAATATGAAATCTGATTTACCTATGTTTAGGTAATGTAGGCTGTATTTGAGTGACTATTTTTTGTAGGTACCCACAATGATATAATATTAAACAGATATGATATGCTCTAACAAATTAACCAAAATAAATGTGCCGATCAGAGCAGCAGCAGATACATGCATTTTTTTTTATTCTGCGTACATTTCACACGTTGGCACAGTGTGAGTGAGATGGGGCGCTATCTAAAGCATAGAGAAGAAAAAGATGGCTAGTGTTTGTCGTTTGCGCTTAAATAGAATCGACGAAAACTAAAGCGACTTGCTGGACTTACCTCCTTTTGTACGCTTCATTTTCAGTGCGCTAGTGACGTAGATACGTTACGTTGTTGAGTGAGGTAGATACCTTAGTTTAATATTATATCAATGGGTACCCACAAAAAATAGTCACTCAAATACAGCCTCAGACATCGCCCTGAAAGTTTAAGTACAAATTCACATTTATGTTTATGTCTTTCCTCAATTAATTTCCATTTATTATTCATTTGTCGTTGGCATAATCCAAAAAAAAGTTTCTTGGGGTTTTAATATTACTTAGTAGTGTTCAGTGTGAGAGTTATTTTCACTCATTAACCGACTTCAAAACGGAGGAGGTACTCAATTCGACCGTATAAGTATATATGATTTTTTTATGTTGTACGCGCATAACTTCGTCGTTAAGAAACCGATTTTGATAATTCTTTTTTTTTGTTAGAAAGAAGATAATTTCAAGGTGGTCCCATGATAAGGATATCAGGATCTGATGATGGAAGACCAGAGAAATCAAGGGGAACTTTCAAAAATCGTAGAGGCGACTGGTGCATTTCTTAGTATTTTCATTAGGTATTTTAAAGCACTACAATGTCTGGAATAGATCTGATGATGGAGCCGGGAGACAGTCGAAGGAACTCCTCAATAATTCACAGCAACTACCTTGTGTTTGGGCTTGATTAATTTGTATAGATAAGACACCTAGATGGGTTGTGACTGTCTTTACAGATCTGATGATGAGGACAAAGTCCAGTTCCGGGAACTCCTCAACGGCTTACAGTAGCTACTTTGCGTTTGGACTTAATTCATTTATATTGATGAGAACTTTGCACCCATTGGGTTAAAATAATGGTCTGCAGTAAATCTGATGATGAAAACCATAGACAGTCGAGGGAATTCTTCAAAATTTCGGATAAAAATTAAAGTAAACAAAATTACGTCGATTCCCAACTATATTTGGGTCAGCTTCCAGTTTGACCGGATACTTGAACTGAATACACAGTTCTTTTCACAACTAAAACGTGCAAAATAAAAACGTTATACAAAAAAAAAACAACCGGCTTCCAAAAACCACTACAAAGTGAAAAATAAGATATAATTTACGCAAAAAAGAAGTAAAACTATATTTATTATTTAGTTACATTTAATTGAAAACCTAGGGCGCTACTGGCCTTCAGAATTTACAACCATCAAAGACAGATCGGAATGCTAGTGTCATAAAAAATAAGTCCTAAATAAAAAAAGGGCTTGAATGTGTGTACGTACCGGGTTCAAGGCTTTAAAAATATAGTATAGGAAATTTTAATTTTAATTAATTGTTGCTGTGTTTTTTTTCTCTTGTATTACTGTACTTACATAGTATTATAAACTAATGTGTTTTCTAAATGAACAGACAGCTGCGCTGCTGGGGAGTTTTTTCCGCCACTTCTTCCCAGCGAAAGCACTAGGAAGTGGCGATGGGTGGGCGTTTTGGGGGACTGTCTTATTTAATCATCAGCATCAACCTCTTTTTTTTATCGTTCCACTGCTGGACACAGGTCTCCTCTCATACAGAGAAGGATTGAGCGTATTCACCACGCTTGCTCAATGTGGGTTGGCGATTTCAGACTTAAAGTCCAGGTTTTCTCAAGATGTTTTCCTTCACCTTCAGTCATTGATGTCAGTAAGTAGGTGAAAGTACATATAACTTTGCAAAAGTTACATTGGTACTTGCCTGACCTTGAATCGAACCCGCGCACTCATACTTGAGAGGCTGATGTTTTAACCACTAGGCCACGACATATATACGACACGACACGACATATCTTATGTAATATTGACGTTCAAAAAGTGCTGATTCTCGGCCTAATTTGAATAAATGACTTTTGATTTTGATTGTATATAATAGTATCATGTTTTTACTTATTTACATTTCTATTTTAATGATGTTTATTAATTAATTTTTTGCTTTACTGGTTTTTTGGTGTGCCTAGTTGCCATATGGTAAATAATTTCATTGTTGTAGTGTTTTCTTGTGTTCATTACAATACATAGTATTGTATAAAGTTATGTGTGTGTGTGTTTTTTTTAATAAACAGTCAGCTGTGCTTCTGGGGAGTTTGTCCGTCACTTCTTCCCAACGAAAGCACTAGGAAGTGGCGAAAGGCGGACGTTTTAGGGGACTGTGTTATTTAATATTGACGTTCAAAAGTGCCGATTCTCAGCCTAATTTGAATAAAACATTTTTCATTTTGGAATAAATAATTATTTAAAAATAAAGTCCTTTTATTGCTGTAATACAATTTCAATCAGTATTGCGCCTGAAATAACTTGTAAATATCTGAAACTAGCGGAAAATGGTTTTTATTATATAAATAATCGATAATGAAATATTTATCGTAAGCCATCCTGGACAACACTAGTTTTCACTCAAACATTGTCATTTACACACACATGTGTATATATTTTTTTGACACAGTATCGAGTCGTTTATGTGTATCTTTTACTTCCTATATCTATGGGTACAACGGTGTTGCCGTCTAACTACAATTTAAGTGTCTTCAAGGATAGAACGAATCTTAATTAACAAGAGCGCTTCAAAATCAACGATTGTATCACTGCTTGCCATCAGATGTGATTGCTGCCAAGCACTAGTTTATAATTAAAAAAAAAAAAACATATAAATTATATACATACATACAGTAATTATAGAAAGGGTGACACAATGGGCAAAATAAACTACTATTTTTCTTCTATCCTTTTCTTTATGCAATGGTAAGAAAAAGATGCATGGAAAATTATGTACCTAGTTTAATTTATGGAGAATGGCATCAGCGCCACTGTAGCGTTTACGATACTTTATTACTACACTAGTAAAACCACCGTCAAAAGCTAGTCCCATGTATAAATGGAGCGTGACCTAACACACATATTTGCACATAGCCAGCAAGTCAACACCGTGGTTCCTGCGCTAGGATACGTATCAGTACGTCCCGGGAAACTGTTGAGACTAGAGATACAGTTTTAAAGAAATAAAAAGGTTGATTTACAAATACTCGTTCGAGGAATGGAGGTCGAACATTTACGTATTTAATGATTTTGGTAGGCAAAACTAAAAATCTTCAACGATTTCACGTTATGTGATTTTGAAGACACCACATTGCATCACCTCGCTCAACTGCCGGCATCCTTCCTATTCCTTAGTTTTATAAGTGAATAGGCTTAATAAACTAGTGCGCTTTACCATCAGCGATTGCATCACTGCTTACCATCAGGCGGGATTGCGGTCAAGAACTAGTTTATAATTACTTAAAAAAAGATTTTGTATATATTCAAAGTATATAATATACAACGCTATTTTTTCTATAGGTATACGAAACCTGAATATAATTCGTTCAGAATACGCAACTGAATCTGTTCCGATCATTTTTACACCATGTTATATTTCATCCCCAATACATTTAGAAATTGTTGCGATATGGTTACCGAGCGCACTGTTGATCATAGTACTAGACGCACAGGCCCCTGCGCCGGGCCGCTGCAAGCACGGGCGGGCGAGAGGTGCTTTGACTATATTTTTGCTGGGACAACTAGGTAAGATAACAAGCTCGTAACTTTGTGGTTTTTCATGATATCTTTTAAAAATTTTGTACAGACTCTTTACTTAAAAATACTCGACACGTGTGTCGGAAAGAGCTATGCTCGGAGTTTCTCTGCGTGATCGAATCAGAAATGAGGAGATCCGCAGAAGAACCAAAGTCACCGACATAGCTCTGCGAGTCGCTAAACTTAAGTGGCAGTGGGCAGGGCACATTGCTCGTAGAACCGCTGGTCGGTGGGGCAGTAAGGTTCTGTAGTGGCGGCCACGTACTGGAAGACGCAGCGCAGGGAGGCCCTCAACAAGGTGGACCGATGACCTGGTGAAGGTCACGGGAAGCCGATGAATGCGGGCAGCACAAGACCGGTCGGCGTGGAAAGCCTTGGGGGAGGCCTTTGTCCAGCAGTGGACATCTATAGGCTGAGGAAGAAGACGAAGTGTGTCGGGTTTCGTTATACAAAAAATAACGTTGAATATTCTATTGAAAGTTCCCAAAATTCAAGTGAAGCTGCTGGCTAAAGTTAGTCTAGCACTAGCTTGCAAAATAGAGCGTGACCCAAACGCACATGTTTGCATGTCGCTAGCAAGCTCACAGCCTGTTTTCTGCGCTATCAGAGCGTTCCGGGAAACAGTTGAAACTCTACACTGTTTTAAATGAAAGGAAAACGTAATTAGAGCAAGCTATGTTTTGAGAAAATGGCGTGTTTTGATGTACTGAGGAAATTAGTACAAGATGTAATTCTTAGGACACAATTTAATACAGTCCTCAATAGAAATAAGTAACCAACGGATGAGTCCGAATAAAACCTAATTTAATTAACAGAAAATAAACAGTTTATAACCATCCATCATCTTACTGTAATAATTAATATACCAAAAGAGACCAAAAGACACAAAAGAAACATCAAACCAAAAGAAATAATTAACTGATCATTCCTGCTTAATAATTACTTACGTTTGTATAAACACTTACAATTGATTTCTTATTCCTCTTCTTTTTTTTTAATTAGATAAGTTTGGAGTTTTCTTTCTGTTAATTATATCTTTTGGGTACTGTATTAAATTGTTTTGTAAGAATTACATCTTGTTAAATTATTTTGACGCATTTTTTTTTTTCTTATTCCGCTTTGTATGAAATTTCGTCAGCCCAATAACGTAAATAACGCAAAGAATGTTACTGAACTGTCAAAACGAAGCCATAGAGCCTACTTGTGTAACGCAATTACTTGGTAAGCACTAGACATAGTAAGTATGTAGTAGGTACGCCACAGATTTTTCGGTCGTGCTTTTGCATATCGATACCTAAATTTGCAAATCGGCTAACTCATAATAAACAAGATACATAGCATTTTATTAAATGGGAATAAAGGAGTCAACGTTATCAGAAATACTAGCTTACGATACTATCTAACAAAGGTATTTTTTATTTTGCCCTAAGTGATGTATAAAAAATATTTATTTTAGTTTGAATTAAGCATCTCCTGAAAAATTTGGATTTAGCGGGTTTGCCAATTAAGGTATCGATTAAACATAATGTATTAAGGTAGATAAAACTCAAGACACTCCATCCTCCTCCTCCTCTACTTAGTTGCGATGTGCAGTCAAACACTTACCTGAAACAAATAAGAAAAAAATCATTATTAACCAAAAAAATATTGTATTTTACAACAGTTACAACTACGCTTAAGGCGCTGCGCAAAGGCAGTTAGGTGTATTGTTACATATGAGTCAGAAAAAAATGCGATTGTTGTCAAATGTTCAACAGAAAAGGCTTGAACGAAGGTTTCGCTCATGTTCACTCTCGGTCACAAGTGTGGAGGCATAAGGAACAGAGAACAATTTGTCTAACTGCAATGCTTCGATGTCGCCTTCGGGTTGTGGAGGTCAGACGGCAGTCGCTTCACGTAAAATGTCGAAGTTTAGCCATATCAGCAGATGGACTGGTAAAGCGGACCCCAGACTCCAAAGCTGAAAAAGCTTCGGATGCGACTGGGATTAACGCTGAGATGATGATGATACGTGTAGTCAGTAGCCTAAAATATGACAACCATTGTCACCACGAGTGAGCTAAAGTTCACTCATCCTCCATAGAAAAGGGAGGATCCTCCGACCAGCCTTTACATTATATCATCACGACTGCTCTAAAAAAACCGTCATGAGAACACCAACATGTCCTCGAACAGAAAAATTCGAAGATAAGTGACGTTCGACCAACATCCTCTCACTAAGAGACCTGTAGTAGCTATAGTCTGATTATGGTAAACGCATCTCCTTTCTTTAAACTTATTCGTTGCCGTGTTATTATCATTGAATAAAAAATTGCACATTACCCCGCCTTAATCGATAAAAATAAACAGCGGAATCTTATTTAAACCAATTTAAATGTACAGACAGACGGCCAGACGGCAAACTTTATAGCATTCTTCCAAAAATAAATGGTTTTCTCAATAGCTACGATATCTATTTGTAATTGCAAATAAATTACAAAAAACACTTTATTACTGTGATGACGTAAATACGATTACAAACGATATCGTATTTAGTTTTTCGCATACAGTCGGGAAAAAAGATTTTTCAGTTTTTGTTTGTGGTGGGTGGAAATGAACGGAAACTTGTGTTAGTCGGTGTACTTCAGGGATCGATGACCTAATTGTTAATTTATATAAGAGTTTGTAATGTGCCCAGAACTGTTACTAAGGCCATGGTAGGAATATTGCGGGAATGATCACACGGGGTGATAGTTGTAACCGGTTAGGGTATGGCCCTGTCCATACCCCTATCATCCCCATGATGGAAGGAATTCATAAGGATTTCCACCGCGACATAAAATAAAAAAAGTAGTTGCAATCAACTAGCTTTATCTAGTAAAGACGACTTGATTGGCGCTTAGCTCCGAGGCTTAGCATTTCGTGCTAGGAGTCATGGACCTCATTTCTTTGATGCATCTTTGCTAGATTCAGCTGGAAATCCCAGTGGACTTCAACAGTATACATAAGGCCAATTTAGCGTAGTGGAAATATTTAAAAGGATACAGAGCGTTTTTTGTACGGTCTGTATATTAAAACCTGTTTTTTTTTTGAACTGCTACTAGGCAAGCCACATCAAACTAACCATGGCAAGGCAACTTTTTTACCTTTACTAAAAAGGGCCAGGCTCTTTAATTAATTACAATTTAGTTCGATAATTAATTACAATTTAACCTATGACACTCTTTTGTCTATACCTACGAAACAGTCTGTATGATTAATAACCTATTTTAACTTGGTTTACTATGTGATAATTATTGCAATACTTAAAACATTGTCGGATTGTACTTTAAAGAAGTCCGTTCCACTTTCTTAGAGTCTGATAAGATGATATAAACACTGTCTTCTTATGTTAATGTGTAGCAAGAAACAATTAAAAAGCCCAAAAACACGCATTTTAAATAAAATCAAAACTCTTAAAATTCCATCACCATAATATCAAAAACAATGTCTCAATTGAATTCCACTTCGTTACCGAGGTACTTCGAGAGCTTTCGTTCAAATCAATCAATGTTTAAACACATTCATTTTGATTCCATTCGGTGCACTGAACGAGTGAATATACTCGGTCTAAACTGAACTTGTTGCTTGAAAATCAAAATGCCAGAACGATAAGCGAGAGTTAACTGGGAAATAAACGGTGGTTTATGTGTAGGTTATAGCGTGGGCATAATTAAAAGCAATTAATTTGTCAAAAGTGAAGGTTCTTAAACCGTTTCTCGTATAGGGTCTTAGCATTATCACAGTATAAAAATCATACAGTAGGTCGACGCCTTTGATCTCGTGTAAAATGCCGACATCATCTAGACAGTAACGCATCGGCCAGGGTTGTCACAAATAAACAATATTTATGAAATTATTTATTTATTGCAGATCAACACCGATAGCTGTATTATATTTAATTAATTTTCTATTTTTACTAAGGGAACAACTCGAGACAGATTTAAGTTATTTAGATGGCATTTTCGTAACCAGCACCCCAATCGACCTTGGAATTAACACCCATATCATATTAATATACATTTAAATTGACGTCCGCTATCTTGGATTTCAGGGAGGATAGCTTTTCTCGTAACTGTGGTGCTTCCACAATTATAATATTTACTTAAAATTGACACACATGATGTTAAAAGGATGGCTTCTTCGTTACAAGCATCCCAATTATACTCAAAATTGACACTCATATCAAATTATAAAACAAACAAATAAAAAAACAAACATGTGTTAGCCCTTAATGATAGATACCGAGCTACGAACATCGTTTTGTTCGCAGCTTGGGTGCCGCTTACCCGCGTCTCACCCCTCACACCCCGCACGATTGCTGCTCTGTCTAGACGTCTTCGTCGAACGACTGTATGATTTTCAGACGTGGCATTATGCTGTGCGAAGTGTTCTGCGTGGATGTGACACGCGTCTTTATTTTATTTTTTTGTCTGCGTTTTTCATTCTGCGTCATGTTTGCCTCAAATTATTGTTATTTTATTATCTTTCGATTGCGGTCAAGCGCTAGCATACAATATAAAATTCAGCGCTTATCAATGACTTTCATTTTGACAGTTCAACGACATTCATTACTTTATTTACGTTGTTGAGCAGACATATTTTAGAACAAATGGAGCAATGGATAAGCAATATGCTTTGAAATTATTGATAAAATTTAGATGACTTTTATGCAATTGTGCGGAAGAAAACAGCGTCAATTGGGAGAGCTGTGTGGTGGAGTAGCAACAGCATCCTGAAATTAGAAGCAGATAAGTTGGACGCGGAAGTTTTCACCGATTCATCAATCTGCATTTGAAAGATGCGGATGGATGAACCGACATTATGTTTATTTTTTTATACTATTCACACAATAAGATACAAGGCAGTATTAATGCCATTATTTACCAGTCGAATAAGAGTGGTGAAGATTTATATAACATGGCATGTGATTTGGGTGGTAAGAACAACAGTAAACAAGTTTGATTTCTTAAGTTTTTTTTTCTTTTGTAACTTACAATATGAGTTGTCTGAAAATTACATACTTTTATTAAATGATTGCTCCATAATTATGTTGCTTTAATTATTTCATAATTGTATAATTTGTCTACACAACAACGTAACGCAATGAATGATCTTTTTTCACAGCTACTATTAGCATGTTACGTTATTCATCATCAACCTTTTATAGTCCTACTACTGGGCACAGGTCTCCTCTCATACAGAGAAGGATTGAGCGTAATCACCACGCTTGCTCAATGCGGGTTGGCGATTTCAGACTTATAAAGTCCAGGTTTCCTCAAGATGTTTTCCTTCACCTTCATTCATTGGTATCCAAGATATACTTAGAAAGTATATATAACTTTAGAAAAGTTACATAGGTACTTGCCTGACCTGGAATCGAACCCGCACACTCATACTTGAGAGGCTGGTCTTTTAACCACTAGGCCACCACGACTTCAATGTTACGTCTTTACGTTGAATTAAATTACCCTCCGATTACCAAAAATTTCATCAATTCACTTTTATTTTTTTGGCAAATCCCATTTTGGCAGCCTATGACAAAAGCTACAGTGCGGCCGATGAGAGGATGCGTTCTTGATACCTGAGAGTTTTAAACAAACGTGTCAGTTATATACCACCTATGTACAAATTTGATCCTTATTACTGCTAGATCTAGCGCGTTGACAGGTATCACGAGCGCATTAAACAACGGCCGAACTGTAACATCAGTTATACAACGTCACTTTTTCTTGATACGGGGCTGAACATAGCTCGTTCTGAATATGCAACTGAATCTATTCCAATCATTTTTACATCAAGTTATATTTTTCCCAAATTTAAATTAAAACAACACTTACAACAAACAATTTAATTTAAAATTTCCAACAGGTTGTTGGAGCCCTCAAAAGTCTAACAATTGGTGTAACAGCCTCCGTGGCGTAGCGGTAGCGGACGCGGCCGCTGCGCAAGGTTGGGCGGGTTCGATCCCTGCACTGTGCAAATATTTGTATGCATGAATATGAATATTTGCACTGGTCTGGTCGTGCCTCGGAAAGCACGTTAAGCCGTTGGTCCCGGTTGCCATACGAACATCTAGTGGCAGTCGTTACGGGTTGGTTGGAGCCCTCAAAAGTCTAACAATTGGTTTAACTGCAATGCTTAGATATCGCCTTCGGATTGTGGAGGTCTGACGGCAGTCGCTTCACGGAGAATATCGAAATTTAGCCAAAATCAGAAGTTAGACTGGTAAAGCGGACCCCAGACTCCAAAGCTGAAAAGCTACGGATGCGACTGGGATTAACGCTGAGATGATTATGATATTTTTTCCCAAATACATATAGAAATCAGAGATCATAGTACTAGGCGCGTGCGCATAGCTGGACAGGACACCCGCGACGCGCCGCTGTAAGCGCAGTGCCGTAGAGTGCGTTGACCATATTTTTGTTGGGATAACCAGGTAAGATAGAAGCTCATAATTTTGTGGTTTAACATTATATATTGTTGAAATTTTGTACATAGATTCTTTATTTAAAAATACTGGAGACGTGTTTCGGTTTTCGCATATACAAAAAAAAAACGTAGATAAAACTAATCTAAAAATCCTAAACAACAAAGTAAAACAAAGATGGAGCACCTGGGACTAAGTATGGCACTCAACACACTAAATGACGTCACAAGCATTAGACTTTATTATAAACACGTGGACACAACGGTCGTAAAATTTATGTAGGCATCTACATAAATGCCTTCTTGATGTTAAGTTTTACATTCGAGTATTTTTACTAAAACATTAATAAGACGTTTTATTGCTAACCTTAGTTGAAGAACTTTGTCAACGATTTTATGTTAAATACTTGTGTGTCCTGCATTGAATTCGCACAGCTTTACGAATTCACAAAACATAAAGATATTTATTTTATGTACGTAAGTGTAGTTACTTACTAAGGGCTTCCTAGAAAAAAAAAAGATGTCTTGACAGATTTTGTACGGAAGAACTGACAAAAAATCAAAGTTATTCCTCGGATTAGCTTTTGTGTTGAAAAAATCAGCCAGTTATACTGTACGTCTAGTTCTAATACAAATATACATTCCCGTTGTACCAAAAGTAGCATTGACATGCACCATTTATAGTGCAGAGGAGATTAACGTTTCACTAGCACCATAATAAAATTCATAAGTTAAACTTTGAAGATGGGTATTCAACTGTGTACGTATAGTCACTATAGATATGAGCGACGATGGCCAAAAGCAGGCGACGACGTTTAAGTAATTAATTTATTAAGTTCACAACAAACGGAAAAAGTTCCAGTCAGCACTCCTGACACTGGCTGAATCACTGAATTGTCGGACGATTTGAGGCCGCTCGCGATTCCACAAACCACAAGAATTTCCACGCCATGAGAACTTCTCGAGCTCGACATTCAGCAATCCAGTGCAGGCAGCACCAGACCAGATCACAGAACGTGGGAAGCAGACTTAGCTTTTTTATTAATAAAACTGATGAGGCTGCCCATTTTACCACTACAACCCGGTAATTGAAATTCAAATTCTAAAAAAATATTTCGGATAAAAAAAGACATAACTATCCATATAGTCCCACCGATCCGAAAACACATTCAGGATACCATTGGAGGAGGAGAGCAAGCGCGCCATCATGGAAGCAAAACCTCAGCAAAACCCAAAACCCAGTAATACAAATTACCTTTTGGTAAAACGTGTCTGTCGGTGGTCAGTCGGATTCCATTTTTTTTTGCACTTGATAGCTTAATGACCGAGGAATGCCTGTCTGTGCTGTTACTTCTTCACTTAGCGTTCTTTTTGCACGTCCTAATCGCGCAACGTGATGGAGTCCTTGATTAGGTCACGCGGTCGCTCGCGGTGGCACGAACATTCACACATCATTACAGTGCGTTTCGGCGCTGTTGACGGAAGCTGCCGTTCTCAAGGGTCCCATACACTCACAGTCCGCCTGCAGTCTCTGGCCCTAACGTGCGGCTTACCGTCCAAGGTCTGCAATCTGCATAGCTCACTCACTATAGCGATTATTGCCTGCCGGCAATGGTTGAACAACGGCTCTGAGCCTACACACTAGCAGGCGGCAGTCGAAAGTTTCACTCGTTTCGTCACGGACTGTCCGGGCGATACCTGTCGATGCAGGCCTGTAATGGCAAGCGGCCACATACTATGGGTTCGCATTGATTGTCGATACGAAATCGTCAGGGGAACTGTGTGTCTGTGATCTTTTTCGGTTAACTGACAGACTGATATCCGCGGGCGAACTATTAATGTGCCCTTCAGAGCTAAACGTTGAGAGTTGAAAATCCAACAGACATTTTTTTTGACAAGCTGAGATGCGCTCTATTGGATTCTGAACCATCCGGTCAAGACTGAACGTTGAAAATTCAATGCGCGAGAAAACCGCGCAGTCAAAATTTTCCGTTTGTTGTTACGTGGGCTAAAGTAGTAATGGGCATAACATTCAACACAATATCGTCATATAAAACTACTGCAATAACTCAAATACTTTATTGGGAACCTTTTAGAATTACAAAAAAATACATTTTTACTTGGGTGATATCAGTTTTCGATATTCAAATGTTATTTCCTTTTGAGGAAGCCCGTCGTCCATGATTTTTTTGTGAATTTTGTTTAAATTGGATTGATATTTGCTCTTTACGTAGTTAAAACTGGATTGAACCAGTTATTTATTGATATATACTTTATGTTACACTGGATGTGGATTTATCGTACCAAGTTTTGTTTGAAATAGGTATACAGTCGCATTCCTACCTGCAAAAATACAATAAGTAGGAATTGAATGTACAAGTCCAAAGGAGTTTCACAACACAACACAAAGATTGATTGAGATTGATTGATTTGATGTGACTGATACAATGACTTTTTCCGTTATTTCTTCGTATTTTCATTTTGTGATTGAAAAGCCGGGCTTCCAAGCACACGTAAGGTATATCTTTTACTGAAAAGTAAATCCCCATCATATAAGATTTACTGTAAAAGTTTAAAAGTTTTTGCAATAAACCTTTGTATTGTTTGGATCCGCACCAATTGAATTGCCTGGAATAATGTATTTCTTTCTGTTGCTACTATAAAACAAATACTAACTGGCATTGAAGCAGAATAAAGATTTTATGCAAAAAATCTCACTTATTTTAAAATTAATATTTATTTTTAGCTTTCTGCCCGCAGCTTCGCCCGCGTGGAATTCGGTTATATCGCGCTTTTTAGATTTCCCTCGGGAGCATCAAATTTTTCCGGGATAAAAGGTAGCCTATGTTCTTTTTCAGGGTCTAAAGATTGTCTGTGCCAAATTTCATCAAAATCGGTTGAGAGGTTTAAGCGGGAAAGCGTAACAGACAGACAGACAGGCAGGCAGACAGACAGAGTTACTTTCGCATTTATAATATTAGTATGGATAAGTACTTATTCCTTGCTATGGCTTCTCTTAAAATATTTCATGAATGATTAGACTAAGTTGATATACATACTAATTTTCTTTCTACTATACTATACTATACTATACTATACTATACTATACTATACTATATACATACTTTCGATATACGTCATCAGTGAAGTTTTCAACCCATTAGCTTCAACATCAGTACAAAATGACTACATTCTCTGTCTCCCAGCATAGCCAACTATCACAGTACCACAGCTCACACAATTGGTGTCAATGATTGACACAATCCGGAACGGGATCTGGAGTACAATTGGAATCTAAAACTAGGGGACATAAAGACCCAATCACTGACTGTGCACGAAATGCAGCTTCAAAGGTTACAAGCGCCAGTGAATAACTTTGTAGACTTTGTAATCATTTTGAGTAACCGCTTTGACGAATACGTACGAGTATTTAATGATCGGGTTGCTGGATGGAGTGATTAAAGATATTCGAGAATTGTGCAACACAGAGACAATACGACGAAAAATTAAACAAAGTAGTTAATATTATCTAGGCGTAACAGGAAAAATTAAAAATGTACATCTAAAAATAGATATCCCCAAGTGGAAAATAAGTTTAATTAATGGCGGTAAGATAAGTCTCTTTTTTTTAATTTTCGTTCTTTGCACCCGACTTTGGAAATTAAAGTTGTTTTTGAAGTATTTTGGAACTGTGAAATAAATTGAATTACAACAGTGACTTATGCGAATCTAATGAATCATCAGATAAGCATATTAACAACTTGACTACTTTACTGTAGCATTATTAATAATTTGACTATTAGTATTGTATTACTAGATGAACTAAAAATAAATCAAAATACATTTTGCAAAAAATAATAGTTAGATACTATTTTTAGTAATTGGTTCAAAACACCGGTCCTTCGTATTTATTGAAGACCCCAATATAGGAAAGGCCAGACAGGTAATTGGGTTGTGTCCTAAAAAATAATTTAATGTCCATCAAATAGACGTATAAAAAAGATTGAACACGTATTTTTTATTTTTTCTTTCATTCAAATACTTAGGAAGATATATTGATTTGAAATGTCGCATGACGTCACGCCGTGGTACAAAACATACCACGGCGTGACGTAATTAGCCCCCACTCCGTAACATTTTTTTTTTGTTGGGATGGGAAATCATCAAATGACTTTCCCGCTCTGGGCGGAGCGTGTCAGACTTTTACTGACTAAAACCCACCCGAGTTTCTTCACTTGCCTGTGGGACGGCCAGGGCCACAGTTTCTTGTTTAACCAGCCCGCAACCCTGACCCAGGAGGCATCGGTCTTCGTGGACCCCGTCACAATGTGCTGACATCTCTTTGAGGCGCGCGTGAAACACGACGCGCCGTCGACTCGGGCCTGGTCCTTACCGGGCGGCGAGCTGCCCACTGCTCACCGCCCGCAGGCCCGCGCCTACGGTGGCTGGGAGTTTGGTGTCAAACCCCGACCAGGACGTCTCCTGCGGCGGCTAGTGGCGTGAGGACGCTGGGATTCCCCCCACGCTTGCCTCACGCGCTCCGCCTCCTCCTTTGCCAGCATTACTATTTCGCAAAATGAAGGTGACGGCCTGCCATGCACTCTCGCTCCAGACCATGGCCTGGACCAGGGTCAGACGCGAGTGATCGCCGCCGATCGCCGCTACGAGGACACGGCGGTGCTCTACCCAAGCCGGACAGACCTCCACCGTATCCTCAGGACGATCCACACAATGGTAACACCCTGACGTTTCCTCCCGCCTTATACGGAACAGGAACCTCCCGAAACAACCGTGTCCGGCGAGGACCTGCGTCAGGCGGAAGGTGAGGGCACCGTGGCGCCTCTCTAGCCACTCCTCAAAGAGGGGACTTACCGCCGCTGTTGTGGCGTGCCCAGCACTGGGTTGCGACGATCGCACTCTCCGTGTTGCCATGAGATCCCGCCGGAGCTCTGTCCGCCGTACCGCAATTTCTCCAAAAGCCAATTGAGAATTTCGACAAAATAAAAAATAAGGGTCTTACTTAATTTTTTTTTTATTATCTATAAGACGGACTAATTCTTTTTTTTATCTTCTTACCTTTGACACATCCCTATTATGATATCATATCCACATTGTACATCTGATATACTAACTCCAACAAGAAGAGACACCCATACAAAATTCATTACATGTGTAAATACACGTCCCCATTCCCAATATAAATCCACGAACCTAATACTATCGAATTACATATTACACAGGCACAATAAAAAGGGTATTATATGTAATCCGACAATAGCTCACAAGTCCATATCAATCTAACGCTAATGGAAGGAGCCGGGATATTGAATATTCGAGATAACACCACCCAAATCCAAGCCCTCCCTTCCAAGTAGGATCTGGTTTGACAGATGAAAGATAAAAGATTTTTGCGAAAGATCATATTTGTTTCTGGTATTAGGAGAAAGCAAATATTGTAAAATGATCTGATTGAGGAGTTTCGTGGAGGTGTGGGAGAGTTTCTAGGTCGAGGTTAAGGCTTTTGATTTATCTTTACGACATTTTAGGGGTGCTATGAAACCGGTCACTATTTTGGCACGAATTATCGTAACAAAAGTGCTTATTCATCTAATCTCACCTTTGAAGTAAAACTGTTCCTAAACGAAATCATGAAATTTTACAGGGGAGCCAATATTAGACAATAGTCACTGATTTTTCTAAAATTTGAGTTGTGGTTTTTAAGATAACGTAACTCAGATTTTATTTAGAAAAATTACGCTCAGTCCTTCTCTGTATGAGAGGAGACCTGTTTAGCAGTGGGACGATAAAAAGGTTGTTGTTGATGATGATGATGATGATGAGTGACTTTTTTCTAATATTGGCTTGGGTGTGAAATACCAAGTGCACATTCGTGCGGTGCTTCTAATAAGGCTGTACCCCAAATTACCATATGGGATGCCTTAAATGACCGTTCGCCTGCATCTTGGATTACTTAATGAATGCCAGTGATGCCGCAATCAACGTGGTCATCTACGGAGCATAAACAACATAAAACACCCAACAATAACCACCGTAAAAGATTTAAAATATCTTGCGACAAACGACGGAATTCCCGTACTAGCAATATTGATTCCGCATTTAATAATTTATTATAAAGCCCAGTATCTATTTGAACTTTCCCAGACCTATAATATCAAATAGACGATCCTAGAATACTTTCAAGGCTAAACTCTACACTGAACCAAACGCTCTCATAGTTTAGTTTATCCTATCTATTTAGACAATAAATAATGGCTTATGTAATTTGTAAAAGTAATTTATAGGCAGCTAAAAATAATCTTATGCTTTTCCAATACCTGAATTCGCGAATATCAGAGGTCGATGTCTGTCTCGTTCTATTTAGGATCACTTAAGCAAGGGTAGGGCAGATGATAATAAGGTGACAATCAGCGTCTGATTTTCCAGGAGTTGGGACAGAGGCCTCATCTATGTTGAGAGAGAGTAGGCCGTAAAGTCACTAGTCACACATTCCGTCATTGAGTTCTGTCGCTTCCGCGGACAAATCCCACAGAACAGCATAGGAACGTGCTAGTAGTAGCGAAGTAGTATTTTATAACATAAATATATGTACATATGTTTAGGTTAGGGTATTTATGTATGGGCCGCCGTCGCCTGAAATAAATAAATAAATAATGGTGATTTATGGCCCCAAGGCATCTTACATTTTTTTGGTAAAATATTCAGGTGTCAATAATTACTTTGGAGTGTTTTTGGGTTACTAGGTAAAACGTTAAGCCTTGAAACGAAGTAGGTATACGTTAGTTAATAAATATGAAAAATACCTTGGGATTATTGACCTAATCTTTTCTTCTCCTTTATTAAACAACATAATAAAAATGTCAATACATTAAAATGGCTAAGTTCAACACGTTTCCTTAAAAATACAATAAACTAAACTCATATATTACCTGCTGTTTGCCTTCACCGTTTTGAGAGGAGTGTGATGAAAGAAGTAATACTTGGGCATTCTCCTTGCCCAGCAGAGGAAGACTGAACGTCTTTCAGTTGAGATGATAATACTGCGGTATATAATAACAGGATTACGCCACTTAAACCTATTACCATGTTGTAGGTTTATGCAACATCAAAGATTCCAAGAAATACATTCAAACTTTAAAAGCTTCTGCGTCGCCTACGCGTCGATTCGGACGTACATATTTATCGACGGCGGCGCCACAGAAGCACGTCTAGAGGATAGGTAGGAGAATAAGTGATGCCAATAAAGATTAGTACTTTGGCAGGTTTTGGGATTTATTGGCAGCATATGATCTTGGCATTGTTTCAGGCAAAACCATGTTAGGAATAATATGAACGATTTAACAAGTGTAGAGATCGATTATGACTATTTTAAGGCCACGAAGCATAACCTATTGCCCGATGTGCCAGCCAGAGAGACCAGACTTCGGCGCGTGAGATAGTATGCAAGTGTGTGTGTGCAAACACAGGTGCGCCGTCTTCCCTGGAATTTATCATCCGATCCGATTCAATACGACGAGATTAAGATCAGGAGCAAAATCAACAGCATAACGTGCTTTCATCTCCGCCAACTTACTGAGATATGTATTTTTCCTCAATAACTTTTGCTCGACTTGGAAAACGAACTAAGGACGCTCTGGAATCATGAAACCGACAGACATTGAAATTCTAGTGGCTGGCCATTCCGATCACTCATTACCGATATCAGTTTAAAATTGGTGATTCCCAAGTCTTCAAGTAAGTTTATATTAAACCCTTACAGATAAAACATACAAGATTATGATGAGAGCACATTCACTCAATATGTAAAATAAACGGGCTCTAGTGAGATTAAAGGGAGATAAGATCTCGCTGAAGCTAGTAAATTATATTATGTATGTATGTTAATGCATGTATAAGGAGGCTTATCTAATAGGAATATTATTTCAGTTTTGGTAATAAAGGTTGAGAATATGAATGATTACATGGATTTTTCGCGGAAAGAGTGACTTTAGACCAAAGATCGACGAACAAGTTCACGATATTAGACATGACAACTTTTCTGCCATAACAAGGTGTCCAGTACCTATACACCAATAGGAATTCAGACTTTCTGCCAGCAGGGAAACTATTATGAGAAAAGTCATGGCAGTTGCAAGACGGAAATCTAGCTAAAATAACAACGGGATATTCCGTAACAGAGAAACAGTAGCCATGGCTTTCATATTAACAGTTCATTTACTCACAGAGACGGGGTTTGTGTACCATCGGAAACTATCTAATTATTGGCCTCATAAGAGACCATATACTTAACACTAGACATACAAAATAATCTAACCTAAAGACGATACCAGTAACGACAAAAATCTATCAAGACATGCAACAATAAGCACAAAATTGGAACAAAATAATTTATTAAGGAAAAAAAATATACGTTATTTTTACGGATAACAGGCGTTTCCTGTATTCCAGAATTCAGAAGCTATCAATAATACTGGACAGACTGAAATATTCATTGCACGTAATGGCTTGGAACACTGGCAGACGGATGGTTCTGACTGATCGTTTGAATTGAACCACTGGTTAGAACGAGCTGCAATTTTTTATCGGTTGGATTGTAGTTGGTGAATGCGGGATAAGAACGTTTATGACGTGGTGGGTTTCGTAAGAGGTGCCCAAAGATATATGCCGCGATCACAAACTGAACTAAAATTAAGTTCAATGCATCTTATTGTTTCTGTTTCGTAAGAAAAAGACAGAAGATAAAATATTAGTCCTGTCAAATTAAGATATAGACAGTTTAGACGTGATTAAAAACATGGCGTCTAAAAATAGGTCAATTTACGTCAGACGCATACTAATTTAACTGGACTAAACGCCTGTCCTTATCATAATGAAATAGAAAGAATAGAGACGAAAGAAAGGAACAATAGAATCGGCAGCAATGTATAAGGAAATGATTAAATATTTACAGATTAGGATGCAAGGCACAAGATTAAATAAAGACCTTTTTTTTCTGACGCTGTGGTAATGCATTTAGGCATCGTACCCCGAAGGGCGTGTGTGGGACTCACCCAGCCGGAGCTGGGAATACCCACTAAAACCACAGCGGCACTCCGGCGTCGCATTTGTGGCGGGGGACTGGGAAAAAGCGGAGCTTTGGTTACCAGCCCCCCACCGGCGATATGCCCGCCTAAAGCGGCGGGCCCTCATTTGCCCCTCCACAAGGTGGGGCCGTGGTCAGCCACCCTCGTGGTGAGCGATGCAAGGCGGGCGCGGGCACCCCCGAGCCTCACGCCCGCCGCTCACCTCAGGGCCCTCCCTGGCTGCGGAGCGCGAGCGAGAGGAGGATCCCCTCGCTCCGGCGCTCCGCAGGCGGCGCAGAGGCAGGAGAAGGCGGGTTTTTGCCCGCTTTCTCCCTAGAAATCATCAATCGACATCACGTCCTCGCAGAAGGAGGCCATCGCCGCCCAGGCCTCCTCGCTCCCCACCATCGCTCTGACGATGGCGGGCAGCGAGAGGTCCCCTCCAACCGCCGCGACAAGATCGCGGCGCGGCCTGGGTTAACATCATTATCTCTTCTGTGGTTAACACATAGGGTTACTCTACCCTAGTGGTACGCTCCTGTGGCATATAATTTTCAAATCCACGCGAGCGAAACTGAGAGCCAAAGCTAGACTACACTAGTATTATAGAGAGAATCTTCAGAACCACTGGCCCGTATCGAAAATTATTTCTCTGATAGGGAGCTACAATATTTCCAAGTGTCACGGATTATATTTTTTTGTGCTAAAACAGGAAATTTGACGCGGATCAAGTCGCGGGCAAAGGCTTGTATTCACATAATAAGTACACCATTATATAACTGACAGGGTAAATCATTCAGCGCACATCGCGTGAATATCGACTGGCGTACTGTTTGAAAAGTATAAATTGTAACAATTTTCGCTTCAACATTATCATATAAATCGTGTGGCGGTGCATTTCTGATAGTTGTTTGACATGCAATCACTTTTGTTACGCTTTTCGTACTTATTTGCTGTTTCAGATATACTGGGACATACAGTATGTAAAGAAAATTCTGTCCGATCCGTGAAGGTATTGTTAGGTATCGTTAACTGATTCTAATACTTAATGCGTAGGTACACAGCTGGGCTAAATTAAAAAAAAAAATTCCCCTAAAAAAATAAATATTATTTCGAAAAAGCGAGGTAACTTAATACATGTGCGGTAGGCTACACGGTAGGCATATATGCGCGGTTGAAGGGGGGCAGGGCACGCGGCACGTGGTCGCATCAATCAATAATACTGTCCAAAACGGTGATGCCACTTTAAAAAAAAATACTGTAATTAAATTAATAATGGGGAAGTTTTTTGAACTAATTGCTGGAAAAAATAGATTATTTTAAAATTCCTTATTACTATTGTTACTATGATGATTATGTAAAATTTCATACTTTATTTGGTCATTTGTATACCTAACCTTTATTATTCTTTTGGGTCGGACGGGGTTTGCTTTACATGTTGTATGAATTAACTTCTACCAGTGACTCCATCTATTGTATCTTGTTTTAGGGTTCCGTACCACAAAAGGAAAAACGGAACCCTTATAGGATTACTTTGTTGTCCGTCTGTCTGTCTGTCTGTCTGTCAAGACCCTTTATCTCAAGAACGCGTGGACGTATCAAGCTGAAATTCACATGAAATACTCAGGTCTATTATCCCTTTAAGCTATAAATATATCAAACTTCTAAACCTAGCCAATCAAAAGATACAGCCGATTATGTCGATATTTTGAACAAATTCTCGACACTCGCAAAGGAATCAAAAGCTACAGGATACTTCCCGTAAACTCAGAATCTTGAAATTTGGCAAGCATTGTCATATAATGCAAATATAGGATAAATTGCGAAAATCACATTTTTTTAGTTATATAATAACGGAACCCTCTGTGTGCGAGTCCGACTCGCACTTGGCCGGTTTTTATTTATCGTGTTTCAAGGCTTGCCTTCGCTGTCAGTACGTTTTCACTAAGGGATCATTCTGACTTATCTACTTTTTGTTCAGCTTCTAATGGCCATATCTTGATGGTAAATATCCTACAGCCTTCTTCACCACGTCTTACGAGACGTATTTCCTAGGTTCACTTTGTGTCAATTATGAGACCTAGATCACTCTGGAGTGGTAATCCAACACGCAGGCACATTATAGATTGCTGGATCTCCAGCAGTACATTTATTGAAGGCAATGAAGCCTGTCTACCAAAAACTGTCGTTAATTTTACAACCACAAATTGTTTTCTATATTTCATGAAACTACTAAACCTGTCGACGTTACTCAGCCAACATTTCCACCTATTGTATTAAATTTTCAATTAGCAGAACTAGGAGTCACCGTTATTTCGGTCTGTGATGGAGCACGCTATGCGTTCTGGCTGTTAAACTTTATGACACTATAAACCGTGACTTCAGTTTGACATAGTATCTATGCTAATGTTAAATTAATAAGTTCAGTTATTTTTTTTAAAGGATGGTTTGGAAATTAAATGTTGTAGTAAAATACCGCGTACTTAGAGGGACTGGAACAATTTGCCAGCGGCGGTGTTTCCGTCGGACTACAATTTATGTGTCTTCAAGGCTAGAGTGAATAGGCTCTTAATAAATTAGCGCGCTTTACCATCAACGGTTGCATCTCTGCTGCTTGCTGTAATTTAATAATTTATATTTAAAAAAATGATTTTAATTCAGACGAGGGGCTCGTGGCCTAATAATGACAGCTGCACAAGTTGATCGATCAGGTTAAGCTACGCTTGCCCAAGTTGGTTTATGGATGGGTGACCATCTTTACATATCGAGACCCCTCCGTGCCACGGAAAGCACGTTAAGCCGTTGGTCCTGGCTTTAATTCGTAGATCTTTGACAGTTGTTACGGGTCGTCAGAATTCTAAAAGTCTGACCACCAGTCTTATCAAGGGGTGTATTACTCATTAATTTGATTGTGGAGGTCAGATAGGCAATCACTAACTCTGGTATTCATCTAAATCCGGTAAGACTGGAATTTGGCCCTAACATAGTTGCTAAAAGCTAGGCAGATGATGGTGACGTTTTTAATTCAGACCAAATACTGACAATTTTTCCTAACAATAGGGATGTATCCTAGGTAAGAAAATAAAAAAAAATAATTAGTCCGTCATATAGATAATAAAAAAAAATTAATACCCGTATTTTTTATTTTGTCGAAATCACCAAAAAGTACTGAGATATATCGTATTAAAGTTACGGAGTGGGGGCCAATTACGTGACGCCGTGGTATATTTTGTACCACGCCGTGACGTCATGCGACATTTCAAATCAATATATCTTCCTAATTATTTGAATGAAAGAAAAAATAAAAAATACGTGTTCAATATTTTCTATAAATCTATCTGATGGACATTAAATTATTTTTTAGGATACAACCCAATTAGGGCTACTAGCAGTATCTTATTACTTTGGTCTAAATCTTCCTGTACTGGCACCTTTCCTTGGCATATGATCTTACTGGTTTTCAGCTACAGCCGAGACTGATGACGATCTCAACATAGTCGACTAAAGCTAGGCAGCAAACAACCAAGAGAAATCGCGGTACGGCTGACAGAGCTCCGGCAGGATCTCATGGCAACATGGAGAGTGCGATTGTGGCAACCCAATGCTGGGTACGCCAGAATAGCGGCGGTAATTTAACTCTTTGAGGAGTGGCTAGAGATGCGCAACGGCAGCCTCACATTCCGCCTGACGCAGGTCCTCACACGGTTTTTTCGGGAGGTTCCTGTTCCGGATAAGGCGGGCGGAGACGTCAGGGCGTCAACACTGTGGGGATCGCCCTGAGGACACGGTGGCGGTCTGCCCGGCTTGGGTAGAGCACCGCCGTATCTTCGTGGCGGCGATCTCTCGCGCCCGGCCCTGGTCCAGGCCATGGCCTGGAGTGAGAGTACATAGCAGGCCGTTACCTCCTTCTGCAAAGTAGTAATGTTGGCAAAAGAGGAGGCGGAGCGCGTGAGGGAGCGAGAATCCCAGCGCCCTCACGCCTATAGCCGCCGCAGGAGACGCCCTTGCGGGCAGCGAGTAGTGGGCAGTTCGCCACCCGGTAAGGACCAGGCCCTGGTCGATGGAGCGTTGTGTTTCACGAGCGCCTCAATGAGATGTCAGCACATGGTGACAGGGTCCACGAAGACCGATGCCTCCTGGGTCAGGGTTGCGGGTTGTTTAAAAAGAAACCGTGGCCCTGGTGCACAGGCAAATGAAGGAACACGGGTGGGTTTTAGTCCTTCCGCTCCGTCCAGAGCGGGAGAGGTCATTTGCCTATATCCCATCCACAAAAAACAAACTAGGCAAACAATGTTGATTAAACCAATATGTAATAAAGAAATCTAGATGTTATATCGCGCCATATAACCGTACTAAGCAGGAGCGGGTCGCTAGTTCCATAAAACTTTCTTACTATTAAATCATAATGTACAGGAAACGACCAATTATGCTATAACCGTTAATTACCGTTGGTATTTCCACAATCCGTCTAGTCATCTAGTCTATGAGGGTCTTTGGGCTTGAGAGGAAACGGGGAAAAGTACAGACGATAGCACATCAAGCTACTAATATCTGTCAGATCTCTTTATTAGATTTTCAACTTTATCTCTAAAGCTTTAAGGCTCAAGGTTGATTGGGAATATTTGACAGTTTTGGGTAGCAATCAAATCAAATCATTAACCATCACTTGCTACTTTTCAATAGTCAGTGTCGGTCAGTTCAAGAAAAGTGAAGCTAAATTGCACGTTCCAAAGCGTAGATCTCTATGGAGAAGAACGTGCAAGAAAATCCATGGACACTCTTTTAAAATCATAATATATGGGTTACATTTCTTCGTTACATATTATGTTGCTTCTAACATGTGAGCACAATGTAAAATTGTAAAATATAAAAATGAATTAAGCCCACTGGCAGCTAAGAGATGACCAGTCTCCACTGACGGCCCCCGTTCACGAGCATGACGCGCGCATCAGCCCCACTTAGCTCAACCATAGCTTGACCTGCTGTCGTCTGTACACTAAAGCAGTATTCTAAGCCTAGTGTAGAATTATGAAGTGAGTTTTTCCCAACTATATGTTTGGGTCAGCTTCCAGTCTAGCCTGATTCAGCTGAATCCTGTTTGGATATTCAGTGTTATTTAAAATCACAGAGCCAATGTTGATCAATTTTTCACAAAGTTGTCAACAAGTGCTCTACAGTTTTCGAAGTCGACGTCAAAAAATGCAAAAAGTGCACTTTAAAAACTAGTAGAAAAGTGCACTTTAAAATGTGTTGAAGTGTGTTAGGCGTCGAAGTGCAATCTAGAACTGATGGGGCAAAAACTCCTTCAAAACTTATAATTTTCGTAGGTAATAGGATTTTGAAAAAGCTTCGGATGCGACTGGGATAAGCGCCGAGATGATGATGATGAGACTTACATGGTTTCCACACCTTATCAAGGGGTATTGTATTGCCCAGTATTTGGGTTATGGGGGATCAAATAGGATCACTGTGCATACATTACTCTGTACATACTCATACACTGTGCATACTGTACAAAGTATTGCAAACTGTCGATGGATGAAAGCCTATTAAACTAACACCAGCCCCCCTAATCGGCGAACACATTTTTGTCAAATGATTTCGACTAGTTGGGATCGGGTGGGATCGTTCGGCCCGCCCATTGGTCCGTTTGGTTTAAATGATACCAACTAGTCGCAATCATTTGACAAAAATGTGTTCGCCGATTAGGGGGCAGGTGCCGGAAGAAAGACAGCTTGCATTCGGTTTAACTGGAAGCCGATCTCAACGTAATAAAAATATAAACCAGTTTTTCACCGCCAAGTTTGAAAACACACTCGATCAGCTAAGTCAATATCACCAACATCTCTCTTCGCCCCTATAGGTGAAAAGGGCATAAAGATAAGAAAAATCTCAACTAACGTAACCTGTAGAAAACCCTCGTCATTGCTATCTCGACCGTTAGATATGGCAAAAAAAACTATAGTAATAGGACACGGAGTAGAGAGCAAATGGAGTAATAACTGTGGTAAGATTCAGGTAGACAGCGGTACGTAAGCAAACAATTAGAACGTACGCAAATGAGTATATTTTTTTTTATTGTTAACTAGCTTTCCACCCGCGGCTTCGCTCGCGTGGTATTCGGTTATATCGCGCTTTTTAGATTTTCCTCGGGAATTTCTATTTTTTTCCGGGATAAAAATTACCCTATTATTTAATCCGGACTTCTAACTTTACGTATGCAAAATTTCAGAGCAATCGGTTCAGAAGTTACAGCGTGAAAGCGGAACAAACTCACTTTCCCATTTATAATATAAGTAAGTAAGGATAAATCCTGACAGCAACCCCCTCTTCTAAACTCGTCAAAGCAGTCAAGAATTTGAATATCTTCGACGAACTATAGGTGCAAACCCACTACAAACTTTGCATACTCACTATCTGCTCGCCGCGGTTTCAGCCATATAAGTTTCAATTCCGTGGGTATAATCAAATAAAAACTATCCAATATGTTCCCTAATAAAGCAAGTAATCCATAGTTATAAACCACCAGTGTGCAAATTTTATCCAAATTCGTTTAGTGATTTTTGCGAGTATGAAACATACATATAAACTTTCACGTTAATAATATTAGAAGGAAAGGAAACTTAGAAAATCAATTTTATTCCTTATTGCCTCGTTCTCGAAGTGGTTTTCTTAAATGGTTAGCCAGATCTTACCAGGAAATAAACGTATAAGAACTCCACTTTCTTCCTACTCCGCAGAAAAACTACACCCATAGCGCGGGTGTACGATGGTGATAACAAGTTTCACCCATTTTATGTACGCGTAAGTACGGATCGCTATGATTAACTGTGGCGGGGTGTACTTCAGTAAACAGCTTTGGTAAAGTGTTGCTTTTTACCAAATTGGATGGGGATTTGTAAAGTTTGTTTCACGTTCTTTTTATGGGGATAGCCTTTCAAAGTTGCTAGTCTTGCGAGCGAGTGGAAAAATTTTGGACGAGTGAAAAAAAAAATGTTGTTTGTAGGCAGTAAATAATACCTAAGCCTAAAGAAGAAGAGCTGAAACATGAACAGACATCCTTCTGATGATTTAGTACAAGCGCCTCGCCATTTCACCCGCTTTCCTCGAAAATATCAGCATAAAAGTATCCTTGGCACTCACATCCATACTAATATTATAAATGCTAAAGTAACTCTGTCTGTCTGTTACGCTTTCCCGCTTAAACCTCTCAACCCATTTTGATGAAATTTGGCACAGACAATCTTTAGACCCTGAGAAAGGACATAAGCTACCTTTTATTGAAAAACAAAATTGATATTCCCGAGGGAAATCTAAAAAGCGCGATATAAACGAACTCTACGCGGGCGAAGCCGCGGGCGGAAAGCTAGTAGTTTATAAACTATCTACACCAAATTTCATTCAAAATCGTCCAGCGGTGTGAGCGTAAAAAAGTTACTCACAAACTTTCGCCTTTATTATATTACTGTAATGGATTATCAATACTTATCCATCAAAACGATTGAGACTGATAGTGAATTATGCAATTAGGGTACAGCTATTGAAAATTAACTCAAACAAGACGTAAGACATAACATATGCTGCCTTACATAAACAACGAGTGCAGCCGCCAATCAAACATAGTGCACGTCTAATTATAAGGCACAGCTTGACTGAGACTATCGAATTAGTTAACTATGTATTACTAACTGAAGTCTATTGTTTAGGTAGCTTACTAAAGGTAAACATGTAACAGGAGGCAAGTTTATTTCCATTCACTTTTTCCGCTTTTATTGCTACTAAGAAATTTCATTCGGGTTTCAGTCGTGGTGGCATTGTCCAGTCTTTCAAGTATAAGTGTACGGGTTCGATTCCAGGTCAGGTAAGCACCAATGTAACTTTTCTAAGTTATATGTACTTTCTAAGTATATCTTGGACACCAATGATTACAAGGTGAAGGAAAACATCTAGAGGAAATCTGGACTTTAAGTCTGAAATCGCCAACCCGCATTGAGCAAGCGTGGTGATTACGCTCAATCCTTCTGCGTATGAGAGGAGACCTGTGCCCGTCAGTGGGACTATAAAAAGGTTGATAATGATGATGAAAATATACAGATAGAAAAACTTTTAATCGTACCTAAGACCTCAAATTCAGCAGTAGAACCTGCGATCACTACTCCAATGAAGCTGTAAACAATCGAGTTACGAACAAAACTCAAATGGATCTCAATCACAGTAATGTGTTTACATTTCCTATCATGCTTTGGCACACTAATGATTTCTGCGATCCCTTTTACAAAGATGAGTGCTCGATCAAACAAAAACCTTCAACAAAAAGTGGCCCCATCAATACTGGGGCAGTTAACTGTGGACAAAATCAATCCACTTGACGGACACTATCTCATGCTTCCGTCTTTTGTTTTTGTTGGAAAGTGGAAAGTCGGGGACGGTTTCGTAAACCGACCTGCCATTTTTCTTTAACACTAGGCGACAGAAGTAGCGACAAGCTATGGCCGAAAATTTACATATATTTTCTTCAAAGCATCGTACATTGGTCCTCTATTTGCAAAGTTCCGACGACAGGGTAGGGGAATTCCCGCGCTCATGCTATTTATCGCAGCGATTAGATGCGCGGTACATATGCAGAGGTACCTATTCCACGAAGCACATCTAAAGTATTCCACTTAGACCTTTAAGAATACACGTAGCTGGACTTCAAATAAAAATTTAAAATAATTAATTTCCTATTCCAAGAAGCACACCTACGAATATCACTCGCATAGTCTTCGCACTATTATTAAATTATTTTATTACTTGCATAGTAATAAAACTATTAATATTTTATTACTCGCATAGTTAGTAAATTATTTATTTTTTTTATTTGAAGGCCAGCTACTAGTGTGCTAATTGGAATACTTTAGATGTGTTTCATCTGGGTGTGCTTCATTTGGGTGTACTTCGTGGAATACCTTCACATGCACACCCGACGGTAGAGTCGAAAGCGCTTTTGTATAATAAGCTGGTGCTTATAAGGTGAAGGTAACAAGAGCGAAAACTGGAAGACGGGATACGTAACTGCCAAAGCATAAGCATACTCAGCCTTTAATATTTCCATTGCTGAGAGACAATCTCCTCAAGATGGAATGGGCTGTATTCTACCACGCGGTCCCCGTGCGGGTTGGTAAAGCTTATATATCTACAAATTTTTAGTTCTACTTACTACATGCCGGATCCCTCACGTTATTTTTATTTAGCGTTTAGAGTGAATTGCAATTTTTATTTTATTGTACATACTTTGTTCTAAAATGTAAGTAAAATAAACAACAAAGAATTCTGACGAAGTCGAAGTAAGCCACCGAAATCAGCTCACCCCAAAGCGTACAAAAATAGGAAGATAAATAAAAACACTTCCTGATACGCGAAAAATCAATCTATTTGATGGACAGTATCTGATGATTTTGGTATTTATTTTCCACGCCTGCAATCAGAATCGTTCCATGGTAAGCTTGATAAATTGTTGATTTTAATTCAGCATTCCCTTGGCCGATGAAATAAAAGATTAACATTTAATTGGTTCAAATGTTTGTTGAATTAAAATCTTGATCCTACAAATTGGGGCAGAAAGTTTTTATGTGGACTTGTGGAGTAAGATTTTAAAGTAACTTTTCAATTTAGCCCAAAGGACAGAAAGTTTTACTTCAAAGTAAGCCTAAAACAGCTTTTTTTATTAGCTTTTCATTCAATTTCTTTGTTGAGGATTAGGTTTTTATAAGGGTTTTTTATCGTTCTTGGACCAACACAAATGCTTACTCAGCAACTCTGAATATATATTTATGAAAGATACCAGCTATCTTACATTAGATTGTCTGTTTCGGCTCTAATTACATAGTTAAAAATTTGATCTTTTTACCCCCATATTACCACAGAAACTGAACCGAACCGGAGAGGCTGATTGGTGACCCTGACTTAACTCGAGACGGTCTCCAAAGCCTAGAGCACACGCGTAGAGTAGCCAGTGAGAGGGAATTGCACGATTTAATTCTGCCATCCCCGTTCCACCATCGGACGACCCGTCGTACGGCGAGTTTCCACCCTTATGTTGTTAACACCACTGCGATCCGAACGAAGCGTTTCGCCTCCTCCTTTATACCGTGTACATCGAGGGACTGGAACAATTTGTCAGCGGCGGTGTTTCCGTCGGACTACAATTTGAGTGTCTTCAAGGCTAGAGTGAATAGGCTCTTAATAAACTAATGCGCTTTACCATCAACGATTGCGTTACTGGTTACCATCAGGCGGGATTGCGGTCAAGCGCTAGTTTATAATTAATAAAAAAAAAAAACATGCGTACGTGGGTGAATCACATGGCGCTGTTAGAGAAAGAATAACCTCATTGCAACTTCCAGCATTACTTATAAGAAATGGCATATTTTTCTGACATTAGATTGTTTGTTTGGTGAATCTAAGGCCTACAGCATTTTAACCTAACTTGTATCAGAACGCAGAAGAATTACCTGGTACAAAATTTTCAACAACGTATTTTCTTAGTCTACTAAAAATCTCGTTAGAAAAAAAAATGAACAATCTCGATTCCTTATTTAACAAATAGAATGTATCTTTGAACTACCTATAAGAAACATATAACACATTGCCTTTAAGTGTACTAAAAATTTCGTAATAAAATATTTTAAAAAATCCAATTTTTCTTTAATAACAGATTCTATTTTTCAACTAGAAAGATATACAACGTGTAACATAAAGGGTATATATGTACATACATAACAAAGGCATCTCATCTTTACATGATATCAAACGATATTGGAAGGGTTTTTTAAATCTCTTTATGTTAGGAAGTTATCAGGAAAAACACCGCCTGTGATAGGCTACTATCATACTAGTCGCACAGAGATATTGAAGACATTTATCGGATTTTGGCAAAGAACCGTGACGGGTAACGAGTAGTTATTAACATATGTAGTGTGCTGCCACGTTTGTTATGATTTTATTTTAAGAAACACACGTAACCGAAAATTTGGTACCAATTTTTGAGTATTTTATTTTGAGTTGAAACCCTTCCGATATCGTTTGATATCATTTAAAGATGCCATGGCCTTGGTATGTATATACCCTTTTAGTTACACGTTGATATATACATTTATTTAGCAGACTAAAAGACACACTCCAAAAAAAAAAAAAGTCCGTACTAGCGAAACATATCAATACCTAAGATATATCAATACATTTTACTAGAAACTACCAATATAAGGCACAGATTTGGAGCAAATTCCAACATCGTAATTGCAAATGAATATAGCATAGCAGTAAGGCGCCTCGCCATCTACATCTAGGGTTGTGTATCCTGCTTTATTAGAGGCCTAAATACAATATTTCTAAATATGTATTAGGCTATTAGGTATATAGGATATTAAGTTATTATTGGGTGTCGTAAGAGGTGACTAAGGGAACTCTCACCAGGTAAGCGGGCAGTAGCGCTTCTCCTGTGGAATTTCAAATGACTACCATACCCAACCCGTCTGCAAAACGTGGGGATTATGGCCCCCCAATTTATAAGAAAACCTTGGGGTAGGCCTTTATCTAGCAGTGGCGGTCTATATGCTGAAAAAGAATATAATATATTAGGCGAAAGTACTATACAGTAAGTGTTTTCACCCATGTGGAGGATGGAAAACTATTTCACGGGAACGTACTATCGTGACTAAAGTACACATTTAGACAAACGAAAACCTAACATGGAGTGTAATATCTATACTTACTATATGACTAGCCATTTCATTAGACTCCAGTCTAACCGGCTGCAGTCGAGTATCAATTTTACATGGATTGAATGCCTATCTGACCTACACAACCACCAGTGGCCAGCGACGGCCCCTTAACACACTTTTTAATATATTTTGTATAGACGCGCCGCACACGTGTATCCGGTGGCGTCCACTCGCTACAGTAGTGTCCGCGACTCGCCACTTGTGGTCACTACGTAGCACACAAAACGCCGACACCCACCACTGCCATGTTTCACTGTAGGACCAGTTGAAATTGGATGCACCCAATACAGGCGGAGACGGCGTCGTCTTAGTCTTCTGCTTATTAACAAAAAAGCGAGCAAACTTTCCGTGTCAGAATTCATCTTCAGACTGCGCAGCAACGAGCGGGTTATAAAATGTGGCGGTAGCACGCGTCAGACACCGGTCGCTGTGGTCAGTGGTCCATTTGCGCCGAGCCTTACTGGTACTGATAATACGAAATCACGAACTAGTCAACAGACTTTCGGGCTTCTGGTCGACCCGTAACGACTGTCAAAGATCCACGACTGACAACCGGGATCAACGATAAAACCCTTGTTATACGAGGCACGGACACGTCAGTGTACCTACCTAATAACTACAATATCTGTTTTTTTTTTACCGTGTTTTACAAGCAATGGATTCAAAAAATACAATTTTAAAATAAACGTTAGCAACCCTATTTATCCATGAGGCACGATTCATTGATTTATCTACGAAACATCGAAATATTTATGTATCCTCAAGAAGTATTCACGTTAGTATATGGAATGTTTCGGCATATTACTTTATGAACTTGCGCAATATTTGCAAGTAAAATAAGGAATAAACCGACCGAGAAGATAAACCCGCCTCCTTGATAACAAAAGCACATACGGGCTTAATTTGAGTTTTAACTAAAGACAGGACTAAAATCTCCATAACCCATCGAACACTTACAAAACATAATTCGGCACACCACATTGGTCCCAAACAAGACATCTTGACCCTTAGTTTGAGCCCCAAACCTCATTAAAACTTGCTCAGCGTACGCAACCCTCGTAATCCTGCGGTGATACATTAAGGGATCCTCACGCGTATTATCTCTAAATTACTTTAGCTGTATTGACTTTTTTGGAAGTGAAATTAGAAGTCGGGAATGTGACGAAGGTTCACTTCGAAAATACGTGAAATAGTAGCCACTCGTCCTCGACTTTAACACTAAAATTAGCTGAACTACGCCTTATTGGACATTAACCACATTTATTTTATTTACATTTATACAATCGGTTTCAAAAGTATGCGTGAAAGTAATTTGACTTAATTTGAATAAGTTATGTGAAGTCATTACTGCATATGATGACTACTCCAAGTCGGTTATTAAAAGACCATAACTTACGTCTATTCAACCATATTTTTTGGACTTTTAAACGTAAGGGAAGTTTAAAAATCCAAAATATATGATGGAAATAATATAGCTTTAAGCTACGTTCATAAACAAATACGTTAGTAGTACAGCCATTTTAAATAAAAAACTATACTTAGTTTTTTATTTAAAATGGCTGTACTACTTACTGCCAAACAAACTTACTAGTCAAACTACTACTACTACTACTACTACTAATACTTACTTGGTCAAATTTACCTAGTTTAAACAATTTGGTATCAAAGTCAAATACGAACATAAAAGGCTCGTTTGAATGTTAAAAATTACAATGAAATAGAATTGATTTTCGACCTACCTTGCCTCATCATTTTCCTCTGCATAGGAATGGGCAAGAAACTCCAAAGTAAATTGGGCTATTAATATCACCATCAAATGGACCTTCTATTTTATTTATCTGTTCAATGTCAAAATTTTCTCCGCCTGCTTTCCGGACCTTGAATTTAGGGGAAATAATTTTCCGGCAATATTCAAGCAAAAGTTTCATATGAGATATGGTACGGTATGGTAAATAAAATGTATGTGATATTGATAAAGTACAAAAAATTGTTACGGTCCAGGTAACTGAAAGTTTTGATTTATTCGTCAACTCGCGTGCGTCCGAGCGAAATGGCACCTTCTAAGTTCACCTGTTTTTTGTCGTCAACTCGCGAGGGTGTAGTACAGTCAAATAAAAACGGATTGTAACCAATAACTATAAATTACTAGTTATAGCCCGCGGTTTTGCTCGCGTTGGCTGTTTCAGTTAAAGGTTTTACGTATAACACACTTCCATGTTTCACGATACGTTATGAAATGCAGTCACCTTCAGACACGCGTTCTAAATGATGAATGTTGATACGCAGAAAGTTTATTCACTATCAAGGACGCACGACGCATGATCTTTAGGACGTTATTAACCGCGTTATTAACTGTCAATATACGCGACGTCCTCGGTGGCGGGGGCCACTCGCTTGTGCAAAATTGGTCATGCTAATCTAGCAGGTACGAGGCGCGTGCCAAAAAAACTAGATATTCAAAAATTATGATTTTTTTTATTTATTACTCATGTCTATCTTTTCAAAGTATTCACCCTCGGCGTGTATACACTTATCCATACGTTTAAACCATCTTATCCACAGGTCTCTATCACTTTGGTCGCTTGTCGCGCCATGCTGAAAAACGGTAGGGACACAAACTGACACATACCATTCAGAATTAACTATTTTTTTTTATTTTCGAGCACAACAATTGTGATATGACCGGTCTTACAAAAAACGAGTTCATCATGATCATTAGTTTCTGCGTACTGTGTGCACGGTGACATTTTGTCGGCGTTCGTTCATTTTCAAAGCACCACACAATTTGTGATTGACTGATTGTGGTTTTATTTCGGGATCATAATTATACAGCAATGTTTCGTCACCGGTAAGTATATCGTATACATTTTTTTCTTGCCTCCGTCAAATTTCTCAATCATAAATCGGCACCAATCTACCCGGCGGTCTTTCTGGTCGTCGATCAGTTTGTGCGGCACCCATCTTGAACAACAATAATAATGTTCTTTGTCGCCAAACAAAAATTCGTCTCTCTTTACACTGTGAATTGTATTCCAGAACTTCTTATCATTGGATAAGAAGTTCGACGATAAGACGAAAATTGATAGTACCCTTATTGAAGGGTACTATCAATTTTCGTCTTTTGACAGTTTCTTCATAATGTAAATCCAGTAAAATCTGGTTCACCTCAGAAATCCTCTTGATAATCTCAAGTTTATCTATATCCTCTTTAATCAAATCTTTTGTTAGGTTTACAGGACCAGCTATGCCAGTGCCCAGTTGACCTTGGACTTTTTCTAATCGTTTGTCACGATTTCTCACTGATTCTGTTAAGACTGCTGCTACTTCTGGATTAAGTTTAGGTGCTCTGGCTAGTAAAAAGTTTTCAGGAATCAACATTTTTTCAGTAAGTGCCTCCTTCTGCTCTTTAGCCAACCCGTCTACTAAAATCTCTCCCCAACGTTTAGAGATCTCACATGGTACTTTCTCGCCTAAGACTTGATCAACTTTTTTAGCCTCGCCCAGAATATTTAGTATTTCTTGTGGGACATCTGATGATATATATGAAGCAGGTACCTCATTATCGACCGCACCGGGGGGGATATGGACGCCGGTTGGTCGGCATCTACTGACGTGTCCTGGCGCGAAGAAGAAGCCCTCGGGTCTTGTGAAGTGCAAACAGGTATCGGTGTCTTTGCCGAATAGTCAGCTACCATGGAGCGCATTCTTTTTTTGGTTGGTGTATACTGGTCCTCGATATAGGTTCCGGGATGACATCACGTATCACCACGTCAGGGAACCATAAATTTGCTGTCAGGATAACATCTCGTATTATCACATCAAGACAGTTCAAAGTGAAGATGAATATTCACTATAAGACAAACAAAATACCCCATTAAATAAAATAGGTTACTGACCTTGATAACGTGGTTTGTAATACCGGTCACTTTGCCGGTCACGATCACGCCTATTTTCGCGTAATTTACGTTCCACGCGGCGAATTTCATGATGAATATCTTCGTCACACTCTTTCCTTGTCCTTTTTCCCATGATGCACGTAGAATATAAGATTTATATGCACTTTTCCGATTAAATGGGAACAGATAGATGTTGACGATGCTGCAGACGAAAAAACGAATGAAACTCGAAGTGACACTGGACAGAGACAAGAACAAACGAATTTTTTTTATGTTATTGTTATGTGGATATATATTAAATATCTATCTCCCAAACAATATTTGTTTTAATTTAAAGTAAAGTCGTTTAAAATGTTTTACGCATTTAAAGTTCTTATACATTTTATGCATAAAACATGCAGCTGATATTACATAAATCTGTCAGAAGTTCACGTTCGAGCGAGTTGACGACGAAAAACAGGTAAAATTGGAAGGTGCTATTTCGCGAGCGCTCGAGCGAGTTTGACGCACGCGAGTTGACGAATAAGTCAAAGTTTTGTGCCTCAAGTCGCTGGTGACACATGATGTGGTAAACTGAAAATCGATTTGACTAAGAAGAAGATAGCCCCGTAAAAAACAAAAATAGTATTTGTTTTATACCGTGTACATCGAGGGACTGGAACCATTTGCCAGCGGTGGTGTTAATTCGGACTACAATTAGAGTGTCTTCAAGGCTAGAGTGAATAGGCTCTTAATAAACTAGTACGCTTTACCATCAACGATTGCGTCACTGCTTACCATCAGGCGGGATCGCGGTCTGGCACTAGTTTATAATTTATAGAAGTTCGGCGGCAGCCGGCGTTTGTTTGAACGCGATAATCTTAGAACTACTGGCAGAATTTGAAAAAATATTTTTGCGTTGGATAGACTATTAATCCAGGAAGGCTTTAGGCTATATAACATCACGCTGCGGCCAATAGGAGCAGAGCATAGTTAGCTATGCTCTGCTCCACGCGAACGAAGTCGCTGGCGGCCGCTAGTATTTCATATAAGTAGTCATTTAAGTGTCAACTATAAAGACAGAATCACTCAAATCAATCAAATAGACAGCTCTGTCTGACAACAGTTTAAACCAGAATTAAAGCTACCCCTTTGTCTCAAAAACGTTCAAATGCACGATTATTACATTCCTTATAACAGTAACGCTATTCACGCCAGAAATCTTAATGGTATTTTACATCTTCAGTATCGTACCGGTTCGAGATTATGTTGGCAGTATCTTTAATCTTTTTGTGAGAAAGGTGCAAAATGGGTTATTCAATTTAATACAATTGTCTGTTGTTATCGGCAAATCTGTAGCTGAAAATAAAAGGAATAATTTAGATGTTACCTTTTTTTATAATTATTAACTAGAGCATGACCGCAATCCCGCCTGATGGTAAGCAGTGATGCTTTTGTTGATGTCTTAAAACTGAGTGAATAGGAAGGAACTGCCCTCAGTTGAGCGAGGTGATGCAATGTACAACACGACCAACCATGCTGCACCAGAGGGAGGTTGATCTGAAGACCCTCGACGACCAAACTCCGAACACAAAAACATTTGGCACATCGTACCCGACACACATCGCAACACAACTGCTCAGACCCGTCCTCCGTACGCCTTCACCAGACATCATCCCGGAATACGACGAATCGCTTGGCGGGAAAACTTTGTCTGGTGGGTGGTAACTTCTGCCGGCAGCCGATGTTGTGGCATACCACCGAGCAATTAGCAATTTCCAGTGTTTTTTGTCGCGGTTCTGGCAGATAATGTACCTACCATTTACGTTTGTCTATGGCAACTTGGTCTGTAAATAACTAAAGGGTAAAACAAGACCCTATACTAAGCCTCTAAGTCCACATGCCTTTTGTCTATTTGGGACCAAGCTGTATCTGTATCTGAGCTTTAGACAATACGTTTTTTCTAAGGCAACTTGCTTTTCAGGGTTCCGTAACTAAAGAGTAAAAACAAGATCCTATTACTAAGACTCTACTTTCTGTCTGTATGTCAGTCATCAGACCGTGATAGCTAGAAAGACGGTTGAAATTTTCGCAGATGATAACTGTAGCCGCTATAAAAAAATACTAAAAACAATAAAATAAATATTTAGGGAGTTGTTCCTATCTGCCAGGGCCGTGGGTTGTTCGAAAGATATACCGTAGCCTCTGGAGCCCAGTTAAATGAAGGAAGACGAGCTAAGTCTCGACACGCTCCGCCCAGAGTGGGATAGGTCATTTGATGATTTCCACTCAAAAAAGAAAAGAGGAAGGTGCCCACTCATTTCCACACAACAGGCATTACGGACAGCTTGAATGGAGGCTGATGATACCGTTGCGCATGTACTCTTCGAATGTACAAGCGCCACCCAAATCAGAATAAAACCATAGGGGCACCACGATCTTACACAGATGTTCTCAACAAGCCAGGAGACTTAATGGGCTTCTGGGGGGAAGATGGGCTGGTTGGAATAACCACCAACGACCGCCATGGCCCATGCACAATGGTGCACTGGAAGGACTACGTGCGGAAACCAACCCGTAACATAGAACATAGGGGGGGCTGCTACATATGTGATTTTTATAGTAAGGAACGCTTCGTGCCAGAGTCCTACTGTGAGCCTTTAAACCCTTCAAAAATTCGGATTAACCCTTCATGTTTTTAACAGAACTGACATTGCCACTTCCGTCCATCTCTCACATTAAATTATAACCACAGCCTGTACAAAAAGCCATGAAAAACAACTGAAATGTCTGATGAGGCGTAAAAACATCCCTAACCACCATGACAGGCAGAATTGTGCGGAAAAATACACGACTGGAATATTTTTGTTCGTTATTGTTAACTAGCTTTGGCTTGCGACTTCGCCCGCTTGGATGTTTGAAATTATCCCACACGAACATACTACCGGAGTAAAAGGTTATAGAAAAAGATAAAAGTAAAGATAACTAAGCAAATAGATAATATTGTATTCATCTTCTTCTTCAATCTATTGAGGTCCACAGCTGGACAGAGGCCTGCCCAAGGCTTACCACAATGACCGGTCTAGTGCTGCCCGCTTCTATCAGTTTCCCGCAAACTTCACCAGGTTCAGTCCACCTCGTTGGGGGCCTGCCTACCTTGGTGTCGTATTAGCCAATAACAGGGTTATGGAGGTCAGGTACATCCGGATAGACTGGAACGCGACCCAACATATTTGTAAAAAGGCTAGGCCTATGATGACCTCCTTCTTCAGCCTATAGAGGTGCACTGCTGGACAAAGGTCTCCCCCAAGGCTTTCCAAAATGACCGGTCTTGTGCTGCCCATCATGATCATCAAGCATGATACCTTATTAAAACAATAATTTTAAAACTATACTCATCCTTTTTTTTTTTGTTGGGATGGGAAATCATTAAATGACTTCTCCCGCTCTGGGCGGAGCGGAAGGGCGAGTCAGACTTTTACTGACTAAAACCCACCCGTGTTTCTTCACTTGCCTGTGCGACGGCCAGTGCCACAGTTTTTATATTACACTATATCTATCCTCTGAAGTATAAACCCAGACAACCCAAAACTGAATTTTATTTATATATTCGGAGTTTATTTACAGCTGAAACCAGAACAAATACAGGACAAACGAGATTGGGAAAGGGTTGCCATGGCGATTTAATTAGATTTTGAATCCCTATTATTTAAAGGCACGCCGCGCTCCACAATTTCACCAGTATAAGTATAGATCGCGTCGGAATATCAGGGATAAGCTACGTCCATTCCAAATTTCATCAAAAACGGTCCAGCCGCTTGAACGTAAAAAAGTAACAAAAAATAACTGCCTATTTTAAGACTGATCATAATTTTATTATTAAGGCGAAAGTTTTTTGGTGAGCGTGCGTGTTTTTGTATGTTTACTATTTCTTCACGCAAAAATACCTAAAGAGATTTGGATGAAATTTGTAAAATAATTAATTAAGTTAGATATATCTAATACACAGGAAAATAATAAATAGACTTCTACCTCCTCTCAAAACAACTTTAACTTCTATTTCTCATAAAATAAAATAAAAACTGTTTCATCTGCAAGGTTTGGATCTAATGGGAATCTCGGGATCAAATATATTCTGCATCTTAATCCCGTGTCCCGGTATATATGTATAAACCATCTGCGTGCCAAATTTTATACGAATCTGTTAAGTAGTTTTTGCGTGACAGAGTAACTAGCAAACAAACATCCATCTTACATCCTTTTTTTTTTGTTTTGTATTGGATATCGTCAAATGACCTCTCCCGGTCTGGGCGGGGCGGAAGGACGTGTCAGACTTTTACTGACAAAAACCAACCCGTGTTCCTTCACATGCCTGTACGCCATGGCCACGGTTTCATCTATCATACATCCTTACAATCTTGCGCATTTATAATATTAACTAGCGTTCGTTCGCGTGGAGTTAGTTATCTACCGCTCCTATTGGTCGCAGCGTGATGTTATATAGCCTAAAGCCTTCCTGGATTAATGGGCTATCCAACGCAAAAAGAATTTTTCATATCAGATCAGTACTTCCTGAGATTAGCGCGTTCAAACAAACAAACAAACAAATTCTTCCAAATAGGAAGGATGTCCATACATTTTATAAACACACTACGCTGCACTGGGAAAATGGCAGGTGGCAGGTCACACTCGTAAAGCGCATAAGGAATGAAAAGGTGATATTATCGTGAGAGCTCCGACAAAAGAGTTAGTATATACGTAAGGTTGTTTATACTGAACATAATAAAACAAGAATTTTACCTTCTTCACATAAGCTTGACGTAATAGGATGGACTTGGGACACCCAGGCGTTATGTCTTTAGATAATAGGTGCGAGCAGTCCTTTTTAGAGGAACCTATTATTACTAAGACTGCTTTCTGTCTGTCTGTCACCAGGCTCTAACATCATGAACGATTTTTGCTACAGTTGCAATTTTCATTGATGTTGTATTTAATTATCATAACAGATACAAAAAAATACATAACTATTTTTTTTTGTATAGAGAGCAACGGTAGAAACTTAAAAAAAATAAGTTTTTTTTTAATTTATATTTTATTTTGTCAATTAAGGCATTATTCTACCATTTGATTGAATCCATCGGCTGCTTGCAATCAAAAAATCGCAACGTAATATTTTTTTTTATTATTTTTATGTTACTTTCTTAAAAAATAGAAAGACATTCCTGTGCCGTACGTAGCCTTTGCTCCGCTTAGTGTTTAGCCATGTTTTGTCCAGAGAGTAAATATAGAAAAATAAACACCACTGAAACTGATTCTTTAGGGAATAAGCAAAGCTTACGAGAGAACCTGACAATCGTGTGCTAAAATTTGCTAAAAATAACTTCTGTGTAAAACTTTTCCGTGACAATATATAACTCACTGCCATAAAAATTACACTTCAGCAAACAATACAGACCGCGCCTAAATTCAGCATCTCCAAAACATCAAACGTTTAACTCGAAACGTCCCATCCCTGGGGCGGACATTTGTCAAAAATCCGACACCGGCGCGTCACTAATTATGAAAACTGCCAACTCGCTTGTCCGAGCAGCTGATTAATTACTGTAACACTGGGTCAAGTTGATTACGTTCGGGAGAAATGGAAATACAATACACCTTTTTCATTGTTTTGCGAACTGTAAGCAAGAATTCAGCAACGTTTTTTTTGGGATGGGAAATCGTCAAACGACCTCTTCCGCTTTGGGCGGAGCTAAAGGGCGTGTCTGATTTACTTTTAAACTATCTTGTAAATTAGTAAAATAGAAATAAAGCTTTGGTAATATTAGAATAGTATAATATAACTTGCCCACGTTTACACATTTGTATTGTTAAGAATCCTTTTGATTATTTGTTAATTTTAAATTGTTTTTAGTTCTTTTCCCCAGAAACACAGGATATCCTAGTTCAGGCACGTAAGGCTTGGATTTAAGCTTATATTGTTAATGTAATAAAACAGCCTCCGTGGCGTAGCAGTAGCGGACGCGGCCGCTGCGCAAGGTGGCGTGGGTTCTATCCCTGCACAGTGCAAATATATGTATGCATGAATATGAATATTTGCACTGGTCTGGTCGTGCCTCGGAAAGCACGTTAAGCCGTTGGTCCCGGTTGCCATACGAACATCTAGTGGCAGTCGTTAAAGGGTTGTTGGAGCCCTCAAAAAAGTCCAACAATTGGTGAGCTGCAATGTTTCGACGTCGCCTTCGGGTTGTGGAGGTCAGACGGCAGTCGCTTCACGGAAAATGTCGAAGTTTGGCCACTTTGGAGTCAGTGGAGAGACGTGCAAGGAGGCTGATTGGTGACCCTGATCTAACTCGAGTTAGTCTCCAAAGCCTAGAGCACAGGCGTAGAGTAGCCAGCCTTTCGGTGTTCTATAGGATGCATTTCGGGGAGTGTGCGATGGAATTGCATGATTTAATTCCCCATCTCCGTTCCACCAGCGGACGACCCGTCGTACGGCTGGTTTCCACCCTTACGTTGTTAACACCACTACGATCCGGACGAAGCGTTTCGCCTCCTCCTTTATACCGCGTACATCGAGGGACTGGAACAATTTGCCAGCGGCGGTGTTTCCGTCGGACTACAATTTGAGTGTCTTCAAGGCTAGAGTGAATAAGCTCTTAATAAACTAGTGCGCTTTACCATCAACGATTGCGTCACTGCTTACCATCAGGCAGGATTGCGGTCAAGCGCTGGTTTATAATATGTAAAAAAAAAACCCATACAAGTTCCTTCAATCAGCCAATTCAGCACCCTGTGCGCAGTCCTGTGTCCCAGCAGTGGGAACAGTATAGGCTGATTAGCGCCACGCCGCGGTTTCATTCTATATGTCAGTAGTTCCTAACTTGGGGATAATTACCCCCGCTGGGGTAAAACGGAGATTCTAGGGGGGTAGCACGGGATGGCACGAAATAATATTAAAATAGCAATAAACAAAATAATAGATTAATTATGAGATGCGCGTTGAGTGAAACCGAAACAGTGTTTAATTCTTGTTTAATTAACCAGTATTTAATTCTTTAATAATATTAAATCTATAAATAATAAATACATAATAATGATTTCAGTTTCCACTTGTCTTGTCCAGTCCCACGACTGCTAATTATATTATTAATTTCTTTGTTTTCTTTTATATTTCAGACAAATAATTACTATGGCACGTCCTACGCAAGCACACATACAGTTGTGATAGGTCAACTCCTAATTGTTTAACGAAAAAAGGGGTAAAAACAAAGAGAACCATTATTTCGAAATTGGCACGAGACATTACTACGAGTAACTTGGCGCGTCAAAATTCTATTGTTGCGTGCCCAATTTTCTCTACCGTCTACGTACGGACGATAGCCTGCTAGTCAAGCTACCCGAAACTGTGTAAACTTTCCACTCAACTTTGAGCCTTAATGCTACAACCATAGAGTTTAAAATTTAATAAAGAAATTTTGACAGATTGTACTAGCATGATGTGATATTGTCTGTACTTCTAGTTTGTGTAGGCGCACAGATTGAATTAAAAGGGGCAATAGGCCAACAATCCTTTAGTATCCGAAATACGGGTGCAGTGATGAAAAACGAGCAATTGAAAAAGCAGTACAGCGTTGAGCTTTACGAGATCTCGTTGGGACTTGTGAGAGTTTTCTAAGATTAGCGCGATAGTGGTAATTAATCTTGATGGCCTACTTAGTCCTGGATGCATAGTGGTTTAAACACCAGCCTCTCAAGTATGAGTGTGCAGGTTCGATTCCAGGTCAGGCAAGTACCAATGTAACTTTTCTAATATGTACTTTTTAAGTATATCTTGGACAGCAATGACTGATTACAAGGTGAAGGAAAACATCTTGAGGAAATCTGGACTTTAACCGTCTTATTCATAAACGCTGCTTAAAGTTAACTAGTGATTAGCGATTCTTTAACCATACATTTTTGACATTGTTAAGTCACTTAAATTTAATCATCCTTTATGTATAAACACCAGTGCTTAAGGGGTTTATTCATAAACGATGATTAAAGTTAAGTAACGTGCAAACGTCTCAAATGTATGTTTAGACAATCGCTAATCCACTAGTTAACTTTAAGCAGCGTTTATGAATAAGGGGTTAAGTCTCGCCAACCCGCATTGAGCAAGCGTGGTCATCATCATCATCAGCCGCTACTCGTCCACAGCTGGACATAGGCCTCCTTCATGGCACGCCAACAAACTCGATCCTGAGCAGTTCTCCGCCAGCCACTTCGCCGCAATTGTTCTCCAATGCCCTCGAAGATATGTTTAAGACGCGGGATTGGCAGGGTTGGGGCATTAACATCAATGGCGAGTACATCTCACACTTGCGATTTGCGGACAATATCGTCATCATGGCGGAAACGCAGCAAGAGCTGCAACAAGCGTGGTGATTACGCTCAATTCTTCTCCGTGTGAGAGGAGACCTGTCGCCAGCAGAGGGACGATGAACGTGATAGTGAAGTTTATAACGTTCGGCGATGTGATTGAGCCGCTCCAAAGTCGCCACGACTTACGAGCTGTTGGTCGTAGGTTCGAATGGCATCAGGCGCTTTACTTTGTGTAAATTATTTCATCACTGCTGCTCTCAAAACGGTGAAGGAAAACATCGTGAAGGAACCGGTATGTTCTAGAGGCAAACCAAAACTTGGAGGACTTGTGACATCTACCAACGCGCACTGGGCCTGCGTGGTAGATTACGGCCCACGCCCTCTCACCGAGAGGAGGCCTCTGTCCCAGGACTGGGAACATTATAGGCTGATAATGAAAAGTCTCGATCGCGTTATCGTAAAGGTGTGTCCTCTTAGAACGCGGCATCCGAGTGCCACTGCCGCGCGCGCTTTTTCGCACTATGATTGAACGATTGCCGCGAACGGTTGGTGGTGTGAGGACGGATGTGTTTTATCAAGTAAAATGTATAACGAAACCAATTCGTCTTATTGAAATACATATATTAAATATAAATAAAACCGTCAACAATAGTACGTCTTCGATAGTCAGAACGTTTGGCAAGAATGGCCGAAACCAGACCACCCAAACGTTTACAAACTGCCTAAATTCCATTTTCACATTGATATCCAAGGAAAACTTGTATATAAATTAAAAAAGATAATACCTTGCCGAAGTAGTATTTTCCTTCAATAGAGATTTGCTTCTTAAGTACTCGTGCCCGTCACTAAACTTAGAAGCTCTAAAATAAATAGTCTAGATTTAGGGGACAAAGGATAAAGCTAACCTAACATCATTACTCGCGATAGGGAATTTATACCGTACTTAAATTTTCAGATGGTCTTTACTTAGGAAGAAATATTATATAGTAACTAGCTTTTGCTCGCAGCTTCGCTCACGTTAAATTCGGGGTAATTCAAAAATAAAAATCGCTTCCATCATCATCCTTTTTATCGTCCCACCGCTGGGCACAGGTCTCCTCTCATACAGAGAAGGATTGAGCGTAATCACCACGTTTGCTCAATGCGGGTTGGCGATTTCAGACTTAAAGTCCACGTGTCCTCAAGATATTTTCCTTCACCTTGTAATGAGTTAAGTTGGTGTCCAAGATATACTAAGAAAAGTTACATTGGTAGTTGCCTGACCTGGAACCGAACCCACACACTCATACATGAGACTGGTGTTTTAACCACTGAGCCTGGTAAGACTAAGACTTCTCACTCTCAGGCAACCTCAGATTTCTTCCAGGCAACCTTAAAATAGATACGTTTGGCAAAAATCTTGTATAGTACACTAAAATAGATACAAACACATTGAAAACTAGACATAAATAGATAGATACTACTTTCTATTAAACTTAGCCCCACACTAGAATTTTTTTCTAGTGTGGGTAGCCCCACGCTAGAAATTTTTTCCTGATTCGTGGGCGCGTTTATAAACATAAAACTCATATACAATTCAATTCAATTCAATTCAATGTATTTATTTGCTTACTAAGTGTACATTAGTGGTCTTATATATTATGTAACAATTAGTCCTTACAACTTAGCGGCCTTTTTCAGGCATTGCAAAATTTGAGTTTACAATATTTTAATTTCAACATTTATAATTATAATTTATATTAACAATAACAATACTTTTTATACATCAAAGTAGTCATTATTTTTATGATCGCCGTATTAATTTTATAAATGTGGGTAGGTGTATTTTGGTCGGTGCCTTCATTATTCAATTATGTTGTAGTATTGTAGTGTTGCTAAGTAGTAACATTTATATAAGTGTAGGTATATATTGTCAAACGTTGTGTATGACCGTGTATCTGTGTGAGAGAGAGAGCGAAAGAGCACAACTACGTGTGCGTGTGAGGGAGATAATGTGTGTGCGTGGATTAAATTATCAAGGTTTCTGATTTAGGTATTCTTCAATAGAGTAATAGCAGTTTTTTAGTAAAAAGGATTTTAATTTATTATTAAATGGGACAATTCTGGTTTCGTCTTTAATTGCTTGCGGCAATTTGTTATATATTTTAATTGCCATGTATTTTGGACTGTGGTATAACATTTTTATTTTAGATGGGGGTTGGTATAATTTATTTTTATTTCTAGTATTACAGTTATGGATATCTTTATTTCTGGTAAATCCATCAATGTTTTTAAAAACAAACATACAAATGTCATGTAGATATATGCAAGGTAGTGTGAGTAGGTTAAATTTTAAGAAATAGGGTTTACAGCTTTGTCTGTTATTTATTTGGGCTATGATTCTAACACATTTTTTTTGTAATACGAACAGTTGCTGCATATTAACGCTATTTCCCCACAACATGATGCCATAGCTTAGCCACGAGTAGGCATAAGCATAATAAGCTTGTAGAGCTGTTTTTGTGTTAGTGCAATGTTTTAGTTGGAATAGTGCGTAGGTAAATTTTGACAGTTTGGTTTTTAGTTCTTCCACGTGACATTTCCAGTTGATATGTGTATCAATTTGTATTCCGAGTAGCTTAAAAGTGTCTACTAGTTCTATTTGCGCATTTTGAAATGTAAAGGTAATTTGTTCAGAAGGTGTTTTGTAAGATCTAAATTGCATTATTTTTGTTTTGCTGTAGTTTATTTCTAAGTTATGGTCATGGAGCCAATGTGTGACTGTTTTTAATGTTTCTTCTAGGATATTATTGATGTTTTCTGTGTTTTCACGTCTGATTAATAGTGATATGTCATCTGCAAATAGAACAGGTAGGATTTGTTTTGTATTGAGGCACTTAGGCAGGTCATTTATGTATATTAAAAATAATATACATCCTAATACACTTCCTTGGGGAATAGAGCAGGATAGAGTTCGAGTTTTAGATTGTATGGTTTCTATATTGTGGGTTTTATTATTGTGGTAGTTTATTTGTACTATTTGTTTTCGGTTGTTTAGGTACGATTTAAACCAGTTGTATGCGGGTCCACGTATTCCTGAACCATAAAGTTTACCTAACAGGATATTGTAAGACACTTTATCATACGCTTTCGTCATATCTAAAAGTATTCCTAGAGCTGTTTTCTTGTCATTTATATGTTGGAGGGCCATTTGAACATACTTATAAACTGCGGTTGTAGTTGATCTGCATTTTCTAAATCCATTTTGGGAGTCATCTAATATTTTATATTTTTCCAAGAAACTATATAGCCGATTACACATTGCTTTCTCAAAAATTTTTGAGAAGGTAACTAAAAGAGCTACAGGTCTGTAATTACTTGGGGTGGTTGTGTCATCTTTTTTATGTATGGGTTTTACTAATGACGTTTTGAGTAAATCTGGAAATATGCCGTCTCGAAAGCTTTGATTTATTAGAAGTGTGAGAGCTTCAGAGAGTTCTACCGCACATTGTTTTACTAAGATGGGTGGCACTTCATCGATTCCATAGCTATGTTTGTTTTTCATGTTTTGGATTACCCTAATGATCTCTTTTCGATCTACTGGTCGTAGGTACATCGAATAAGATGGAGTATTTATCACCGGTTGTCCGAATTTCTTTGTTTGGGATCCAGTCTCGCCAACTGTAGCGAAGAAATCATTAAAAGTATTGCTGATGGTTTTGGGGCAGTTTACTATGTTATTATTTATTTGAAGTGTTATATTTTTGTGTTGTCTAGGTTTTATTTTTCTAGTTTTTGTGTTTATAATTTTCCACATTGTTTTTGTTTTGTTATCTGATTTGTCCATTAGTCGTATAAATTCTAGCTTTTTTGATAGTTTTACGCTGCGTTTTAATATACAGCGTGGAATTTTAATGGTTGTTTTCCCGCAGCGAAACGGTTCTGTCTTAGTAATACAATCGTTTCATCATGAAATTAAATATTAGAAACTTGAAATGGCAGATTTAACATAGTGATAAAAAAACGCACTGGAGCTTATTATGGTTTGAACATTACATACATTGCTTTCCTTTGTGGCGGTTTCATGTACATTCCGAGTAGTACGGGTAGTACCTACAAGTTGTATCTAGCGTAATTAACTTTTCTCACTTTTTCGAATTGATGATTTTTTTTAGTTACTTTTTTAATTATTTTATAATACAAACATTTTTGGTTTCTTACTCTATTCATCGAAAGTATTCCTTAAAGCAAATCGTTCTGCCGCGGGTAAACAACCATTAAAATTCCAGCGTGTAGTGTCATATAAGTTATAGTACGTTTTTAGAATTTCGTTGTTTTTTGATTCGTTTATTAATATTTTAAGTGTTCTTTTATGTTTACATGAGTTTCTTAGACCCGTTGTCAGCCATCCTTTAATATGTGTATTTTTTATTTTTATGATTTGAGTGGGTATATGTTTATTTAGCAATTCATTTATTTGTAAAGAGAATCCATTGTAATTTTCGTTTATATTTTTATCTGGGTTTATTATTGTATCCCAGTTAATTTCTTGTAACGCTTTTTTAAAATTAATCATTTTGGTTTGTGTAAATATTCTTTTCCTTGTTCGCCACATTTTGTTATCTGTTAATATATTTTCTGTTAGGTTTAGTTTAACATTTGTAGACTTATGGTCAGAGAGGCCATAGTCGTGTACATAAGTTTTGTTTATTATTTGTTTATTGTTTGCAAATATGAGGTCTATGCAAGTAGATGTAGTTTTTGTTACTCTTGTTGGTTTCTTAACTGTTTGACAAAGGTTGAACGAGTGCATGAAGTTTAATAGTTCTTTACACCGAGAGTTTTTCAATAGAATATTTATATTAAAATCGCCTCCTATTATGACGTTTTTATTTTTTGTTTTTAAACTATTTAATATTTTCTCCATTTGTTCATAAAAAATATTAATATGGCGATCAGCTCTATATAATCCTATAATAATACAATTAATCCTAGGTATTTCAATTGCACATAATTCAATTATAAATTCTTTAGAGTAGTTAACAATATCTTTCCTTTCCTTATATTCTAGGTTATCCTTAACTAATAAACAAACTCCTCCTCCTTCACGGTTTTTGCGGCAGAATGAAGATGCCATTTTATATCCCGGTAGATGTATTGCTTCACAATAAGATGATGTTTTCCATATCTCTGATAGTGATAATATTGTAATATTAGACTCTGACAGTGTTTGTTCAAGTATATCCATTTTATTACCAATACTTTGTATATTTTGAAACGATAATGTTAGATCAGTAGCGAAATGTCTGTTTCAGTTTTTGTTTTTCAGTTGATTTTGTGGGGCTGTCTGGATGTGGGGTGATCAAATCGGTGGGTGTTTGTTGTGTGTCGTGTAATATGCTCTCATTTCCGAGTGTTAAGTCGTGTGTGGTTGGTATTTGTTTTTCTATGTATGTCCGTTCATTATAGTCCTCGCTTTCCTTTCCGTTTATATATAATTTGTTATTTTTTATATATGCTCTTTGGCCATTTTTTCTAGCAAGATTGACTTTTTTTCTTAGTTCATTTCGATGTTGTAGTTCTTTCCTATCCAAAAATTTACCAACTGAAAGCCCTGTATTTTTAAAAGCTCTTCCGTTTTCCGTTATATATTTAGCCATTCTTTTGCTTATCAGGTCAATTTGCAATGGTCTTTTTTCTCCTCGCTTGCCGATACGCTTTATTTCTTCTATATACGGGTTAATATCTATATTCATTATTTCGTAGAACGCTCTTGAGACGCGGTCATAGAGGTCGTTATCTGTTTCATAATATTCTTCTTGAAGTCCATACAGAACTATTTTGTTTCCGTTTTCTAGTATCTGAAGTTGTTGTTCAATAGTATCGATTTTATTATTTAATGTACATATTTTTTCTTTTAAGGTGGATTGTTCTGTGGCTAGTATGCTTTTGCTTTGAATTAAATCATTTTGGAGTTTATTTATTGCGTTGGTGAATTCAGCTTGGATTGTGTTTTTTACATTTTGAATTATAGAAATCTTCATACATTCCAGCTTAGTATCTAATAGTTGGCTAAATTTTTCTAATATTATAGAATCGTTGTTATTTAATGTGCCAATATGGTTTTCGTTTATAAGATGTAATGATTGACTTATTTGTGTATCTCCTATGATGTCATCTGGTGAGAGTTCAGTCGTAACATCGTTACTTTTTGGTTTTCTTCTTAAGGTTACGTTCAAATTGTTTGGGGTGGTACAGGTGGGTTCACAATAGGTCTGCCTTACTGGGGTATTAGTATTATCTCTTTTTGGCATGCTACATACGCATGCTTGGCATTTCCATTCGTTTTTGTTCCGAGTCGTCATGGAATTAAATTGGATTTTATTAATATTTGTGCATTCCAGATCATAAGCACTTTGACAGATATGGCATACCAGATATTGCTCTTCTAGAAGATCACTATTACATCCTGCGCATTTAGCCATTTTTAATTTTTAATTAATGATCTTCGGAATAATTTTATCAGTTATAGTTTGTTGTGATACTACTAGTGGCCTCTATCGGCTAATTAGTTTACTATTGTTGTTCTTGTGCATCAAGATCAATGCAAAAAAAAAATAATAAAAATTTTGAGGGTAGTAGCCGTGTTGGTACAGTAGTTCAAATTTTTTTGACAGATGGCGCTATTCTATGTTCAGCTATTAGAGGTTAATGATTCAGCAAAATTTAAAAAAAAAAATAACGAGTTTTTGTTTTACTTCTTATACTGAATTTAACACTTTTTATTGTTTGGAATAGTTATCTCGGCACTGCCTTGCGTTTCACTTGAGAAATAGATATTGCTATAGCTTATTTTTGTTGTCTATTTTAGTTTATTGACTATTCATTATTCACCGAGTCGTTGTTACACTATCTTATAACAAAAGCACTTTTGCACTGTATTGTTTACGATGTCACTTTCGTCACCTATTTGATTCACTTGTGGCTTTAATTGTACAATATTTCACTGTAATATTTACACTGCAACTATTTTTATTATTTTTTATTCACGAGCTGTTAACGGATTCGTGTTGACATTATCAGCGCCCTCTAGCGACTCTCACACAAAGAGTAAGACCCGGAACAACTACTTGTAGGTTATACAAATATTTGTTCAATGCGAGAATCGAACCCGAGACACGCAGCGCAGCAGTCAATCGCTTAACCACTACGTCAACCGTGCCAATATGTATACGTATGTTATGTTATTAATGATGAAGTCGAATTATTTATGCAAGCAGATAAGTTACGTACTGAACGATGTAGAAGTGTTTATCATATTCAACAAATTACCTCCGGTCTCAGGAGGCCTGTTTAATTTAAACTGTCTTAAAACATAATTAGCTGTATTCTAAAACAACAAACTTTAGATTTTACGGCAGATTAAAATGGTCGGTGAATTTCATCTTAGATTACTGTTAATCCAGTTAGACAATAAAGACAAAGTTGGCAATGTCACCATGTTCTACGTAGCCTATTACAAACTATGTCGAGGTCTGATTGCAGTCTAACCGAAAGCAGCTGAATAAGGGTAATTTACTTCCTATCTGACCTCCACAACCCAGATATTAGGTAATACAAATACCCCCATGGTAAGACTGGTGCCCGGTGTGGTACCAGGCTTAGAAAAGTATCATTCCATATCGTCCCGTGGGTGTCGTAAGAGGCGACTAAGGGAACTCTCAACAGGGAAGCGGGCAGCAGCGCTTCTCCTGTGGAATATCAAATTACTGCGATCCCCAACCTGCCTGCCAAGCGTGGGGATTATGGCAAACCTCCCCAATGTGAAAAGACTTGGTGAAGGCCTTTGTCCAGCAGTGGACGTCTATAGGCTGAAGAAGAAGAAGTCACAGTCGCCATCGACCAGTCGATAGTGCATAAAGGCTTTTACCTAACTAGTTCTATCATTGACGCCTCGACAGGCCTGTAAACGAATATCTAGTCTAGATTAGCACTTCCTCCGTCAATGGAGACCCGCGACATTTTCTAAATTAGGCACTCAATATTAGCAAAAGATATTTGTCAAACAAATAATGGTGTTTTTTATCTTCTGTAAATATTGACTATTTAGGGTAGGTGTGGGGGGAGATAACCTTAAATGTATTTGCTTTTGTCATAATCTTGTCCTTTGTGTTTTTATGAATTTCGTTTAGGTTTGAAACCGTCGTTTGAGCGACAGGTTCTTTGCCAGCTGTGAGGTGGAATAGCCTACGTTCGCGTGGTCGTTGAGGTTCATTCCAGAGTATTGTCTCTGGATAATGGTTCTATACTCTATCGGTTTAGATAGGTAACAAAAGGTAAACAAAAAGCACATGACTTAATTAACCGACTTGATGTAATACTACTTCTATTCCGTTATTATACCACGTCATAATTGTACTTTTTAATTTAGTAACATTATAATACTGATTTAGGTCCGTATTCCAGAAGGAAACTCAAGCATTGATCTCTGCTTAAGCATTACTTAAAACTAGATTCAACCAATCAAATGGCCTGAAACGAGACTTAAGTAGAACTTGAGTTTTGATTGACGTTCTGTAATACGGACCTTAGAGTATTAAATTCAAACTATTTTACGATTGATTGTCCCATGTGATATTTTTATTTGTGTTTCTCTTAACACATCTAATTTAGCAAGGACTTCATTTCCTAGGTCTCATAGCTTGCCCAGACGAGGGATTTTTATCCGCGGACTTTTTTGTCCACTAAAACAGATTGCTTACAACTGTATCGAGAAACGCAAACACGGGATTATAAGTACAAAAAGTCCCCCGAATAACCGAGGACATGCAGAGAGCGGACCGGACAAAAGTACGGGGGCGTCTGCGAATAAAATAGAACTCGTGTGACTCGGCGAAGCAACGCACATAGCGGACTTTAGTCCGCGTTGTGGGCTCTCACTTCTCTACATTTCTGGGCAACAAATGTGCGCAGACCGTGTGCGTTGAGTTCGCGATAAATCCACGGTGAACTTTTTATTCGCGGAGCGTACTATTTTCTCCGACGCGGAGAAAACTCCGTCGTTGTAAAACACCCGGAGCACATCACAGGGCGCTCAGTATAGTTATTTCATAAGACAACCTATTTATCGGTGATATTAAATAATGACAGCCTCCGTGGCGTAGCGGTAGCGAACGCGGCCGTTGCGCAAGGAGGCGCGGGTTCAATCCCCGCACAGTGCAAATATTTGTATGCATGAATATGAATATTTGCACTGGTCTGGTCGTGCCTCGGAAAGCACGTTAAGCCGTTGGTCCCGGTTGCCATATGAACATCTAGTGGCAGGGCCTGTGGCAGTCGTTACGGGTTGTTGGAGCCCTCAAAAGTCTAACAATTGGTCTAACTGCAATGCTTAGATACCGCCTTCGGGTTGTGGAGGTCAGACGGCAGTCGCTTCATGGAAAATATTGAAATTTAGCCAAAATCAGCAGTTCGACTGGTAAAGCGAACCCCAGACTCCAAAGCCGAAAAGCTGCGGATGCGACTGGGATTAACGCTGAGATGATGATGATCGGTGATACTAAATAAACTAATTGTAAAGTATTTTTCTTCTTTTAAAACTTCGATCTACAACATAAAAAACGACATAATTTAAAATTCTAAAAGACCCACAAAAATACCAACTATCTAGGTAGGTACACTAAAACATTCCAATCATCCTCCTATTGTAGATCTAAACTTATTTATATGTATATCTCCGAGCACATTCGCCAGGTGCGCGAGGTTTACTATCAAACCGGTTCAACAGTACTAGACTGGCTCGTATGACCTAAATGCTAAACGACTGATCTAGATTTGTATGGGAAACAATAATATACATAGAGGGTGTATCTGACATCGTAACGCAAACTTCGCGAAAAGGCTAGACCGCATGCTACTAATAAAATTATGATAGTCATTTATGTCGTTAATGAACGGCTACAGAATACACACTGTTTAAAAAAAAGTGTCGGCTTGGCTTTTGAACGTTGAAAGCGTGCCGCCGTGCGGGTTTGTAGGTATGACGTTGATCCCTGATGTGAACTCTATTAAATCAGCTGATAAGATAGTTTTTCGGGTTTTGTTTTCATTACGATTTTTTATGTAATTAGCGAAAAACTACATATATATTTTTTAAATCATGAAAAAGCCGACGAAAAGTTCCGCCACTGGGGGGCTCAGAATCATGTACTGGATCCATGGTACTCGTTTGAGCGTCGATGTCAGATACACCCTTTATATTGATGAGTTTTAATTTTGGATTATAGTTCCTATCGCTCACCTAGCATTATACCGGCACATCTACGTTTTTCATATTTTACAGAAAAGAGGATCCAACAATTTATATTTTTTTTCTCGGTGGTAGGTCATAATATCGGCTGCCGGCAGAACCCACCCGCCAGACAAAGTCTTGCCGCCAAGCAGTTCGTCGTGTTCCGCCATGATGTCTGGTGAAGCCGTACGTAGGACAGGTCTGAACAGTTGTGTTGCGATGTGTGCCGGGTAAGATGTACCAAATGTTGTTGTGGCGGGAGTTTGGTCATAGAGGGTCCCCAGATCAATCTCCCTCTGGCGCAGCGTCGTTGTTCGTGTTGTTGGGTTTAGCATTGCATCACCTCGCTCAACTGCCATCTTTCTTCCCATTTACTAAGATTTTTAAGTGAATAGGCTTAATAAACTAGCGCGCTTTACCATCAACGATTGCATCACTGCTTATCATCATCAGGTAGGATTGCAGTCAAGCACTAATTTATAATGATTAAAAAAAAATACGCAGTGTTCAACAGACCTGAGGTATTAAGTATAGATGCTTATAATTGCAAAAGATTATGTAATATATTAATTTTGCCAATATATTACTAGGTGACCGTAAAATGTTTGAGTATAATCCAGTTCTCGATCAAATTAATGAGTGTACTACTTGAAATGTGAGAGAAGTCGTAAAGTCTCTGACTTACAGGTTGTAAGACACAAGCAAGCGTTTTTCTTCGTCTAAAAAGTTTCATCACCACTGCTCTCAAAACGGTCTAGGAAATCATCTTGAGGAAACGGGTATATCCCAGAAACCAGACTTCGAAGACATGCGACATCTATGTTGGTAGATACGTGTTGACGCATCGTGAATAGGGTAGTTGACTAAAAAAAAAACTAATTAGTCCGTCAGTCAGATTTCCAAAAAATACTAGACACGTATTTTTTCTTTTTTCATATAAACAAAAAATGACGACGATCCAGTGCGTTGAAAACTCGTGTGACGTCACTGCACGCTACACTTTTTAGCGAGCAGTGACGTCACCAGTCACCACTCCTGATCTTTGATGCCTTTTATATTTGTCAATTTTTATTGATTTGATAATACAAAATATACGTATCGAATATTTTTGTATAATCTGAATGACGGACTAAATAGAATATTTTTTTTTTTACACAGGAAACATCCCTTTTATGATCCACTTGACCTGTCGCAATAGGATTATTGATCATCATCATCTCAGCGTTAAAGGTGCTCATAGTAGGAACATTAAAGGCTGATTATTCCAAGAGCTGCTACGAAATAGCATTTAATTTATGACGGTATTCCGGTTATTGCCACAGACAGGTTCATGCGATTGAAACTACCAATTTTCACACCCCTTCGACTACCAGTCGAACCTCGTGATCGATATTTCACCCACTTTCCATAATCAGATTAACTTGAAATTTCACACCCATATAGGTCTTACGTCAACGTAATATTATAGGATCATAAAGCTGGTGTGACATATACAACATTATTTTTTGATTATGGGAAACCCGAACCATGTGTCCAGTATTTTTAAGTAAAGAATCTATGTATAAAACTTTTAACAGGTATAATGAAAAACCACAAAGTTCTTCGTTGTCTCAATAAAAAATATAGTCAAAGCTGCGCTCGGGGGGGCGAGTGCGGTGCATTGACCTCTGGCGTCAGCTGTTGCGAGCGCGCAACTACTGTGATCTATTGTAAGCTGCGTGACGCGTTCGGTAACCACACTGCAACAATTTCTAAATGTATTTGGGAAAAAATATAAAATGGTGTAAAAATGATTGGAATCGATTCAGTTGCTTATTCTGAAAAAATTATATTCAGTTTTCGCATAAACAAAATTAACGTTGTAGATTAGAATGGTCGTCTATTAGTCAATACTCAACCATTTATTGTATTCCACAGTGTGTATGCGTAGGTGGTAATTAAACATTGGTTGTGACAATGACTCCTCCAAGACCCTGTCGGGCACAGCAAAGGAATCAGAATCAGATTGTTTTACTTGTAAACATAGATTTGTTTTATTTGTAAATTACAAGAGAGTGTAAGGTGATACAGATCCTCTTTGTTTTGCCCAGAGGCGTACAATTATACATGTAATTAACTTTGTATATTTTTTTTGTTTTGTTTTAAATAAAAGCTTCTTTAGCAACGTTGTATTAACGATGTTACTTTTATAAGTTATATGTACTTTCTAAGTAAGTATATCTTGGACACCAGTGACTGATTATAAGGCGAAGCAAAACATTTTGAGGAAACCTGGACTTTAAGTCTGAAATCGCCAACCCGCTTTGAGCAAGTGTGATGATTACGCTCAATCCTTCTCTGTATGAGAGGAGACCTGTGCCCAGCAGTGGGACGATAAAAAGGTTTAAGATGATGATGATGACAGCAACATTGAGCACTTTTGATGGATGGGAAAAAAGCATTGAATCCGCGTGAGCGCTACCGACCCGACACCGTGGTAGCAACAGCGAGACATACATAAGTGTACTGTGAACCAGTACCTACTTTTTTTTTGTTTTTTATTATTTATAAACTAGTTAAGATGATGATGATGACAGCAACATTGAGCACTTTTGATGGATGGGAAAAAAGCATTGAATCCGCGTGAGCGCTACCGACCCGACACCGTGGTAGCAACAGCGAGACATACATAAGTGTACTGTGAACCAGTACCTACTTTTTTTTTGTTTTTTATTATTTATAAACTAGTTAAGATGATGATGATGACAGCAACATTGAGCACTTTTGATGGATGGGAAAAAGCATTGAATCCGCGTGAGCGCTACCGACCCGACACCGTGGTAGCAACAGCGAGACATACATAAGTGTACTGTGAACCAGTACTTTTTTTTTTGTTTTTTATTATTTATAAACTAGTGCTTGACTGCAATCCCGCCTGATGGTAAGCAGCGATGCAGTACTACAGTAATACAGTCCTACGACTGCCTTTTTTATTTGAAATGCCACTAGACTATAACCATCGTCATGATTATCATCCTCCTGCCGCTGTCCAATACTACCTTCTGCCCAAAACATGGTCACTGTGAAATTTCTTCTTTCCTTGCATCGCATCGTCTGTCTTCGTTTTACTTCATTTTCACTTAACATAATTTCTGATATTTACATATTTTGCACGGCACTTAATTTCCCAACGCGATGTTAAACAGCATATACAATATTTCTATTGATGAAATACTCTTTAGAGGAAAGAGACGTTTGAGAGGAGCTGTTAAATGAGTCAGTGCATTTATCAGTAATCATGTCGGTACCCCAACTTAAAAATACCTAAACACACACATACAACACACATGTATTTTAACTCCGAATATTTCTTGCAAAAAAAAAAAAACTACTAGACCACGCTGTCCTACTTCAGAGTAAAGGCGTCCCTCCACACCATCGTCATCTTTCGGGAGTTCGCGCGTCCACTATCCAGTCTTGACGGAGGTTCCGTACAGCTGGTCCAGTCTACACCGTGACCTGCCGCGACCCCGCCTCACTCTCTCAGGGCAGCAGTTCTGGGCCATTTTTGGCATGCCCTAAACTGGTCCCAAAATAAATTATTTTTTTTTACTTTCACCAGCGATTCAATTACAAAAATACCTATATTATTTACTATTCCTACACAGGTCGGTGTTAGTAACATCGCCGCTGGTACATTGGGCCGGCCATAAATCAGTCGACGACACAAACTGACAGGCCTGACTGATGTCAAGCTATTTGCATCAAACCAGGCGGATACGTGCTTGTGCAACGTGTTGGGTTAGTAAATAGATTAGTTTAAACTGTGCAAATGTATGTTGATTTATTAAAAAGCTCCTGTACCGGGCTATTATATTTATTTATTTTAGCCTATGTTCACCCACTGCTGGGCGAAAGCTCTCTCATTTCCTATTCTTCTCTATATTAAGCTAATGAGAACCAATCCCTGTTTTGTAAGATCTAAGATCGTCCCGCAACCTTCTCGTGGGTCTGCATCGATGTCGCCGAAAGTGTTCTGGGAACTAGTTGGTGGTAGACTCGGCTCATCTGCCACAAAGACAGGTCTAGGAATTTTAACTACGAATAGGAATAAAAAGGTATGATGATGAAGGCCAAGTTTCTCGTTCTCCGCAAAAAAGGGAGGATACTAAGATCAGGCTGGTGTTGTGTCTGGTGGGTCCTGGCTGACGGTTGATGATATCGAGTTGCATTTGTTAATCGTAAGGATAACTCTGCTTGCGCGATGCACGATTTGCGTGACGTCAGATATGTTGCGTGGTTCGTTTTAAACAGAGAAGGAGCGACCATTGCTTATAGACAGCACAGACAGAAGTTATATTTATTATGAAAAATAAGTAATATCTCCAATTCATATTTACAAGAACTAAAAACATATAAGAAGAATACAGTTTCAATTCCGTGGGAATATCGGGGTAAAAGTATTCTATGTGTTATTCCTGGTTTGAAACTATCTGTATGCCAAAATCTGTCCGTTCATTTGGCATACATGTAGGTTATAACCAGGATTAACACAAGAAATACTTTTTAACCCGATATTTCCACGGGCTGGTAACTTATGCGCGTGAATCCACGGGGAGCAGCTAGTAAATCTATACTAATATATAAAGCTGAAGAGTTTGTTTGTTTGAACGCGCTAATCTCAGGAACTACTGGTCCGATTTGAAAAATTATTTTTGCGTTGGATAGCCCATTAATCCAGGAAGGCTTTCGGCTATATAACATCACGCTGCGACTAACAGGAGCAGAGCATAACTAAACTACGTGAACGAAGTCGCTGGCGGCCGCTAGTAAGTCATAGAAGTACTGTTTGTGCTGTACACATTATTACCGATCGGAACAAAAGTCAACTTAGATTATCCGATCTCAATCTATCCGTGAACTCACAAAGTACACAATGAGAACATATTGACCTAATGTTTGTACACAACTTGTATATAAATCACGCTTTAATATGTTTATAAGTATACTATTATCTTCTATGTTAATCATAAAACGACAAAGCTGATTGTATCCACCTGACCTAGACGAAAAATGTTTTCAAGTATGTAGTGGCTTGACATATCAAGTAAAAGAAAACAAAAGTAACAGACAAAGACTTCTGACAATTCCAATATTTCCTGGAAGAGATAGCAGAAAACGATAAGACTGCCTTATCGCTTTTTGCAATCTCCAGCATTGTATATTTTTAGAGTTGAATCCATATTTTTGTGGTGTACGGAAGACAGCAAGTCAAGCTACCAGAACGAGCTTTAATGCTTCAGAGATGAAGTTGGAAATCTAACAAAGAAACCTTACAGATTCTAGTAGCTTGATGTGCAGTCGTCTGTAGAATAAAATATACAATATGTAAAGAAAACCCTGTCCGATCCGTGAAGGTATTGTTAGGTATCGATAACTGATTCTAATAATGCCTATAAAGCCCGGCTAAACTTAAAAAAAAATCCCCCAAAAAAAATAAATATTATTTCGAAAAAGCGAGGCAACTTAATGCATGTGCGGTAGGCAATCCGATAGCCCCGCCCCCCTTCACCCGCGCATACATGCGCGGGTAAAAGGGGGCGGGGCATGCGGCACGTGGTCGCATCGCTATTCGCTCCGCCACAAATGGTGTTGTCAGTTTTTTAAAAATTACTAAATTTCGGGGAAATTAGAATTAATACCCGGGAAAAAAAGATTATTTCAAAATTCATTATTATTGTTACTGTGATGATTATGTAAAATTTTATATTATATTTGGTCAAGTGTTTACCTAACCTTTATTATCCTTATGGGTCGGACAGGGTTTTCTTTACATATTGTATACAATGTAATTTAAAAAAAAAACTATTGCTATCCATAAACACTATAGATAACAGCAGTACTCTACGAATTAATATAAAAAATCGGTTTCATAATTTTAAATCATACGTACCTAATCATAACAAAAGTGTAACCTCATTTCCTAGGTGAATAACTTTCCATGTCACTTACTTTTTTTTTTTCGGTGTGGAAATCCTCATAGGATGTCCGCCGCCCTGGGATGGGCGACAGGGGTCTGTCAGACTTTTACTGACTAAAACCATCCCGGTGCTTCTTCTATCACGAGCGCGCGTGGGACCGTGGGAGTCTAAATTCTTCCACGGCCCCACACTCTCGTGCTGGCCCGGTCTGTCCGGGCCTCGTCTCTTGCACGGGGTAGTGGGGTGTTAAACTACCCCGTGCATCGCCTCAGAGGCGCGCGCCGAGACTAGCGCGCACCTCCGCCTCGGGGTCTAACAAATAGGGGGCGGGGACTTCCCCATGTCCCTCGGCCCTAGACCCATTCATGGGGGGCGGAAGAGGGCGTTATCCGCCCTTCCTCGACGCCCGGTGCGTCTTCTGCGCCCCGGGAAGGGTCCATGTCACTTACTAATCCATGTTAATATTATAAATGCAAAAGTAACTCTGTCTGTTACGCTTTTCCGCTTAAACCTCTCAACCGATTATGATGAAATTTGGCACAGACAATCTTTAGACCCTGAGAAATAACATAGGCTACCTTTTATCCCGGAAAAATTTGATATTCCCGAGGGAAATCTAAAAAGCGCGATATAACCGAATTCCACGCGGGCGAAGCCGCGAGCGGAAAGCTACGGTTTTCATTACATGTTTTACAAATAAATGCTTATTTATTGTACACCAACTAAAGCCCGTACAGCGCCATAGTGATAGCAGTAGTGGCCCAGTGGAATCGATTTACGAGTTGTTGGTCGCAGGTTCGATCCCAAACAGGCGCTTTGCTTTGTGTAAATAAATTAATTCATCACCTATGCTCTCAAAAGGGGGATGAAAAATATCTTGGGGAAACCGGCATGTCCTGGAATCAAAAATTCTAAGACAATGTTACATCTATCAACCGAACCTGGAGCCTGGCTTGATATCGAACTGCTCCTTCTCACAGAGTGGAGACTTTGGGCTCCAGCAATAGAAACATTACAGGCTAAACTAAACAGACAAATGTGCTGCTGAGGACTTCTTCCCAATAAAATCACTAGGTCTTTTTTTTTTATATATATATTATAAACTAGCGCTTGACCGCAATCCTGCCTGATGGTAAGCAGTGCCGCAATCTCAATCGCAATCGAGTCTGATTGCCTTTTGTAATTGGCGTTCGGAAAGGTGCAAATACTCAGCCTAATTTGAAATCAAAAGTCAGCATTTAGACTTTTAATTTTGAATATTACGGCGCAATGTTGCCAAAAGCCTCGTATTCAAAAAAATTAAGGTTACGGCAAATATATCCATCTCAGGTAAACATGCTTCTCCTCCATCGTACCATACTCTCATTCTTATATAGGGCTCAGCGATACTCGCTCAAATCGGTTAGTAGCTAAATGACGATGAGAGACGAATGAGACGTAAGGGACGATCTAAGGATAAGCTGCGCTTGCCGAGGTCAGGTCGCGGGTGGATGAACATTGGTTTTTGGTTGCCTCAGAAAGCACTTTAGGTCTTTGGTAATGGCAATGATTCATAGGCATTTAAATGACAGCCAGGATGACTTTCTGGTTTCCATCTATCTGTCTGATAACCTGTCATACTAAGGGGTATCGTGTTCACCTCCTTCTGCGAAGCAGTGATGCTGGCAAAGGAGGAGGCGGAGCCCGTGAGGCAACGGGAATCCCAGCACCCTCACGCCACTAGCCGAGGCAGGAGACGCCCTGGTCGGGAGACGACACCTAACTCCCAGTCACCGTAGGCGCGGGCCTGCGGGCGGTGAGCAGTGGGCAGCTCGCCGCCCGGTAATGACCAGGCCCGAGTCAAAGGCGCGCCGTGTTTCAAGCGCGTCTCAAAGAGATGTCAGGACATCGTGACAGGGTCCACGAAGACCGATGCCCCCTGGGTCAGGGTTGCGGGTTGGATAAACAAGAACCCGTGGCCCTGGCCGTCGCACAGGCAAGCGAAGAAACACGGGTGGGTTTTAGTCAGTAAAAGCCTGACACGCCTTTCCGCTCCGCCCAGAGCGAGAGAAGTCAAAAAAGCGGTATCGTGTAGCCTAGTAACTGGCTTGTGAAGGTCAAACAGGCAATTGATTTTATGAAATTCTGGTAGGTATCCACCTGTGTTAAGACTGGAAGCTGACCCCAAAATATTTGGGAAAGGGCCTGGCAGATGATGACTCAGTTCACTAAACCGTGAGACAAAATATTCGTAATAAAAAAAACCGGTCAAGTGCGAGTCAGACCCGCGCATGTAGTATTCCGTACCATTTTATCAGTAAAAAAATGTTTAGTAGCTGTTGCTATAGCGGCAACAAAAATAAATCATCATCATCATCAACCTTTTCATCGTCCCACTGCCGGAAATTTTATTAGATAAGGGCAGAAAAACACTGTAGCCTTTTCGTTTAAGGAGGGAGATAATCGAAATGCTAATAATAAGCCTGAAGATTTTGTTTGAATTTTAAGCCATCATCATCAACCTTTTTATCGTCCCACTACTGGGCACAGGTCTCCTCTCATACAGAGAAGGATAGAGTGTAATCACCACGCTTGCTGAATGCGGGTTGGCGATTTCAGACTTAAAGTCCAGGTTTCCTCAAGATGTTTTCCTTCAACTTTTAATCAATCATTGGTGTCCAAGATATACTTAGAAAGTACATATAACTTAGAAAAGTTACATTGGTACTTGCCTGACCTGGACTCGAACCCGCACACTCATACTTGAGAGGCTGGTGTTTTAACCACTAGGCCACCACGCCATAACAAAAATAAACTGAAAATTTCAGTCGTCTAACTATCACAGTTCATAGTGACAAACAGAGACAGACAGTCGCGTCTTGGAAATGGGTTCCTGTCTTTACCCTCTGGGCAAGGATCTCTAAAAATATAGGTCTCCAAAAGATGGCTAAAATTAAATTGTGTTATTTTTATCTATGAAAAATCCCGTGGGCGAGACTCGGTCCGTGAATTTGATGTTAATAAATGACATTGGTTAACTTTCTGAATGTCTCTTTTGGGCAACTAATATTGGCTATTTATGGCTGTGAATGACATTTATATTGGTATACTTCTCCAAAAATAATAAGTTACCACATTCGTCAGACATACTTGAAGTTAAGAAATCAATGGATATTTTCCAATGAATCTTAATTTGATAAATGTGCTGTTCGTTTTTTATTATTATTATTTTTTTTAACATCGTCTATATCCGAAGGCCCTGGTTACTTCACTCCTTAGGTGACAGTATATTGGTTCAATGAAATACTTCTTTAGAAACATACAAACTTAAGATGACTTTGAGAATAAGACTGGAATCAACTCAAATGGTCAGTCTCTTTTAAAGTTTAGACTGTTTTGTAGGTAAAATGTAAATAGGAAGATTAATAATCAAAGAAATATACTTGACAAATTTATTATTACGCCTTAGCTTTTCTCTTAGTCATTTGTTGAGGTCAATGCAATGCATAATCTGTTTTTCATCATTTGTAGTACTAAAAACAACTATTGTATATATGATTTTGTTTACGTTATAAACGAGCATATTTTCAATGACTGTCAGATTTTAAACCCAAAATATTGAATATTTTTCTTCTTAAATGACCGCATTAAAATTTTTAAGAGTGCATATAAACATCATAATGTAAGACAAATTATTTCCGCTCCGTTTTATTATTTACCTTTTACACATGAAGTTATTAAACATGTATTTGGAATGAAAACACGAAGAAATAAGTACGTTATTTGTTTATAATCCAAATCAAATGGGCACATTTAGTTGATACTACTTAATAGCCATTGTATTTAATGGAGCATTTAATAATTTCCAATGCGCTCCTAAACATATTCATGAACAGTCAAATAAAAGGTGGCTGGTAGTGGCTGGCGGAGAACTGCTCAGGATCGAGCTTGTTGGCGTGCCATGAAAGAGGCCTATGTCCAGCAGTAGACGAGTAGATGCTGATGATGATGAAATATATGAATGTAAACCTCAACTTATTTCCGGGGTCCCGTTTTTACCCCGTGGTTACAGAACCCTAAAAAAGTGTTCAACATTCGAAAAATTATTAAAAGTACCGGCAGTTTTTAAAATAAAATTAAATATTTCCTTTAATAAACAGACAGATTTCATCGAGAGAATTTTACAGATGCGTTCAATATACTTACTTTAAAAAAAAAACTATACAAAATCAGCCATTCTCCCAGCCTACATCAAAGGTCAAAAGCCAGACAGACACATTATCATACGAACAAAATAGCGTACTCAGTCCGTCAGGTCACTTTACAACACAACTAGAAATCGTATAAAAGAACTATTCGCCTAAAAACACTAATAATAATAATAAAATGTACACATGTACACACAATAGTTAATGAAGCTGTCCTCAAACCCCACAACAGTTCCACTGGGGGTTTGGGGAGGGAGGGACAAGCTGACACCGCGTCAAAATAAATAAGTCCATTATTTATTTTAGGATGACAATCAATCTTTTGGTTGCGATATTTTCTGTTTTAACTTTACGTTTGATAAACTGTCTTAACTTATCTTATGTTGTTGAGTTTGTTCAAATTAATGAACGGCTATTCCGTACGAATAATTACTGGAATGATAAAAAAATAAGTATACATATATTTATGGAACCATGTGTTATATCATAATATGACAGTTGTCTTGGTTTTTAATATTTTCGTAACCGATGGAATAATTATGTAACACTATCAGAAATCGCTTTAATTTTGACAATTCAACAACATTCATCGCATTATTTCGGTCGGTCTCCGTGGCGCAGCGGTCAACCCGCCTGCCTGCGACGTGGAGGCCCCGGGTTCGATCCCCGGCCAGGTCATGATGGGAACGATCTCTTCCTAATTGTCCTGGGTCTTGGATGTTTATCTATATATGTATCTATTATAAAATATAGTATCGTTGAGTTAGTATCCCATAACACAAGTCTCGAACTTACTTTGGGGCTAACTCAATCTGTGTGATTTGTCTGTATACAACGTGTAACATAAAGGGTATATACATAACAAAGGCATGGCATCTTTACATGATATCAAACTATATTGGAAGGGTTTTTTAATTCTATCTCTTTATGTTAGGAAGTTATGAGGAAAAACACCGCCTGTGATAGGCAACTATCATACTAGTCGCACATACATATTGAAGACATTTATCGGATTTTGGCAAGAAACGTGACGGGTAACGAGTAGTAGTTATTAACGTATGTAGTGTGCTGCCACGTTTGTTATGATTTGATTTTAAGAAAAACACGAAACCGAAAATTTGGTACCAATTTTTTGAGTATTTTATTTTCAGTTAAAACCCTTCCGATATCGTTTGATATCATCTAAAGATGCCATGCCCTTGGTATGTATATACCCTTTTTGTTACACGTTATATATTTATTTACATTGTTGAATAGACAAATGATTCGACCATATGAAGCAACGGATTAGCAATATCTTTCAAAATGATTTCGATTCATAATGTGTCACGTAATTAGGATGCGGGAAACATGGCCTTTAAACTTTTAAAGAAAATTTTGTTCGACGCTTGTCTAGTCTATGGCGCGTCGCTCACTCAAGCTAGAGTCGAGGCAGGCGGCGCGGCCGCACAAACGTGCGCCACTTCCAAGAAACACACCACTTTCTGTAGGAATATAATGTCCATATTTATGCGAAATGGAACCATTCAAAAAATGTAAATTTCTTCTTTTTTTAAACAATACTAATTTAAAAGTGGTCTAAACTCTCATATAAAAAAGAACCACCTTGTTTCCAATGGCAAAATCATTATGGTATTCTTTAAATAAAGAAGAAATATTTTTTTAATACAGTTGCTCAAAAAGTGGTGTATTACAGGGACGTATAGCGTTCGGAAAGTGGGCTATTACACATTCGTGCTTTTTCTTTACCTTTTCCGAACTAGTGCGTTCCTTTCCCAACTGTCAAAATATTGTCTATTAAAAATAATAATAAAAAACAAACCATGAAGTTTTTACTTTAAAAAAATCATAGAAGTTTATATGATTCATGCAAATAATTCTAAAAAGAAGCTACTAATTTGTTTCAATATCAGATTTAATGATTTAATTCAATGAGTTAGGTTAGGTTTTATTTAATTTCATCTCATTTCATTTTCATTTCATATCAATAAAAAAATTCTACTGAAGACTTGGCTGTATGGGCATAGTTCCCTTTGCCAAATCGAATGGGCGAAGAAAAAAAAATCTCTGCTTATATTCTTTTACGGTTTGCGCCATTTTTCAAAAATTTTCTTTGCGAGTTTAGTTGTTTGTTGCACAAAATGAGTAATTTCGACGATATTTTATTTGAATTAACACCACCGGAACTCAGTATAATTGCACAAAATGCTTCGGAGAAAATTTTACCGGAAAAGTCAAAAAGTCGCTACATATCTATATACAACGAATTTATTGCGTGGAGAGAAGAGAAAAAGGCAAATAGTTTTTCAGAAAATGTTATATTGGCATATTTCTCCGAACTGTCAGCAAAATTAAAACCATTACATACATTATGGTCGAGGTTTTCGATGATAAAAAGTACGCTGAAAATAAGAAACAACGTGGATATAAGTCAATACCCAAAACTAAATGCTTTCTTAAAACGACAATCAGACGATTTTACAACTAAAAAGTCGAAAATATTAACATCGAATGAAGTGGAAAGGTTTTTAAACGAAGCTCCCGATGATCGTTATTTAGCCACAAAGGTAATTAATTAATAAGTACTTATATTTTTCTTTAGTATTCAGTTTACGAAATCGCAAAATACAGTCATTAAATTATTTAAAAAAATATTAATCAAATCCCTTTTTTTTTGTAGGTTGCGCTGATTTTTGGCATTGTTGGTGCTTGCCGCAGAGAGGAGTTATCCAATATTACTTTAAAAGATATTGAAGCCCATGAAAAAATGCTACTAATCAAGATTCCGAATACAAAAAATAAGATACCGAGAAGCTTTGTTGTTGAAGGAGATTTTCTTAGAATAGTGCAAAAATATATGAATCAGCGGTCCCAAAAAGGAAAATCCGACCGTTTTTTCCAAAATTATCAAAAAGGAAAGTGTACATCTCAAGCAATCGGGATAAACAAATTTGGTAATATGCCAAAAGAAATAGCTACGTTTCTTGGTCTGCCGGATGCAGAGTATTATACTGGGCACAGCTTCAGGAGGACCTCTGCTACATTATTGGCAGATTCAGGAGTCAATTTGACGTCCTTAAAGCGACTAGGAGGTTGGAAGTCAGACAAAGTTGCAGAAGGCTATATTGCTGATTCATTACACAACAAACTAGAAACTGGGAAAAAAATCACACAATCCATTAATTTAAAGTCCAGTCCGTCACCTTCACATGACAATAGTGAAGAGAAAGTTCGTCCATTTACCTTCGTTGATAATGATAAGTCATTAGATCCAATTCCATCAACTAGCAAACGCCATTGTATAACACCTTTGATAAATATACATGAACAATCATACGAAATTAATAATAGTTTGTCTCAAACAGTAAATATGCAACCTAAAACTTCCCCAGTTAGTATAAAAAACTGTACCAATTTCAATGTATATGTGAATTATAACTTTTCTAAGAAATAAATTATTAGTTAGTTGAGTTTATTGTGTTTTTATTATTTTAATAAATTGCTTAATTTTTTCGCAACTGTATTAAAAATAGTTGTTCAGTACACGTGCGGAACCGTCATTGCAACTTGTTCCGACTGTCAACCCTCACCTTCGGCTGCGCCTCGGCTCGGGTCGACATTTGTCGGAACTCGTTGTAATGACAGGCTTTCCGCACTTGCAATGAAATATACTATACTTTGTCGAGTGGTTCCATTTTCAAACACGGACATATGACAGTGCCCGCACATACTAGAGTCGTGGCACAGCAGAAGAGACGGGTGCGCAGCTCGTACACCGTCGTACACCGATTATTGATGATGATGATGTTCCGACCAATTTCGGCAATGGCGACCACTTCGACTCCTAGCCGATGATTTGGCGCTCATGCGCCCGAAGATGGCTTATGTAGCCTATCTTGGCGGCGAAACTTCGTGCACACTGAGGGCACGTAAGCACGCCGTCGACGTAGTTGTATGTGATGGCAGCAGGTGGGCGGGCCTTCAATTGGTCGCGCATCGAGGACAGCTTTGCGCTGCTCCTCAAACTCGCGCACTTGTCCGTACACCATTCTGCGCCATTCTGGCCGTTTTGCTGCCAAACCGATTAGTAGTGTTAGGACGTAGGCATATTTTCAGAGTTAAAATATATGAAAGAAGCATAACCAGTGATTTCATATCACCGTGAAAAGTGAGGTGAAGAGCTAAAAGTGAGCTATCAAAAATATCAATCACATAGCATCAGTTGTAATGACAAGTCAGTTCACCTAAGTTAGAGATATTTACAGAATAGCACTGCTGCACTCGTTCCAGTAGGTAGGTAGGTACTACACACTGTCAGATTGCTTTATTAGATTTTCAACTTTATCTCTAAAGTATTAATTAAGGGATTGATTGGGAATATTTGACAGTTTAGGGTAGCTTGACTTGCTGTCGTCCGTACTAGCGCTGAGGGCTCTGTCTCTTAGGACTTTAGCACTATGCTAAGCGACGGCCGTTTTGTGTAGACGTAACGCGTGTTTAGGACCGCGTGGCCCTGTGGTAGGACCGATCCCGATGGGGCCGACGGGTTCTCGATTGGCAACCACGCACCGGAAGACGTAGCGTGGGTAGGCCCCCGACAAGGTGGACCGACGACCTGGTGAAGATCGCGGAAAACCGCTGGATACGGGAGGCGCAGGACCGGTCGTGGAGAACCTTGGGGGAGGCCTATGTCCAGCAGTGGACGTCTTTCGGCTGAAATGATGATGATGATGAACGCGTGTTTGTCCTTGTTTCCTCACGATTTTTTTCCTCCACCGTAGGTATACAACTTGTAAATCGCGGCCAATAACACTACTTCCACACTAACGCTGGTACAAAGAACTACATACAGGGAATTAACTATAGTTTTTCACGGCAAGGAAAACGAGTAGCCTTAGTATTCCATACGAGAAAGCCTTGTTACAATGATATTTTCTCTACACACTACCTTACTCCATTATGTCAGGTCAGCAAAAACATACCTGCAACAATAACATCAAATTTAAACAACCACATAATGAATGGAGACAGTTCGCGTGACAAAGTTGACATTATAAAATAACCGAAAACTAACGTTATTAACTCCGAAAATATCATGGGAATTTCACCACAGAAATTTACGGCAATAATTTACCGAACAGTACCGTCGAACATACCATTAGCTGTAACGATTAATAACGAAAGTCGACCTTATTGCTATGAGATTACGGACCTGAACAGAGGCAGTCTTTTCACGGAGATGTGTGTGACTGTACAATATAACTGAATAATTTAATTTAGTTTTTTTTTTTTTTATTATTTTCCCACGAACGTACAAAAATTGCGTTTCTCATGTTTTGTTTGGTAATGATTAAATTAAAATTCAGAGGCCCAAAAGGCATTGTCTGTCCTACAAAAGAACTGTCGTATAGTCAGTTTAAAACTAAAACTAATGTTATAATGTTTAGAGCACTTTTTTGATAGTTTATCGTCGTCGACACTACGAATGAATATGTAATGAATTATGATCAGAGCCAATGTTCTAAGTTATCTATGATGATCATAGTGCCTTACACGTTATCTGGAATCACACAAATATTTAGTTACTTATCAGGTGAAACCTACTGACCGGATTTAGATGAAATTTGGCATACAGATAGTTCAAAACCAAAATACACACACATAGGATACTTTTTATCCCAATATTTGACGAGATCAAATACTTATGCGGGTGACACCGCGGGGCGCAGGAAACAATCCACCGTGTTGTAAACGGGCGCGTGCGCTCTATAGAGGCATATAAGCACTGCATACCCTTATAATTTTCTAATTCGGAACACCCGTGATAGATATTGCATACCCTACCCGAAATCTCTGTGCACGCCCCTTGTTGTAAAGAATGGTGGTAGCCCTGTGATAAGGGGCTCAACTTATGAGTCATTGGTTCAAGCTCAGGCAAGCCCTTTAAGTAATCCTCACTGATCTCGAAACGGTGATCATAAACATAGTGAGGAAACCAGCATGTCCTAGAAGCTCAAATTCGTAGTTTTGCGACATTTATCATTCTGCTTGGAGTGCCCATTCCTTCTCACAAACAGAGTCCCAGCATTGATAACCTTTTTCAAGTTCCAATTCATTGGCACTTCTTGTCGAAAGAGATGAATTAACTCCTGCCGGGCAATGGCGTAACACATTATCAAAAGGAATCGATTTTATATTGACGGTTCTACAACAATTGCGTTATCAACTATGCTGAGCAGACAATTTTTCGAACTTTTACGACAAAATGTTTCAGATAATGATAATCCCCCTTATTCATAAACGCTGCTTAAAGTTAACTAGTGATTAGCGATTCCTTAACCATACATTTTGAACCTTTTAACGTGACTTAACTTTAATCATTGTTTATGAATAAAGACCACAGTGTTTAAGGGGTATGTGTTTAGCAACCAGGACCCTAAATCTGTTTTAGATGTTCTTCTACTTCAACGTCACAAAAGCAAGTTTGTGTTGATTTTACACCCCAAAACAGCACAGATGATTAATTCATTGGAAACAAAATAACAGATTCAACGTTGCAAACACTGCGATTTAAATAATTCACGCTACAATCTATTTTGCAATGCACTTTGATTGTGAATGCAATTCGCACCACTTAACTATTTACATAGATTAGTGCCACTACAGCTGATTAAAAACACTACTCAGAGTGTTAAGTGGCATTGATAAATGGATTATTAAATGAATAAATATTTTAATTTAGGTCAAAAACGCATAATATGTTGTTAGTTAGACGAAGCCTGATCATCATCATCGCAGCGTTAATCCCAGTCGCATCCGAAGCCTTTTCAGCTTTGGAGTCTGGGGTCCGCTTTACCAGTCTAACTGCTGATATGGCCAAAGTTCGACATTTTCCGTGAAGCGACTGCCGTCTGAACTCCACAACCCGAAGGCGACATCGAAGCATTGCAGTTAGACCAATTGTTGGACTTTTGAGGGCTCCAACAACCCGTAACGACTGCCACTAGATGTTCGTATGGCAACCGGGACCAACCGGCCAACCGGCCAAGCGGCCGCGTCCGCTACCGCTACCCCACGGAGGCTGCAAATTTGGTTATATAGTATATTCCAAATAATAAAAATAAAACTCGGATTTTCCCAAACAATGCATGGTTGCAGTTAGACGTAACCTGATGTTAGTAAAAAACCACACACTATATGTCGGTAGTAGGCCATAACATCGTCTGCCGGCAGAAGTTACCACCCACCAGACAAAGGCTTGCCACCTTGCGATTCGTCGTGTTTCGGCATGATGTCTGGTGAAGCCGTACGGTGGACGGGAATGAGCAGTTTGTGTTGCGATGAGTGCCGGGTACGATGCGCCAAATGTTATTTATTGTGTCGGGATTTTGGTCGTGGAGGGTCTCAGATCAATTTCCCTCTGCCGTAAAATCGTTGGTCGTGTTGTTGGGTTTAACATTGCATCACCTCGCTCAACTGCCGTCTTCCTTTTTAATCACTCAGTTTTTTTGAGTTAATAGACTCTAAATAAACTAGCGTGCTTTACCATCAACGATTGCATCACTGCTTACCATCAGGCGGCATTGTGATCAAGCACTAGTTTATAATTATAAAATAATTGGGACGACTGAGACCTAGGTGTGCAGTCGTATACAGAGACCATGGGGTATCATCCCGTACAACAGACTCTCAGTTCTTATGAAAAGATAATAGATGGCAGCATAGGTTGCGGTCCAAAACTTAGGAACGATTTTAAACCTCTTATGTGCAGTTTGTAGCCTTTTTAATATTTTTAACTATTTGAATTTACTTGTTTAATGCTGCTCCGTATATTTACATGTATAAATAACGTAATTAAACAAAACGGTAAAATGGGCTCCGTACTGACAATGATTTTTATTTTACACTCGGGACAATAGATGACAGCGTACTCAATTAATCCTGTCATAACATATTTTTTAGGTTAAGATAAGATGTCTTCTAACCATTATATTGCTGTTATCTTCTTTTAGAATGTGTATTGCTCGATGCACGACGCATGGATGTATATGTATTTACATGACAATGTAGACCAGACATATATGGCGGTAGTGGCCGACCGGTCAAGCGCTCCCTGGTGGCCATCTAGTGATCTCTTTAAGAAACTTATTTTGCTCCACCGTCTACTCGACTTGAGCTGGACTCATTTTGTTGTTCACGTTAAGGTATCTGTATGGAGTATTCTGTAATCTATGCAGAGACTCAGCATGAGACTCGGGACTAAACTAAAATATTTAATTTTTGTCCTTTCCTTAGTAAAATTGAAAGAAAAAGATGAACTAAACTTCAATTTCGTTGGTGAACAAGGGAATCAAAGCTATTTCTACTGCTAGACATTTGCCATTAAACGTATTTTCTTTCTTAAAAACAACACAAGTACTTACGTCTACTAAATCCAGCTCAATGCAAACGTACAAATACATTATGAAAGGACAGAATTTCCAACAGCTCGTGAGTCGGTGACTAATGTCGCCTTACTAACTGCGCTCAATTTCATCTGCCCACAGAAAATATACGACGAGTGTGTTTACACTGGGAGAGTGAGCTAGTAGAGTGATGTACTTTTTTCTTCTCAAGAGCTCGCAGAAACTAGATGATGTCACAGCATCATATACAACATTATTTATTGTTTAAGCGAAACCCGAAACATGTGGCCAGTATTTTTAAGTAAAGAATCGAGAATCTCGGGCGGTCGAGTGGTACGTTGACCTGTGGCGTTTGCTGTTGCGCGTACACTACAACAATTTCTAAATGTATTTGGGAAAAAATATAACATGGTGTAAAAATGATTGGAATCGATTCAGTTGCTTATTCTGAACAAACTAAATTCAGGGGGGTAATCGCACTAAATAAAATAGTAGAAGTTCAACTCTTGTTCGTATCTACTCCAGTTAAAGTTATGGTTTAGTTTCCATCACATTTCGTATCGTGCTAAAGTTTTAACTTCGATTGAAGTAAAATCAATGTATTAATGATAAATTTCTTCACATAAAATAATTAGAACTAAATAAATTATAAGTAAATCTAATCGTTTAAACGTAAGTTTGATAAATGGCACAGAAAAAGTTATATTTGTTTCAACTTTTTTATTTGACAGCGGGCACGTTCCAATTGCGATCCAGTTATGGTTAAAGCATCTGTTAAAAGGTAAGCGCGATACGAAACATAACTAAAGTTATGGTTTGGTTGCGATCCAGTTCTGTTTTGGTTGAATTATAGGAGCGCCATTGCGCCCCCCCCCCCCCCCTGGTTTCCTCCTGTAAAGACACCGTTGTTTTATCAATATCAACTATCCCGTTCGTACTCGCCCACTTATTCTGCTAAATACAAATGCGCCTTCAGGGATTCACAAGAAGAGTATTAAATTAGTCACTCATTTATTGGCCTTTTAAGTCCGAGATATTTATGGAATTCCAGTTTAAAGAATTCTAAATGGGCATCAAAGTGAATCTTTATTATTCTGAAATTTTAAAGATAATTCCACGTAAGTGCTGTTCATAAATATGCCACCAATGTTTCAAATAAATTGTTGAAAAATAAGTTTACCAGGATGCGGAGTTGTTGAATGTAACCTTGGTGCTGACATGGGGTCGAGGAAATCCTTTGTATTAAATTCTTGTAACCAATTAATGATTTTGGTTAACTGCATCCAGTCATATTAATATCTTAGATGTCGCATTAAAACTTAACATATTTTTGGTGGTTGGTTTTCAAAGCACACATTTGTTTCTATATTTGGATACTTAAACATACATACTATAGTTAGTTTTATAGTGGCACACAACTTTCTAAGAGGACCTTACTGCCCCGTCGACCATCGGTTCTACGAGCAATGTGCCCTGCCCACTGCCACTTAATTTAAAGACTCGAAGAGCTACGTCGGCGACTTTGGTTCTTCTGCGGATATCCTCATTTCTTTTTCGATCGCGCAGGGAAACTCCGAGCAAAGCTCTTTCCATCGCCTTTTGTGTGACCTTGAGCGTTCGTATGAGGCCCATTGAAGCTGTGTACAATTGAAAAAATATTTAAATGCTTGGAAACGAAACAGCAAACGCATTATAGTAAATTTTGATGAGGCAAACGGCTTTGACTTTCATGTTCCTTTCAACTTTGAAATAGTAGTAGAATTCCCGTGCCAATGCTGGCGGTAATGAAATAGTATGTCGTGTGACCGTGGCTCCGCTTGACAGGAATTTGTAGGACAAATTGTCAAAACAAGCAATTATGAACTTTGTTTAGTGGTAAACTAGACTATTTGTTCCCAGCTCTAATTGATTTTCGAGATCACTAGTAATTTAGATTATATGAAAATCTCTTTGAAATAATATATGTGGCTAATAACTTTAGTTGATAATTATTATTTATACTAGGTACTAAATAAAACGGCTATCTAAAAATACAAATAAATATAAAGGCGAAAGGGCACTTAAGCGCCGAAGTACCTACTCATTCGCATCGCTGTCATGCGGAAACGAGCCTAGAAGACTGGCAGCATTGCCACATTAAAATAATGGCAATGCTAATTTTATTGCCCATAGAACAATCTAGCTTTCTCGCCACGTGAATATCAGAGAAATTTCCTTTTAGTGTTATTTTTTTTTTATAAATTATAAACTAGCGCTTGACCGTAATCCCGCCTGGCGGTAAGCAGTGATGCGATCGTTGATGGTAAAGCGCGCTAGTTTATTAAGAGCCTATTCAGTCTAGCCTTGAAGACACTCAAATTGTAGTGTGACGGAAATACCGCCGCTGGCAAATTGTTCCAGTCCCTCGATGTCATCATCATCATCACAGCGTTAATCCCAGTCGCATCCGAAGCCTTTTCAGCTTTGGAGTCTGGGGTCCGCTTTACCAATCCAACTGCTGATATGGCTAAACTTCGACATTTTCCGTAAAGCGACTGCCGTCTGACCTCCACAACACGAAGGCGACATCGAAGTATTGCGGTTAGACCAATTGTTGGACTTTTGAGGGCTCCAACAGCCCGTAACAACTTCCACTAGATGTTCGTACGGCAACCGGGTGTTCCAGTCCCTCGATGTACGCGATATAAAAGAAGAAGCGAAACGCTTCGTCCGGATCGTAGTGGTGTTAACAACGTAAGGGTGGAAAGTCGTCGTACAGAAAATTGATTGAATAAAACAGTTCCGTTGATGCTGGTGTTGGATTGCCGTAAAAATAATATTGAAAGGATGGTAACTACTCTAAAGTCACCTCTCGTTCAAAATAACTGAACGGACTGTCAAAACCTTTCACAACTACCGTCTAACCAGACGACTACAAACAGAAAGACAAACCTCTTTCACATAATTATAGTGTTTAAGAGATTAACACACTTGAACAGTGACATCTAGCGGTAGTAACACGTAATTACAACGTCTCATATCAAATCTGCGCATGGGCAACGAATGTTTGTATAAATAGTCGTTTGAAGATTGTTTATTTTGGATTGCAATTGGAAGTGAGTGTTAGCGGTTGCATTTCATTGAGATGTTTTGTACTTTTTCTGGAGTGCAAGTCTGGATGGAGTTAGTCAGGGATTGGAGAGTCAATTTCGATGCAATTTGCCTTGTAACGTACATATAATTTATATAATGCAGTCAGCCTTTAACGTTCCCACTGCCAGGCCACAGGTCTCCTCTCGGTGAGAGGGAATGGTCTGTAATCAACTTTTTTTTTAATAATTATAAACTAATGCTTGACCGCAATCCTGCTTGATTGTAAGCAGTAATGCAATCGTTGATGGTAAAGCGTGCTAGTTTATTAAACCTATACATAGCACTTAAAAAACTAAGTGAATAGGAAGGAAGACGACAGTTGAGCGAGGTGATGCAATGTTAAACCCAACAATACGACCAACGATGCTGCGCCAGAGGGAGATTGATGTGGAGACCCTCCGCGACCAAACTCTCGACACAACAACATTTGGCGCATCGTACCCGGCACACATCGCAATACAACTGCTCAGACCCGTCTTCCGTACTAAATGAGGGTTGGTTTTAACTTGACATTATCCAATTATCGATATACTTACCTAAAACGTTATCAAGAGTGGGCGCCATTTTGAAACAAAAAGGCTGACAGGTATGTGCCACGAACCTTCAAAACCTTCATCATCAACCTTTTTATCGTCCCACTGCTGGGTATAGGTCTCCTCTCATATAGAGAAGGATTGAGGGTAATCACCACGCTTGCCCCATGCAGGTTGACGATTTCAGACGAAGTCCAGGTTTCCTCAAGATGTTTTCCTTCACATTGTGATCAGTCATTGGTGTCCAAGATATAATTAGAAAGTATATATATATAACTTTACAAAACTTACATTGGTACTTGCCTGCCTGACCTGGGGTCGAACCCGCATACTCATACTTGAGAGGCTGGTGTTTTAACCACTAGGCCACCACGACTTTATAGCCAACAAACTGGTGGACAGGTAGGCAACGGATCAAAGCCCTTTATCGTCTGAACAAAAGAAGCTGATCTATGACTTTTTTACACCTCACTTAGTTTAACAAAGAAAGAACTCAAAATTCACAAATAAACAAACATACCATAATAACCAGCTATTACGGATATTTGTATCCCTTTAAAAGGCATGGGATCGCGTGACACAACACAATTAGCGTGCAAGTTACATAGGCCTGCCGCCGGACGGATGGGTGACCGAATGGGGACGGAGTATTATCCCTTCCGTAGGGTTGAAGATATTATGTCATGCGCTTATGAGCGGTCTGTTTTGTTTGGAGTTTCCTTAGCTGTGTATTTTGGGCGCTCGAGTTGATTGCACACGCGAACATTGTGCTTGGGTTGAATGTAAGTATAAGACATGTTTTCCGCTCGCGGCTTCGCCCGCGTGGAGTTCGGTTATATCACGCTTTTTAGATTTCCCTCGGGAATATCATTTTTTTCCGGGATAAAAGGTAGCCTATGTCCTTTCTCAGGGTCTAAAGATTGTCTGTGCCAAATTTCATCAAAATCGGTTAAGAGGTTTTAGCGGGAAAGCGTAACAAACAGACAGAGATACTTTCGCATTTATAATATTAAAATGGATACCCGCGTAAGTAGTAGTAGCTAGTATAATTATGTAAAAAATATACGAAATTTCATTGAAATAGGTTCCGCCATTTTAGAGGATTTCGAGGACAAACACTGACAGCAGAATTTAACATAATAGATTTATTTTTATTTATCAGTCGCATCGACCGCGTTTGAGGCTCTCGTTGGTTCAGAGTTCTTACAATCTTGAAGCGGGCTAATCCATGAGTCTTAGATGATGATCGAGTCTTCGTAATAAAAACTCATGGTAGCCAAACTGATGACGAATAATTCGTTTGTACACGTGTCCAGTATTTTTAAGTAAAGAATCTATGTACCAAATCGTGGCGTAGCGGTAGCGGACGCGGCCGCTGCGCAAGGTGGCGCGGGTTCGATCCCCGCACAGTGCAAGTATTTGTATGCATGAATATGAATATTTGCACTGGTCTGGTCGTGCCTCGGAAAGCACGTTAAGCCGTTGGTCCCGGTTGCCATACGAACATCTAGTGGCAGTCGTTACGGGTTGTTGGAACCCTCAAAAGTCCAACAATTGGTCTAACTACAATGCTTCGATGTCGCCTTTGGGTTGTGGAGGTCAGACGGCAGTCGCTTCACGGAAAATGTCGAAGTTTGGCCATATCAGCGGTTGGACTGGTAAAGCGGACCCCAGACTCCAAAGCTCAAAAGGCTTCGGATGCGACTGGGATTGGCGCTGGGATGATGATGATGATGATGAATCTATGTACAAAATTTCAAAAACATATCATGAAAAACCATAAAGTTATGAGCTTGTTCTAGTTGGTTGTCCCAATAAAAATATGGTTAAAGCTCCGATTGCGCGGGCGAGCGCGGGGCGTGGACCCCTGGCGTTAGTTGTCGCGCGCCCGCAAGTTCCGCATTATAGAGGATCTATCGTAACCGCTCGGTAACCACTCTGTAACAATTTCTAAATATATTTGATAAAAAATATAACATGGTGTCTAAATGATTGGAATCGATTTCGTTGCTTATTCTGAACAAACTATATTCAGGTTTCGCATATTTAAACAAAAAAGAACGTTGCATAAGAGCACACGAATATCAGTCTAAATAAAAATAATTTCTAAAATTTTTGCAATAACAGCGCAAGACTAACACCTAAAGTTATTCGGCCAGTGATTACCCCATGTCTAAAGCCTTATGTGACGGCCTAAAACGATAACACATGGCTTATGTATGACGTCAGACCTGAGCCTTTATAGATTAACTTTGGATCCATGTCAGGTAATGTGAATTTAAAGATATTATACACGACATAACACGCCTGAATTCTATGAAGGTATAAGCAGAAGCGATTATATCTAGTACACCCATCTGACCTCCACAGCCCAGTTCATCATCATCAACCTTTTATCGTCCCACTGCTGGGCACAGGTCTCCTCTCATACAGAGGATTGAGCGTAATCACCACGCTTGCTCAATGCGGGTTGGCGATTTCAGACTTCAAGTCCAGGTTTCCTCAAGATCTTTTCCTTCATCTTTTTAATCAGCCATTGGTGACCATATAAGGTATATAACCTAGAAAAGTTACATTGGTACTTGCCTGAGCTGGAATCAAACCCGCACACTCATACTTGAGAGGTTGGTGTTTTATCCACTAGGCCACCACGACTACAGTCCCAATTACAGGGTAGGTAGTACGATACCCTTAGGTACGAGTGGTTTTAACTTTCGGGCTTCAGAGTACCCGTAACGACTGTCAAAGCCCTACGACTGACAGACGAGACCAAAGGCTTAACGTGCTTTCCAAGGCATGGAGGATTCTCGGTATGTAAGGATGGCCACCCATCCAGATACGAGCAGCTCAAGCGTAGCTTAACCTGATAGATCGACCTGCACGGTTGTTATTATTAAGCCACAGGCTCTCACTTTACTGTCAATCACAAACTGGATCCTTTTGAGATAATGTTAATTCTTTTTTAACACCCTTGCTCGTAAAGCTGCTGTAATTCCACCGGTTTTAAATATGTAAAGCAGGCCATAACAAACGCGTGTTTTATCAAAGCAAATAGTTAAGTTATAGTCCATAACAGCATTATTTTCCATAACAGCATTATTTTCCATTTCAAGTAATTATGGAACTGATCGCCGCCGCACGGCTCGCGCTGCGCGCTGTTCCATATTTGAAATGGCAAATAATAATACTAATGGAGGGAAAGCAACAGTGTGTATTCACAGATTGAGTTTATTTAAAATGAACAAAATATAAAATACTTCTTTTTCTGTTTCCTCGCAAGTGTGTTAAAAAACGTCGTACGATATACGTGCGTATTGGTTATAACATGCTCGGCTCAATTACACCCTCGCCTTCGGCTCGGGCTGAAATTCCGCCTCGCATGTTATAACCATCATTACGCACTAATATCGTAATGTACTATTTTTTATCATTTAAACTAGTGCTTGATTGTAATCCCACCTGATAGTAAGCAATGATGCAATCGTTGTTGGTAAAGCGCGCTAGTTTATTAAGAGCCTATTCACTCAACAAAAACTGAGTGAATAGGAAGGAAGACGACAGTTGAGCGAGGTGATGCAATGTTAAACCCAACAACACGACCAACAATGCTGCGCCAGAGGGAGATTGATCTGGAGACCCTCCACGACCAAACTCCTGACACAACAACATTTGGTGCATCGTCTGACACACATCGCATCACAACTGCTCAGACCCGTCCTCCGTACGGCTTCACCGGACATGCATGCAATTCATTGCTCTTTGCTCGTTATACCTTTTTCCAATATTGTTAACATGCGTAATAATGTAAAGTGGGCTGCAATATTGTTATATTATAATGTACCTAATGCTAATATTCGTGAATATTTTATATTGTAGCTGTTTATTGTCCCATAATAAACAGCTTCATACGGTTTCAAAAATTTGTTTGCTTACAATGTGCATAACGCAATGAACTGTCAATATGAACCTAATTCTACTGAGTGTATTACGCAATTGCGTTGCCCTATTTCGAGAATTTACAGAGAATAGGAAAAAGAATCACTAAAATAAACATATTATGAAATAAGAATGGAGAATGTCTAATTACCAGAATAGCTAATACCATCGCTACAATTCAATATCCTGAAAATAATTCTGAAGAGACCTTCAAATAACAACGACAATTAATGAAAACTTTGTTATAATTAAAGTCCAAGGTATCACAAACCTTTAATTAAAACATTTTAAAGTATAGTCCAATGAATAATTTAAGAATTAATATGGATACTTCATTTATCCTCGAGTTTGTGAGAACATTTTTATTAGGTACTTGAAACATAATATTTTTACAGGACTATTCCGCTTTACTAGGAGCCGGAAATTGAAAACTTGACGACCCTTCATTAGGGAGGTTGGTGAAAGTCGTAAAGACCTCTTCCAAACACACAAGCTGTAATACAATTTAGAAGCTAAAATCTTTCTTCTTCTTTTTTCAAGGTGAGATTCTACCTCAACTTTTCATCAATGGCCTCTGTGGAATAGATACCACAATTTTGCCAATAACACGTATAACAAATTTAATAAAATTTTTGAACATTTTATTTCACTATAATGGAGGATATCGACAATGACAGTTGAAAAAGACTAAAAAGCTAAAAGTGTCTAAGCAAAGAGGATCGGCCATATTAAAACAGCCGTCACAACACAAGGAACCGTCATATTAAAATTGTCGTCATAAAAGAGGATCCGTCATATTAAAATAGCCTCCAGAAAATAGGATCTGTTATATTAAAATAGCCGTCACGAAAAGAGGATCTGTCATATTAAGATAGTCATCATATAAAGAGAATCCGTCATATTATAATAGTCGTCACAAAAAGAGGATCTGTCATATTAAGTAACACAGCTATCATATAAAGAGGATCCGTCATATTAAAATAGCCATCATATAAAATTAGCAGTCATAAAAATTGTGAATAGTGCAGTGGTCTTTGTTACGGACGACATCGCGTTGATTGTGTAAAATATGTGAAATGTCGATAAGTAGTTTGTATAGCTAGAATAAGTATTAAAATGTAAACTCTGATTTAATTGGTAAATAAAACATATTGTGATTGGCTGTAAAGAGGTGCGACAAGGACTAGAGAGAGATAAAAACATCGCGTGATCAAAGCCGAATCAGGATTGGCTGATCAAAAAGCTCCATGTCGCGCCCCTAGCACAACTTGTACCCAGGTAGAAATGTACTTAAGAAGGTGGGTTGCTCACAAAAATCGTAGTCAAAAGTGATCAGTGATCGGAATAGTCTCCTAAACAAGAAGGATACCTAGTCAACCAGTGAGCAAGCCACCTATGGAGATATTGAGAAGGTTTTAATAAAGATCGAAGAGTACGAAGGTGTTTCATTGAAGAGCACCACAACCCACGAAAATTAACTACAGTCCACTACATCGTCTGGTCCTTCGAGAGCCGGATAATATCGTCTGGTCCTTCAGAAGCCGGATTACGTCGTTGAATCCTACGAAACCAGGTCGCCTGATACGTCGAGGTGCCACAAGAGGCTCAGCCATGGTCGTGACACGTAGCCAGATCGACGCAGCAGAGACGGCGGGACGGCGCCGGGAGTTGGAAATCATCGAGCAAGAACGGGCAAGGAGACTGTCTCTGGATCCTCCAGCGTCACCTCAAGTGGAGGGACGCGCTACCACAGCGGACGTCGCGACCGCAGGGCCATCGTCAGAACGCAGACAGATGGTATCACCGCCGCGGTCAGTGAGATCAACGACGAGTGCGACGACGCGGATTAAGCTAGCGGAGCTAGAAGCAGCTGAAAGGCTAGCAGCAATTAGAAGAAAAGAATTAGAAATAGAGGCGGATCTAGTAAGGAAAAGATTAGCCGCCGAGACGTCAATAATCCAGGACGAACAGGAGAGCGTCCACGAAGATGCGGAAGGACACCCACACCAGAAAGTGGATCAGTGGTTGCGCAACAACCCCAACGACCTACGGGGGGAGGAAGGTAGAGGCACAGATGCGAGAGAAGATAGAAAACAGATGCCACGTGGTCGGTCACCGACGCCAACGAAAGCCAGAAACAGCATCGAACAATTGGCTGCGACGCTGGAAAAGATGGCGAGACCAAGACTACGACACACGGATCTACCCGTTTTCTCCGGCGCAGTCAGCGAGTGGTTACCCTTCAAGGCATCGTACTACGACACGACCAGCATGTACAACGTGTCACCGGCAGAGAACCTCCAGCGGCTTAGAAGTTGCCTCAGGAACGAAGCACGAGACGTCGTAGTGGCCTTACTACATACGGCCACCGACCCAGACGTCATAATGAAGACTCTGGAACAATGCTTCGGGCGACCAGAAGTTATAATAGATAAGACGCTAGAAGATTTGAAGAGGATGCCGAAACCCAGTGCTAGTGCTAGTGACTTGAACAGTTTTGCGATTAAGATCCAGAACACAGTGTGTGTGTTAAAGACAATCGATCGCAAGGGGTACTTATATAATCCCTTGCTGACCCGTGAAGTGTTGGACAAATTGAGTCCCCACCTACGATCGCGGTGGTGTGACTTCGCGAGTGATAACGAAGGTTCACCGGAACCTGAGTTAGTGATGTTATCTCGCTTTCTAATGCGTGAAGCGGATAGGGCGTTACGGTACACATACGCCCCACCGACAAGTGCCACGGCCGTGAAGAAGGAAATAAGACCGGCCGTGACCCTGAATAGAAAGCGTAACACAGTGTATGCTACGGAAGACGCCGACGAAGACCAGTGTCCCAGCTGTAAACAGTGTCACGTGCTAACCAAGTGCCCGCAGTTCAGAGCGATGACCATCGATCAGCGCTGGGAGATGGTGAAGCAGCACAAGCTGTGCTTCAAGTGCGCACAGAAGAAGCACAGGCGCGCCACGTGCAAGGCAAGGTCATGCGGAGTTAATCAGTGCCGCCGACCACACCATGCTACACTGCACAGGGAACCCAGAGAGTCGCCCGACATAAAACAAGCGACTGAGCAGCATGTTACAGAAGAACCGACAGAAGAAGCAGTCATGTCGGTGGCTACCCGACCAGCCGCCGGCCCGAGAACAGTGCTTTTGAAGATGTGTCCTGTCGTCGTCACCGGTCCACGGGGGGAGGTGAGAACGCACGCGCTCCTGGATGAAGGGGCCACCATTACCCTCATTGACGCGGACCTAGCCGCGAAGATCGGAGCGGAGGGAACGACGCAGCCACTACACATCTGTGGTGTAAACATGTCATCGCAGGTGCAGGATAGCAAGCTCGTCACTGTGAAAGTGAGTGGTGTCGGCCGGACCAGCGCACCACACAAGCTCAGGGCCAGAACCGTGAAGGACCTGAAGCTTCACCAGCAGTCTATACCAGAGGCCCTGCTGGAGTACGAGCACTTACGTGACCTACCGACCGAAGAGGTGTGTTACGAACCGACACGACCTGGCATCCTAGTGGGCACAGATCACTGGGAATGCATCGTATCTAGAAGACTCCGAGTCGGCGCTCCCGACCAACCGGCCGCATCCCTAACGCGGCTCGGCTGGGTGATCCACGGAACCGCACCACGGAGCGTCATCGTGAGTGAAGACAACGTACTACACGTGTACGAAACTGACAAGCAGCAACACGAATGTCAGCGACTTCATGACCAAGTAGAAGCCCACTTTAAGATCGAAGCGCTAGGCGTAGCGCGAGAACCGCGCGTAAGTGAAGCCAACCAGCGCGCGGTAGCAATCGTGGAAGGCACCACAAAGAAGATCGACGGGGGCTACGAAGTCGGACTACCATGGCGACGCGACGATATAAATATGCCGCCAAGCTACGGGGCAGCGCTTCGCCGACTGAAGAAACTTGAAATGAAAATGGACGCAAATTCAGACTTTGCCGAGCAGTACAGTGCACAAATGGACAACTTATTCCATAAGGGATACGCGGTGCCATGTGACGGCACCGAGAGTAAGAGCGCTGTCTGCTGGTACCTGCCTCACTTTGCCGTGCAGAACCCAAACAAGCCCGGCAAGCAGAGGCTGGTATTCGACGCGGCTGCAAAGAGCTATGGCGTGAGTCTAAATGACGGACTCCTAGAAGGGCCAGATCTGCTGTTATCGCTACCCGGGATTATATTCCGCTTCCGGGAGAAAGCCATAGCGGTAACAGCAGACATTCAAGAAATGTTCCTGCGCATTAAAATCCGACCAGAGGACCAGCCGGCACAACAGTTCCTGTGGAGAGGCAGCGATCGGACGGGACCTCCACGGCACTACAAGATGACCAGCATGATCTTTGGTGCCGCCAGCTCCCCGTATATGGCGCATCATGTACGGAACCACAACGCAGACATGCACGGACAAGAATACCCGCTGGCGCTGGATGCAATCAAGAACAGTCACTACATGGACGACTTGGTGGTCAGTTATGATGACCAGGAAGAAGCCCTGCAAGCCATTGAACAAATAAGACAGGTGCACGCAGTCGCTGGATTCACGCTGCGTGGATGGAGCACCAACAACGAGACGGTGCTACGCGACATACCGCAAGAGCTGCGCGCCACGACACCCACACAACTGGGGGGTGAGATGCCCGCGAACAAAATATTGGGGCTGTACTGGGTCGCAGAACGAGACGAGCTCGGCTTTAATACTACAATGAGCCGAGTACCCGTTCCAGTACGAGATAGAAGACGTGCTCCGACGAAAAGAGAAGCACTCAGCGCAGTTATGTCCATATATGATCCCTTAGGGCTGTTGAGCCATTACACAATAAGGGCCAAGATTATACTGCAGAGTTTGTGGCGACTGCAGTTATCGTGGGACGAGCCGATACCAGAGCAAGAGAACGAGCACTTCGCTGCGTGGCTCGCCCAACTCACCGACGTCGCACAGCTCCGACTACCCAGAAGCTACACAGTGAAGAGACACGAGGACGTGGAGTTACACGTGCTATGCGACGCCAGCGAGCAAGCCTACGCAACAGTGGCTTACTGGAGGGTGGTGAACCATGACGGCACCGTGAACGTGGTGCTGAGCGCCGCCAAGGCTAAGGTGGCACCACGGAAGGCGCAGACCATCCCAAGACTGGAACTGCAAGCGGCGGTTCTAGGAGCCAGGCTTGCTGACACGATAAAGAAGGAACACCGGCTAGAGGTCAGCAAGACAACATACTGGACGGACTCCTCTACCGTTGTACACTGGGTGAAACACGACACCCGGCGATACACACCGTTCGTCGCGCATCGACTGGGGGAGATCGCCGAGCTCACCTCGAAAGAAGAGTGGCGCTGGCTGCCAACAGGGCACAACGTCGCGGACGACGCCACCCGGCTGACCGATACACCGATCGACGAAAATAATCGGTGGTTCCAGGGGCCTAGCTTCCTGTACCTACCACGGGAGCAATGGCCTGGGGCAACTACGCCTTGTGAAGACGAGGAACTTGAAGTCCTCCACATAACGAAGAAAGAGGGAGAAAGCTGGCTACCCGACCCTGCCCGCTTCTCCAAGTACGAGACACTGGTGCGAGCGGCGGCAAGAGTGCTGGCCTTCATTGATATGTGCCGTCGCGCAGCAGTAAGAGTCGAGCACCGACATGTGATACGAGCCGAGAGGGAGCTCCTGCGACGAGCGCAGCAGGAAAGTTTCGGAGAAGACATGAAGAAGATACAGTCCTCTCGTCCCCTCTCGAAGACGAGCCGTCTATACGGGTTGGACCCCGTATTAGAGGACGGACTCTTGAGAGTGCGAGGTCGCATTGAAGCAGCGACAGCACCCGGTGAAATAAAGCGACCGATTATACTGGACGGTCGACACAGGATTACCAAGCTCTTAGTGCTAAGAGAGCACTGCGCCGCGGGCCATGCAAACCGTGAGCGCGTCACCAATGACCTACGGCAGCGGTATTGGGTAATACACCTGCGGCCCACGGTACGTGCTATTGAACGAAGCTGCGCGTACTGCAAGAGGAGGAAAGGGACGCCGCAAGTACCCGCTACAGGAGACCTACCGCGCGCCCGCCTGGACCCGTTCCATCGCCCGTTCACAAACTGCGGGGTGGATTACTTCGGGCCGATGACAGTCAAGATAGGGCGTCGGCGCGAGAAGAGATGGGGGGCCCTATTTACCTGCCTCACGTCACGCGCCATACACCTGGAACTAGTCTCATCCCTGTCGACGGACTCCGCCATAATGGCAATGAGAAGAATGGCAGCACGTAGGGGTTGGCCGGCCGTGATGTACTCCGACAACGCGACCAACTTCCGGGGAGCCGATCAGGAGCTTCGAGCCGCTTACGTCGAATGGTTGCCTGCATTAGGCGACGAAGGCCTACGACATCGTACGAAGTGGAACTTCATACCCCCAGGCGCACCCAATCAGGGCGGTGCGTGGGAGAGAATGGTGCGTTCCGTCAAAACGGCACTGGCAGCAACATTGAAGGAGAAGGCGCCTGCAGAGGAAGTACTAAGCACGCTCCTCACAGAGGCAGAGTTCGCCGTGAACGCACGACCCCTGACGCACGTGAGTGTGGACCCTCGAGACCCAGAGGCCCTGACTCCAAATCATTTCTTGTTGGGGTCCTCGGACGGTATGCCCACAACGGGGCCCTGCAGCCAGGACGATAGAAGGACCTGGAGAGCAAGCCAAGCGCTCGCCGATCATTTCTGGCGGCGTTGGCTGCGGGAATACTTGCCGACCTTGGCGCCACGAGGCGAACCGAAGAACAGCGCGCGGCCACTGCAGGCCGGCGACGTGGTTTTAATAGTGGACAGCACGCTACCCCGGAACACATGGCCAATGGGGATTGTAGAGCGCACGTATCCTGCAGCAGATGGCAGCACCCGCGTAGTGGAGGTGCGAACCAAGACGGGACTCTTCCGGCGACCAGCGAGTAAGCTCGTCGTCCTCGTGAAAGAAGAAGAGGCTTCGCGAGCTACGCCGGGGGGAGAACTGTTACGGACGACATCGCGTTGATTGTGTAAAATATGTGAAAATAAGTAGTTTGTATAGCTAGAATAAGTATTAAAATGTAAACTCTGATTTAATTGGTAAATAAAACATATTGTGATTGGCTGTAAAGAGGTGCGACAAGGACTAGAGAGAGATAAAAACATCGCGTGATCAAAGCCGAATCAGGATTGGCTGATCAAAAAGCTCCATGTCGCGCCCCTAGCACAACTTGTACCCATGTAGAAATGTACTTAAGAAGGTGGGTTGCTCACAAAAATCGTAGTCAAAAGTGATCAGTGATCGGAATAGTCTCCTAAACAAGAAGGATACCTAGTCAACCAGTGAGCAAGCCACCTATGGAGATATTGAGAAGGTTTTAATAAAGATCGAAGAGTACGAAGGTGTTTCATTGAAGAGCACCACAACCCACGAAAATTAACTACAGTCCACTACAGTCTTGTTGTAACGATCCCGACTTACGAGTTGGGAGATATGAACGTTGTTGGACTCAGTCTGCTACGCAATTTTACAGTATACAATGCATTATAAGTGCGTGCGGACACACAGGTCAGACATCTCCATTCACCCTCATTATCTCATGAGACAGCAATTCAACACGCCCGCACAAAGATCAGGCTTAGGACCAACGAGGATAACGGTACGTTTGAACATCATATGATGTCATTTATGAAATTGATCGACAAGAAAATGTCTAAAACAATTTGAAAAACCTTACATAAATTTTCTTCAAAGCCGAAAACCATTTAAAAAACCTTACATAATTTCTGAAGGCAACACAATTTCTGATGATCAATCACCAGCGTCAACCCCCAAATTATTTCCGGCAACCAAATTGACGAACTCCAAACAACGTTTAATAAACGAATAGCAAAGGTAAAAGAGTAAGTTATTAATCAAACAATCAACTAAATATTTCAATCAGTTGCCCCCGAAATTGTTTAATCAATATGGTTGTTCAGCAACGAAATTATATTAGATAAGGGTAGAAAAAACACTGTAGCCTTTTCGTTTAAGCGAGGGAGATAGTCTACCTGCTAATAATAAGATTGAAGATTTTGTTTGAACTTTAAGTCATGTAAAAGATAAAATAGGAAAATAGACGGCGTCTGATTGACAACTTTCTGTGCGATCCTAAATCCGATTTCCAGAGGAGATACATATGTAGCTTTGAAGGTTTTGAACAGCACTGATTGCTGACACATATCTTTGAGACTGCTTCGATATCTGCTCAATTTGTGCGTGAAAATTGGTTTCGGTATAGGAAAAAGGGGGTACAAAAAGGGAAGAGGGATACTCGTCAGTGGCAAAATCAAGGGTATCAAATGTTGACGATCATTATAAAAAAAACAATATTGAGCGTTTTCAACAGTACTACTTGTATATCTTTGACACTGTTTCTATATCTTCTAAGTTTGGATGCAAAAGTGCTAGAAGATTGAATGTACCTAATCAGTAGTGGATCATGAAAAAGTTTACAAATGAGACTCCCTTTATAACATTATTAAAGGTGAAAGTTTTTGAATCTGTGATGTTTGTTAGTTTTTATGCTCAAACAGCTGGACCAATTTTAATTATATTCGGCACACAGATAGTTTATAACTAAAATCAACACTCAGGATATTATGTATGTATTTAATAAAACACACAGTGTTAAGGTGTAAGGTGAAGAAGTATGTAAATGTTATATTTATTTCTATCTATTGAATTATCAACGGTTTTAAACCTGTATGACTCTCTCTCGATACATCTTTTTGTAATGAAGAAAGACGCCCAGCGCAAAGTTTTAAAGTTATACGCTAATTCATAATAAGACCAAATCGATTACGCTAATCTGCCCCCTAATCGGCGAACACATTGTTGTCAAATTATTGCGACTAGTTGGGATCGTTTGGACCGAATGGACCAATGGGCGGTCCGAACGATCCCGACTAGTCGCAATCATTTGACAAAAATGTGTTCGCCGATTAGGGGCTTAGAGTATGAATAAACTTAATAAAACGTGAATACAGTTGCGCTAGACTTGTCTTCAGCACAACTAAAATTGTTATCTCCAAAACTAAAAGTTTTACAAATATGACAACAACAAATACTCCCAGATCCGTATAATTACATAGTTTATCTTTATTTCCTGTTCCGAATAAAACATTGAATATAATAATACCGAAAATTAATATAATAATCGTATAATACCGAATAAAGCCTAGCGATTCGTCATGATTTCAGGTGAAACCGTACGGAGGACGGGTCTGAGTAGTTGTGTTGCGATGTGTTCAGGATACAATGCACCAAATGTTGTTGTGTCGGGAGTTTGGTCGTGGGGAGTCTCCAGATCAATCTCCCTCTGGCGCAGCCTCGTTGGTCGTGTTGTTGGGATTAACATTTCATCACCTCGCTGAAGTGCCGCCTTCTTTCTTATTCACTCAGTTTTATTGAGTGAATAGGCTCATAATAAACCAGCGCGCTTTACCATTGACGATTGCATCACTGCTTACCATCAGCCGGGATTGCGGTTAAGCAATAGTTTATAACTATAAAAATAAAACTTACGACACTTGTACTAAACCTTGGATATATGGAGAGGGTTCATTCCACGCCATTCGTGACAAAATATCGTGTTAAGCTGGTATTGTAAACGTAATAGTGGACTTCCCGTGACAAATGCGCTGATATTTATTACACGCCTCGGTTCGGTCAATCCTACTTCCTATTCCAACTAATATTACAATAGCGAAAGTAGTATCATAAACACATTTTTTTAGGGATGATGAAGGTTTGTTACTGAAAACTTTACAACAATACAGCTAGATGTTCGCACGTCACTTAACTTTAATCATCCTTTATGAATAAATACCACAGTGTTTAAGGGGTTTATTCATAAAGGATAATTTAAGTTAAGTGACGTTAAAAGTTCAAAAATGTATAGGTAAAGAATCGCTAATCTCTAGTTAACTTTAAGCAGCGTTTCTGAATAAGAGGGTATCAGTATAAGCTGTGCAGCAGTTGGATGACAAAAAAGCTTTTTCATCGTCCCACTGCTGGGCACAGGCCTCCTCTGATACACAGAAGGATGGAGCGTAATCACCACGCTTGCTCAATGCGGGTTGGCGATTTCAGACTTAAGTCCAGGTTTCCTCAAGATCCTCCTTCACCATGTAGTCAGTCATTAGTCTCCAAGATATACTTAGAAAGTACATATCATCATCATCATCCCAGCGTTATTCCCAGTCGCATCCGAAGCCTTTTCAGCATTGGAGTCTGGGGTCCGCTTTACCAGTCCAACTGCTGATATGGCTAAACTTCGACATTTTCCGTGAAGCGACTGCCGTCTGACCTCCACAACCCGAAGGCGACATCGAAGCATTGCAGTTAGACCAATTGTTGAACTTTTGAGGGCTCCAACAATCCGTAACGACTGCCACTAGACGTTCGTATGGCAACCGGGACCAACGGCTTAACGTGCTTATCGAGGCACGACCAGACCAGTGCAAATATTCATATTCATGCATACAAATACTTGCACTGTGGGGGGATCGAACCCGCGCCACTTTGCGCAGCGGCCGCGTCCGCTACCGCTACGCTACGGAGGCTGTCTTGACTTAGAAAGTAACTTAACTTACTTAGAAATAACTTACAAAAATCATATTGGTCCTTGCCTGACCTAGAATCGAACCCGCACACTCATACTTGAGAGGCTAGTGTTTTAACCACCACGACTTATACATTAGAATTATTAAATGGGGTACTTTTTTTTAATAATTATAAACTGTGCTTGACTGCAATCCCGCCTGATGGTAAGCAGTGATGCAATCGTTGATGGTAAAGCGCGCTAGTTTATGAAGCCCATTCACTTAAAAAACATTAGTGAATAGGAAGGAAGACGGCAGTTGAGCGAGGTGGTGCAATGTTAGACCCAATAACACGACCAATGATGCTGCGCCAGCGGGAGATTGATGTGGTGACCCTCCACGACCAAACTCCCGGCACAACAACATTTGACGCATCGTACCCGGCACACATCGCAACACAACTGCTCAGACCCGTCCTCCGTACGGCTTCACCAGCTTTTAGCTTGATATTTCCATCAGATCTAAACAGGTAGGTATAAGGATGAAACCACGAGGCGCTGCTCGTATGATAACAAATACTAAATTCCTGCTAAAACGCGATTAAATAAAACAAACGATTATCTAGACGGTGTTATCTGTTTTGGACTTTTTTGTTTTTTAATCTGTGGTTGTTAATCCTGTAATTAGCTGATTCCGTTGCTTACTTTGTTATTATGATCAATAGGCAAATTCTCATAACCGAAAAGATATGTAAAAATTTATCGACCAGTCCCCCATTTTTGTGTGGATGGGTAATCAATCATCAAATGACTTCTCCCGCTCTGGGCGGAGCGGAATGGCCTATCAGACTTTTACTGACTAAGACCCACCCGCGTTCCTTCACTTGCCTGTGCGCCAGGGCCACGGTTTCTCTTTTCATCAACCCCCAACCCTGACTGAGGCATCCGTCTTTGTCATGGTGTACTGACATCTCTTTGAGGGCCACGTGAAATACAACGCTCCGTCGACCCGAGCCTGGTCCTTACCGTGCGGCTAGCTACCCACTACAACTCGCCGCCCGACCCTCAAGCCCACGAAGTGGCCTGGGGGTCTCAGTCCTTGTAGGCAACTTATTGTATTTATTAATTTATTTATATTTATCATACTAATCACACGAACATTCACTATCCACCACATAATTATATAAAAATATAATTCACGAGCATCACCGCGTGACACTCGTAGTATACAGCGGGTCGGTAATAGTTGTTGCCAATGTAGGTACATAGGCATATTACGTATACCCACATACCACCGCGCCAGTGCATTGACGAATTTCTTATGATGTTCTGAGACCTACCGCCAGTCGTAATTTGTGCACCTCCACGACACTCGCGTTGATTAAAATATTAAAGTAGGTGTTTTATTTACCCATTACCTACAGTCCTCCTCAGGCCACCCCCTACGTTTGCGGATTTTAATACAAGCCACCCTTCGATTTAATTATTATTTGAAACTCTATAGTACAAAGACATATATCCTTTGTACGGACAACAGCAGATCAAAGTACCTTGAGCCTTAATACTTTAGCAATAAAGTTGAAAATCTAATAAAGAAATTTGAGAGATTGTAGTAGCTTGATGTACTGTAGTTTGAGCATCAAATATGGACGGAAGACTAACTTATTACACAGTATTAGTATATACTATGTACCTTATAATTTAGTCTACTAAGTATATAATAAGTTAGTCGCCCGTCCATGAACTGACCTTCGATGCAGCCGCGCGACTTTTATTATTATAACATCTCGGCAGTCAAATATTAAAAAAACTGTCACCAAGCCCAAAAAACTACATGTCTATACGAGGCAATAATTCCGTTGATATTCCACCTTAGGCTGACCTTCAATCGATCCCAACAAAAGTAACAAATGGCTCTTAGTCATTAGTAGATGTAACAGAAACAGAACATATGAAAGTTTAATCATCCATAATGGACGATGACAGACTGACAGACTGAAGTCCGGCGAGACGGGCAGATGGTATTGATAGAAACGAACCATATTGGCACAGAGAACGTTCAGACTTATTAATAAGAGGTATTCGGGGAATAAAAATTAAGTACTTGCAGATGGAGTATTTTATGATGGAGCTCATAGAGGTATGAACTGTATTTACTCGGTTATGGCAAAGTCAATATTCCCATTCAAACTATTACTAAGAATTTAAAAAGTTAGCTAGGTATGTGTACGTAGTACGGCCTTTGTAGGTATGTCAATTATTATTTACCAAATAGTTTTCAAGATTTACATATTAAAAAAAAAATACTTTTCAGACTTTTAATATTTAAAATATATTATATCATTAAGGACTATCTAGAAGACAAATAACGACGGGTTCTCGAGTGACGACCACGCACCGGAAAACGCAGCGTGAGTAGGCCCCCGACAAGGTGGACCGACGACCTAGTGAAGGTCGCGAGAAACCGCTGCATGCGGGAGGCGCAGGATCGGTCATCGTGGGGATCCTTGGGGAAAACCTATGTCCAGCAGTGGACGTCTTTCGGCTGAAATGATGATGATAATGAGAAGACTAATCAATAGAATTTGTTATTGGAAAGAATAATTGACGTCGCTAATTGTGAATAGATTTGCAAGCCATGTTGTGGAAATATTAACTTGGTTGGAAGCAGTGGTGGCCTAGTGGTATCGGCCGCAACTTACAAGTTGCAGGTTCAAACCCCGTCAGGTGCGTTGCCTTGCGTAAATACTTATTCACCACTGATCTCAAAACGGTGGAGGAAAACACCGCGAGGAAACCGGCATACCTTAGAGGCAAAACTTCGAAGGCATGTGACATCTATCAACCCGCACTGGGCCCACGTTATAGATTACACCCCACTCCCTCTCACCGAACCTAAACTTTGGGCGGTTCATTGGGTCCAGAGCCAATGTGGCTGCCAGGAAACTTGGCGTTATCGAAAAGGTCTTTGTACTTCACACCAATGCAGCTTCTAATGTTGTATAATGCACAGGCCCGTTCGTGTGTGGAGTACCTCAGCCACATTTGGGCTGGTGCTGCAAAATGTTACCTGGCTACTTTGGATTCAGTGGAGATGTGTGCGAAGAGGCTGATTGGCGACCCAGATTTAACTCAAAACGGTCTCCAAAGCCTGGAGCACAGGCGTAGAGTAGCCAGCCTTTCGGCGTTCTATGGGATGCATTTTGGTGAGTGTGCGAGGGAATTGCTGATTTAATTTCCTCATCTCCGTTTCACCATCGGACGATCCGTCGTACGGCGACGGCACTAACAAAAGAAATGGCTATAATTTTGACAGTTCCACAACATTCATTGAGTGATATTAATAGTGTGATTTAGAGTGTTGGTGGTAATATAACGTCATAGTCATGGCATACTGCAATAACTGCGAGCGATGAGGAATATACATTTTTTTTTTTTTTCATAATTGTAAACTAGTGCTTGACCGCAATCCTGCCTGATGGTAAGCAGTGATGCAATCGCTGATGCTAAAGCGCGCTAGTTTATTACGAGCCTATTCACTCAACAAAATAAAATGAGTGAATAGGAAGGAAGACGGCAGTTGAGCGAGGTTATGTAATGTTAATCTCAACAACACGACCAACGTTGCTGCGCCAGAGGGAGATTGATCTGGAAACCCTCCACGACCAGACTCCCGACACAACAACATTTGGCGCATCGTACCCAGCACACATCGGAACACAGTTGCTCAGACCCGTCCTCCATACGAATATAATAGTAACAAGCTAATAAGGATACTGAATCTAGACAACTTAATGTATGTCATAACTATATCATGTTTTGACTCCAGCACATCATTGAGTATATCAATTTTTAGAAAATATGAAGCAATGGATAAAGGGTAATTCGAACCATTTCAGCAATAAGGGTGCGGGGTAAAAAAAAGTAGAATACTTTAAATCCAGGTTCATGAAGAACTTCTCATAAAATGCAAGTGGAATAATCTCAGCCTCAGCCTCATCTGTCAAGCTACGCGTTACTGATTAAAACTAGGTGACATTAATCTGGATACGGAGCATGTCCTTGACCTCACAGCGGCAAGCGTACGACGTCATTACTGTGAGATATCATACTTTTCACGCGTTGGCTTGTGCGAAATAAAATATTTCAAAGTACTTAATCCTTTCCTTTGGAGAAGTGCCGACAAGAAACTGCACGGCTACCTGCTCTTTTAAAAATAATTGGCTTTTACAACATTTTCAACTCCAGACAAGCAGTTTAGTCTTAGTAAGATAGTCCTATTTTTACTCTTTGGGTACGGTTTTTTTTAAATTATACTAGTGCTTGACGGCAATCCCACCTAATTGCAAGCAGTGTTGTATTCGTTAGTAAAGCGCGCTAGTTTATTAAGAGCCTATTCACTTTAGCCTTGAAGACACTTAAATTGTAGTCCGACGGAAACACCGCCGTTGGAAAATTGTTCCAGTCCCTCAATGTACGCGGTATAAAAGAAGAGGCGAAACGTTTCGTCCGGATCGTAGTGGTGTCTACAAGGTAAGGGTGGAAACTCGCCGTACGACGGGTCGTCCAATGATGTGTGTAATCATGCAATTCCCTCGCACACTCTCTAAAATGCATCCTATAGAACACCGACAGGCTGGCTACTCTTCGCCTGTGCTCCAAGCTTTGGAGACCTCAAAAAAAATCGTTAACTTTTCGAGATTTGTGAAAAGACATAAGAAGATGCAATCAGATTATTCAATTACAAATCTAGACAATTGAACTAAGAGATTACGGTTTCAGCAGCCAGGGTGGAATCCTGTTTCAGAATATCACCGTTACATAATAGATCTGTAACTACATACCAGACCTAGTTACCGCAAGCGCGGTTTGTGGTGATTTAAGCACTGCTATCGGTAACTGTTTAAACGCTTTTAAAGTATTGGTTTTGGGAGGTAGGTCAGGCGAGATAAGTGGACTAAAAGTAACCTTTGGACTGGGACTTCATTTTATCACGAGTAAAATAATGACTAAGAGATTAAAAACGCAGATATTATTGAACACTTAACAAGCTTTTCCCGTTTATGTCTCCAATCTTATTTCTCGGGCTTACAAGGATCGGTCGTATGTATTTTTTTTTCGGGGTGGAAAATCCACAATGGATGTCTGCCGCCCTGGGGTGACGACGGGGTCTGTCAGACTTCTACCGACTAAAAACCACCCCGGTGTGTCTTCTATCAGGAGCACGCGTGGGGCCCCGGGAGTCTAAATTCTTCCACGGCCCCACACTCGTGGGGCACCACTTCCTCGTCTCCTGCACGAGGTAGTGGGGTGTTAAACTACCCCGTGCATCGCCTCTGAGGCGCACGCCGACACTCGCGCGCGGGGTCCATCAGATAGGGGGAGGGGACTTCCCCATGTCCCTCGCCCCTGGACTCACTCATGGGGGCCGGAAGAGGGCGTTGTCCGCCCTTCCTCGGAGCCCGGTGTGTCTTCTGCGGCCGAAAAGGGAATTTAGATCTCCCTCTCCCGTTCCGCAGCTGCCTTCTGCGACATCACGTCCTCGCAATCCACAACACCGCGTCCCACGACTCTGCGCTACCGATCATCGTTCGTGCTACTGCCGGCAGCGTCAGGTCATCTTCTACTTAATAGTACATAATACATAACACAGCAATTTACGGATTACGATTGAACAACACAACCCAATCATCATTATTCTACTGCCCATATTCCAATTTATTTAAGTATGGTCAGCGCCACAGGTCTTTTTCTTCTACACTTCTCTCTGTATGTCATGTCACCATATCGACATTCACACAGTCCATCCATCGATACTTTGAACACAAGAATGAGCTAAGCTAAGCTGATCCCAATCATCACCATCATTATCATCATTTCAGCCGAAAGACGTCCACTGCTGGACATAGGCCTCCTAAGGATCTCCACGACGCCGGTCCTGCGCCTCCCGCATCCAGCGATTTCCCGCGACCTTCACTAGGTCGTCGGTCTACTTTGTCGGGGACCTACCCACGTTGCGTCTTCCGGTGCGTGGTTGCCACTCGAGAACCCGTCGGCTCCATCGGACATCGGTCCAACGGGCAATGTGCCCGGCCCGCTGCCACTTTAGTGTTGCATTTCTTCGGGAGATGTCGGTTACTCTCGTTCTTCTGCGGATCTCCTCATTCCTGATTCGATCACGCAGTGAAACCCCAAGCATAGCCCTGTCCAATGCCCTTTGAGTGACCTTGGACCTTCTTGTAAGGCCCATTGTTAGCGACCACGTCTCAATTCCATAAGTTATCACTGGCAACACGCACTGGTCGAAAACTTTTGTCTTGAGACACTGCGGTATTTCGGACGGGAATATTCTTCGTAGCTTCCAGAAAGCAATCCCAATAAAAAATGGAAAACCTCAAGTAAAGATAATCTAGCCCTTTTCAAAAATATCACACATGATAATTCAAACAAAGCAAGAAGCAGAAATGAAATAGACGTTATAAATCACGGCCCAAAGCAGACAGTAGATTTGACACATAATCCAGGATAATGTACATAAGAAGTGAGAGGACAAAACAAAGAAAGCCTTTTTAGGGTTCCGTAGATAAACAGGGAAGTTATAATGTCGTCGTGTTCATCTGTCAAAACAATGTGGCCCCTAACGCCTGATATTACAGTCGTATATTATTATGTAAATTATATATGAATGCCATCAAAAAGTTTACCGAGATATGGTGTACCAAGTAGGTTCCATGGAAAGTGGAATGGAACTTCGAAAAATCAAAATAAATCTATTACAATTTAATTTGATAAGTTAATCTTCGAGTTGTTACGTGTAGACCTTTGATAGTCGTCACGTCAACAAAACCCGAAAGTCTGAAATCCAGTCTAACCAAAGAGTATCGTATTTCAGAGTTACAGATTGTGGAGGTCAGATAGATAGTAATCATCAACAACCTTTTTTATCGTCCCACTGTTGGCTACAGGTCTCCTCTCATACAGGGAAGGATTGAGCGTTATCACGCTTGCTCAATGCGGGTTGGCGATTTAAAGGCCTTGTTTCCTCAAATGTTTTCCTTCACCTTTTAATCAGTCATTGGTGTCAAGATATACTTAGAATGTAGGTACATAATGCCTGACCTGGACTCGAACCCGTACACTCATACTTGAGAGGCTGGTGTTTTACCCACTAGGCCACCACGACCTGATAGGCGTTCTATACAAAATTCTGCGAAATGCGGTTACACTAGAAGGCGATCCCAACATACATAGTTGGAACAGGCTAGGCAAGTGATGATAATAAAAATCGGTGATAATAAAACGAATAAACGATATCGTTGATGCAGTTTTCAAATTTTTGCCAAATCTACGTAAAAACATTTAAAGAAACCTGTTTACTAATATAATAAATAACATTTTGACTGACGCGGACTTTACTTGTGGTAGCCCAGAGTACAAACACGCTGTGATTGTGTGCTTGAAAATGAGAAGCGCCAGTACATAAAAAAACACACTTCCGTGTTTACCATTGTCTCAGACATTACTTTTTCTCGGTGGTAGGCCATAACATCGGCTGTCGGCAGAAGTTACCACCCACCAGACAAAGGCTTGCCGCCAAGCGATTCGTCGTGTTCCGGCATGATGTCTGGTGAAGCCGTACGGAAAACGGGTTTGAGCAGTTGTGTTGAGTTGTGTGGCGGGTACTATGCGCCAAACGCTGTCGGGAGTTTGGTCGTGGAGAGTCTCCAGATCAATCTCCCTCTAGCGCAGCATCCTTTGGTCGTGTTGGTCTTGGGTTTAATATTACATCACCTCGCTCAACTGCCGTCATCCTTTCTATTCCTAAGTTTTTAAGGTAAATAGGCTTAATAAACTAGTGCGCTTTACCATCAAGCACTAGTATACCAATTATTTAAAAAAAAAATACTTCGTGAGAAAAAAGTAGTTATAAATTCCAAAAGCAGTACGGATCCCACTACAATATAGCATAACCATTCACCACACACTCTCAGCCAAACAATACACACAATTCATCTAAATTACGTCAAGTCAGCTTTGAAAGCACTCCTAGAACCTCTATCTGTCATTTTTGCTAAAATAAAAATAACAGATATGTGGAGATAAATCTCTATGAGAGAATCATAAGATCGTAAATTATTATTTTAAACAAGTAATAAAATCTCTAACATTGTAAATGTCAACGGTTTAGTATGTGAAGATGGGAAAAAAAACATCTGGACGCAAGTGGTGTGATATTTTGAAACTATTAGTCAGATAGGGCTGTCTGGAATAGAGATTCGGGCAGATTTTTGTTTGATTAAATGCAAATGGTCCTGAATCACATGCTTAATGATTAATTCCACCTTGAAATATATAAATAAACTAGCTGTTGCCCGCGACTCCGCCCGCGTGAACTTCCGTTTACAGCGCGCGCAGTTCAGTTGCGATTGCGATGCAAATAAGCTCTTTTAAAATAATGGGAGCAATATGTACGTCCGCGTTGGCTCCCATTTTCGTAACTTTTTTTGTTACTGCTCTGCTCCTACTGGTCATAGCGGGATGTTATATAGCCTATGTCCTTTCTTAGACTCTAGACTATTTGTGTACCAAATTTCATTACAATCGGTTCAGTAGTTCAGTCGTGAAATCCGGACAGACAGAGATACTTTCTCATTTATAATAATAGTATGGATAATACAGCTTATGCATCAAAATAATACATATTATACTTTTTATACTGAAATTAAATTTCCACAGGATCGAAATTTGTGCGGATGAAACCATGGGGCGCGACGGACATTCTTAAGTATTTAAAGCTGTTGCTTTTTTATATAATTATAAACTAGTGCTTGGCTACAATCCCGCCTGATGGTAAGCAGTGATGCAATCGTTGATGGCAAAGCGCGCTAGATTATTAAGAGCCTATTCACTTCAGCCTTGAAGACACTTAAATTGTTGGTTCCCTATTCTTCTTCTACCTCTTTTTCAAAGCTGCCAAGGATCTGTCTTTATCAAAAGAGTCCAGCAAGAAAACGTTAAATCTTCGATTGCCGTAAAATATCTGGAACAAACTGGACTGAAGTTTTCTTCAAAACTCGTCAAAGCAAACTTGCTTTTTCACGGTAAAAGGAAATTCATTTAACGAAAACAGAAATAGTTTATTAAATGGAACTCAAGTCGAACAAGAATCGCAGTCTTTGACGATATCTAAAGAAAATGCTATATTTACTGTATTTTCTATAATAAAAGTAAGCGATCAAAGAAATATTATTTTCACTATCAACATTGACCATAAGAATAAAATAACATAAATAAAATTAAACATAGCCAAACACATTTATCGGTTATTGCCGAAATCAAATCCATACCAATTCTAATCCATACTGTACTGTCTGTCGTTTACGCTTTCCCGCTTAAACCTCTCAACCGATTTTGATGAAATTTGGCACAGACAATCTTAAGACCCTGAGAAAGGACATAGGCTACCTTTTATCGAAAAAAAAAATGATTTTCCCGAGGGAAATTTAAAAAGCGCGATATAACGATCTCCACGCGAGCGAAGCCGCGGGCGGAAAGCTAGTAATACCATAAACTTGAAAGTTTGCGAGAATGGATGGATGCTACTAGTTCACTCAACTACCGAACGGATTATGATGAAACTATAGTAATATACCCCACTAGCTATGCCCCGCAATTTCAATCTCTTGGGAATACCAGGAGAAAAAGTAGTCTATATGTTAATTCTGGTAAAATTGGTCCAGCCGTTTGAGCGTGAAAAGTGATAAACATACACTCACTCACAAACTTTCCTCTTCATAATATTAGTGTGATAATATTTATTGAAGGATATTGCCATAGGGTCGAATCACCCCGTCTATTTTGTCTTCAAACTACACAAACATAATATCTACATGAAACATTAGGTATTTGTAGTGGAATGTGCAGGGCAAATAGACGCAAATGATCCTGTATAAGTCCCCGTTGTCCTTGTTTTCCCACTCCGATCTGGGTACGCCCACGGATATTGCTAATACACAAAATAATGCAGGGAATATAGTTTGAATTGTCAAGATAGACACCATTGTTACTAGGTCATTTAATGGTCCTTCGAGCCGGATTTATTAAATGGCCCATGCACGTCAGTGATGCACATTTGATGGTCTTTCGAGCCGGATTTATTAAATGATCAATGCACGTCAGTGACGCACATTTTATTAAGGCGTTGTTTCACATCAACTTGATACAATTAACGTCAAGAATGGCGCAAGCTTTCGGCAAACCCAAAAGCAAAAAGAATTTATTCACCTTGACGTATGTCAAATAACAACGATCACGTAATAGCCTTTATTTGACGTAAGCATGTCACGTTAACCAACCAGAGACAATCATCCCTTAGTATCTTACGTAATGTCCTCGCAGTAAGCAAAACAAGCATGATTTTATTTAACAACGAGAGCAGAATAAACTTTAGAAGAATTCTCCAGAACGAACGATACTAAATGAACTAAAACAAACTTAATTATAAACCCTAATTTAGACTTAGAAGCACTACACTCGGGTCTCCGGTAAATGGAACAATTTCCCTTTACCTAGCAACGTGAAATGAGGTACTGTATTATGTAAAGCACTTATCTTCGTATTCATCGTGAATTAGGTTTGTAGAAACGCCGTTTTTTTCCTATTTCTGGGGGAAAACCTTTACAAGGCCATCTCCCCGACCCCTGGGGAAGAAGGCCGAAGAGTGTGGGATTTATACCTAACCTATACCACCCTGGTGATCAGCGTCAGCACATAGATGTGGTCCCGGTTCATCTTTAAAAAACTAAATCTAGAACCAGCTGGGTAGCGCCTGTAAGTCATATTCCTGGGGAGACTATATATAGCCATGCAGGGTAGCGCGTGACCACTGTGCCACCGCCTTCCCTGGGATTATTTAGTGGACGGCCAGAAACCGCGACCACAAAGATCCACCTAACTTGGTTTCTAAGCTGGTTTATAAACGGGACTTATAGGGGGAAAAATGATCTATATCCATATAATAGGTACCTAACCTAATATATGAATATAGATAATTTTTAAAATTATGGAAATACTAGCTTTCCGCCCGCGGCTTCGCCCGCGTGGTATTCGGTTATATCGTGCTTTTTAGATTTCCCTCGGGAATATCAATTTTTTTTTTTAGTAAAATGTAGCCAGATGTTCTTTCTCAGGGTTTAAAGATTGCCTGTGCCAAATTTCATCAAAACCGGTTGTGAGGTTTTAGCGGGAAAGCGTAACAGACAGAAAGACAGAGTTACTTTCGGATTTATAATATGAGTATGGATTGTTTATTTACATATAAAATGGTTGGCTCGTCCGCCACTTGCTCCAGCGACATGGGACCCCGCCCACTGAGCGATGTAGCTGCAGCAGGGCTTGGCCTTTTACTTAAGAGACGAAGAAAGGTAAGTTCAAAGGTTTAATTTGGTTTCATTTGGTGGTAATTTCGTCTTCCCCGACTGACAGTACATCTCCTGCTCGCGTCGAGTTCTCTTTTGCTCGGCAAAAGAATTGGACTGTCAAATACATAAAGATTTTTTCAAATCCGATCAGCAGTTCCTGAGATAAGCTCGTTCAAACAAACAAACAAACGAGAAGACAAACAAAACTCTTCAGCGGCTTCATTAATATTCGTACATTATATCGTACATTTATAGATTTACTAGCTTTCCGCCCGCGGCGTCGCCCGCGTGGAGTTTGGTTATATCGCGCTTTTTAGATTTCCCTCTGGAATATCAAATTTTTCCGGGATAAAAGGTAGCCTATGTTCTTTCTCAGGGTCTAAAGATTGTCTGTGCCAAATTTCATCAAAATCGGTTCAGAGGTTTAAGCGGGAAAGCGTAACAGACAGACAGATAGACAGACAGACAGAGTTACTTTCGCATTTATATATTAGTATGGATAATACCTACTGTTGCCTATCCCCTTGACGTATCCATAACCAATCCTTTATAAATGATATAGATATTTTAGATCAGAAATTCTCCTAAATCAAAACCTATTTATCGTTAACATTTCAACTGGAAACATAAATGGCAGACCTCCATCGCGTTCCAATAATTGGGCCCTGTTCAATCTGACGTGAATTTCTGTTTGAATATCATGGGTTCCGTTGTGATATATCGTGTTATAGTTTCAGGGTTAAGTTTAGATATGTAACTTCGGAGGTTTATTAACTCCTGGTAGTATTCAAGGCCTGTTGAAGGTTAGGATAGATAGAAAACGCTGGCCTCAAGGGTAAAAACGGGACTCTATTATTAAGAATCCATTGTCCGTCTGCCTGTCTATCAGCAGGATAGAATTTTTGTATAAAAAAAAAAAACTGTCAAAATAATTCCTCGAATAACCTCAAGTGGCGATGGAAAATCAACCCTTACAGAAATAAAATCACTTATCATTTAAACACGTTAAGAAAGAAAGCAAAACAGTTAATTCCGCACAAACAAAGCGCTCATTATTCTATTTTACTTTAAATATAAAAGGAAATTATAATAAAAGACAGAGATAAAATATGTAGTCAAAAGCCTCGTATTCAAGCACATAAAAGGTTGACATTTAAAACGGAATTCAATGGACACAAATATTACTTTAATTTTATCCAAGTACAGAAAGTAATCCAAGTAGAATGCGCATGAAATCACAGACTACAGCTATCAAATAAATATTACCAATAAAACAAACTACAGCAACCCTATTCAGAATGCGTCTAAATCCGCGTGGATGCATGTCCAAAGTAAACAGTGTAACGGATTTAACATCTCAACCGGAATATGATGAACAACTATCAGTGTATGCCAGCAAATACCGGGTTATGAGCTGGGTATATCGAAACGTGTGTTAATAAGTGGCAGCAAGAATTTATCATAAGGTACGCCATGATTAACAAAACGTCAAATTAACAAATATGAAAAAAAATAGCGCGTTTAGATAAAACTTATAATTTAGGATAACTCCTCCACAAAAAAAAAACCTCCCACTTGCAAAAAAACGCAAAACTTTTAAATGAGACTACTGTCTATGATTAATAAAATTAGCAGCTGGCAGTCACATAATGAGCTGTCAAAAGATTTATCTATGGTCATCAAAGACACAGATTTACTAAAGGTGAAAGGCCATTGGCACTTATTAAAACGTCATGACAGATGATGCTATAAACACAGGATTCGAATTTAGAATAAATGATATCATTTTCTTTTTAAATATAGCTACGTTTTGGAAGGTCAGCTTGTTCTTATAATGATGAGGTAATATAACGACATAAAACTAGTTTTGAATTTGGCGGGTATTCTTCAATTTCGGCGGGAAGACGGAAAATTGAACTAGTTCATAATACATTTCTTAAAACTAGTTCATATGTGGATTAAACTGGTTTCTTATCTAAGTATCTTAATAAAAACATGTTCTTAGCGTATGGTTTTAAAAGTGCATTGACATTATTTTTTACATTTTTTCCACTCCATCATAGATGTGATTGTGTGATTATGTTTTATGACTATACTAGCTTTCTGCGCGTGGAGATCGGTTACATCGCGCTTTTTAGATTTTCCTCGGGAATAATCTTTTTTTTTTCGGGATAAAGAAGTACCCTATTATTTAATCCGGACTTTTAACTTTACGTTTGCAAAATTTCAAAGCAATCGGTTCAGCAGTTACGGCGTCAAAGCGGAACGATCAAACAAACAGACAAACTCACTTTCCGATTTATAATATTGTAAGGATTGTTACCATTGTGGTTCTAATAACATTTAATATTAGAAGTAAGAAAGTATTTATGTTATTGTACTCGTATAATTGTTTTCATGTCTTATTTTTTGTATCCTTTACTCATTGATAGAATATTAAACTAAGGTAGATATGTCATTAGCGCACTGAAAATGAAGCGTACAAAAGGAAGGAAAGTCCTGCATCTCGCCTTAGTCACTCTCGATACACTCGTAAAAACAAACGACAAACACTAACAGCGCAAACGACAAACACTAGCCATCTTTTTCTTCTCTATGCTTTAGATTGTGCCACCACAATCATCTCACTCACACTGTACCAATGTATGCCGAATAAAAATATGCATGTGTGCTGCTGCTGTGTTCGGCACATTTTTTTTTGGTCAGTTTGTTAGAATATATCGTATCTGTTTAATATTTTATCAATGCCTTTACTTTTAAACGCACTGACTACATCTGCATCTATCTAATGTCCTATCGCAGGTATGCTGGGAGAGATATGAAAAAAGTTATGAGACAAGAAAAAACTAAATAGAAAGGGTACAGAGGTGATGTCTGTGCCCTTTCAATTCAGTTTTTTCTTGTCTGTTTATATATGTATGTACATAAATGTTTAAATAAATAATAAACAAATAAATGGACATCACAGGCATTCTGGCCCACAAAAAAAAAATTGCGCGGCCAAACCTAGGATTATTTCCAATCTCTAGACCTTATTAAGACCTTTAAAAAAATATATGACATAACTCTGTAGTTGCATATTCTGAGTACTTATGGCACTTTCCATACATTGTTGGTCCAAAAAAAAATGTGCGGTCAGACCTAGAAATAAAACCTTAAATTGTTGAAAGATACAATTACAACAGAAGACGAACACAATTCAGACTAGGGTTGTAACGGAGGCTTGTTAGCGGAGGCGGATGCGGATGCGGAGGCGACGAGTCTCACCTCCGCGGATGCGGAGGTTAACGGAGGCGGAGGCGGAGGTGAAAGTACATATAGAAAAAAAAATAAATTTATGGTTAATTAAAACAAAATGTTTATTTTAAATACGTACATTAATAGTAGTATACTTGGTAAAAAAAAATATTACCTCCTTGTAATGAAAATTAAGGAGAAACAAATTGTGTTTGCCGCATTCCCGCCTCGCACTAGTTGATTCTTGACCATTTCGCGCTCAAACGCAGCCGGACGGTTGTCGAGCGTCGCAGCTTGCGCTTTATTTATTTTATAAATACGTAAATAAACCTCCGTTATAACTCCGCATAAAATTGTGCGGAGGCGGAGGCGGAAGCGAAGATATGATTTCTTGCGGAACTTCCGCAGTAACGGAGGCGGAGGCGAAGCTCCGTTACAACCCTAATTCAGACTTATGTCTGTAGATATGTCAGAGTTTGAGAACTTAAGACTTTTTATAATTTTTCTTCTCAGAATATGCAGATAGGGTTAAGTCATATATTTTTTCAAAGTGGTCAAAAATATGGTCTAGATATTGGAAATAATTCTAGGTCCGCGCAATTTTTTTTTTTTTGACCAACAATGTATGGAAAATGCCTGATGTCCTTTTCTGTAAGTAATATTCCTGATGTTAGTATTTTTCGTTAAATTAAAAAAAAATGTGCTAGATACGTTCTGTCTGCATAAAATAGACCTGCCTTAAAATACTCTGCTCACATTTCTGATTAATCTCAGGCGGAACTCCAGGAACCAAAGTAATAAAGATTATCATTAGGGATATTTCCTGGGTACAAAAAAAAATACTCTATTTAGTCCGTCATTCAGAATTCAGATTATAGAAAAATATTGGATACGTATATTTTGTTTTATCACATCAATAAAAATTGACAAACATAAAAGGCATCGAAGATCAGGAGTAGTGGCTGGTGACGTCACTAGTTGTTAAAAAGTGTAGCAAGGAGTGACGTCACACGAGTTTTCAACTCACTGTATCGGCTTAATTTTTTGTTTATACGACATTAATATCAATCGAGACCTGACAGTTTAAATTGGAAACATGATTTAATTTTTTTTTCAACAGGCCCCGCATTCATTTCAGCCTGTTTATCATCCAAACAGACCCGATTCCACAGCTGAACCATTCCCACAACGAATACCTATATTAACATCAGTAATTATCAATCACGCTTAGCTCAGACCTCTACCTTCCGAATAATTACGTTCAGTATCAGCAATATACCGCAGCTTCCGTCTATACTCGACCTCGTTTGAATACCTGAAGAGCATTACGATACCTAATATTGTATAGTTGGTAAAATAAATTGATGTGCAGGTGTCGTGCCCGATAGTTTACACATAGGTATATACATAAACATTCGCCTTTTTCCCATTGGGGCAAGCACAAAGGGCAGAATGCCATCTGATACGATCCTTGTATACTATTTTCGCTCCGTCTACATTTATAAATGCAGTTGCGAGTACTACGAATATAACTTTTCTAAAGAAAATGGCCCATAGTCAGTACGTATAATTCTAGTGCGTCCTGTCCTGGCGTTTCCGTCTCCTTGTAATCACATATTTACTCTTTTATTTGTTTACTTAGCCCAAATTTTAAGCATGTACATTTCTTGTACAGACGACAGCACGTCAAGCTAATACAGTCTGTCAATTTCCTTATTACATTTTCAACTTTTTCTCTAAAGCATTAATGCTCAATGTTGATTGGGAATATCTGACAGTTTGGGGTAGCTTGACCTGCTGGCTGCTGTCGTCCGTACATAAACTGCGACTAAAAACAAAGCCCGAAAGATTTGGCTGAAAGGAACGTATCTTAAAGGTACCCAGCAGTGTGGGTGATTACAGTTAGAAATTATAAAGATGATGATGTCAATCACGGAAGAACTGTTAGAATAATAATATTTGGATATAAGTAATTAGTCAGAATCAGAACGTAACTGCAATTAGACTTTGCTAAACAAACAATTTCTAAAATCATAAAATCATTCACTATGTTGTTAAACTAAATGATCCTTAAAAAGTTAAAATAATATTCTAATTGTTGTTGTGAGTAATAAATAAACGCCAGATACTTTGATAACGCATCTTTAAACACAAAGCACTTTTACCGTGTATACCCACAAATATCGAACTACCCGCCGCAATGGAGATATTGACCTAAATATCAATTGAATTCGAATGCAACGTCAAAGATTACTAAGCGCATGCGTCATAAACAATAGATAATGGTACAAATCGGAGTTACGGCTGAATTTTATGTCTCCTTAAATAATTCTGACAATGTAGAATCAATGTCCGGCCATTAAATTTATGAGCTGTTATTAATCCCTTCCGAATGTAAGTAAGTAGATATACATACTTATATTCGGAAACGAATTTATTACGATTTTAAAGTTCACTCGTATATAAATGCGATGTAAGCGTTCGGCGATTTGATAGGTTCCCATCTATCTTTGCGTGAGTGGGTTAAATCATGCTAAGACATTCACCAGACTTTAAGATCAACTTTTACTTAGAATCACGTTTTCATGACTCACCTACAAAATTATCTTGAATATTGATTTCAGTCAGAAATCAACGGGGTAACTGCGTAACCGTAACACCAGGTATTCACGGGGTGTCACCATTGTGTGGATCGCTCTGGGCACACAGTGGAGCATACGGTGGAGAGGTCTGCCCGGCTTGGGTAGAGCACCGCCGTGTCCCCGTGGCGGCGATCTCTCACGTCCGACCCTGGTCCAGGCGACAGACGGTCCGGAGCGAGAGTGCATGGCAGGACGTCACCTCCTTCAGCGAAGCAGTGATGCTGGCAAAGGAGGAGGCGGAGCGCGTGAGCTGAGACGCCCTGGTCGGGAGACAACATCGAGCTCCCGGCCACCGTAGGCGTGGGGGCCTGCGGGCGGTGAGTAGTGGGCAGCTCGCCGCCCGGAAAATAAACCGTGGCCAAGGCGCACAGGTAAGTGAAGGAACACGGGTGGACTTTAGTCAGTAAAAGTCTTACACGCCCTCCGCCCAGAGCGAGAGAGGCCATTTGATGATTTCTCATCCAGAACAAAAAAATAAAAGACATTTTCATAGTCTGTATGTGTACCTACACAATTCTAGAACGTGATTTAGACATGTGCTAATTACTTCCAGTTTCATAAGCGAAATTCGCCTTAAGAAGTTCAACATGAACTTCTTATACTAATCTATTAGCCTTAATTAGATACTGCCTAGATGCGCCAACAACAATATAGTCGGCAAAACGGAGATTGTACAATCTCTTTTGTCCAACCACAATATCCCGCCCGGTTAATAATTTCTAGCTTTAAATAATCTAATACATGTATTTATAACAAATTAAAAAAAATATTAGCAGCATAGGGAGGCCACCAACATGGTCGACCGATGACCTGGTGAAGGTCGCGGCAAGCCGATGGATGCGGGCAGCACAAGACCGGTCATTATGGAAGGCCTTAGGAGAGGCCTTTGTCCAGCAGTGGACCTCTATAGGCTGCAGAAGAAGAAGAAAAAGAAAAAATAATATTAGTTTAATATTATAATGATACAATGTTTCAATCATAAGAAAATGACATTCTTTAACGACATTTTAATGGCCTAATACTTATTTTCTTATACGGCGCCATAATGTATTGACGTATTATTATACTAACACTATTACATGAAATTGTGACATCTACTTACTTTATTTTTATTTTGTTTATTTAGATACGTTCACCAGATGGTACTACTTTGTATGCAGTTTGGCAGCATAAAGCGTGGACCAACATTAAATGACATCTTGACTAATCATTTTGAATAACATCTGTACTACATCGTTTGTGAATTTGGATTTGATCAAAAGATATGTAGAAAACGTACGTAGAAGAAATAACAACAGATAAATATAGCATAAGCATAATCGGTCTATGTTTCCGCTGCTAGAACAAAGACCTCGTCCCTATGAGAGGGAGTGGGCCATAATACACCACGCAGGTTCAGGCGTTGGTATATTGGCTCATGTCTTTGTTCTGGGACATGCTGGTTTCCTCACGATGTTTTCCTTAGATCGGATAAGGAACAGAAAATCTTCCTCCCTCGTCGCATGTTGCTTGGAGTTGGCGCAACACATGTTGGTCCACCATATTTCTATTGGCAAAATATTTCCTCATCATTCATAAGCTTTATTGAAAGCTCAACTGCCGTCTTCCTTCCTATTCACAATTTTTTTTAAGTGAATATTCTTAATTAACTAGCGCGCTTTACCATCAACGTTGCATTATTCCTTACCATCAGGCGGGATTGCAGTCAAGCACTAGTTTAAAATGATAAAAAAAAGATTAGAGATTGTTTAACCATAAATTTTTGACGTCCAGCCGCCATTATTTTCATAATGACGGGTTTGAGCTGTATTTGTTCAAAGAGTTGGTCCTCAGACGCTTTAAACAGAAAAATGGAAGGTCTTTCAATTGCAGTGGTACAACACAGGCTTTTAATATTAATAACCTTTATAACCAGATAATATAAATGCTCACGAACCCGTAGAGGATTTTCTTCATCACTGCGTATTTAGTTAAAACAGGCATGGTTTACACCTTTAGAAGAAACACCACCTGGGATATTTTCCGTAAATGCCAGTTTCCTTTCATTCACTCGCCCCAAACATACAATAAAACTTCTTTAATTCCATACACCGTTCAATAAACCAATAACAATCGTATGTTTAACAAGAAACATCAAAGCTGCGCCTGCGCCTAACGTCTGATACGTGCCAGCGTGCTCGGTGCCCGCGACATGTACCGCTAAATTTATCCGCATACCTTTTATGAGTCATTAGGAGTACGTTTATGTTTATTTTCCGTTTTATAATGTTTATTCGCTACAATTTGTTGGTAAGATTGTGTCACGCTTCATTGAAGGCATCATCATTCTCCTGTCCGCAGCCCATTTAATTTGGGGTCAGCGCAACATGTCTTTTTTCTTTCATTTCATATTTCTATATTAGTCGTCATCTTCGGTGGTTGCCCCCTTTCTAAATATATCATCTTTAACAAGGTAACATCCACAGTTTCTATGGTTTCGCCTTACTCTTATAAACGCTTGGTTTGAGTCATCATGGTTCTTTTGCCCCTTTCCAATAATTTTTGGAGTGGACGCCACATCAACATCTTCTTCTTTCATACTTCTCCATTATCAACTTGTGGCAATGGGCCGGCCTTATTAGCCGTAGAACCGATAACCGTTGGAGTAGACGTATTCTTGAGTGGAGCTCGCGAATCGGAAAGCGTAAGGTGAGACGCCCTCAGGCTAAGTGGAGCAACGATCTTCGCAGGATGACTGGTAGTAACTGGATGGGAGTTGCCGAAAACCGAGTTGAATGGCGTGAAAGGAGAGGCCTATGTCCAGCAGTGAACTGCTATAGGCTGATGATGACGCAGTCAGTCCATAATTTCTTTGGTATTCACGTACTCTTGTAGACGCTTCATTTTCTCCCAACTTTATCCCAATTTAATTGTGGTCGGCCCAACATGTATTTTTCTTCTATACTTACTTGTCTGTTAGCTGTCATCTCGGAAGTGCATCCCTTTATGGCCATGTCATATTTCACACAAACCATTCCTCCTTTTATTAATCTTCACTTACTCTCAAAACCGGACTAACAAGTTCAGCGGACCCCAGACTCCAAAGCTGAAAAGACTTTCGATGCGACTGGGATTAGCGCTGAAATGCTGATGACTTAATCTCAAAACCATGATTGTTTCTTCCACAGGTCTCAGAGTCATTATATTAGTGGTCACCTCCTTTAAAGCCCATATCATCTTTCTCACACTCCGTCCAACGTTTCTATGACGGATTATGTGAAAGTTGAAATAGATCAGTGTTCTATACGAGACCCATAGAAATGAACAGTTTGGGGGTCTTCAATTTGATGCAACTTGATATAGGCACATTCCATAAAATTATGTCTCAACCAAATGATTAAAATGCGAAGAGTTTATTCAGGTTCATGGCCTAGATGTACAAGGGGGATAGTACTTCCTCTCAAACGCGACGCAGGCGGTCTACTCTTCTTCCGTCTTACGAATACTCGATCAAGTCCACGTGACATAAGTTTAAAATTTAATACGCCCCCCAAAAAAAAGGGCACCGTGCCGCTAAGTAAGTTTTCAATTTAAAAAAATTTTCTTTACATTTTCCTCACTCATCCGCACTCATTAGTGTCACATTACGTATTTGTGTGGTGTAATTTGGAAGTTATTAGAATCACTTCCCTATTCAAAAGCAAATGCTGACCTACGAATAGGTCGTTAGTAGTAAAGCCGTAGGTCGGGATTTGTTATCGCTTTCAAAAAGAAGGTCAAGCTTGTAAAGAACTAAATGGTTTTCTGGTAAACAAGACCGTGCATTATTTGAGAAAAAACCAAGTTTTATTTTTATTATTTGGAATCCCTACTAATATTATAAATGCGAAAGTAACTCTGTCTGTCTCTTACGCTTTCACACTGAACTGATTTTGTTGAAATTCGGTACAAAGATAGAGTTGACCTTGAGAAATAACATAGGATAGTTTTGATTCCGGACTTTTGAAAAGTTCTCTTGGAAACGCGATATAACCGAACTCCACGCGGGCGAAGGAAAGCTAGTATACTATATAACCAAATTATACATGAAATTCTATGGAATGATTAAGTTGACAATCATCTTAAATGATAAGCTAATTTGATTGATTGTAATATTGGTATGCTTAGCTCAACAAAAATCTAAAAAATACTCTTTTTAAAATCCTGGAAAGCAAATGAAAAACGGGAGTTCCTGGATAAACAGACGTTGCTTATAACACTTCGTTTACTGACCCCGTCATACTAACTGTAAAGGAATTGATAGCAGTAATTTGAATGTACGGGCAATGTAAGGTAAAAAGAGACCGACGCGATGGTTTTAATGTGGACATTGGAATGTAAAGATCAGATACTCTGTTAACCATCAAGACATTATTGCAAGATTTTACTGCATTTAAAGCGCATTGACTGAATTCTTGCACCCCAAACGTACTGCCAAAACATACAATGTTGCGAGTCTGGTGTTTCTCATCGATTATGTCATACATTTAAGTACATAAATTACTTGGTAGATGTGCTGTTTGATCATGAGTCTTCAGTTTATAGCTGTAACTGCCTGAAGGAGAATTATGGTCATAACACTCGTACCACCTGTTATGACGTCAGTTTATTAGGTGATGCGAGTGACCAAAAGACCTGAAGGCCAAAACCAGTAATTGAAAACGTTCAACATCTAGACACAATTTCACGAATATCTCAATCTGTGAAAATCAGTGTAAAAACTTGGGAAAATTCTATAGTATTTCTGCCAGACTGAGGCCGCGATCAGACTATGTACATTCTTAAAATTACGAGTATTGACACTTTTTTTTGGATGGGAAATTATCATATGACATGACCAGCGCTGGGCTCTGTTTTTGCATAGAGTCGCAGCATAATGCTGAGCGACAGCCGTTTTGCGTGGATGTGATGCATGTTTCCCTCAACTATTTCTTATTTTTTGTATTTTTGTAAACTCTTGCGTCATTTTTACTGCAAATAAACTTTTTTTCTCCCTCTCTGGGCGGAGCGGAAGGGCGTGTCAGACTTTTACTGACTAAAACCCATTCGTGTTTCTTCACTTGCCTGTGCGACGACCAGGGCCACGGTTTCTTGTTTAACCAACCCGCAACCCTGGCTCAGGAGGCATCGGTCTTCGTGGACCCCGTCACGATATGGTGACATCTTTTTTGAGGCGCGCGTGAAACACAACGCGCTGTCGACTCGGGCCTGGTCCTTACCGGGCGGCGAGCTGCCCACTGCTCACCGCCCGCAAGCCCGCGGCTACAGTGGCGGGGAGTTGATGTTGTCTCCCGACTCCTGCGGCGGCTAGTAGCGTGAGGGCGTTAGGATCCCCGCTACGAGAATTGACGCTTAGGCAAGTTTTTTTTTAGTAATTTGTCAAGTCAGCTAATTTAAGTGTCTTCAAGGCTAGGTTTTTTTTTTGCTTTTATCTCTAATTTCTAAACGTAACTGCATGCTATTGAGAATAAATCTTAATAAAATATAAGAATCCAAATTTTTTATACGAGTAATGGTGGAGATAAAATTATGTTTATCATTCTACTAAGACTTTCAAAACATTTAGAAATATACTAAAGACTTTCTCCCTAGCCTCTGCGTGCGTGATGAGTGATAATAATTCAACAAGATTAATAGAGATGATTCACTGACCACTCAGAATTTATTGAGACCTGTGATCTGTATGACCTTGTTCTGACGGTTAGTATTATTATAAGATCTGGATTGAGATTTTATCTCTCAATCTCGGTTTTTATGACTCGCTTATGGTACTACTGAAATGTTCGTTAGTAATTAAAAACTTGTCGACGTAATATCAGTCCAATGGGAGCAGGAGTAGCCTACAATGGCTACAATTTGCAGATCGTAAGTTCAAACCCAGATAGGCATTTTTTATGTAAGTTATTACTTTACCATTGCTCTGTAAATCATGATGGATTCCGTTTCGGCATGATGTCTTGTGAAGCCGTATGGAGGACGGGTCTGAGCAGTTGTGTAGCGATGTGTGCCGGGTACGATGCGCCAAATGTGGTTGTGTTGTGGAGGGTCTCCAGATCAATCTCCCTCTGGCGCAGCATCGTTGGCCGAGTTGTTGGGTTTAACATTGCATCACCTCGCTCAACTGCAGTCTTCCTTCCTACTCGCTCAGTTTTCACGAGTGAATAGGCTCTTAATAAACTAGCGCGCTTTACCATCAACGATTGCATCACTGCTTAGCATGAGGCGGGATTGCACTCAAGCACTAGTTTATAATTATAAGAGAAAAAAAAAAGAAAAACATGAAGGAAACTGACATTTCCTAGAAGTGCCCGTACTCCCTCTCATTGAGAAGAGGGCTGAGTCGGAGCAGTGTAAACACTATAAGCTAATTATGTTAATACTATGTGACGTTTATTTGATAGTCAGTGGTTATTGCTGCAATAACAATTTCAGGGGTCAAACTTTAAAGCCTCATAACAATGTGGCGGCCGATCTTTACCGCCAATGTGTGTTGGAAGAATCTTTTCATTTTACTTAGATTCTCAGCTTACTAGGAAAGGTATTACTAACTACATTAATTAATTATTTACGATTCCAGGTCAGGCAAGTACCAATGTATTTTTTTTAAGTTATATGTAGGTACTTTCTAAGTATATCTTGGACACCAATGACTGATTAAAAGGTGAAGGAAAACATCTTGAGGACACCTGGACTTTAAAGTCTGAAATCGCCAACCTGCATTGAGCAAGCGTTGTGATTACGCTCAATCCTTCTCTGTATGAGAGGAGACCTGTGCCCAGCAGTGGGACGATAAAAAGGTTGACATTAATTAACCTTTTGAACGCCCATCTATATAATACGCGATGTGTCCTCCTGCGCCACACTACAAATGTATAACGTATCTATAGTAAAACGTAGGGATGGGATTAGTGTCCTATCGACAAATAATATTATACATTTAAAATAATTTTTATTCACCAATTTACGAAGCTAAATAAAAACTGTAATCGTAATTTCATATTTTATTTTATTTCATAAAAAAAACAGTATGAAAACCTGGATATATTCCCCACAATAAAGAAAAGAATTTTAAATTTATTAGACGTGTGTTCTACAAGGCACATCCCTATTTGTCTCCAAATGTAATCCTTCTACTTCATATCAAGTAGTTGGCGCTCGAGGCACGTCAAAATCCTTTCTGTTCTAGGGATGTCTAGATTTCTATGGTATACATTTTATATTCACTGTGGTCGAGTTACACGTGCATAAACTCAACCGATTCCTGCATAATTTATTTCGTTTACTTACAACAAATACAATTAATAGAAGCTAAATACGTGGTTTTCTACGTTTTAAAAAATAAAATATAATGGAGGTTAAGTGTCTGTTTTACACAAGACCTTTTTTTTAATGGTGTCGCTAAATACTCGCAATTATTTTTCTGGTTTGTAGAAACTAATAGAAAACTGAAGAAAATTCCTGAAACGGAAGTTGACGACTTAACGGAATGTCAAGACGACGAACTATTTCAAAATTCTGATTCAGACTTGAACAACTCGCAATAATTCGTCATATTCACAGTCACAATTTTTTTTATAAGGACACGTGCGCCAACTCAAGATGTAAACATTGCACTACACTAAAATGCACAAGGTCACTATGACCTTGAAACCCGTCCGCTTATGACGTCACAGATTTCCTTCTATACACGTCGGTGGCGTGTACAGACCGACCACTAACTAACTTTGTAGGGATGGGGTTTTTCAAACGGGGTTTCACTATCGACAATGATTAGAAAACCTATTAATTCTTGATTAAGGTAAATAAAACCTAGTTTAAAGTGTACAATATTTATAAAATATTCTATATTTACGTCATTTTCTTGCAATAATAGTATTTATGATCATTTCGACGAGATGAAATATAGCGAGGTCTTCGTCGTGTCCCATCACTGGCTTACTTGATATCAAGTAATTGGCGCTGGGGGCATTAAAATATTTTCTGGCGTTTTTGTTTCTATTGAAAATTAAACAAATAAGAACTTATTATGCGTGAAAAAGTTAAAAATATGGTTGATAACAGGGCAAATTTCCATAAAAACAAAATAAAAGGTCTTGTAAAAGTCGTAAATTTATTTTATACTGTGATTACTTCTAATCAAGTAGTGGCGCTGAGGGCACGAAAATCTCGAACTTGTATAGAAGTGATTGGCGTTCAAAAGGTTAATCATCTGCCTAGATTTTTCTCAAATAGGTTGGATCGGCTTTCAGCCTTACCAGATGAGATGACACGGAGGAGTGTTAGTATCTGGAAATGCCACATTTGGGCTGGTGCTGCTAAGTGTCACCTGGCCACTCTGGATTCAGTCGAGAGGCGGGCGAAGAGGCTGATTGGTGACCCTGATTTAACTCGAGATGGTCTCCAAAGCCTAGAGCACAGGCGTAGAGTAGCCAGCCATTCAGTGTTCTATAGGATGCATTTTGGGGAGTGTGAGAGGGAATTGCATGATTTAATTCCCCATCTCCGTTCCACCATCGGACGACCCGTCGTACGGCGAGTTTCCACCCTTACGTTGTTAACACTACAACGATCCGGACGAAGAGTTTCGCCTCCTCCTTTATACCGCGTACATCGAGGGACTGGAACAATTTGCCAGCGGCGGTGTTTCCGTCGGACTACAATTTGAGTGTTTTCAAAGCTAGAGTGAATAGGCTCTTAATAAACTAGTGCGCTTTACCATCAACGATTGCGCCACTGCTTACAATCAGTCGGGATTGCGGTCAAGCGCTAGTTTATCTATACTAATATATAAAGCTGAAGAGTTTGTTTGTATGTTTGTTCGCGCTAATCTCGGGAACTACTGGTCCGATTTGAAAAATTCTCTTTGCGTTGGATAGCCCATTAATCCAGGAAGGCTTTAGGCTATATAACATTACGCTGCGACCATTAGGAGCGGAGCATAACTAAACCACGCGAACGAAGTCGCTGGCGGCGGCTAGTAATATATAAAAAAGAAAGATCAAGCACAGCGGTAACAACAAGTCACATGGGAATAATGCCTCAGACTGACGTCACATAGATCCTGCATCTCGCAAGCAGAGTTTTCCGTGCAACTAGCATTAATACGAACTATGTGCCCCGCCCACTGCCACTTCAAAGAGCTAATCCGTTGGGCTATGTCGGCCACTTTAGTTCTTCTACGAACTCCTCATTTCTGATTCGATCACGTAAAGAAACACCTAGCATAGCCCTCTGTGCGACCTTGAGCTTATGAGCCGATGGCCGATGGGGCAGAAAGGCTCTTGAATGTCGACCACGTACCGGTAAGCGCAGCATCGTACACCCACCGAGTAGGTGGTCGGATGACCAGACCAACATCGCAGGGAAGCGCTGGATGCAGGCCGCGTCCAACAGTTCTTTTGGGAAATCCTTGGGGGAGGACAATTCTAGCAGTGGACTTCATGTGGCTGAGATGATGATGATAGCATTTATAAACATCCCCCCACATCAACTGTTGGGCAAGTGCCCGCCAGACACAGCACCCGTCTGGTTAGAGGATCCTCTCTTTTCAATGGAGGATGAGTGAAATGTTCACCAGTATCAGTTGGAATTATTTCGAAGCTTATTGCTAATCCATTGCTCCATGCGTTCGATAAACGTGTCTACCCAACAACGTAAATAGCGCAATGGTTATTGTTGAACTGTCAAAATGAAACCAAATACTTCTGATAGTGTGTTACATAATTACCCTGCGGTGCGGAAGTTATTACTTAATAGGCACACGTTCCACCTCCCTACTACAATAATTCTCAGTATAAAATCTAGTCACATTTAGAATTAAGATATATGTATGCGCACCATACAACCCTGCATTGTATTTTGATTTAGATGCCTTTCCATATTTACTACCAAACTTTCTACTTCATACTCCGACCTGCCTATGCCATAAACCAACAGTTTCCACTAGTTTGTCAAGATTTAAATATATTCCTCTCTCTCCAACATAAGTATTTTGTTCCGGTGAAGAATATTCTGTATTTTACGAGTTCAGACCTTACATGGATGGAATTTGGTTTTGAAATCGTTTGGTGTTTATATTTTATCCCCGATGGCACGTCGAGGGGGCTTCAAACGAAAGATTCTCTTTCAAATGAACCTGCCAAACTGAACCGCTTATATACTGTAAAATAAATGTATATAAACTACAAAAGGGTTTGGGTTGCAAGCAAGAATATAATAAATGCGTGTATTTTATATTGTATTTGACAAGCATGCCAACAATCTCACACCACGGGATACCAAAGATCGTGCGAAATGGAGGAGTCGCGCGAAGCCGCGGATGCAACGGGTATTATACGCTGAGATGATGATGATTTTATATTGTATCATTTTATTATAAATTCATACCCAGCCCCATTGCTTTTCATGACAACCGTGTTTAGCGTGCAAAGGTGACAGCGACTTTCGAATTATTAATATGGACTTTTGAATGCGTTGTAGTGTGCGTTGATGACCCAATATTGGCACTGCAATTCTCAGCAGAAAATTCAAACTAAGTAAAAGAAGGTGTTGATGTAGTGGACATAATCATAACAACAGTTAACACAAAATGATCATTTTACCACAATTTTAGAATAAACTAATTAAGACGGCTAATCCTATCACCAAATCATTATGTTATAAGAGATTAGAAAAGAGAGAGATAGTATTTCCCGCCTTCAAATCAAGCTAGGAAGACAACACCACACAGGTATGTTAGAGTGACAGACCAAATGGTTATGAAAGGTTAAATAATATAAATGGTTACCAACAACGGGAGCAAGAGAAAAAAATTGCATATGCGAAGGAGATAGAGAAACTATATATTTCTGTCTCATTTATTTTTACTACAGGGTCTAGTAAATGTGTCCTTGTCTCATTATTATTAGTATTTAGTGATTATTATATTTCTGTTATCTTGCAAATTACAAATAAGAAAGCCTGAAGCCTGTAAAGTTATTACTTTTGTTGCCTGTACAAGTGTACACTATATTCCTTGAATTACAGCAGGTTTATTACCTTAATACAGTTTCACATTAAACACTTTCATACTGAAGTCTCATTTCAGTTAAATAATTAGGTACAAGTGTATAGTAATCGGAATTGGAAAAGTACTAGGAATTAGTACTTATTCCTTCTATGTACATAAAAGCTGGATATAAATATTAGTTCTTAAGACGCAGTTGTTTAATGAAAATGCAGTACTTCGTGGTACACTTTATAATGAAAATCCAGGAAAAATAAAAGGTTACGAATTCAGCTCGGGATGCAGGACGAAATTAGCTCCTTTAAGTAGCGAACAAATATAACATAACTGTCAATATATAATAAATGTATGTCAAAAAATGACATCTTTGTCAAACAAATCTATAGTAGATATACAGTTAAGTTAATAAGGCCCCGTCGGGTAATTGTGCAACACACGAACAATAACGATTCCTTCCTTGTCGACAATTCAATAAAATTCTTTGCGTCATTTAGACTGTTGAACCGACGAATAGTTCAAACAGGAAGCAAGAAGCAATCAATTAGATATTTCCTTCAAAATACTTCGGCTTGTGAAAGAAAGTATGCTACGCAATTTGGATCTTGGTCAGATTGTAGCCGTAGCCTTCACCAGGTCATTAAATAATATTTACTGACCTGGTGAAGGCTACGGGAAGCCGATGGATACGGGCAGGCATAAGACCGGTCATCGTGGAAAGCCTTGGGGGAGGAGCCTCTATAGGCTGAAGAAGAAGAATAACATTCAATGAACTAAGCCTATGGCAGTCCACTGTTGGGCATGGGCCTCTCCTAAACAGCACCACAACGCCCTGTCCTCCGCCTTCCGCATCCAGTTTACTCCACCCAGCTGCTTTAAGTTCGTCCGTCGATCTAGTTGGAGTACGTCCCACAATACGCTTGCTGATACGCAGTCTCCACTCCAGGACTCGTCTGCTCCACCAACCATCGGTCCCTCGTCAGACAGGGCCAGCCCACTGCCACTTCAGTTTGCTTACTCTGCAAGCTATGTCGGTAACTCCGATTCTTTGCCGCATAATTTCATTCCTGAATGCGCGGAAACATACAGCGCAAACCATTTTGATAGTTCAAAAATTGCAAACCACACCAAATTCGTGTCCGTTCATGTTCTTATAAAAAATATGTAAGGAATAAAGAAAGAAAAAGTATGTGACTCATGCAGGAGGATCATAAAGCTAAACTAATTTAAGAATTAAAAAAAAATGTATATATTTTAAAAAAAAGTAAGTTAAAAAATCAGAAAGTCTTTTACGAGGCTAAAAGGCTCCATCTCAACATAATGCTTCGACATTTAAAAAAGTAAATGACGCAGCGCTGGTATTCTGATAGGGCTTGGTTATTAGCAGACTTAATGATTACACAAGAAATTGCCGTGGTTACGAAGGAACCATTGAAGTGTTCGTGGTGTATTCTGGCCCTGAATAGATGCAATTCCATACGAATAATTCTGTTATCTATGACGGTATATCCAACCATATTAAAACAGACATCAATTGCTGGCAACCCAAGGATTTCCATAAACATTCCTACCAGTACTCCACCTGTCTATTACTAGTAGTTACGTACGGAATGCCATACATATCTCCACTTAGATAGTACATGAATAATTTCGAAACATGCTTTATTGCCTCCATTCACGGTACGAATAGGGATGGGTAGCTGATGTTTTCGGTATGGGCGAAATATTCCGTTACTAGCAACCTAGCAAAACATTGAGATATTCTTATTTATTATATTACCAGATAAAAACTTGACTTCTCTGAGGTGAAATGTGACCCCATAATACACATGTATGTAGGTATTGTTTTAATTATCGATTCTCAAGGAATATTAAAGGCCAAACAAGGCATAGATTCGTACAGCAAGCGTTAGTATGAAACGGTTTATTAATTAAAGATGTTATCCGGTGTCAACGACGTTTCGGTATATGTAGTGGCCAATTTGGCGACTACTATTTGTCTCTCAGCACAAAGTACTCGACAATCTGAATTTTGCGGATACGTAAATATTGTCAACTTGATTTAATTTTTTATTATTCAGGTAAGGTTTTGATCGAATCTACCATAGCCACTGACGAAATCCATAACCCATACTAATATTATAAATGCGAAAGTAACTCTGTCTGTCTGTTACGCTTTCCCGCTTAAACCTCTGAACCGATTTTGATGAAATTTGGCACAGACAATCTTTAGACCCTGAGAAAGAACATAGGCTACCTCTTATCCCGGAAAAATTAGATGTTCCCTAGGGAAATCTATCAAGCGCGATATAACCGAACTCCACGCGGGCGAAGCCGCGGGCGGAAAGCTAGTTATTAATATAGATGTGAGTAAGCATCTATTCAAGTAATAAAGAAACTGAGAAGTTTGTTTGAACACGCAAATCTTTGAAACTGACAGTCGGGTTTTAAAAACTCTTTTTGCTTTCGATCAATTTATGAGGAAAGCTAGACTTTAAACATCATTCTACTACTTTTAGGGCCCGAGGAAGGAGCAAAATAGTCAGAAAAAACCATACGCTACGCGAAAACGAAATCTATCTATACTAATATATAAAGCTGAAGAGTTTGTTTGTTTGTTTGTGCGCGTTAATCTCAGGAACTACTGGTCCGATTTGAAAAATTCTTTTTGCATTGGATAGCCTATTAATCCAGGAAGGCTTTAGGCTATATAACATCCCGCTATGACCAATAGGAGCAGAGCAATAACAAAAAATGTTGCGAAAACGGGAGTTAACGCAGACGTACATATTGCCACTATGAGCTGAGCATGACTAATTCTACGCGAACGAAGTCGCTGGCGGCCGCTAGTAATATAATAAAGCGCGGGCGATGCGGCGGTTCGCGTCCGGGCTGAAATTTTACACGGAATTTTTAATTTAACACACGAGTATTTCTACTGGCCACTAATGATAAAAAAATGTAACAAAAATAATTCGTAATTTGAAAAGTACCGCCTGTGCCGCTCTTCGGCAAATACCCTCTGCGCTACAATTCTTCAAGTCAGGATCCTCCAAGATGCTGTTTCAAAACATTATAAGTAAATAAATATTAGCCTCAATTAAATTATGCCTTTAAAATTAAAATAATCAGCCAGCAAGTCAGCGGGTTTTTTTACTAATAAATAACAAGTTTCAGAGTTTTACAACCCCAATAGCCCTTTTGTCAGTCACTAAGTACTGCAATTCAACAATTCTTGCAAATTGACACGTGGAGTTGCTAGCCAGACATTTGTGATAGTGATTGGACTCAACGGATTTCCGTAGATCTCACCAATCGGTTGAAACGCTAGGTGATATCAGAGACTGGCTAGGTCAGCAGACTTTCTTTTATTTTGAGTTGGATTGACCAAATCGAGGTGAAACTTACATGATGGGTATTCCCTTCCAGTTTATTTATCCATACTACTAATATTATAAAGGCGAAAGTAACTCTGTCTGTCTGTCTGTCTGTCTGTCTGTCTGTTACGCTTTCCCGCTTAAACCTCTCAACCGATTTTGATGAAATTTGGCACAGACAATCTTTAGACCCTGAGAAAGAACATAGGCTACCTTTTATCCCGGAAAAAATTGATGTTCCCGAGGGAAATCTAAAAAGCGCGATATAACCGAACTCCACGCGGGCGAAGCCGCGGGCGGAAAGCTAGTTTCTTATAAACCTTACGTGGTAGGTAAGAATTGTTATGAAAGGAATTGGTTTGCTTTTAAGAAAGCACTCGAAGGGCAATGGAAAGGAAGAAATGTTTTGTATATCAAGTCATTATTTGTCCATCCTCTTCTCGGCTTCGTCGGCTTCCAGTCTACCCGGATAACCTCTTCTTCTTCCTTCCTCAGCCTATAGATGTCCACTGCTGGACAAAGGCCTCCCCCAAGGCTTTCCACGATGACCGGTCTTGTGCTGCCCGCATCCATCGGCTTCCCGCGACCTTCACCAGGTCATCGGTCCACCTTGTTGGGGGTCTCCCTACGCTGCGTCTTCCAGTACGTGGCCGCCACTCCAGAACCTTGCTGCCCCATCGGCCATCGGTTCTACGAGCAATGTGCCCTGCCCACTGCCACTTAAGTTTAGCGACTCGCAGAGCTATGTCGGTGACTTTGGTTCTTCTGCGGATCTCCTCATTTCTGATTCGATCACGCAGAGAAACTCCTAGCATAGCTCTTTCCATTGCCCTTTGTGTGACTCTGAGCCTTCGTATGAGACCCATTGTGAGCGACCACGTTTCAGTTCCGTAAGTCTTCACTGGCAATACACACGGGTCAAAGACTTTAGTCTTGAGACACTGTGGTATCTTGGACGATGAGAAGATGTAGCGTAGCTTCCCGAACGCTGCCCAACCGAGCTGGATTCGCCGAGACACCTCTTTCTCGAAGTTGGACTTTCTGTCCCAGGTATACATATATACTCGTCAACAACTTCGAGTGCAGAGCAACCAACTACAATTGGAGTGGGTGCGACATGAGAGTTCGACATGATCTTCGTCTTATCCATGTTCATTTTTAGACCCACTTGTTGGGAAGCTCTGCTGAGGTCATTGAGCATTTTGCCCAAGTCTTCCAGGGTCTCAGCCATGACCACGATATCATCTGCGAAGCGGAGATTAGTAATGTACTCGCCGTTGATGTTGATGCCAAGTCCTTTCCATTCCAGGAGCTTGAAGACATCTTCCAACGCAGCAGTGAACAATTTAGGAGATATGACATCTCCTTGTCTCACTCCACGCTGCAGTTGGATCGGTTTCGAGTCCTGATCCTGGAGACGGACTGACATGCTGGCGTTTTTGTACAAACACTTTATCACCTCAATGTATCGATGGTCAATTTGGGACCGCTGGAGAGACTGTAGCACCGCCCAAGTCTCAATCGAATCGAAGGCCTTCTCATAGTCCACAAACGCCAAGCATAGTGGTTTGTTATACTCCTCGGACTTCTGTATAACTTGCCGCAGCGTATGAATGTGATCTATGGTGCTAAAGCCTTTTCGGAAGCCTGCTTGTTCGGGAGGCTGGAAGTCGTCGAACCTGCGAGCGAGACGATTCGTGATGACCCTAGAAAACAGCTTGTAGACATGGCTCAGGAGGGATATCGGTCTGTAGTTTTTCAGGAGGGTATTGTCACCTTTTTTGAAAAACAAAACCACCACGCTCCTGTGCCACGCCTTAGGCGTTTCGCCTTTAAGAATGACGGAATTAAATAGTTTCTGAAGCGCTTTAAGAACCGGTTTGCCACCCGCTTTCAGAAGCTCAGCCGTAATTCCATCATCTCCAGCCGCCTTATCGTTCTTGAGCTGTTTCAGGGCCATACCAATCTCGTACAGGCTGACGTCCGGGATATCGTCGGTGTAGTGTCGGGTTAGTCTGGCTCTAGGATCATTAGCCAGGCTTACAACAGGTGCGTGTGTTGATGTGTATAACTCTCCGTAGAATTTCTCCATCTCACCCAAAAGCTCGGGCTTGGAAGTGACGATCCTACCATCCCCAGTCTTCAGCTTCGCAAGTAGACTCGGTCCAACAGACAATTCTCGTGCGAACACTTTGGAGCCTTTGTTCCGCTCGATAGCCTCTTTAATACAATTTGTATTAAATTGGCGTATATCGCGAGTCAGAGACTTTGAGATCAGTCTGTTAAGGCATCTGATGCGTGAAGCGTCATCAGGGGATTTTAAGATCACCTCCCGTCTTTCTTCCATTAGCCGGCGGGTGGGACCGGAGATCTTCTTCTGTCTTTTTGAACGGAGGGTTTTGTAGAACTTAGACCCTTCCGTTTGGAGAGTTTCCACAAACCTGTTGTTGTAGTCGTCCACATCTACGCATTCACCGAGGCATTCGAAGCGGTTTTGTAGTTCGATCTGAAAGCTCTCGGGGTTTTGGAGTTGTGTTGACGCTGGACGGAGCGTAGACTTCATAAGTCGAGAGCGTTCGAGCCTAATGTTGAGGTTCAAGATGCCTCTAACAATACGGTGATCACTCCCGGTTTTTACCGCATGGATCACGGAGACATCGTTGAACACTTGCCTTCTCGTTGACATTATGAAGTCTATCTCGTTTTTGGTCTGACCATCGGGGCTGAGCCAGGTCCACTTGCGGTGCAATGGTTTCCTGAAAAAAGAATTCATCGCAAAGAGTCCTTCCCTTTCCATGAAATCCATTAGCATCTGACCTCTGGGATTCCGATTTCCAACTCCAAATTGCCCCACTTTCGTCTCGTCCGCCTCTCGCATGCCCAGTTTTGCGTTAAAGTCCCCCATGACAACGGCGTAGTGGGTTTTGGAGGAATGTATGGCTCTACTGACGTCCTCATACATAGCCTCCACCTCATCGTCAGAGTGTTTAGACGTCGACCCGGATACCGGACCCCGGAACCCGGATAACCTCGAGGTTGTAGAATCCGATGAATATTAGCTTTTCTAATACGTATTTAATCTAATCGTAATCAGTATTTTAAATGAAGCGACTGCCCTCCGCAACTCCTTTACTAGGTAATACGAATGCCTCTTTATAACACTGGAAGTTTATCAGATTTTCGGGCATATGACTATTAAAGATCCAAGAACGACAGTCGGGACATCAATGGTTTATCGTGCTTGCCGAGTCACGGAGGTCTCTCGGAAGTTTCTTTGCTATTTCCTTGGTGGTAGGCCATAACATCGGCTGCCGGCAGAAGTTACCACCCACCAGATAAAGTCTTGCCGCCAAGCGATTCGTCGTGTTGTCTGGTGAAGCCGTACGGAGGACGGGTCTGAGCAGTTGTGTTGCGATGTGGTACGATGCGCTAAATGGTATTGTGTCGAGAATTTGGTCGTGGAGGGTCTCCAGATCAATCTCCCTCTGGCGCAGCATCGTTGGTCGTGTTGTTGGGTTTAACATTGCATCACCTCGCTCAACCGCCGTCTTCCTTCCTAAGCACACAGATTTTTTTTAGTGAATAGGCTCTTAATACGTTAGCGGGCTTTACCATCAACGATTGCATCACTGCGTACTTACGGGATTACGGTCAAGCACTAGTTTAATATTATGTATTTAAAAAAAGTATTGTTCGTTATATTGTTGAGTTCCGCAGGTACTGAGTTGATCTGTGCGGTTTTTGCCAATTGTGTATGACACTGACTGGACAGGTATTTTCAATCTGTTTGGTATTTCTTCAACAGACCGTTTTAGACACCAACCTACATGATCTGAGATTACATCTGGACATTAAAATAGAGTGTGACCTCAAAAGTCCAACAATTGGTCTAACTGCAATGCTTCGATGTCGCCTCCGGGTTGTGGAGGTCAGACGGCAGTCGCTTCACGGAAAATGTCGAAGTTTAGCCATATCAGCAGTTGGACTGGTAAAGCGGACCCCAGACTCCAAAGGTGAAAAGGCTTCGGATGCGACTGGGATTAACACTGGGATGATGATTAAAATAGACTGTGACCTCTGAGTTCGTTTCGGCTTAGAGTAGTCAGATATATGTCATGTAACACCCAACTAATCTAGTTTAAAAACAAATTTTGCAATATTGGAGAAGATAGGAGCCAATTAATCTATGAAGACAACGACAGAAAAACAAAACTACCCACACTGAACAGTCTTACCTAATCAACTAACATAACTACTACATTATACATTATATATATTACAGAACCATCCGACATTACTCGCAGCCCTGTTCCCAACCTCAATACGTAATCGATTCAATGAATCGAAATTTGATTTCTGTAGTACATTGCTGTGTTTCAAGGCTAGTCTATTGATCAAATGTTCTAGTTCCGAGCGATGTAGGGCAGGATTGATTTGTGATACCTATTAAGGTATATATTTTAATGGATAGGCCCCGCGCCTTGAGTTATTTATTAATGATTTATTTTATGGAAATAAATCAAATTTGACACAAACCTTTGTGTCAAATAAACTTATCCATTAGGACCTAAGTTATTGACGTATCTAATAAAGTTCAGGGTCGAATCCTGGGCTTAATAGTCGATGCGCAAAATATACTCGGCCAAAACGTGCGAATCTTCACTATTAATATTTTTTTTTTTAATATAGACGACGATTTATTTATAGATTTTAGTATATTTTGAATGAATGGCTGAAAATATGGAATTTGAAAGTAAATCTCAATCATCATCATTTTATTGTTTGAATTGTATTGATGTCATTTTTGTATTTTGATCTTATTGTGAGTATTCATGAAGTAATATTGACTGGCTTGATATTAGACGACTTGCAATTAATTTATGTCTGAATTGTATGCAATGAAGTAAAGAAAAAGTGTACGCTATTTCCTCGCGCCTACAAATAAATTCCAAAACAAAAAATAAATAAAAAGAGATCTGAGGAGTTATTCTTGTAATATTAAGAACGTTCACACGTTCTTAATATTACAAGAATTACTCCTCGTCTGATCTCAGCCTCAATTTGTCAAAAAATACTCTAATCGATACTCTTATAATCTATACTAATATATAAAGCTGAAGAGTTTGTCTCTTTGTTTGAACGCGCTAAACTCAGGAACTGCAGGTCCGATTAGAACAAATCTTTCTGCGTTGGATAGCCCATTAATCCAGGAAGGCTTTAGTTTAGGCTATATAACATCATGCTGCGACCAATAGAAGCGGAGCATAACTAAACCACGCGAACAAAGTCGCTGGCGGCCGCTAGTAATATAAAGCTGAAGACTTTGTTTGTTTGGTTGTTTGAACGCGCTAATCTCAGGAAATACCGATCCGATTTGAAAAATTGTTTTGGTTTTCGATAGTCCATTAATGTAAGAAGGCTTTAGCCTATACAGTATGTTAAATAACAGAGGGCGTTCCCTTAAACTCGTTAATATATATCATTACTAGATTAAAATAAAAATATCAGCATAGAAAAATAAGCATAAAAAAATCCGAATAAAAAAAAATCTAATTGGAAATAAATTTGAAACCTCCTGTTTTAAATCAAAATAGTAGTCGTCATGTATAAATAAATTGCGACGTTGTCGTCTTTCATGTTCGCGTGTACAGTGTGTTTCTTTTACATGTCAATTTAAAATTTTTATTGAATATTTTCATATTGGAAAAAAAATTAAAACATTTTGTTTTCGAATGCAAATATTTTTTTTAGCATGTATGTATGCTATACTATTTCGGGTTAACGGGAACGCCCTCTGTTAACATACTGTATAACGCCGCGCTACGAGCGGCGGCTGATAATTTCTCTATTTTGACAAGTTTTACATATTTGTTTGTCGCCGATATGAGACTGCGACTACATTTGGAAGGTATTAAGTTCCGATATTTGTAGTGTCAAAAAAACTTCTATTTTCCATACATTTTAACGTTCATATTATCGTTGAAATGAGATTGCTACTAGATTTTGAGCTTTTTTAATTACGGGAATTGGCTTTATAGTCACAAATAATCATCATTTGCCTAGATTTTTCTCAGTTTTAGAAATTATCGCGTTTCTTCTAGTCTCCATACAGTACAGTATAGTAAGTAATAAGTTCTCGTTTAATATCTGTGTAAGAATCTGTTAGCTAACCTCAGCAAAGGGTTAATTAGAAACTGTCTTTTTTTCTACGTATATGCGTTTCGAAGAAGTCCTCTCTATAGGATACTATCTCAGGAACATCGTGGGTATTCATGGCTCGTATATCATATCAATTTATCTACTAAATTACCCCAGAAACAATAAAGTTGAATATAACTATATTGTTTATGGGGTAGGTTAGTATAGATATACTACTCAAGGTTGCCAGCTTTACGACACACTTCCAAAAAAAAGAACAAAATGAGTCACACGGCTTTTAACAGTTCAAGATAATATAATAATTATTTTCCGAGTCTCGTAGTATGCATTCCAAACGTATGACTTAAAACATTGGCACAGTATTCTCCTAACAATTGTCATCGCGGGAGATGAATGAATATGCGTTTTGGCGCCAACGGCTGGCTAGAAGAAATTATTCGGTACTTTTACTCAACATATTTTTGTTAAATAACACGTACAAAATTTATTTCCTTATACCAACAAAAACCAAGTAATATAAATAATAAATAAATATAAAAAATATCAAACTAAAAAGTCAAAAATAATTTTAAAAGAAGCGTGAGGCGCTTAATATACAAAAATTATGGCACAAATCGCTCACGCTTTTTTAAAAATTATTTTTAACTTTTTAATTTGATATTTTTTAAAAGCATGTTTTTTTAGTCTTTTAAACTATATTTATTTTCAACTTTTTAGTTAGATATTCTTTAAAAAAAAAAACGAACGAACGTATTGAAAACGGTGGGACATTTTACAGTAATGAGCCGCTCACTCGTAGTCCAAAGAGTTAGAGACGGACAAACAAGCAAGCAAACAAACATACAAGTGAAGCTAATAAAAAGCATGTAAAAAAAGGATTAAATATGTGGTTTTCTGAAACCACGGTAAAAGCAAAACTTTTTTTAAATATAGACTCCGCCATATACGCCGTGGCTACTCTGACGAGCGCCTTCACTTTATCCCTACTCCGCGGCCGACCGTCACGCGACATGCAACACACAGAAGAAATTGATCGAGACGAAGTAATAAAAGTTTCACTATAAAAATACTGCGTCGTTTTACGAGAGCTTCTACAGTAACTACGCATTATTGTCAAAATCACAGTACTCTTTATACGTTGCAGTAAGTCAAAGCTAAAAAAAATGTGAAAAGTCTATGCCTCGAGAACTATGTCATTCTATAATTAAATAATCTAAACATTTCCTTTTAAAAAAAAGGTTAGTTTTTTTTAGTATAGCAGCACCAACTTCCAATTACAAAAAACACGGTCACAACCGAAAAGGGCGTAACTGTTGTAAACGGACATCGCCCAATCACGCCAACGAACTATCTGGCTCGTAGACGGTGTGACACGCCCCCTTGGCAAAGTATGTGCGCGTGATTCATTCGGAAATGTCATGCGTGCGGAGTTCGCCGAAAGAAAATCACAGACGGCCGGCGGCGATGCGACAATAGACAAAACTATCCCAAAGGTCAAGCGAAGAACGGTTCACATAGTAAATGATAACTATAATAAAACGATAAACTAACTGGAAAGTGAAACAAAAAGCACGCGTCAAGTATTGTCGATATTTTTGTCACATTCACACAGTCGACGTGTGCGTGAAATAGTTCCGCAACGCTGTCTAAAGTGAACATTCTGAAATAATCTATTTTATTGTTCAACATAGAAACACGCGAACTCCGAACGCGTGCTCACACTGATTTATTCCTGACTAATCCGCCTAATTTTTTTTGCGGGCGAGTGAAAAATTCCTTTACAAACAAATCTTTATGGCTAAAGAAAAATGTGATAATTTTCAATGTCTGCGCCCCAATATTAATGAAATTGATAAGTTTAACGTCTGTTTCTTGGTTAAACACATAAGAAAAGTTAAATTCATCCTCGTGATTTATGAGTTTTCTTTTGTAAAAAGTATCTAGCGATGCCAGCGCATGTTCTCGTCTTGGCAAATATAAAGAACAAAACACACGCAACAAGACTCAGCAATGAGTTATTTGTACTTACTGTAGCCATGTGCTTTTTATTTCATTCATGTGAAATCGCAAGAACAACGACGAAGTATATTTAGTACACGTCATTTTAACTAGCACGGTCTGATAAAGAAACAATAAATTCATTAAAACAAAAGCCAATTACTTAACACGTTTTATAGCAAAACGGTATATAAAATATAAAATAAATAAAAGTAGAAAGTCTAAAGTGGTAAGTACGGTTAAAAACAAATCGCACGCATATTAGCGCATCCAATTTTATTATTAAATTGGCAAATTAGCATCACTAGTTACCGCTTTGTACGACACGAGCGTTAAAATTGAAAATTCTTTTATTTTTTGCTGGTTCACTAGAGAATTGTCTATGGGAATTACTTATTAAAATTCCGTACCCAAACTGCAAAAACGGTACCATATTAAGACTTAACTGTGATAAGGCTGTATCTTATGATCTGTGACAGCTAGACAGTTGAAATTTTCACAGATAAATGTATTTCTGTGATAATAACAAATACTAAAAACAAAATACAACTAATATTTCAGAGGGCTCCCATACAAACCCTTCGTGCGCGAGTTCGACTCGCATTTGGCCGGTTTTCAAAATTCGATTTTCGAAACAAACGAGCCAGTACTTTCAAACTGTTTCGAATGTCATTATAAAAAGTTGCCACACTTAGCTTTCAATTCCGACCATTCATTAAACACAAAAAAACGTTAATTGAAGATTTAAAAAAAAAACAGACCGTGCAATCAAGAATAAATATATCATCCACAAATGAGTATTAAAGCATAATTACATAAATCTGTAAGCTGTTGCACAAGTTGCAGAACTTCTATGATTAAAGATTGTAACAGATGACGACTGTTACAATTAATTGATGCCACGGCATCTGTGCCGGGTAAGGATCTAAATTGAATTGAAATGCGTAATAAATGTTCAGTTGATTGCTATTTTATGGATAAAATCTTTGTTTAAGTCTAGTCGTTGTCTGAGACCAACTTTAAACTACTGTTTGAACATCTCGGGAGTAATTATCGTCATCGTTATTTTTCTGTTTCTCTGTAGATTTTGCTAAACCCGCAAGGGAATCTTCCTATTTCTCCATATTTAGTGGTTTAATAATCGATAATATAGGCTTATCCTAAAAGTTCTAATTGCTTAGGTTTGATAGACCAGCGGCCCTAGCCAATGTAACATCGCTTCGTAGCGAAGCGATGTTACATTGGCTACAGGCCCAGATCTCTAATTGCGCAACTCACTTTTAAGCAAAGTTTAAATTATTTTAAAGGTTTGGTTTGGCTATATTGACCATTGCTTTATATGTTCGAAACACTTGTCTACCCAACAGAGTAGAGAACGCAATTAATGTTGAAATGTCAAAATGAAATGTTACCACAGGACACAATAGTAGTTTTATTTCTTAGAAATTCATAATAACATCAAACAATTTTATTCCGGTCCATAATTTTTAGTAACTTAAAACTAAAGACGAAATTCATAAGAAAACCAAAACTACGGAAAAAAGTCTTCGCACAAATCCCATTATTATGACGAAGGAAGTGTCCGTAGACATAGCCCTGAGGATGGTATTGCGACTGCCTTTTATACTGTTCAGGAGTGAGGCTGTTTCCTTTCTGATGGTGGCACGAAACCCATCGGCATGGGTTATCGCGATATTTACCCTGAACAGTTAACGTAAACCCTGAGACCCTGACTACTGACTATCACTCGTGCATTCTCATCATTTCGTTTGTATAAAAGTCCAAACTAACGACTAAATCGGAGATAAAAATTTAAATAAAAACATTTATGTCTCAATCCCATGTCACATTAAACATTTAATTGTATTGCAAATTGCTAACGTGACTATCCGTGCCAATTATTTTAAATAAATTCAGTCGACGTATGAGCATTAACATTGGTTCAACCTCAATAAATATGGCTTAAAAACATTATAAGCCATATTTATTGAGGACTTTTACATTTGTTTTCATAATAAGGAATTGTTTTTGAACACATTTTTATTCCCTCCTAATAATAAGTTCGTTCTTTTTTCAAACACATGACACTTCAATAATCGAGATTGCCAAATTAGAAAAATGTCACAGGCTGTTATTTTTAAATACGCAAATCTATTTCAGTTGCTTTATATTATTATTATTTATATTATTAACCTTCTAACTGTCGGGTCGGTCATAGACTTGGAAATCGTAAATAAACTTTTATTTATACTGTTTTTTCGCTCATCGTTTTTGTGTGCATACGTTTGCATACATTGAGTTTTGCTTTATTTTTGCTGGCACAGGCAATGTTCCACTAGCAATTATATCCGTTTGAGTTTGCAAAGCAAGCTTTAGGCTTTTTTAGAAAAAAAGGGGGGGAATGCAATAAACTGAAATAGGTACTTTTCCTTTATACTGTACTGGGGAATTCATCATTCTCCTGCCCTTATCCCAATTTATTTGGGGTCGGCGCAACATGTCTTTTTCTTCCATGCATCCCTATCAGAAACCATCTCGGCAGTCACCCCCTTCTTAGCCATATCATCCTTCACACATTCCATCCATCGTTTCTTTGGTCTTCCCCTACTCTTATAGCCATCAACATTCATAATATTGTACTGAAATATTATTTTAGAGACAAAGCGGACCCCGGGCTCCATGGTGAAAGCCGCGGATGCAACCGGGACTAAACGCGGAGATGATGATAATTCTTTTAGAGACAATTAAGCTCGATAGAAGGCAGCCATTCGTTCCAGCCAGTTCGTCAAAATGAAATCTTTGGTACAGGCAACATTTGCGTCTTTATTTATTTTAGTTGTGGCGTTGTTTCCATCACACTACAATTTGAGTGTCTTCAAGGCTAGAGTGAATAGGCTCTTAATAAACTAGCGCGCTTTACCATCAACGATCGCATCACTGTTTACCATCAGGCGGGATTGCGGTCAAGCGCTAGTTTATAACTTAAATAATAAAAAGTAAAAAAACTAAAACCCAACTACGACAAAAAACGACGCTGAAAAAGTATAAAACAAGATTTTCAGAATACTGCACTAAACAAAGTTGCTAATTTTTTGCTAGTTTTCAAGTTTGGAAAGGCGTAGTCACACGTTACATATACCTACCGTAGCACTTTGACAACGTGTGACTGCGGTTTTCCAAACATGAAAACTTTTCACCGTCGTTTTTTGTCGTAGTTGGGTTTTAGTATTTTTACTTTTTATTATTTGTACTATTTTGGTATTAAAGTGTATTTGTGGCGCATAATATTAACAAAAGCTAAATTGATGAACTAAAAAGCATTCCTGTAATTATGTACCAACATAAAGTACTCGTGAAGCTCTTTCAATTGATGCCAAACACGGTATATTTATTTTAATTTCATATTTACATATAACTTTTTGTCCGCTAGAGGGCGCAATACTAAATTTGGTGACAAGCTTTATAGCCAACAGAATATCAAGGCCCTTCTAATGGTACTGCAGTGTTCTTATTCTGATAAGTAGTAAAGAATCTATGAACGAAAAGATGTGAATTATATGCAATCAGCCCTTGAATACAGGTAAAGTCACAAGCAAATGCTAGTAATATATATATATATATATATATATATATTCAAAATGTACAAGTAAAACGCTTTAAAATGATACCAAACACGGCATATTTATCTTAACTTTATTTTTTTACTCTGTATGTTTTGTCCGATAGAGGGCGCCACATTAGAGTTTGTGAAACCCTATAAAGCCTATAACCAGCGGAAAATTAAGACGCTTCTAATGATATGTCATTTGTCGAATTCTGATAAGTAGTTTAGAAGTTATGAGGGAACAGATGAACATACATACATACATACATAGGCTGTGAAAATCTTAACCCTCCTTTTGCTTTGCCGTAGTCGGGTAAAAACAAACATTCATTCACGGTAAATAACGTTCAAACCCGTTGGTTCCGGTTGTGATTTGTCAATCTTTGGCAACCATTATGGATTGTCAGCATAAAAACGTAAAATTATCTGTAAGTAATATAACTACTTAATTTAAATATATGTTTAAAACCTTTTTCTTACTGCTCTCAAAGCGGTGAAGGAAAACAGTGTGAGGAAATCAAAATTTCGTAAAACCAAAAATTTTAAGATACGATTGACACTGGGCCGCATGCTCACGTACGTGGTAGATTGTGCTATAGTCCTAGCAATGGGCGCACGATAGACTGATTATAATGATTCTTATTTACAAACGTTTTAATCAATCTAGCTAAAAATCGTATGTTGAACATTTTTGTATTCATTCCGATATGCTTATCAATAAGTAATATTTGATAAGAAGTTTGTATTTCTTGTTTAGTTAAGAAATGCAATTGTTGAGTCAACGTAGATACTAGTCTGATAAGCACCAAGTACCACCAGTATACTAGAATCATCAACAGTATTCTCAGTGTGTTCGCAGAGCGGTGGGATTCCCTGATGTTGCGGAGATGGATATAGCTCCACGTAGATTTTAAATTTAAACTCTTATATTATATCTGTGTCTATAACCTACTAAGACTCGAAGTTAAGTAAAATTGTTACCAATCTTATGGATTCCTGTCTGAAATAAGTTTTCTTTTCTATACTGTAAAAAAATCCATCACATGAACAATAATCGTGTGTGTAAATAAACTGTGCGATAAAAACCATAGAGGGTCCTATCTATCCTACTTCCTGCTAATGTTAAAAGAGCATGGTTCTTACTCTTTCACGCAACCTACTGAACGGATTTGAATGAAAATGCCAATCAGATAGTTCATAAGCAAGATTAACACATTTTTAACTCGAATTTCCCACAGGTTCGAAACTTATTGCGGGTGGAACCGCGGAGCGCAAGTAGCGCATAAGTTAGTGAGAATAAAAATGGCTAATACGGAATTATTGTCATGATTCTGCTTTTATCCAAATTTATTCGGGTTCGGCGCAACATATCTTCCATACTTATCTTTTACCCGTCACCTCGGTAGGCCACAGTAGGCCTCGGTAGGCTTTCGAACGATATCATCATCGAGTCCATGCGTCGTTTCTTTTGTCTTGCCCTACTCTACTTTATCTTTCAATCGATATTTCGTATCTAAGTAAAATACGAAATATCGATTGTAAAGCAAGTTTTATCAAGATATTCGATCAATCCACAACTAGACTAAACACTTCAAAAATAGAATTGTTTTATGTAACGTCTCTTGTGATTCCAAGCGTCCGTTGAAAACTTTTAAACGGAAAAGGAAAATATTTTTACAGCCTGCACTATTTATTTGAGGCTTTCATGGTGCGATAAAAAAGCCATAAAATATTTTGTCGGTGAAATTATTACCTTAGTAAGCGTGATACAGGGATAAACGACATTGCGATAAATCGATATGATGAACCCTCGATACAGCGAAATGGGGTTTTATATCGGTTGATTTAAAAAATGAAATCGTTTAAACATCATCTGTTCAGCATTTTCCTAACATGGAGCGGCTGCCTATCTGACCTCGTGTTGCTGGGAAATACGATACTTTTTAAGACTGTTTGTTAAACTTTCGGGCTCATGACGACCCGTAACGACTGCCAAATAGTCTCGTATGATAGCCGGGACTAAAGCCTTAAAGTTGAACATTGTATGAAAAAACACCGTATATATTATACGACAATACATAACGTCGCGTTACGCATCGTGAAGCGAAACAAGATACGTACCGAAAACAGGTTACCGCATTGAAAGGGTTAATCACCCGCCCGTGTCAACTGTCAATTTATGTGTCAATCAAAACCATAGAGCAGTATTTTTTTTATTCTGTTTCAAGCACAGGTTTTAAACATTAACATTTTCAGTTGTCAGAAATATTTCTTAAATAACTCCGTTCGTGAATTCCAATCTAAATTACAAAGGGAGACATATTAACGTTCAATTATCTACGCAATTCAATTAAAATTAGTTGAGATTCTTCAAAGTGAAGACAAGTCTTTGAACACCTTTGAAGTTTCACTGAATGTAGTGATACACAGTTCATTTAGTTTAAATTTAGTGTGTAATAAAACAAATTGAGTGTAGGATTTTAATTTTTTTACAATTGCTTCATTTAAATTCTGTTTTCGTGTCTATGGTTATTTAAAAAAGATTTACCTCTTAAACCTGATTCGGATTGAAAGCCAGCCAGTGCTAAAATATTGTGAAATTTTCGTCATTAGATGCACACTTTGAATTTTTTGTACAGGGTTTTAGGTTATGGGTAAATATACTATTTCATACTTATCCTCTTGCTTTCACAAAAAATCATATGTAATTTTTTCGTGAATATTGCCCTAATTTTAAAGGTTGTTTTTGAGAGACTATCACTATTAAAATCTACGAACGAAAATACATTTTCCATCAAAACACAAAACCTGAGTAAATAACAAGTGTTTGCAATAAACATTTTATGATCACATTAATTTAGTAAGTGTTGATTTCTTTTAAGAAAGTCATCAAATATCCATAATTTAATTTTAAGGCTGGTTCATTTTTTAAAGACTAAGTTTTTGACTCTTAGTTACTAGGTCTGTATCAAAAATTTAAAAAAAAAGAACAGAACTGTAAATAAAAGAGCACCTACTTGAAAGAAAAATAAACTTGGCTTTTTAATTACGTCTTGTGCGCGAAAACAATCTGTTTTACGCCTGCCTACTTTTCAATTTTAATTTAATCACAACAAATGCTGCGTATAAATCGTTTTAACGTGAAAATTTTAAGCTAGAAATAATTGATCATACTTTGTTATGAAATACCTTTGTCTATCATAAGCCCGCGAATATGAATAATAAAAACATTCTTGTTAGAATGGTGTGGTGAGAAAAATCACAAGTAAAAATTTCAAAAAGCATCATTTCAAAAATCGAATGCTTGGTCTAATAAAACTGCACGGCGTTCGTTACCGGCGAAAACTGAAAATAATATGCTAGATAAATCAAAGAATCGATACCTAGTTTCCTATTTATAAATCAGTGAGCTGTTCGATACGTATCGTGGTATTGTTATCGACCTAGAAAACGGGAAATACTCTGTTTCCCGCGAACAAGAACACCAAAAGGCCTAATGACCGAGCGATGTCAATCACATTAATTGACAGTGTCTGGGCAAGAAGTTATTTTCGTTTATTTCGTGAATGTCGCAACGCGGAAAAAATCCCTCGCAACAAATTTAAAGGCGTACAAAAGAATATTTTAAATCCACATCGACTTACAGATTTTTTAAATCTAATCATGTGTCAACAAAACGTAACCTCAAAACGAGAAATCAACAACGTAACGTGATCATGACAAGACGCGTAAACTAAACGGAGTAACAGTCAACAAACGATCATTATCATTAATCGGATGATTACAGGAACTATTACAAAAGCGTTTCGTGACTGAAACACGAACATGGAAAGGGAAATGTACAAAACACGGCCATTTTCGTCGGGTCTACGTAGATATAGGTTTGACAATTGTGTACATAAATATTATTCCTCACCCTTTCGACGTCCAGGTCGGTCCCTGTACACAGTCTCTTGCCACCACTTCCGTTGTAAGCCATCGTGCACCACAAAACAAAACACAAATCACACCGAAACGCGTTTTATTAGAAACGAAACCGGCAATACCTCCTTCTACGGCGGCCGCGAGCAGACTGATTGAACGAATGAAATATATTGAGTCGCGAACGAATGAGGAGCGGGACGCGCAGAAAGAGGATTGCCATAAATAAACTATCACTATCAAATTAGTAGATTTCACTAAATAATAATATTGAAAAAAATACTTTTCAGTTACTATGTAACAGTTATAGAAATGGATTAAAATAAACGAAAATATTAATTAATAAACTTTTAATGCATAAGTTTGAAACGCGCTTAATAGAAAAGACAATGGTAGTTTTTTTGAATAATTACGTAATGCCCAAATATTCATCAAAAGGTCGTTGAACCCGAAATGTCATTCATTGATAATGTCTGGAGTTATGGAGTTGTTTTCTTTTCTTCGCTATTGTTTATGAATTATTGTTATAATATAATTGTATAGAAAAAAACAAAACAATCACACAATGAGTGAAAACGAGGAAGAGGAGGAAATAAAAATAGAGTATTTTGAGTCTTTCGACACTGATCCTCTGTGTGAGAATAGTGAAAAACCAACAAGTGTCACAAAAGATTACCAATCATCAAATTTTCGTGATGAGAATATAAATCAACATGTGAGTAACAGTAAAAACCATAAAAAAGATATAAAAATATCGTCTTTATTTTCGTATTTTAAACTGTAATTGTTAGTCACGACCGCAGTGATGTAATATCAAGGAATTCTGGCATTTAGCCAGACAGACATCATCACATTTGATCTACTCACATATTTAGTAAAAAAATTATCCACAAGTACAGTCTCTACACACACAACACAGGCACAGGCACAGGCGGGCTGTACAAGTAGTCGGAATCCCGAAATTGTGACAAATACTCTTACCAAGGGGTATCCTGCTACCCAGTATTAATTCCTTGTCCATGTCTGATAGACATCTGCATAGAATCAATGATCAGTTTTCACCTGTTTCCGGTTACTTTAAAGACGAACCTTAATATAGTTGGGGAAAGCAGTAGGCTGTATGCTATCATTTATGTCTTGTTTCAGCCTTCTCTGTGGGTGTTGTATTAAAATTATTTAGGATTTGAGAGACTTCATGTGGGTAACAAATGTCTTGCCATGGCGCCTCCGCCGGGCCGGAACAAGCGAGGTAGACCAAAGAAATAAAATAAATAAATAAAGAAAAAAAAGAGGTAGACCAAAGAAGTGCTGGCTTGACGTTGAAAGAGATGACATGCATGCCAACAAGCTCTTACCACAGGATGCTAAAGATCATGCGAAATGGTGGAGAATGTGTAGGAAAGCGGACCCCGGGCCCCAACGCAAAAGCTGCGGATGCAACCGGGATTAACGCTCAGATGATGATGAGGGTTTGACAGACTTCAACCAATCTATGCAGTTTTAACACCATCCTGAGTTATTGATCACTGAAAAAAGAGGCATATGAAATACTAGTTTCTGCCTGCAATGTCAGCTGTGTGAAATTTGTTGTTCCTCCATCTACCCTGTCACATTGTATCACCTGCAGAATATTATAAATCCAACTGGAATATATCACCTCTTTATAATATTCTACTTATTCAGCCTCAAGAGGTCCACTGCTGGACAAAGGCCACCCACAAGGCTCTCCAGAATGACCAGTCTTGTGTTGCTCGCATCCATCTTCCCGCAACCTTCATCCGGTCATCGGTCCAACGTCTTTATTCATTTAAGACATAATCAATATTATTTGACAAATTGTCTTCACATCTTTATCTCTACTACTTTAGAAAATTATCTACTTTAGAAAATACTGGCCCAGTGCGAGCAAACTCACACAAAAGATTAAATGCTTACATGCATTATCTACTATGCATTATCAACTAAATAAATATAAAAAAAATAACTACTAAATAAAATGTTCTGTGCTTAGTATTCTATCTGTAAAAATTTCAACTGTCTAGCTGACATAATTCATGAGATAGCCTGGTGACAAAATAGAGCCAGTTTCTACATTTAATTTCTAATTTTCTACTAAATATGTCTGCTAATTCATCATAATCATCATCATCTGCAGTCTTCTTGAAAATAGGCATCCATTTTCTAATTCCATACTTCCCTTGTCTGTATAAGTCTCCTTGCACAGTGCCTAAAAATATAAAAGTGCAAAGCAGGCAATCAATATATTTGTTATTGTCATTATTTTTTTGTTTTATAAAACTTGCCCCACACTTGGAATTACTCCTGCGTCGTGGGTGCATTTACAAACATTTAAACTCACATGTTCACGTGTTTATTTCTGTTTCCAGGACACAAATGATGATAGTGAGATTCTAGAAAATGGAGGACCTATAGTAAATAATGAAAATGAATACCTTGTTGTAAGTGGAAGAAAATAAAACACTACTGTTCATATATTTTTAGAGTTACATTTTTTTAGTGACAATTTGTTATTGTGGTTTTTCAGGAATCAGAAAATGAAGAAACTTGGTACAAATCTGTGGATCATCTTGGAAAGTTTCTATGCAAATTCTGTGATAACTCATACTCCACTATCCAAACAGTACGCCATCATGTTAAGAACAAACACTGTCATGACTATAACCGCATAAAAGCCACTGCAGAAGACAAAATAAGAAAAAGAAAACTGAAATGCCATATTTGCAAGAAAAAGTTCAAAAATACCAACATTTTGCAAGAACACATACAAATTCATGGCATTAATGAAATACAAAAATCTTGCTTTCTATGTCATGCAACATTTGATAAGGATACCGAATTGTTAACTCATATATCAAATAAACATGAATCAGTGAAAACAAAGCTACATTATTGCTTTAAATGTGGATACAGTACATCAAAATTATCCCATTTTAAACAGCATGAGAGGACACATTCACTTAACAGCCATATAAAATGTTCTTACTGCAAATATACAACATATCATCCACCAAATTTGAAGATACATGAACGGATACACACAAATGATAAACCATATACATGTACGTTCAATGGTTGTGAGTACCGATGTGCAGCAAAGTCGGGGTTGACCAGTCATTGGCTAAAACATGAGAAGGAGAGGAATATGATCTATTGTGATAAGTGCAGTTATAGTACTGTTTATAAACAGAGCTTGAAGAAACATATGGATAGCCATAGAAGAAATAGTGTTAGGACTAGGCTTTAAAGGTTAATTTTGTTTATATACAAACAGTCATCAACATCATCTCAGCGTTAATCCCAGTCGCATCCGAAGCTTTTTCAGCTTTGTAGTCTGGGGTCCGCTTTACCAGTCTAACTGCTGAGTTTTGGCTAAACTTCTGATATTTTCCGTGAAGCGACTGCCGTCTGACCTCCACAACCCGAAGGCGAGACCAATTGTTGGACTCTGAGGGCTACAACAACCCGTAACGACTGCCAATAGATGTTCGTATGGCAACCGGGACCAACAGCTTAACGTGCTTTCCGAGGCAAGACCAGCAGACCAGTGCAAATATTCATATTCATGCATATAACTCGCGCAGATAAAGAAAAGATCTGAAAATGGCGGCGGATACTTATGGTACGGTTGACAAAACATGCCATTGTTCAATCACAAACCAAATACTAAGATAGTAAAATGTCAAATTTACGTTGTAAATATTGTTATTTATATCGTAAATTTGACATTTTACTTGTTTGTTGTTGTGTTTATTTTTATTGTTGTTTTTGTTGAGTTTGATTGTTCAAATTCAACAAAAACAACAAAATAACAGAGACTTTGGCGGAACGAAATTAACAATAACTCGGAGTGCATCAAAGTAGCTTGGAAAGCGAATCCTGAATTCCTGATCGTTTATTTTTTTTGCAGCGCTTACTTCACTGTGTGAGTATAGACAGCGATAGAGAGGGTGTGAGAACGCATGCGAGCGGACGCCATTTACAGATCTTTTCTTTATCTGCGCGGGTTATACAAATATTTGCACTGCGCGAGGATCGAACCCTCGCCTCTTTGCGCAGCGCCCGCGTTCCCTACCGCTACGCAACGGAGGCTGTCAAAATACAATGAAATGTCATTACTAACGCAACTGTAATTAAGAAATAATTTATTCCCCAAAAAACTGAAAAATATATTTTACTATCTATAAAGTATAAATTATATGAACGCGCCTATCTTTTTTTAAATAACTCTGTAAAAATTAAATATGTATGAGATCGTTTTAAAATCACTAAAATTTCTTTTTCAATGGAAATATTGACAAATCTGTGAGTCTGCGCTACTCATTGGAATCATAACTATTAAATTTTGCTAATTCGTAAACTTCAGGAAAATTATTACAATATAAAGTATTGAAATTCATAGCAAGTAGGTTGAAAAACTTGGGTGTTTTAAGTTTTTATATCGACGAATTGTCAATACCGCGTTTTAAAATAAGTACTTAATATAAATACCTACACGAGAAACAAAACAATTTATTTGTGTGTAGGTATAACTTATAATTATCATAATACTTTTTATTAAAACAACCTTTCTTTTGAGTTAAACCAAAAACTCTAAAATAAATGAACATTCAATTCCGCTTAAAACAACCATTATACGTACATATTTATGTTTCCGTATACAACATTAAGCTGATAAAATAAAAAGGTAATTGAACGAACAACATCATCATTCTCCTGCCCTTATCCCAATTTATTTGGGGTCGGCGCAACATGTCTTTTTCTTCCATGCATCCCTATCAGAAACCATCTCGGCAGTCACCCCATTCTTAGCCATATCATCCTTCACACATTCCATCCATCGTTTCTTTGGTCTACCCCTACTCTTATAGCCATCAACATTCATAATTAAGACTCTCCTCACGACATTCTCCTCAGTTCTCCGTAACACATGCCCGTACCATGACAACCGATTTCCACACAACTTTTCAGCTACCGGTGCCACTTTCAGACTTCCTCTTATGTACTCATTTCTTATTCTATCCATTCGTGTAACACCACACATCCCTCTTAGCATTCTCATCTCGGCTGCATGCAATTGCCTTTCATTCATCCCTTTCGTAGCCCAACATTCTGATCCATACAAGACAGCAGGTCGGATCATGGTTTTATATATTTTCGCCTTAAGTTTAAGGGGAATGCGGGAGTCGCAAATTGTTCCCGTGACCTGCCGCCATTTCATCCACCCAGTGTTAATTTTGTGCTTAACCGTCCGATCTATTTCGCCATCGCTTTGCACGAGTGAACCGAGATACCGAAAGTCGGAGCAGATTGGTAGGAGTGCGCCATCAAGGGCTATGGCTCCAGAAGTGGAGAGACCGCCGAAATCGCAGAACATATATTCGGTTTTGGTTCTGCTGATTTTCAAGCCAACATTCTCCAGCTTCTGTTGCCATTTCTCCAATCTGCTCTGGATCTCAGGTCCATCTTCACCGACGAGAACAATGTCATCGGCGAACAGCATGCACCAGGGTGCCTCCTCCTGGATGTCCGACGTAAGAGCGTCCATAATCAACAGGAAGAGGTACGGACTTAAAGCCGATCCCTGGTGCAAGCCTACCGCCACACTGAACTCGTCGGTATTGCCAGCAGCCGACCGGACGTAGGTACGAGATCGACTGTACATAGCACGAATTAACTCTACATACTTCCCTGGCAAACCTTTCTCTTTCAGGGCCCACCATAGCACATCACGAGGTACCCTATCATACGCTTTCTCCAGATCAATGAACACCATGTGCAAGTTCTTGTGTGCACGTCTGTACTTCTCGCACACTTGGCGGAGTGCAAAAGTGGCGTCCATTGTTCCTCGACCTGGCATAAACCCAAACTGGTTTGGGGTAATCTCACTCTCCTCTCGCAATCTTTTCTCAATCACTTTCTCCCATACCTTCATACTATGTGACATGAGCTTTATCCCTCGATAGTTGTTACAGTCCTGTACATCACCTTTATTCTTAAAGATGGGCACTAGTGAACTATTGCACCATTCTTGTGGGATCTCTCCTTCATGCAACAACTTATTGAAGAATAAAGTCAGCCACATACATCCATCTCCTTTTAAACACTTCCATACTTCTACTGGTATATCATCTGGGCCCATAGCTTTTCCATTTTTCATACCTTGAACTGCTATTCTTACTTCATCCATGCTAATTTCTCTTACTAAACCCATATTGTCTTGTACCTCTTTGAGCACGCCACTCCATTTATTCTCTTCGTTCATTAGTTTTTCAAAATAAACCTTCCATCGCTCTTTTATTTCGTCATCCCTGGACAGAACCTTACCAGCATCGTCTTTCATACATTTGATATTACTTATATCTCTCGTTCTCCTTTCTCTTGCTTTTGTAATCCGGTAGAGCTCCTTCTGGCCTCTAGGGCTGTCCAGTGAGTCATACAACTTCTCCTGCGCCTTAGCCCTCGAAACTGCTACCGCCTTTTTTGCCTTCCTCTTCCATTCATTATAAATCTTCATCTTGTCCTCTTTTAAACTATCATTCCCGTTTTCTACACCTTGCTTTAAAAGCTATTTTCTTTTCTTTGAGTATCTTTTGCACATCTTCATTCCACCACCATGTATCCTTTTCTATCACACCTTTCAGTTTGGATTCTCCAAACACATCTTTAGCTACTCTCCTTATATAGTCCGCCATCTCTTTCCAACATTCATTCACAGATTTTCCTTCCATATCCCCCATTTCAATCATCTTATCTACCACTTGGCTCTTAAACACACTAGCATATTCCTCTTTTTCTATCATACGCCATCTAGTTCTGGGCGAGGGCCGTTCCTTGTTCTTTCTGGATGAGACACTGACTTTTACGTCCATTATCAATAGTCTATGTTGTGAGACTAAGTCTTCACCTGGTAGCACTTTACAGTTTTTGACACTTTTAAGACTGTTTCGTCTTACTAAAAGTAATCGATTTGTGTCGCGTGGCGGCCGCTTTTATAGCTTATGAGATGCTCATTTTGTTTTTTGAACCACGTATTTGTTATTGCCAGGTTAAAGGCCGTAGCAGCTTGCAGTAGTGTCTCACCATCAGTGTTACGGTCTCCGTATCCCCAAGCGCCATGCACTCTTTCATACCCATCCTTCTGCTTTCCCACATGCCCGTTAAAGTCACCCCCAACATACACTTCTTCACTATCTTGCACATCCATCATCACACAATCGAAGTCCTTCCAGAACTTCTCTTTTATACTTTCCTCACACCCTGACTGGGGTGCGTACACACTAACTATATTAACAACCATACTCTCCACAATCACTTTAACAGCTATCACTCTATCACTCACTCTTTTAACGTCCACTACACATTCTTTCAAATGACTATCTAAAACTATACTCACACCATTTCGCTTACCATCGCTTCCACAGTAATAGAACTTATATCCTTCTCCTATCTCTCTTGCCTTCGCACCTTTCCACTTCGTCTCTTGCAGACACGCAATGTTCACCCGTCGCCTTTTTAAAACATCTGCTAGTTCCCTTCCTCTTCCAGTCATTGTACCTACATTCCAGCTCGCACATCTCAATTTTACTTCTCTCACATTTCGAGCTTGCCTCTTACGTCGCACCCGCCCGTTCTGGTGCGACAACCCTTGTCCATTTCCCACAGAAGCCGGGTGCTGCCCCTGCGCGTCGCCTGTGGGGTACGCCCTAGCCCTATCGCGCATCCTATTTTTTCCCTTCATGTTACTTGGGGTTTTGGCAAAGTTTTACAGTCGGCCGCCAGCCTGACACCAACCCTCCTTGGGAATGCTCTTGTTGGTGGTTTACCCGCCACCGCGCGGAAGTTAAATGGACATCCCGCCATTTGTCGGTCGTCAGAGCCTCGTTAGTGAGCAGCAGGGTGCACCGCGTGCAGGTGAGGTTGACGTTTGGGGAGTCTGGTTGTTGTGCGCTGCTCCCCCTTACACCCCTGCGCTCCCCCTTACACCCCAATCATGCATATTAATTGAACGAACAACAATCATGCATATTTGTGAACTTCTTAAATTGGTTCGCTTTATTAGAAGCTCTGCTTATTCCACCTTAGAAACCCAAAGAAATTACACGCCCACGTACCTACGCAAAGTTTACGCACACAACCAAATAATTTTATTCACAGACTTGAACGAATGAAGCACATTTTATAACTGCTTATGCCGCAACGCGATGTGGCGCGAGCGTCGCGCGACGTGTACGCGCACGAGTAGTTTGTTAGCCCCAATAGATGGCAGTGTTATCAAACTGATTAACAGAGTCTCAGTTTTAAGTTTGTAATATGTATAAATATCAATTATTTTACTGTAGTATATTATAAATTATTATATTTTTTTTTTAGAAAATTATTAGGGTACCTATGCTGTGCATAACTGCCTCTATGGAGCGCACGCGCCTGGCTGCCCCGCGCCCGTGCCTGGTTGAGAAATTAATATCAAATAATAATATCATTCATATTTTTTTGTTCAATTCACACTATTGTCTACATTTCTTATTTTAAATGTTCTTTTTTTGCTCCATGGTATCGCATTATCAGTAGCAATGGGATTCATTTTGACAGTTCAACAACATTCATTGCACTATTTACGTTGTTGAGCAGACACGCTTTTCGCACAAATGGAGCAATGTGTTACGCAATTATGGAGCAGTTCGCAGCAGAAAGGCTATAGCATTAATATAGTGTTTTTTTTTTAATCTATATTCTATACTAATATATAAAGCTGAAGAGTTTTTTCGTTTGTTTGTTTGAACGAGCTATTCTCAGGAACCACTAGTCCGATATGAAAAATTATTTTTGCGTTTGAAAGCCTTTCAACTCAGGAAGGCTATATAACATCACGCTGCGACCAATAGGAGCGTAATAAGTAACTACACGCGAACGAAGTCGCAGGCGGTCGCTAGTGTTTAAATATTTTCCTAATTTATAAATCCTGCAGGGTTCTTGTAATCGTTACAATAATTTGAAAGTGATTGTTTTTGGGAATGTGCTGTTTTTGGTTATTATAAATTTCCTATAGCTCTACTTTTTCTAAGACTGATTTACTTGTATATTATTTAAGGATTTCAATAAAATACATTCAAGTAATGATAATTGTTTTATTTTTATACAACATTTCATGAGCAACAAATCCTTAACAAAATTATTTACATTATGCTTCAAGCAAGACTAATTTACAGACGGCAGCACATCAAGCTACTACAATCTGTCAGATTTCTTTATTAGATTTTCAACTTTATATTTGAAGCATTAAGGCTCAAGGTTAATTGAAAGTATCTGACAGTTTGGGATAGCTTGACCTGCTGTTGTATTATATTTTCTATTCTTCAACTACTTACGTAAAGTTTTTTAAGATATGACTAAATCAAAAGGAAATATAATTGGGATGTATCCAAAGTATGAAAATAAAAAAAAAATTATACACCCTTATAGATAATAATAAAAAATAAGACCCGATTTTTTGATTTTGTCGAAATTACCAAAAACTACTGAGATATATAGCATGTGTATTAAAGTTACCCAGTGGGGGCTAATTACGTCACGCCGTGGTATATTTTGTACGACGGCGTGACGTCATGCGATGATGCGACATTTCAAATCAATATATCTTCCAAGTAATTGAACGAAAGAAAAAATAAAAAAAAGAGTGTTCAATATTTTTTATAAATCTATCTGATGGACATTGAATTATTTTGTAGGATACAACCCCATTGGTAATGTTGCTATTCTGGTTAGAAAAAACTAAGAAAATCAAAGCAGCTATTATGTGAAATTAATACCTTAAAATTGTCGCTTGATTATTTTATCAGATCGCTCTATTCCATTCCTGTTTAAGTCTTTTGATTTTATAAGTCGCAAATTTAAATATGCTATTTAACATAAACCAATGATATATTGGAACTTATGATATATTAGATAGGGGTACATATAAAGAAGAGTCGGCAAGAAAGACCACGGTTATTCTTTTAAAAATCTCGGATCCACAAGTAGCAAAACCTGGGGAAACGGCTTCGACCTCACATGATCACATGGTCTCGGGGTGTCCACAAAATTGTACACTTGTATCTATTGTAGCAAGACAAAAGCGCCTCTCGATAGACACTCTCTAATCGCCAGCGTCATTGCGCCTTGTGTGGCAACCATGAGTTTTCTTTACGAAGACTCGATGTTCGATATCGAGCGCGTTTGACTCATCGATTGGTCCGCTTCAGGGTTGTAAGAACTCTCAACCAATGAGTGCGCCAAACGCGGTCGAAGCGTATGATCGAGTCTCGTAATGAAAACTCATGGTAGCCACCCTGAACTATGCACCAAGCGTGTATGTAATCTTGCATGTGGAAATGTAAATTGGGTGTATTTAGTTTAATTTTTTTTCAGCCATGCTTAAAAGACCAATATTCGAGCACATTTCTAAAAATTATTATCGTTACGGAAAGGAAGATAATACATAGGTACCTAGCCTAATTCAGCAGCCATTCTGTAACCAATCTGATCGTGAAAACCTGGGTGAAAAGAGCGTAGAGTCAGCTTTCCAAAGTTAGGTGAAGTCAGCTGTCAATAATCTTAATCATCGACATATACTAACGGAGATGCCGTACGCGTAAAAACTTGCATTATTTTTTTAGTTTAAAAAGAGTTTGAGAGATGGCCTAAGCTTTCGGTCTAGCACTATCTCTTTCCTCATAGATGATTGATAATTTTGAGAGATATATCGTCGACGAAACTTCGTTTCCTCTTTTTCTTTCGGAGTGCCACAATTCTCATCTCTAAAGCATGTCCTTAGAGATGAGGCAGACTAGGACCCCAGGAGCTTTTAAATTACAACTACCCTCCAAAAAACGTTTAGCAATCACACTATTTTCAGGGTCTTTCTGTGGTCTTGCTGGTCAGACTTTGTCCGTGAATAAGCTTACACAAAGGTCCGTACAAAAGTCCGTATTACAGAACGTCACTCAAAACTCAAGCTTTACTTATGTCTCGTTTCAAGCCATTTGATTGGTTGAAACTAGTTTTAAGTAATGTTTAAGCAGAGATCAATGCTTGAGTTTCCTTCTGGAATACGCACCTTAGTCATATCTTTTATACTTATATATCAAGTGAGTTAGACTTCTAATGCGTTGGTGATAAGACATAATTATGACTTTTATTGCGTTGCTTTGGTAGCATAATAAACGGCAGCTGCAGTAAATAGCTGATATTGTAACCACTTTTGCTTTTATTGCCGTCATCCTTATGCCTATGGAATAGAAATAAAAATCGGTTAAACGCAACGCACTGCAGAAATGGCTTATTGACAAAAAGTGTGTTGTTGAATTGGGGGCAGGTAGGGCAAGAGCAAGCCCTCCCTTCTATGGAAGGGGGGTCAAATAAAATCGCCAATTATTCGAATTAAAAAACAAGGTGCAGTACAATAGGTAAACCAATTCACACTCTTTATTTACTTCGTTAACAAATCCTGCTTACAATTGCAGTATCCGTCAGAATTTTTAAGCGATTTTTTAGTAAGTTGAAATTAATAATTTTGTTCTTGTGGCCTACAATGGGCCTGCCAGAGGCCGTGGGCCGTTCGTTTACCGTGGTCCTAAAATTTTGGGAAGTTATTTGATGATATTCGATTCAAAAAAGTTCTACTATGGGTAAAATAGATTTGAAATTAAACAGTTTTTAATAAAAAAAAAAATAAACAAAGTGTGTTTATTTTTTTTTAAACACTAGGTACAATTTTTCTTTTGAATCCCTTTAAAAGGAGATGTTTCAGAAATGTATGGAGCCTAGGCCAGCACATTGTACAATTAATGCTAGGTTTAAATTAAACTGTTTTTAATGTTAATTTCCTATATTTTGGCTTAGTTTTTATACAGATTCAATTTAAATCGGCCAAGGAGTGCAACATAACTACTAATAAATATGGTGGTCAGCAATATGCGAAATAAGATTTTGACAGTGACATTTGATTGACGTGTCGTGTATCTAAGGCTATATAGGAAAATATATATCGTATATATATTATCTACCATATGACTGCGAAAAACACAAAACATGAATTCCGAACATAGGTACGGCCCATTAAATAAACACAATTAACTGAAATCTACACTCGACACGAACACTACGGGAAAATAGAACTGTCAAAGTCGCCAATCAAACGTCATAAAGCAGTGTCATGGCTACCTTAATAAAGGATTATCTCACTAAAAAACGTTTCAAATAATTAATTATATATACTTGTATTTTTATTTAAATTATTTTGTAGTATTTTTAAGAAAATCTTCAATTTTTTTCCTTTTTATCTATATAGAGTACATAGTGGTGGCCCAAAATGAAACATCTCCTTTATCTGTTTTGTCTCAGAGTTGTTTTTCTATATAAATTGTAATAATTTTGCTTAGGAAGCTTTTGAGTTACCTACCTACATTAAAAATACGGCTTTTATCACATTTTATATTGATGATATTTTCTTATAACTGATATTTACATAGCAAATAATGTTAAATGGATACCTACTCAACAAAAAAAAACAACTCCCAAAAAAAATTGCAAAGTGAAAATCTTTAATTTCGGAAGTTGGTGTCAAAAAATAAAAATTAGAAACCAAAGACACCGATTTACAATTTAAAGTTATTTTTCACTTTATAATGTTATTTTGGAAGCCGGATGTACTTTTTTTTTATATAAGTTGTTCGTCAGTTTAATAAGTGTAATATTTAGTGTTTTTGTACTACATATATTTTATTTATTATATTTTACGAAAGGCCGCAACTGATGCGTACCCTAGGCGCCATTTTCCATTGGTACGCCCCCGAGCTTACAACATGGCTCCGGACCGAGGCTCCAACTTAGTGCGGTTTTGGTTTGTGTCCATCTACATAGAAGTTTCTTGTTGCTTTCGGTAGCTGCACTTCCAACCCCTCCATTTCTTTGGTGAGAACTATTTGACAACCTGAAAATTTTAAACAAAACTCATTTAATCATATTCCTCTTTATCCATATCATCATTATCATCAGCCTCTACTCGTCTACCTTTTAGCGAGCCTTTTATATTTGTCAATTTTTATTGATTTGATAAAACAGAATAAGCATATCCAATATTTTTCTATAATCTGAATGACGGACTAAATAGAATCAATTTTTTTTTACCCAGGAAACATCCCTATTTGTGTTATTATAAACATAAACATTATTCTCATACACACCTAGCCTCGAATTTTCTTTCAGAAATGGCGCCATATCTAATAGATCATCCTCCTTTTCCTCAGGAGGGGGTAGTTTATCAAAGTATTCCGGAGGCACATACACATGGCATGTTGTGCAAGCTAGGGATGCTTCACAGGCACCTGAAAAATAAAGTAAAACTGTTTTGTAGAACAGTAGTATTTCATTTGATCTAAGTTTTGGGGATGATCTTATAATTGACCGATCATTTAAATTGTTTGAATATAATTGATACCTCTGTTGTTAGTTGATGGACAGTTTTTGTATAGAAGTACTGTAAAAAATAGTCATAGTCAAAGTATTTTATTTATTAACCATAGACAATATAGTACATGGTATAAAATTTGTGTTGTATTACTAAATTTTGCATTGCAAGGCGTACAAATTAATTTTCTCGGTGGTAGGCAACAACATCAGCCGCCGGAATAAGTTACCACCCACCAGACAAAGTCTTGCCGCCAAGCGATTCGTCGTGTTCCGGCATGATGTCTGGTGAAGCCGTACGGAGGACGGGTCTGGGCAGTTGTGTTGCGATGTGTGCCGGGTACTATGTGCCTAATGTTGTTGTGTCGGGAGTTTGGTCGTGGAGGGTCTCCAGATCAATCTCCCTCTGGCGCAGCATCGTTGGTCGTGTTGTTGCGTTAAACATTGCATCACCTCGCTCAACTGCCGTCTTCCTTCCTATGCACTCAGTTTTTTTGAGTCATCATCATCATCTGAGCGTTAATCCCAGTCGCATCTTATGCTAATTTTGGCTAAACTTCGACATTTTCCGTGAAGCGATATCGAAGCATTGCAGTAGTAATAGGCTTAATAAGCTAGTGCGCTTTACCATCAACGATTGCGTCACTGCTTACCATCAGGCGGGATTGCAGTCAAGCACTAGTTTATAACTAATAAAAAAAAAAAAGAGAACAAAATCAGAGATTAAACATTTTCTTATTTTATGCTCTTATCCTCTAAAAACTCATTGATGGAATAGTAAGCCTTTTCAATCAAGAATTTCTTAAGTTGTGATATAAAATGACTTATGCTAGTCAAACTTTTTGGTACTTTATTAAAAAATTTTGGACCCATGCTGATACAACTCTTTGAAAAATGTGCAGTGCTGAGAGTTTCTGGCTTCAGTGTACTTTGATGAGTATTAAGTGTTTCAAATTTAGACAAAATACAAAATTATTTATCTACTAAAGTTATTTGGTTTTGGGAAATACCCTTACTTTAACCTTGGGCAACATTAAATTAAGTCTATTATATATTATACCAACAAAGTTGGGTGAACACAATGAATACTAGTCAATCAGTAATTAAACTTAATCAAAACTAGAATACAGTTGACATTTCTTTAACTTAAAATAACATTAAAGTGTAACATTCTAAATACGACTTTATCTTAATTGAACTATTATCTGTCTCTATTAATTTGTGTATAAATAACTGGCTCTACAAGTTTGTTAATTTTATTAGTATTGGTGATAAGCTGGGTATCTTTTTTTCTAAATAAACTAGTACTTGACCACAATGTCCCCGGATTGTAAACAGTGAAGTTTATGGTAAAGTGCACCACTTTATTAAGAATCTGTTCGCTACTGCCTTAAAGACACTGTAATTGTAATCAGACGGGTAGACCACCACAGGCAAATTTGTTTCAGTCCCTCAATATACAATATGTAAAGAAAATCCTGTCCGACCCATAAGGGTAACAAAGGTTAGGTAAACACATGACCAAATATAACATAAAATTTTACATAATCATCATTCATTCCCAAAAATTAATTCCAACTTCTCCAATATTTGCCAATTTTAAAAAAAGTGACAACACCATTTTGACGGTATTATTATAAGCGAAACAACCACGTGCCGCGGGACTGAGGAGGAGTCTGCTGGCAGGCATTGATCTCCATAATGGTGGAATCAATGTGGTTCTCAGCCGGCCAATGTCCGAAGGTGCCCAGTGTATCTATGGGTTCCTAAAGAGATGTATGATAGAGAGAAATGATAGAGAGGGGCGGAGAGTGTGAGATTATGATTTTAAGATGTTATGTCTGAGATGTGTGGTGTGTGTGATGTGTATGTGTGTCACCCTGAGTGCACTGAAGCCTCTAAATACAAGATGTAAAAAAAAAAAAAAAACACGTGCTGCGTGCCCTGCCCCTGTCGCCCGCGCATTGATTGCCTACCGCACATGCATTAAGTTACCTCTTTTTGCGAAATAATATTTATTTTCTTAGGGGGAACTATTTTTAAGTTTAGTTCGGTTTGTGGCCTAACCTAACAATACCTTCATGGATCGGACAGGGTTTTATTGTATGTATGTGGTACCAAAGAAGATGTGAAATGCTTCATCCGTATCATGCAATCTTACAACCATTTTTTTACTTAAATACTTAAATTTCAGGTACAAAAGAAAAGTAAGTAAATAAATTAACATACCTTCCATAGGGATCTCATATCTATGTGCCAGATACATTACATTATCACCAATTTTGCCTCTCACTTTCTTTCTGTTGCCATCTTTGTCTATGTAAGTTATATTTACACTGAAAAACAATAGTTAGAACTATTATAAAACAATTAACTTTGGTATGCACAAAATATTCATTAAAATGAGATTAGTATCATCATCATCATCTCAGCGTTAATCCCAGTCGCATCCGTAGCTTAGCAGCTTTGGAGTCTGGGGTCCGCTTTACCAGTCTAACTGCTGAGTTTGGCTAAACTTCGATATTTTCCGTGAAGCGACTGCCGTCTGACCTCCACCACCCGAAGGCGATATCTAAGCATTGCAATTAGACCAATTGTTAGACTTTTGAGGGCTTCAACAACCCGTGACGACTGCCAATAGATGTTCGTATGGCAACCGGGACCAACGACTTAACGTGCTTTCCGAGGCACGACCAGACCAGTGCAAATATTCATATTCATGCATACAAATATTTGCACTGTGCGGGGATCGAACCCGCGCCTCCTTGCGCAACGGCCGCGTTCGCTACCACTACGCCACGGAGGCTGTCAAAAAATTAAAATGAGATTAGTATATTTATAAAGTAATAAAATAAGCAGAAATCTATTGTTTAGTAATAAAACGAAGATAGTTAAATATTTTTATTCCATGGTCTACTAGGAATGTGTATTTTAGTGATATCGGTAATTTTATGATAACTGCGTGGACATTAACTTAAAAAAGGGTTAATAACAATACTTACACCTCATCTTCCGACTTTGGATCTTGCCATTCGTATTCCCCGTGCCATAAATCTGTAATTATAAGTTATTAAAATATATATTCCTACAAATACACATATGTAAATAAATAGAAGCAAAACAAAGTATTACTGGATGTCACGTGAATTTTTCTAGTTTGTAAAGAAACTGGCGCCTTATATGACTTGTATTTGCGCGGAATTAAACAACGTTTTAGCACAGTCTTAAACATTATGTAATCACATGCACTTAATAGAAAAAAGTTTTAATTTCGATTATATTTTTGGTTAAAAAACTATCGCGACTTGAATTGCAAACATTGACTTTGACATTTGACAACTAGTCGTTGAAGACATTCCGTCTTTAATAGACGCGAAGAAATGGGGAAGAAAACTGACAAATCTCGTCACAGTCGTCACTAGAGGCGCTGATATCGTTTGTCACTTTGACCCAAATAAACTGTCAAAACCCATTGTAATTTGTTCGAGTTCACGTTGTTTATAAAAAATATGCCGCGTTGTGTAGCAATTTGTTGCAATAATAATGGAAATCACTCTTTCCCTAAAGATACCTATGCATTTCAATTAAGAACAGAATATATAAATAGATTTCAGTAAAGACTATGTTGATGTCTCCATAGCTTTCTAGGGGCGGTAAATAAATTTTTTTCTCTTGAATTTCTTGTTCTTGAGGAAGTAAAGAAGTAAAAATTTTGGTCATACGATTCAAGTCTGGATAATAGTTTTAGGTTAATAGGGTTGAAACTTTCAAAATGTGGCAATAATAATTACATTAATATTTACTTAAATATAACTAACTAGCTTTCCGCCCGCGGCTTCGCCCGCGTGGAGTTCGGTTATATCGCTCTTTTTAGATTTCCCTCGGGAACATCAAATTTTTCCGGGATAAAAGGTAGCCTATGTCCTTTCTTAGGGTCTAAAGGTTGTCTGTGCCAAATTTCATCAAAATCGGTTGATAGGTTTAAGCGGGAAAGCGTAACAGACAGACAGACAGATAGAGTTACTTTCGCATTTATAATAAAAGAATAAAAATGGTTATGCTGGGTTATCCCTAAGAGATAGACATCTACCATCGCCGACTTTTTTGTTGAACTTTTTAAGGTGAACAATACTGTAGTACATTATTTTGGTCTATCTCGTAGGGTTCAGCCAGCGTTTGCAATATAAGCGCAAAAAAAACGTGCTTATTTACGACATCACATTAGAAACCTTTAAATTTATCAGTGTTTCTCTACTATATTATGCATTTATTATACATACAAACCTTCCTTAAGAATCACTATATCTATTAAAAAAAACCGCGTCAAAATCCGTTGCGTAGTTTTAAAGATCTAAGATTCTAAGCATACATACGGACATACAGCGAAAGCGACTTTGTTTTATACTATGTATTGAAGGAACATTAAACCTAATACAAAATTAATGTAACTTAAAACACTAATAAGTCTGCATTCATTTTAAAGTCTGGGCATTGTTATTTGCCTGGTAATTAGATCAGCTTTTCGTCCTTTTACTGAAGAGAGCTCCTCTAGATTTTTAACTCCTTTTTTGACTTGAAACAGTCCATGTACAATACATTGCTCTATTTTACCTAAAAAAAAACTCGTCAAACACAAAAAAGAAACTAACGTAAAACGTGATATGATATGACTGACAGTTAATTGTTATGAGTCAAACGCCATCAGCGACATCTGCAAATAGCTTTGTGTTTTCTTCCCCATTACACGTTGAATAGGGATAATAATTATGCAAAACTCGGCACAGAGGGCGCCACAAGCACATAGCGTAAACAAACCGCCATATTGCACAATCTTGTATCCTTATCGAACTGAACCATTGAAATGTAACAATTATTATTCTTCACTTCAGTTCTGGTATTGACTATTCTTTTAATAAAAACATTAATCTGTTGAAAAAATACAATGATATTCTTAACACTGACTTACTACTGACTTTTGACTAGGAGTAAACACTTTGTTGTGCCGTCAACCAGGCTCTGGAAATAGGTGTCTCGTTCAGATGCCAACGTATACGTTTTTATAATAATCTTCCTAGACACATTCAAGAACTAAGTCATATTACATTTAAATCTATACTAATAAAGAAAGCTGAAGGGTTTGTTTGAATACGCTAATCTCAAGAACTACTGGTCCGATTTGAAAAATTCTTTTTGGGTTGGATAGCCCATAATCTCGGAAGGTTTTAGGCTATATAACATCACCGCTTCGACCAATAGGAGCGGAGCATATAGAAAAAAATATCGAAACCTATGCGGGTGAAACCGCATGGCACAGCTAGTCTTGTATAAAGCGATATTGATGACAAAAAAGGCTTGGAATATTGAGCTGTTGTAATTAGTTTCGAAAGTGAATGTTGATTTTGTATTTAAAATTTTGTGCTCTTTTATTTTTTACTTAAAACTTTTCATTCATGTCGAAAAAGACGGCCGCACGGTCCGTTTACGAGGGTGGTTTGAGGCAAAGTCATGATGAGGCCACTATGCTGCGATGTCTCGATGTTCTTTACGAATTATTTACTGAATGCAATTTTACTACATAAATCACATTTTTAAATTATTTATGGTGTTGTTTACTAAATAAAAGTTATTTAGTAAACAACACCATAAATAATTTAAAAATCCATTGAAAAATGAGTGTGACACTCAGCTTAACTTTCCAGCTAAAAAACGTCAAAATTACAAAGTCTCTCAAAACCCGGGCAACTGTCTGTTCAGATAGAATTATGGTTATTATTATGGCTACTTGGTTTTTATTTCTTTAATCACTTTTATTTAGTAAACAACACCATAAATAATTTAAAAATCCATTGAAAAATGAGTGTGACACTCAGCTTAACTTTCCAGCTAAAAAACGTCAAAATTACAAAGTCTCTCAAAACCCGGGCAACTGTCTGTTCAGATAGAATTATGGTTATTATTATGGCTACTTGGTTTTTATTTCTTTTTAATATGATAAAGCTAAAACGGACTCACAGTTATTTTTTTTTTATTGAGGTTTAATCATTAAATGACTTCGAGCAAAAGGGCGTGCCAGACTTACTGATTGCGCACAGGCAAATGAAGGAACTCGGGTGGTAAGACCATTTGCCTGTGCGCCACTATATCGCTTTCAGGACGCCACTTGTTTCATATAGAAAGCGTTAATAATGTTTTCTCTAACACCAATAGAATAAGTGTGTATAATCACGCGCCATACGCATCGATGACAGAGGCTACTACAGCCATCAACTAGAATTGTCGACTATACTGCCGTCTAGACCCATCCCAGTTGTGGCGATGAGCACTCAGCCAGCGTAAATTAATTTTCTTTAATGTTTGGATGACACATGTCAGTTATCACTTTGTTGGTGGAATAGGAAATGGGGGTAAGAAGAGAAGACACAATGAATGTGTGCCTTCATAACGCACAACCAAAGAAATTGTATTCTCATTCAAATCAATTTGTGTCCTAGATTCCTTTTATTTCTTGTTAGGAGTCCTGTCACTCAAAAATTTGTTCTCATTGGTCGTTTCATGACAAAGTTCAAATTTTTTTGCAATATATGCTGACAACACTGCTTCATAAATGTCAAATATTCTTGAAAACGTCAATAATCGCTAAAAAGGCCATTCGGTCCATTTTTCATAATGATTTTATAATACATAATTATTGATTTTTAGCCTATAGGTATCGCTAAAGTGTGTACAGTGGATAGGTAAATAAGATTCTACCCTTTTACAGAATAAATTATTGTTGCAAGTTACAGTTATAGTAACTTATGTTGTGAGTTTTCAGTGTTAGAAGTTATAATGATAAACTAGGTGAGTTTTATGACTTAAATGACGTGTATTTAGCTATATCATTCGTTGGTCGACATGAGTAACCTTTATATTTGGTTGATTTTATTTTACTATTTGAATGCTTAATCGAGCTTTTAACAGTTTTGTTTAGAAAACTTTGTTTTGAAGTAATATGGTTATTTTACTTCATTGTATTTTCTTTTTATTATCAAGTCGGCCTTGAATATGTTTTGTATACGGTGCTTATATTATTATATATATATGCACCATTATTATACATATTAAGATAAAATAATAACGGTGTTATTATTTTATCTTAATATGTGACTCATATGTGTGTGTGTTTGTTACCAAATTTCTTCTAAACGGCTGGACCGATTTACATAAAATTTTATATTGTAATGAGTTCATAGATGGTTTTAAAACAAATAAATCTAGTTGGGCAGGGTGACTTCTGTGGGGTCAGCTACTTAAACTATGTTTTTGTTGATGCAATGTTTTCTAAGAATTCAGAAACTCGCTGTTTACACCAAACAGGTTTTATTATCTAGTTAATCTAGTCTTTTGGGGCACTTGTTGATATGTAACTTAGTGAATTTAATTTGATAATGGCTTGATTTGATTGTTTACAAATTAAAATTATGTGCATCTTTTTATTTTATTTCAATAAGAAAACAACAGAAGATTAGCTTAGGTCCGTATTCCAGAAGGAAACTCAAGCATTGATATCTGCTTAAGCATTATTCAAAACTAGTTTCAACCAATCAAATGGCTTGAAACGAGACTTAACTAGAGCTTGAGTTTGAGTGACGTTCTGTAATACGGACCTTAGTCCTTTTTTGTGTGATCCATTCTATGCATTAATTCTGTGTTTATATTGTGCTAGCCTTTAGTAAAATTTGGAGCTTTTGTCCATTGTTACCATTATAATATTACACCATCAATCTTATGAGAATATTACGATAAAAAGTACTCTATGTCATTGTAAAGTTTCATCAAAACCCATTTGCTAGTTTTGGGAGTATATTAGTAGGAAATAGGATGACTAATATAATTATCTTTATTTCAGGATAAACTAATTAAGTTACAATGGATCCAGATGTAAAGGTCAAAATAGAAAAAGATGAAACATCAAGAAAAGATCCTACCTCATTTTTACCCGAGGAGGCAATGTCTTACGAAATTAAGAAGAAAAAGAAGAAGAAGAAAAAGAAGCAAGAGGACCCGTTTAAAGATGTTGATGACAAAATGAGTGTCAAAATTGAACCAATAACTCTGTTGGATCCAGAGGTTAAAATTAAGGTTGAGGATATAGAAGTGGAATTGGATTTTAATGATGTGAGTATTGTTTTTTTAGGAACTATGCCTTGTACAGACAACAGCATTTTCCCCTTTATTCATAAATGTTGCTTAAAGTTAACTAGTGATTAGTGACTTTCAACTATACATTTTTTGATGTTTTAACGTCACTTAAGTTGAATCATTGTTTATGAATAAACCCCTTAAACACTGTGGTGTTTATTCATAAACAATGATTAAAGTTAAGTGACATGCAAACGTTCAAGTATACATTTTTGATGTTTTAATGTCACTTAAGTTGAATCATTGAGTATGAATAAACCCCCTTAACCACTGTGGTGTTTATTCATAAACAATGATTAAGGCGCTGTGCTCAGTAAAAATAGGCTTCAAAAAACAGTTTTTTAGCCAAATGTATACATTTCAGAGCAGCCAAAAATTTATATGTTAATCTTGATTATATGTAGCAGGAAACCATTGTTTTCAAAACACGTTTTGAATTAATTTTCTCGATAGAAAAAAAATCCTAAAGTAACCACTAAAATTGATTTTATAACCGTTGTAACTGTATTATTAATCATCAAATCTTGATAAAATTGAGAAGAGCGATGTAAAATATAATAGTAAAGGAAACCATTGTTTTTGTTTATCGATTTAACTAAGATAGTCTAAAATAAATAATGTATTTAATGATAAATAACGTGAACGAAACGTCGCTCCATCGCGGCGTCCATTGCCTTCTCTTTCACTTCTATGTTTAGCGACAGTGACCGCTGAGGCGCGCTGCTTGACGGACCTATGTCAGTTTTTGCTTTACCCCGCACAGAAAATAATTATATTTACGTGTCTGTTTGTTGATGAATAATCATATTTCGTTTTTGGGGTTCGGGGTTTTTTCCGGGTTCAAACCCCAGGTTTACATTATATGCTTTTTGTAGGTTTTAATTGAAATAAATGCTTTTTAATTTACTGTTGTATTTTTGCCGATATTTTATTTGATTTTTTCTGTAATTATTCTTTCTTTTTATTTTTTCGCGGCAAATTTTTCTTCACCTGTATGTGTTCGGGTTCAAACCCCAGCTTTACGTTGTATGCTTTTTGTTGGATTTCTTATTTGCAATAGTTTTTTTTTTAATTATTATTAATTTAGCCGATTTTCTGTATTTTTTGTAGTAATTGTTCCATCTTTTTAAATATATTCTTTTTGTAACAATTATAATGCAAACTAATATTTAAAATCAATTCGTTATAATTTTCTTTCTACAAATTTCTAGAAATTAATAATAATAATAAGCCTTTATTTAACCATGAATTTCTTAGTTCATAATAATTATATTATGAACTAAGAAATTATCATTACTCTAAACAGCTGTTTATAAATAGTAATTTCTAGAAATAATAGTATCATTTCTAGAAATTAATAATTATAAACAGCTGTTTAGAGTAGCTGTTAAAAAAAAATACATTTTTCGGATATTTAAAAAAAATAAAAGATTTTTTCTTCAAAACTGCAACTCTTATCGAAGTCGGGTTTGTACTAGTGATTTAAACTAACAGTTTCATGAAAAAGGGACATAACACAAAAAATTTAAGCAGAACGGACAAAGCGCATTATAAAAATAAAAAAGAAAACAAAAGTAATAATAAAAAAATGAAAATATGTAAAAAATATACATTTTCGAAAATCGCAAGGTAAAGTAAACGTATGTGGGATTCGAACCTGGTGCTCGGCGCGGATGTCTAATGCGAACCGGGACTGTGAAGAACAGAGCCAATCATGCTTCGCATTTGGGTTGTGAAATTACGCTTCTAAATGTAGATGGAATAGAGAATAGTTGGTATAGATTTAATAGAACGTGCGTATTTCTCGATGCACGACGCATCACGCATTGATGTACTCGCGCGGAGCGCCCCGCAGTGGACGGGGTTAGTCGTGTCCCACTTCGTCTGCTTCACCCCCTCAAATACCTAAAAGTTGTCTATTCACCGCGTCTTAAGCACGTGGCGTTGATCTCTGGCGTCAGCTGTGGCACGTCTGCAAGTACTATGATTTATCGTAACCGCTCGGCAACCAATTTCTAAATGTATTTGGTAAAAAATATAACATGGTGTAAAAATGATTGGAATCGATTCAGATGCTTATTCTGATTTAATAAGGGAAAATAACGTGTATAATGTAGAGTAAGAGCCAAAAGTGGAGTACTTACCACTTTTGACACTTATTGTTAGTGCAATAAAGTTCAAAAGTGGTAATGAACTTTTGACCCTTACTGTAACTATACTAGTTGCGCACAGCAATTCTCCGACCCTTATAATCTTCGATCCATCGGGAATATCAGGAGAAAAAGTTTCATGTGTTCATCCTCCCCAAACTTTCGTTTATGTAATAATAGTGTGATTCAACATTTTTAAATATTCAAATTCCAGTTTGGAGACAACGGCCTGATTCACGATCCTCATGTTAAAGACGAAAATCAAGAACCAGCCGTGAAAATAGAACCGCAAAACCACGACGCTGTCCTCCTTACATTCGAGAGCGTTATCAACGAGAAGAAACCACAGCTTGTTGCCGACACCAGCGAAATGTTTCAGATTTCAAAGAATCAGCCAGTGCCAACAAAACCGGCTCCGAACCATTTCTGCAAAGTCTGCCATCTAGTCTTTCAATCGCAGAAAACTCTGCGAATGCATCAGAAAAGGAAACACAAAGCCTTTAGGAAGTCCTTCAAACACGTTTGTGATTACTGTGGCATGGCATACGAAATGAAGAACAGTTTAGTTGCTCATATTAAGAGGAAGCACGGCCCTGATGCAAGGCCTGATGATCGAGAGGAACGGACTTGTGAAATATGTGCGTTGGTCTTCAAAGGAATGGCCCGCTTACGGATGCATATGAGGAGAAAACATGGCTCCTTCCAGGATTCTTTTAAACACGTTTGTGAAGACTGCGGGTTAACTTATGATAAGTACAGAAGTTTGATAGTCCATATACAACGGAAACATTCAAATAATCAGAAACCTGAAATCAGTCAGTGGTACAACTGTCCATTCTGTCCTAAGATATTTACAAAAAGAGAAACATACGCTAGGCACGTCCAGAGAAAACATCATGTGTCAGACGAGAGCATAAAACAAGAAAAGGATGCGGAAGATTATTTGGAGAATTGCAAAAATGAAGAAACTGGTGAAATTACTTGTAAAGAATGTCCTCTAGTCTTTTCTTCTATTAATTTCTTGAAACTTCATATGAGACGGAAGCATAACGCGTTGAGGGAAGACTTCAGATTAAAGTGCCGGATATGTAACTTGTCTTACGATAAAATCGAAAGCTTGAAGAGGCATGTGAGAAGAAAACACGACAAAGGATCTCACTGCGAAGTTTGTAATAAACAATTTGACACGCGAGAGATGTATCTCAACCATTCTCACGTGAAAGCTATCAAAGAGTGCAATATTTGTGGACTCATTTTCGCGTCACAAGGTGGCTTAGCGAAGCATCTTAGGTGCACACACAAAATTGATTCACCAAAAACAGTTTTCTGCAATCTATGTAACGAAGGTTTCCACGACAAACGACAGCTAAAGCCGCATTTTATGAAAGTGCATTTAAAAGTGTCGTACACTTGTAGATATTGCAAAAAAGTTTTTAAAGCGAAAGAAAGTTATCGGCGTCACATCTTGTTTAAACACCCCAATTCTAATCATGTTAATGTTCATATGCAAAAATGTGAACAATGTAGTGCAACATTTAAGGACGAATTCGATCTTTGTCGTCATATAAATATCTATCATGGCCGCCCTGAAGATATGACGAAGGAAGAAAAGGATGTGGTAGAAATTAAAAAAGAGGATCAGGATATTAAGGACCGTTTCCAGTGCACCAAGTGCCCAGATACATATTTAACTTGGGAACAATTGAAATTACATTATGAAGCAACTCATCACCATATTGAAGAAACACAGTGTCAGATATGCGGGGAGATACTCCCAGGAAACGAGTTACAAAAACACATAAAGAATCTTCACACGGATACCGAAATGCAGTGTAAATACTGTGAATTTAAGACAAATATTAGAGTAAGTCTAACTCAACACACATTAAGGCATAAAAATGCTGAGACAATTCACTGTGATTACACTGGATGCAAGTATAAAACATTTTACGATGGTGCTATGGAGAAACATAAAAGAAAACATGCAGATTTGGGAGTCAAACTCCAATGTTCGCAGTGCCCGTTCCAGTCGATGAATAAATACATTTTGAAATATCATGAAGAAGCTCATGAGACGGGGAAAAAACGGTACATGTGTGATCAATGTGACTACGCGACGATTTTACCAGCTAATCTAGTGCAGCACAAATATAAGCATTCTTCGGTAAAGAGGTTCAAATGTGAAGTGTGTCCGTTTGCAACGAAATACAATACATCACTGAGATTCCATGTTCGGAAAAAACACTGTGATCTACCTACATTCAGTTAAATTTTTATGTTTTTTTATTATTAAAGTATTTGGTGTTATGAAATATTTAATTATTTTTATTTGTTTAACTGCCTCTTTCATTGAGTATGTGCATACTTTTGAGTCGCTCAACTGCCGTCTTCCTTCCTATTCACTAAGGTTTTTTTAAGTGAATGGGCTTAATAAACTAGCGCGCTTTACCATCAACGGTTGCATCACTGCTTACCATCAGGCGGGATTGCAGTCAAGCGCTAGTTTATAATTATTAAAAAAAAAGCCATAAGGTCTAGAATCCAATTCCCATAATATTTTCTTTTTGTGTTACCAATAAAAAAAAGATATTATGTTAAGTATAGCGGCAACAAAAATGCATCACCTTTTTACAAGTATAACATGGCATTTTTTAAAGCATAACTTTTTAGGAGAGCATTTTCAAACATTGAAATGTTGATAAATATTAAAATCATCATTATCATCATTCTCCTGCCCTTATCCCAATTTATTTGGGGTCGGCGCAACATGTCTTTTTCTTCCATGCACCCCTATCAGAAACCATCTCGGCAGTCACCCCCTTCTTAGCCACATCATCCTTCACACATTCCATCCATCGTTTCTTTGGTCTTCCCCTACTCTTATAGCCATCAACATTCATAATTAAGACTCTCCTCACGACATTCTCCTCAGTTTTCCGTAACACATGCCCGTACCATGACAACCGATTTCCACACAACTTTTCAGCTACCGGTGCCACTTTCAGACTTCCTCTTATGTACTCATTTCTTATTCTATCCATTCGTGTAACACCACACATCCCTCTTAGCATTCTCATCTCGGCTGCATGCAATTGCCTTTCATTCATCCCTTTCGTAGCCCAACATTCTGATCCATACAAGACAGCAGGTCGGATCATGGTTTTATATATTTTCCCCTTAAGTTTAAGGGGAATGCGGGAATCGCAAATTGTTCCCGTGACCTGCCGCCATTTCATCCACCCAGTGTTAATAATAAAATGAAGTAAATATTGATAATATAATTTTACCGTACTAACATATGCCACGTTTTTGTAGAAAATACAATTTAACGAGCCGGTTTTGAACACCAAGTAATAAAGAAATCGTTTTTGATGAGATATCACTTTGTTCTTCTAAAGAGCTAACTGAGCCTATAAAAGCAAATACAGACATGACGGGACAGTTGTAGGTAAGTGTTAAACCACGCATATAAGATCATTTGCCATAGGAAATGAAGCATTCAACATAAAAAGAAATCATTTGCGGTGGGCTTCGCTCTTTCTAGGTACACAGCACATCAAGCTACTAAAATCTGTCAAATTTTAATAGATTTTCAACTTTATCGCTAAAACATTAAGGCTCAAGGTTGATTGGGAATATTTGACAGTTTCGGGTAGATTTGACCTGCTGTCGTCATCATCCTCATTTCAGCCGAAAGACGTCTAGGTACTGCTGGATACATTCGATCCAGCCGTCCCTTGCTGTCCTCTCTAGCGACGCCCTAAGCCGAGGTTGGAGGTGCCCCTGGCTGGAGGCTTTAATTTTAATGAAGGCCACCACAGGAAAGTCCGGTTAAGTAGTTACGGCCTCTAATGGCCACCTACGAGATGCCATATCAAAAAAAAAGGGTACTGCTGGATATAGGCCTCCCCCAAGGACCTCCACGACGACCGATCCTACGCCTTCCGCATCCAGCGGTTTCCCGCAACCTTCACCAGGTCGTCGGTCCACCTTGTCGGGGGCCTACCCACGCTGCGTCTTCCGATGCGTGGTCGCCACTCGAGAACTCGTCTGCCCCATCGGGAATCGGTTCTATGGGCAATGTGCCCGGTCCACTGCCACTTTAGTGTTGCAATTTTTCGGGCTATATCGGTTACCTACTCTCGTTCTTCTGCACATCTCCTCATTCCTGATTTGTTCACACAGTGAAACCCCAGGCATTAGCCCTCTCCATTGCTCTTTGAGTTATTTATTTATTTAATTATTTAATCTTTCGCACATGACATGTCGATGTCGTGGTGGCCTAGTGGTTAAAACACCAGCCTCTCAAGGATGAGTGTGCGGGTTCGATTCCATGTCAGGCAAGTACCAATGTAAGTTAAATTGGTACTAAAGTTATATGTACTTTTTAAGTAAGTATATCTTGGACACCAATGACTGAAGATGAAGGAAAACATCTTGAGGAAACCTGGGGCCCTAGCCAATGTAACATCGCTTCCTAGCGAAGCGAAATCGAATACTAAACCAACCAATGGCAGGAACGATTGACCACGTGATTTATCGCGTCGCGTGGTCAATCGTTCCCGCCATTGGTTGGTTTGGTATTCGATTTCGACTTTATAAGTCTCAAATCGCCAACCCGCATTGAGCAAGCGCAATCCTTCTCTGTATGAGAGGAGATCTGTGCCCAGCAGAGGGACGGTAAAAGGTTGATGATGATGATGACATGACATGTAGGTACAGAGGTGGACTTAATTTGCCTTAGGCATTCTCTACCAGTCAACCACAGGTGGTGAAGAGATAAGATGGTAGATGCTTCAGTTTGAAAGAAAAAAAAGCCCTTAACGCTATTTCAAAAATACTTAAATAAGCTAAATATACATACATACTATCACTTTGAGCTTTCATATAAGGCCCATTGTTAGCGACCACTTCTCAGTTCCATAAGTCATCACGGGCAACACACACTGATCGAAAACAGCAGTATTTCGGACGAGAAGATTCTGCGTAGCTTCCCGAAAGCAGTCCAGCCGAGTTGGATTCGACGATTGACGTGTTTCTCGTAGTTGGACCTTCCTAACTGGATAGTTTGTCCCAGGTATACGTTACTGTCCACAACTTCGAGAACAGAGTCTCCAATCTTGATAGGAGTCGGTACAACAATGGGATTAGACGTGACTTTTGTCCGTGTTCATTTTAAGACCGACTCGCTCGGATACTGAGGTCTACGATATAATCAGCAAACCGAAGGTGTGTAATGTCATCAACAACCTTTTTTATCGTCCCACTGCTGGGCACAAGTCTCCTCTCATACAGAGAAGGATTGAGCGTAATCACCACGCTTGCTCAATGCGGGTTGGCGATTTCAGACTTAAAAGTCCAGGTTTCCTCAAGATGTTTTCCTTCACCTTCAGTCAGTGGTATCCAAGATATACTTAGAAAGTACATATAACTTTAGAAAAGTTACATTGGTACTTGCCTGACCTGGAATTGAACCCGCGCACTCATACTTGAGAGGCTGGTGTTTTAACCACTAGGCCACCACGACCTAAAATTAGTGTGTAATGTACTCGCCATTAATTGATACCCAGTCCTTACTAGTCCAGAACCTTGAAGACATCCTCCAATGCAACGATGAACAATTTCGGGGAAATAACATCTGCCTGTTTGACACCACGCTACACTAGAGGTATTGGTTCCGAGGTCTGTGTAGCTATAGCTACCATGAGTTTTCATTACGAGACTCGATCGTCGATATCGAGCGCGTTTGGCGCTCTCATTGGTTGGGAGTAGGGTTGTAACGGAGCTTCGCCTCCGCTTCCGTTACTGCGGAAGTTCCGCAAGAAATCGTATCTTCGCTTCCGCTTCCGCCTCCGCACAATTTTTTGCGGAGTTATAACGGAGGTTCATTTACGTATTTATAAAATAAATAACGCGCAAGTTGCGACGCTCGACAACCGTCCGGCCGCGTTTGAGCGCGAAATGGTCAAGACTCAAGAATCAACTAGTGCGAGGCGGGACTGCGGCAAACACAATTTGTTTCTCCTTAATTTTCATTACAAGAAGTTAATATTTTTTTACTAAGTATACTACTATTAATGTTCGTATTTACTTAAAATAAAAATTTTGTTTTAATTAACCATAAATTTCAATTTTTTCTATATGTACTTTCACCTCCGCCTCCGCCTCCGTTAACCTCCGCCTCCGCCTCCGTTAACCTCCGCGTCCGCGGAGGTGAGACTCGTCACCTCCGCATCCGCCTCCGCCTCCGCTAAAAAGCCTCCGTTACAACCCTAGTTGGGAGTTCTTACAACCTTGAAGCGGGCCAATCGATGAGTCAAACGCGCTCGATATCGACAATCAAGTCTCGTAATGTAAACTCATGGTAGCTACACTGGTCCTGTATTTAAACTGACATGGTGGCGTTTTCGTACAAACCCTTCAGAGTGTTACGGGCTAGCGGTATTAAAATGCCGGTTAAGAGTTTCGAAGTTTATTGGCAAGGAAGGTACAGTCGGTAGTAGGTAATGACAAGTAGAACGTAGCTGATGTCATGCACCTTATGCCATCGACATAAGGTGCATTCGAATCAAGCGCTTCAATATACCAATAGTCTATTTGGCACCGCTGGAGAGAATGCAGTACAGCCCAGGTCTCGATCGAATCAATGGCTTTTTCGTAGTCCACAAACGCCAAGCAAAGGGGTAGGTTATACTCCTCGGTCTTCTGTATAACCTGCCGCAGCGTATGTATGTGGTCTACAGTGCTGAAGCCCTTTCGGAAACCGGCTTGTTCGGGAGGCTGGAAGTCGGACGATTCGTGAGGACTTTCGAAAACAAGTTTTTCTAAAGCGTGTCATACATACCTACTTACCTACAAATGCACGAGCCGCCTGGGATAGAATAAATTGCTAGGTTTAACTTTAAGGCAGTTGAACTGAATTGGCGCAATCACTCTGGAATCGTTGGTATTGGTTAAAAGTTTTCTGATTAGTAGGTAAACAATGATAACGGCAATAAAGGCGCGGGTCCACCGCGGCGCCTGGAGAGGCTACGCACGTGTATTCTTTGTAAGAAGATGCTGCTTTGTAGGACAGGCGAAGCCTTTACATAATTAAAGAGTATTGTATAAAGTCATGTGTTTTTTTTTTTTTAAATCAACATCTGTGCTGCTGGGTAGTTTGTTCCGCCACATCTTCTTCCCAGCGAAAGCGGGTAGCAGAAAGTGGCAAATGGCGGGCGATTTGGGACTGCCTTATGTAGTTAAGTAATATTGACGTTCCAAAGCTGATTCTTAGCCTAAATACAAAATTACGTTTGATTTTGATTTAAGTAATACATGTGCTTATCCTCTCCTTGCGCCGTGCTGCGCTTTAGTCGTGGGTCATATGCGCGAGCCAGGTTGTCAAACAAATGAATACACTGGAATACACACAGCGGCTAAAGCCAAATGTTAGTGCACAGCATGCGCCGCGGTGTGTCCACACCTTAAATTAGACCCAAAACCGTCGTGACGACTTGTGACCTAATTCACCTAAGATATTGAAAATCAAGGTTTTAACAATCTATTAAGTACTCAACGATACGGTAAAATGATGGATGCCCAATTAAGGGGTCATCCATAAAGTACGTCACACATAAAGGGGGGAGGGGGGTGTCGACAAAGTGTGACATGGTGTGACAAGGGGTGGGTGGAGTAGTAAGTTTCGTGACATCACATTTCAAAATCTAATATACCTATACTCCATTTATTATAGCATTAGACAGAAGTTAAAAAAGGCTCTTTTAAGTGCACAGTTTGCAAAAAAATACAATAAACACTATTACAGTCAAGATTGATGTAGAGTTAAATATTATCAATTTAAATAGCAACTGTCACACCTAATTTGTACTTATTTAAGCCATCTACGTTCTTATATTACATGTCCTTCATTTAATATTATTTATTTTTTAAATAAAATAATGTCGTGTCAATGCTTAAAATCTAAAAGAAGCAGAGGCAGACAACGCCCGAAACGTTTTTTCATGTAACTATAACTCAACCAAATCTAAAATGTTACCTATTCCCTTCCTAAGTTGTGGCAGCACGTGTTTTTTAATTTTGTTGGTTTATAATATCATCTATCTGCAATTGTCAATATTGACATACCGTTATTCGCTTGTGGATACTTGTGAATGCTACGCCTTCTCTCGTTGTTATTGTTGAATATTCGTGGTTTAGTTGTCATTTGTTACTGTTTTTCTGTTTGTTATTGTTTTGTTATTGTTATTAGTGTTAGTTTTGTGTTGTACATACAAAACAGTACGTTTTGTTGAATTATGAACACGGACTATCTCGGTGCAGGTCCAAGTGGCTTGCAAGCACAACATGTACGTTCTGAAACTGCTGGTAAAGCTGAGCAACGTCAACAGCGAAAAAAACGTGGCCCCAACGTTGATCATGAGGTTAAAATATTGTCTCCCAAGAAAAAGCGATCAAAGCAAAGACCTCTTTGTTCTGCAGAAAAAACAACAGTTATAAATATTCATAAAGACGTCAAGGGATCCATGCCAGAAGGTACCCCTGCTTATAAGACGCAGTTAATTAATAAAACTGCAGAAATTGCAGGTAAAGATCATATCCAATGCAGAAATTGCAGGAATTTAAGGATTTTACTATAAAAAATAAATATATTTGAAAATAGCATGCTTTGTGAGGTACTAATATACACTATTAATCATTTTATAGGCATATCTCGTGCAACGGTCTATAATATCCTCAAAGAGTACAATATAAAAGGTCGCCTGCAATCACCCCCTCCTCGCCAACGGAAATACTCAAAATCTGATGAATATGATGATATAACATTAAGTGGAATACGAAGAAAAATTCATTCTTTTTTCTTTGATAATGAATTACCAACATTGGATAAGATTCTGGAAGCCGTAAATAGTGATGAGTCTCTACCCGATTTTAAAAGAAGCACTTTATATAATTTAATTAAGAACAAATTAAAATTTACATATATTAAAAGAAGTAGAAAAGTGCCCTTATCGACAAACAAGAGATTGTGTTATGGAGGGTGAAATATCTTCATGAAATTAAGAAATTAAGGAATGAAGGAAAAAAAATATATTATTTAGATGAGACTTGGCTAAATGAAGGTACAGTGCTGCTAATATTTATGAAGTCTGGAAGAAGGGGGCTTTACATAACTCGGTAAATAGCTTATCAAGTTATGTAAAACCTCCTTTATGCAAAACAATACAGTGAAGTATTATTAGTTCAACATAAGTTGAATTAATATTGCATTTACATCTACAACTTTAATTATACAAACAGGACACACAAAAAGCAAGGTATGGCAAGACACCACTATTAAGTCTTCAAAGGAAGCACACCGAGCAGGCTTATCAACTGGTTTAAAGAACCCAACTGGAAAAGGGAAACGTCTTATCATTGGCCATATTGGTAAAACTTTTATTTTATTTTTAATTCATTAACAATTGTCACATTACCAAAACATTAATAAAATGACCACTGCATTTTCGGTCACTAAAACTGGTTAAGTCTTAATACTTTCCCTCGGAGAAAGATGTTTATGGTTTTAGAATCATCTGTTCAAGGACATTAATGATGCAATTAATTTCGGTTGCTATTTAAAGGTTAAAATCTATTTCCAGCAATCAAGTATTCTATGCCACCGGTACACAATTATTGATTTGTTTTTATTTCATTTCACAGGATCAACAGATGGGTTTTTAATGGATGGTGAACTAATATTTGAAGCCAAAAAGTGTGATGGAGACTACCATTCTGAAATGGATGCACACAATTTTGAAAAGTGGTTCAAACTAATATTATCTAAAATCGAGAGTGGTTCAGTTATTGTTATGGATAATGCGCCATATCATTCAAGAAAAGTGGAGAAGCTGCCAACTACAGCCACACGAAAGGCAGATATTCAGGAGTGGCTGAAAAACAAAAGTATTCCTTTTGAGGAAAAAGACCTTAGGGCCACTTTATTAGAGAAAGTGAAACAAGTAAAACATTTGTACCAAAAGTTTGTAGTAGATGAGATGGCTAAAGAAAAAAATGTGTTAGTGTTGCGCCTCCCACCTTACCACTGCGAGCTCAACCCAATCGAATTAGTATGGGCTCAAGTGAAGGGATATGTAGCACAAAACAATAAATGTTTTAAATTAGAGGAAGTGAAGCAGTTGCTCCCTCAAGCACTCACAAATATAACTGCAGAGAAATGGCAATCTTGCATTGCTCATACGATTAAAGAAGAGGAAAGATTTTGCCAACTTGATGGTATAATGGATAATGTTGTAGAAAGATTCATTATTAACGTTGGTGAATCTTCTTCATCATCATCAGAGGATGATGAATAAAGAATTCACATATCTATCACATCCATTAATTATATCATTAAGGTGGCAAAACCTTTTCCCTTATTTAATAGCCTTAAATAATAGTTTTTAATAAACTGATTGTTACTATTTTTTTTCATTTCATGTATCTATTCCAAGCATCGTCATGAGTAGATACATAGAATACGCTTTGCCATACATAGAAGTCATACACTTACATTAAAATCACATACATTATTTGTTAAAATTGTTCGAACTTGACTTCAAAATAAAAGGTTTTGTACTCCTGCTTCTGCGAGCCTCTTTTTTCTAATGTTATAATAAATGGAGTATAGAGGTAGTAATCGCGTAATTTGAAATATTAATTATAAACTAAAAAATATATCCAACTCTATCTTTGGGACAATATGGTTTAAATTGTTTTGTTTACGATGTTTTAATTTAATATTTTTTCGATGTGAAATTGCAAAACATGTGACCTCACACTAGGGAGGGAGGGGTTTCAGAAATGTGAACACCTGTGACAAGGACGGGGGAGGGCTCAAAAAATCATGAAATTCGTGTGACGTACTTTATGGATGGCCCCTAAGAGACCAATATCGAATGAGAAATACCACACTGTAGGTACAAGTCAAGTAAGTAATCAGTAGTTTTTTGTTAATAGCGGATATTACGCTCATGTGCGTTCCCAAAGAACAGAAAAGGGCTCGTTGAATCACTTGTTGGTATAGTACATACTATTATTAAAAAATTAAAATATAATGCAGCAATATTGATTTCATATCCTCTATCCATCTCTATCCATATGCATCAGCTATACCTACGTTAGTACATATAAAACAAATACTAACGTAGGTACAGCTGATCTAAGTGCATTAATTTGCCAACGAGTTTTTCAAATAATCAAATTAATTCGAGAACTTCGAGAAGATACTAGTCATCTAGTCGTAACTGCTATTATAAAGTACTTAGTACTCTGTGTAACTAGATTTAGTGGCAGCGCCATCTATTGGCCTTTCTTAATTCATTTAGCTATCAATAAAACTACTATAATTAAGTGGATTAGTAGGTAACGACAAATAACTATAAATTGATGCATATCATTCGTTGTATTTGAGCAGATTTTTGTCAAATAAACCTATAAAATTCACACGTGCCATCCCATCAATCTTCCTTTGTGTTTTGATTTAGAAAAAATGATAATAGATGGCGCTATAATCTGCGCTTTGGTGTGAGGGCGTATGTATTTGTGTTTGTGAGCGAAGACGTCAAAGTCAAAGTTTTTATCTCTTTCTCTCTCATTAGTCATGTGTACGTGCAAAAGCAATAGACGCGCTGCGCTGCATTATGATGGATGGATCTGAAGAAACGTCGCGAATTATAACCACTTTGTTTTAATTTAAATGTGTAAACACTGCAATTATATTCGTTTCCTCTTGCGGTTGTGATAAACTATATTGTGATATTGAATTGGTTGTTCTTGTTTGAATAACGTGCGACAATGGAGCTTTTGGAGCTTCCTGTTGTAATGATCGAAAATGTTTTTTCGTATTTATCCTACGATGAAATGGCAAAGAATAGATTGGTGAGTGATTATTCATGTAATTTATTAATAGAAACGAGCTTGTTGAATTATAAAATCGTATATTGAAAGTTGTCTTAGTTCATACCTAATTCTCACGTAACGAATGCGTTCATTGCAATGTTCTAGGCGTTTCATTCACAGCCTAGGTACTTTATTTATATACTTCTATTTATAACTGTTTGCCATTGTAAATACTCTATGTTTGTTGGGTACATCTACCGGCTGATAATATCAACAAACTTCCTGGATCACTGATATTAAAATTATCTACTTTTTTGTGTCTCATTACTTCATTATTATAGGTTAAAGTTCAGTTAATGATATCATTAGTTAATACAGTGAAACTTGGTTAAGTGGGACCTGGATAATTGAGAAATCTCCATAACTGGAACTCATGCTGAGGTCCCAACACTTTGGCACTGAATTACCTCTGTTAGTGAGACGAGGTAAGCCTCTATAACTGGGATTTGTTCTTTCGATTTATCATCATAGTTACCTCTATAACTGAGACAGCGAGTAAGTTTTATATGCATAAACCTCTGTAACTGAGATAATATTGTTTGTTTACTCATTCATTTATATGATTACCTTTAAGTATATGCATAAACCTCTGTAAATGAGACAGATATTTATTTATACATGTATATCTGAGACACTAGGTAAGTGGAATCCATACTAATATTATAAATGCGAAAGTAACTCTGTCTGTCTGTCTGTTACGCTTTCCCGCTTAAACCTCTCAACCGATTTTGATTAAATTTGGCAAAGACAATCTTTAGACCCTGAGAAAGAACATAGGCTACCTTTTATCCCGGAAAAAATTGATGTTCCCGAGGGAAATCTAAAAAGCGCGATATAACCGAACTCCACGCGGGCGAAGCCGCGGGCGGAAAGCTAGTATCTCTATAAGTGAAACGACATTGCAGGTCCCTTGATGTCTCACTTAACCAGGTGTCACTGTATTTGGTATATTTAATACCAAGTCAACTATTAACTAACGATACTTACCTTAATTACTATTCAAAACAGTAATAATTAATGCTAAACAAAATAACAATAACATTTAACAAATTGTATTGTTGGGCCTCACCCTTAGAAAACAATACACTGCATTAATAATGAATACCAATCAGTCCCAAACAAGCAAATCTGCTTTGTATTTTTAATTTCATTTTCTTGTGAAATCAAAACTTGTATTTGTTTAATCCACCTTCGGCTTACAAATGTTATGTAAATACATATGTATATAAAAATAATATCTGACCTATTAAATGGAAATTTTAATTTTAGTTTTAAAATTACAATATGCACTTAAAATTTATACTCTCAGATGGTTGTGATGACAAAATTTTTAAAATAGTATAACCATTAGGGTGCTTCTTATTTTTCGACTTTTGAAAAGTAACTGCGTCAACCCGCCATTCGCTTCTGTCATCCAAAAAACGAGCTCATTATTTTTATTTTATTTTTAAATCAAATTTTAGGGGTCGCTACCGAGCATTAAAGTTTTAATATTTTGTATTTTTATTTTATTACTTTAAAGAGACATTTAATACTTTTAGGATTATTGAATCAAGATAAAATTTGCTTTTTCAACTGTCGACGCATGATTCAACACAATAAATACTCGATTTACACTTGCCCCTCTTCCCCCGCAACCTTCAGTATGCGCCCGATCGCCTCGTAAAGTCGTAATACTAGTACAACATCAGCACCAAGGAATGATTTGTGCTTGCTAAAAGATCTCAAGAGTTTTGAAAAAATAAACAAAGCCATATCGAAAAAAGCTATAACAAAGTTTCTAGGGCATATATGGTACCTCTCCGAAGAACTTGTTGCATTTTCTTTTTTGATGACGAAGTTTCATTGGAAAGTAAACAAAATATGGTTATTGCACTAAATGAAGAAAGTTTAGACTTTAGCTCTAAGCGGATTACCTTAGATGTAAGTCACATCGAAGAAAAAAAATTAGAAGACTTTGTTACCTCGGTATTTCATCCGCATTTTTAAAAAAAGATCCTTCTCTTTGGGAGGAAGATGAAGATTATAAAGCTTCTAGAGAAATTATATGCTCTATGAAAGTAGGGAATGATTTGGCGGAGCGGGGAGTGGCATTAATGGAAGAGTACAACAAATTAATTACCAACGATGAGGAACAAAAACAATATCTTCTCTTAGTTGTGAGAAATTTTATACACAAGTACCCAAATACAAATAAAAATACGTTGTTATTATAGTTAATTTTTCAGTATCATAACTCCCTACTAATTATATGATTTAAGAATGATTATAATTTTTTTCACTGAATAAAAATTCTAATCAAAAATACATTTTTTTTTATTTTGCTGGCCGGTAGCGACCCCTAAATATTACTTTAAAAATCTGAAAAAAATAATTTACTACTTTTTTGGATCATAGAAGAGAATGAATGGGTGACGCGAGAATAAATGGAAAAAAAATATTTTTTGTCCGTTTAAGAAGCACCCTAATAACCATATTGTAAATTGTATTACTTCTAGTAATTGTAGATGGATAAAATTACATGTCATTATTAGAGCAGTTTCCCATAAGAGTAGCTTCCGGGCCCACCCTAGAATTTTGTAGGCCACCCCAGAAAAATACTGTTATTTGTACAGACAACAGCACATGCTATTACAATCATTACAATCTATTACAATCTGTCAGATTTCTTTATTAGATTGTCAACTTTATCTCTAAATCATTAATGCTCAACGTTAATTGGAAATATTTGGCAGTTTCGGGTAGCTTGACCTGCTGTCGTCCATCCACAAAATAAATTCATCCTAAATTTAAGTACTGTAAATGAAAACCATCATCAAACTTTTAGCTAATAATTATTAATTACCTACACCTTTCCTGAGCTCATTCATAAAAGTACTAGAAACTTTTTTTTTGGCATCATGTTTATAGTATGTTTTTGTAATAATTTTGCTTTTGTCTGTGTATACCCACCTATTTTAACAACATAACAGCTTTGGTGTGGATGTAGATTAAAGAAAAATAATAGCATAGGATTACTGAAACCCTTACTTGATACCTAGAAAGTTGCACAAGATCACCTTGCTACAGCTGGCTGATTCATCATCATCATCATTGAACTTTTTATTGTCTCACTGCTGGGCACAGGTCTCCTCTCATACAGAGAAGGTTTGAGCTTAATCACCATGCTTGCTCAATGCGGGTTGGCGATTTCAGACTAAAGTCCAGGTTTCCTCAAGATGTTTTCCTTCACCTTCAGTCATTGGTGTCCAAGATATACAAGTTAGAAAGTACATATAACTTTAGAAAAGTTACATTGGTACTTGCCTGACCTGGAATCGAACCTGCGCACTCATACTTGAGATGCAGGTGTTTTAACCACTAGGCCACCACAACAATATAAAAAAAAATATTTTGGCTGATTCATAGTTGAGGCCAATGTCTAAACGAAAACCTCAACTTCACCAATGCAGGTTCCATCTGGAATTTCTCAGTAGTAAGTTTTGTGCCGGATTAATGGCAAAATGGCAAATAATCTTGCGGACGCCCGCGACTAAGTTCGCGTGGAGTTAGTTATTTGAAGTTTTTGAACATTTTATTTTAACCTCAAAAGAGTAGATTTCTATAGATACATTATTAAACTTCTAGATCATAATATAAAACATACATTTAAAATTTTTGACCTGTTCCGCTCCTATTGGTCGCAGCGTGATGTTATGTAGCCTATAGCCTCCCTGGATTAATGGGCTATCCATCGCAAAAAGATTTTTTTAAATCGGACCAGTAGTTCCTGAGATTAGCGTGTTCAAACAAACTCTTCAGCTTTATATGTTAGTATAGATTTAAAAAAGTCTTACAACTTTTCCCCTGGAGACTGTCTGTCTGACTGTCCTCTCTCAGAAAAACATCTCCCCTTTTTCATCAGAGCACTTTTTTGGCTGAGCAGATGATGGTGACAATTGGGTTGTATCCTAAAAATAATTTAATGTCCATCAGATAGATTTATAAAAAATATTGAATACGTATTTTTAATTTTTTCTTTCATTCAAATACTTAGGAAGATATATTGATTTGAAATGTCGCTTGACGTCACGCCGTGGTACAAAATATACCACATTATAATTAGCTACACGCTAATACGCTATATCTCAGTAGTTTTTGGTAATTTTGACATATTCAAAGATACAGGTCTTAATTTTTTTTATTATCTATAAAACGGACTGATTATTTTTTTGATTTTAGTACCTTGGATACATCCCTATACTTCATTCTAAATTTACAATTTGAAACAATTTCAGGTGTCCCGAGCATTCAACGAGATATGCAAGAAGATGCTAAACCGTGGCTTTTCGATGATAGAAAAACGTCACTCTATGGCCCTCAAGAACGTGAAAGCACAGCTTCCTCGAAGGGAGTCAGAGCGACGGTACTTGTCTAGTGATTGTATTAAATCCCTTACTAACTGTGCGTGACAGACATGCAGGACCATTAAGTGGACGTATGCGTTTGCACTCTGCACGTTCTGATGCACACTCTGTTGCTGGGTTGGTGGTAATAAGTGAGACTTCGGTGTGTTGACTTACTTCGTATGTTCTTCCACAATATTAGCGGGGTCACTAGTTAACTTACACTACTATTGATTCTTGATTGTTGATCCTGTAGAGATCTTGCTGTTGATCTTGACTGTAGCTGTTGATTCCTCACGTCGAAGATAAATGTGTTGTAGGTGTCACTGTTGACTCCTCAACGGCGAAGATGAATGTGTTTCACTGTAGCTATTGACTCCTCGAAGACGAAGATGAATGTGTTCTGCTGCTCAGGCGTGGGGCCTATTTATACTACGACAAGGGCTCAAACAGTGGGAAGCGACGAGAGCGTCGGGTTTCACCAGCCATTGTCTTACGCACGTTCCTGGGCTGCATCCTAAACCTGAGGGTCTCCAGTTTATAATGCTTATTACAAGGGTTCGTTTTATGGCGACTGTCCCAAGGGATTGTTTTATGGAACCTTTTTGGCGTTGTTACAATCAGCCAGATGAGGGACATTCTCTTACAATTTTTATTCATGTCTGTTGCAGTTTATAGCAAGGGAGCATTTTATGACGTTTATCTTTGTCATTGATACTTGGCTAAATGTTAATAGTCGTTCCTTTCATAATTGTTGCCTTGCCAGATGTGTATTACCATTGCATGACGATCCTTCATCACAATAAACGAACGTCCATCTTACGCTTTCTAAATTCTTACGCACAAATGTTCTATTCTAAGTAATATTATAACAATACACTATTCGGAATTAGTTTCTATACACTATTTAAAACTATTCGTCCCGCACACTAACAAACACTGAATAAAGTTCTGACGTGAATAACGTTAGTGTTACCATTCATTTTTTGAGGTATCAAAGGCGATATCGCATTAACACACACGGATCTCAATTTTACACTATCTCCACCTGTTTCTGTTACTTAGGTCCGTATTACAGAACGTTATTCAAGACTCAAGCATTACTTAAGTCTTGTTTGAAACTAGTCTTAAGTAATGCTTGAGTCTTGAGTAATGTTCTGTAATACAGACCTTAGAGAAGTATGGAAATAGTAAAAGTCATGTCACAGGGCAATGGTGACGAGAAGCATCATTCCTTGAGCGAGAATCCTCAAAATCCATCCTAAATATGACCCTGTACGTTTACAGGGTGATTTTTGAGCTTTTCAGACTTGCAAAATTTAATAACTTATTCAACCTTTATTCCTTAAACACTGTGGTGTTTATTCCCACCACAGTGTTTAAGGGGTTTATTGATAAACGATGATTAAAGTTAAGTGACGAGCAAACGTCTAAAATGTATGGTTAAACAATCGCTAATCACTAGTTAACTTTAACCAACGTTTATGAATGAGGGTGTAAATGTATACAGTCTTTTTTTGCTTTCTTTCTAAACATAACCCCACTGTAGGAAATTCTCCTGTATGTGGGTGCGTTAACCTTTTGAACGCCAATCACTTCTATACAAGTTCGAGATTTTCGTGCCCTCAGCGCCACTACTTGATTAGAAGTAATCACAGTATAAAATAAATTTACGACTTTTACAAGACCTTTTATTTTGTTTTTATGGAAATTTGCCCTGTTATCAACCATATTTTTAACTTTTTCACCCATAATAAGTTTTTATTTCTTTAATTTTCAATAGAAACAAAAACGCCAGAAAATATTTTAATGCCCCCAGCGCCAATTACTTGATATCAAGTAAGCCAGTGATGGGACACGACGAAGACCTCGCTATATTTCATCTCGTCGAAATGATCATAAATACTATTATTGCAAGAAAATAACGTAAATATATAATATTTTGTAAATATTGTACACTTTAAACTAGGTTTTATTCACCTTAATCAAGAATTAATAGGTTTTCTAATCATTGTCGATAGTGAAACCCCGTTTGAAAAACCCATCCCTACAAAGTTAGTTAGTTAGCGGTCCGTACACGCCACCGACGTGTATAGAAGGAAATCTGTGACGTCATAAGCGGACGGGTTTCAAGGTCATAGTGACCTTGTGCATTTTAGTGTAGTGCAATGTTTACATCTTGAGTTGGCGCACGTGTCCTTCTAAAAAAATTGCGACTGAATATGACGAATTATTGCGAGTTGTTCAAGTCTGAATCAGAATTTTGAAATAGTTCGTCGTCTTGACATTCCGTTAAGTCGTCAACTTCCGTTTCAGGAATTTTCTTCAGTTTTCTATTAGTTTCTACAAACCAGAAAAATAATTGCGAGTACCTATTTAGCGACACCATTAAAAAAAGGTCTTGTGTAAAACAGACACTTACCCTCCATTTTATTTTATTTTTTAAAACGTAGAAAACCACGTATTTAGCTTCTATTAATTGTATTTGTTGTAAGTAAACGAAATAAATTATGCAGGAATCGGTTTAGTTTATGCACGTGTAACTCGACCACAGTGAATATAAAATATATACCATAGAAATCTAGACATCCCTAGAACAGAAAGGATTTTGACGTGCCTCGAGCGCCAACTACTTGATATGAAGTAGAAGGATTACATTTGGAGACAAATAGGGATGTGCCTTGTAGAACACACGTCTAATAAATTTAAAATTCTTTTCTTTATTGTGGGGAATATATCCAGGTTTTCATATTGTTTTTTTTTATGAAATAAAATAAAATATGAAATTACGATTACAGTTTTTATTTAGCTTCGTAAATTGGTGAATAAACATTATTTTATATGTATAATATTATTTGTCGATAGGACACTAATCCCATCCCTACGTTTTACTATACATACGTTATACATTTGTAGTGTGGCGCAGGAGGATACATCGCGTATTATATAGATGGGCGTTCAAAAGGTTAACAAACTCTCATACACAAACAGCCAGACCCGGAACCACTAATCTCATAATAACCCATGAGTAGGTATGTTGATAATACAGTATGTTAACTAACAGAGGGCGTTCCCGTTAACCCGAAATAGTATAGCATATATACATGCTAAAAAAAATATTTCCATTCGAAAACAAAATGTTTTAAAATTTTTTCCAATAAGAAAATATTCAATAAAAATTTTAAATTGACATGTAAAAGAAACACACTGTACACGCGAACATGAAAGACGGCAACGTCGCAATTTATTTATACATGACGACTACTATTTTGATTTAAAACAGGAGGTTTCAAATTTATTTCCAATTAGAATTTTTTTTATTCGGATTTTTTTATGCTTATTTTTCTATGCTGATATTTTTATTTTAATCTATTAATGATATATATTAACGAGTTTAAGGGAACGCCCTCTGTTATTTAACATACTGTATAAGGACCGATAAAGTATAGCAACCTGGATTCATAGATTCAAGGCAATAGTCATTATGCTCGCCTCTTGTATGCCCTCATACCCATAGACCTCTTTTTTCTTCACATACTAGAATTTTAAGTACTGCTTAGCGCTTATTGTTATTCCAGAAGACCCATAGGGACCTCAGTGACCTCCAGCTCCGACTTCTGTAGGTTGTGGCTTCCCAGGCAGATGCTTTATTTTGGATAATAATTTCACTATCCTCGCTCTCAAATTAGGAACGCCTCATGAGGAAACCAACGTGTCTTTGAACTAAAAACTCGAAGACATTACATCCATCAACCCACACTGGGCCTGAGTGGTAGATTATAGCACACTAGCTTCCTCTTTTCGAGAGTGATGAAGAGGCTTGTGTCCCATTGTGGAAACATTATAGTTTACCAAGAGTTGATATTTGGCGCCCTGGACTCCTGGGTTTCAATCCATTGGATTCCCAATGCTCGACTAAACACCAACCCACTTAATAAAACACGAAATCTAACTTTAAATCCAGATTTAACCTTGAGTCAGTGTTTGTATTTTGAACTTTTGAAATTCTTAATACAAAAGTAACAATTTAGTGCCGAAATAAGCTGTCATTTTTGTACAGAGACTTCATTTCTATGGTTAGGTGCATAATTCAATAACCATTTAGGTGGTATAAACCTGCCCCCTTATCGGTGAAGACATTTTTGTCAAATGATTGCGACTAGTTGGTATCAGATCCCAACTAGTCGCAATCATTTGACAAAAATGTGTTCGCCGATTAGGGGGCTGATCTAAACAAAATCCCACGTTTTGTATAAGGGGGCATAAAATCCATATGAAAAATCTCCTGTGGCTTACCAGCAGCCCTAGCCAATGTATCATCGCTTCGTAGCGAAGCGAAATCGAATACCAAACCAACCAATGGCGGGAACGATTGACCACGTGATTTGTCGCGTCGCGTGGTGAATCGTTCCCGCCATTGGCTGGTTTGGTGTTCGATTTCGCTTCGCTATGAAGCGATGTTACTTTGGCTACAGGCCCTGGCCTACCAAGGTACTTGAACATAACTAGCGAATTGTACAAGACACCGTAATGGTGATACAGAAGTGATGTCATGTCGATAAGTAATTTTATACAGCGTTTATTAGTAAGGGTACAAAATCAGACTATCAAAAGTGGGGAAATTAAAATTGTTTTAAAACATGTTCAGGTTAGAATTGAGACAACCAACTTTAACCAGCGACCTATTTGTGAAGTTGGTGTCCAAATTTATCTACAAATGAACACCAGCTAAGACATCGCTGGAAGGCTTTCTGGCTGAACATTACCCAGATCCCGATACCAACATTGGGTACTTCTTTCATTTCATCCGAATCTCTGTTTAAGATGGGCTGAAGTTCTCATTGTGTCATGACTATTGATAGTGAGACAGGGTATTTTTTTATGTTTTGGCTTGATTGTTTAAATTTTAGCTTTGGTCGTAGTTTAGTTTGCATGGTAGTATATAAAAAAAACCTGACCAGAGAAGATATTGTATATTTATAAATTAAAATCTGGTAAATAGGGAATATGCATGTTATTTATAACTTGATTGTTTTAAAATATACACTGCAATTTTTTTTTGCATCAAGTAGGTACATGTGGTATCTATACCTATTTTGCTACTTTTTCCGATATTTATTTTATTGTGAATTTACTCAAACAGAATTGTCGACTTTGCCTATGTTGGCAGTGAACAGCTGATGATCGACAAATTTGGTTCACTGTAAAAAGCTTTTCTTAATCAATACTTAATTGTATTTTACTTTCATACTTTTATTTTCTTTTGACATAGCAGAACTAAACAAAAAAGAAAAAGAAAATACGCATATTCCCTAATGGATAAAAACGATACCTACATAATATGTATATTTTTTCTGGCATGCTCGATTGTTATATTGCATCAATACTAGTCACTACACAATGAGAACATTGCTTAAAGTTAAGTTTAAATAGGTTTTTAAAGATTAAGTCATTCTGTTTCAGATATCACCATCTTTCCCGCCACTGTGACATCCTGACTTCCATAGAGACGCGTATTTCTATGCTCAATATGACGTATTCCAAGTACATAGAAAATGATTTATGCTGCTTTATACCTGGGAAGGTCAGTTGACGTTGTTCATTTTATTCCACGTATATACGTATACAACGTTATTTTTTGTTTATGTGTAACCTGAATATAGTTTGTTCAGATTAGGCAACTAAATCGATTCCAATCATTTTTACACCATGTTATATTTTTCACAAATACATTTAGAAGTTGTTGCAGTGTGGCTACTGAGCGCGCTGCTACGTAAATTACGCGGGCGCATGCCCACGCTCAGCCGACGCCACAGGTCAATGCCCCCAGCTCGCCCGCCTGAACGGAGCGTGGACCATATTTTTGTTGGGACAACCAAGTAGGATAACAAGTTCATAACTTTGTGGTTTTTCATGACATCTTTTTGAAATTTTGTACATAGATTCTTTACCTAAAAATACTGGACACGTGTTTCAGGTTTAGCATAAAAAAAAATGTTGTATACATGGAAAATCATATATAAATGGTATATAAACGTTTACGTATGTTCGAACTAAAGTAAATGTATGTTCGGTTCCTCTTTTTCTTTCTATTTTGTTAAAAAAAGGACAGACGATAAATATCAATTTAGAATTGTAAAATTGGTCCAGCGTAGGGGGCCCCCAACAAGGAGGACCGATGCCCTGGTGAAGGTCGCGGGAAGCCGATGGATGCGGGCAGCAAAGACACAGACACATCGTGGAAAGCCTTGGGGGAGGCCTTTGTCCAGCAGTGGACCTCTATAGGTTGAAGAAGAAATTGGTCCACACCTGACGTAAATTGACCTATTTTTAATACATAGTTATGATTTTAATCGCGTCTAAACAGGTTATCCCATTCATTGCGGCAGAGAAAATTAACTTTATATTTCAAGTGCGGGGTGGTTTTCGTATACTTACAATATGTAAAGAAAACCCTGTCCGATCCGTGAAGGTATTGTTAGGTATCGATAACTGATTCTACTAATGCCTACAAAGCCGGGCTAAACTTGAAAAAAAAAATCCTCCTACAAAACTAAATATTATTTCGCAAAAAGAGGTAACTTAAAACATGTGCAGTATGCCATACAGGCGCGGGCGAAGAGGGGCAGGGCACGCGGCACGCGGCCGCATCGCTATTCGCTCAGAATTATACCGTCAAAAATAATGTTGTCATTTTTTAAAAATGACCAAATTTTAGGGGAATTTGGAATTAATTCGCGGGAAAAAGAGGTGATTATGTAAAATTTCATATTTTATTTGATCATGTGTTTACCTAACCTTTATTATCCTTACGGGTCGGACAGGGTTTTCTTAACATATTGTATAACGCCGATGGGCGTCGCAATGATTTCGCAATTTTTTTATAGTTAAAAATCCGGGAACTATGAGCAGTACTTTGTGCATTTAAAACATAGCACCTGTTGCAAAAAAATTCCCATTTTATGGCTGGTTTTTGCCAAGATATATACAATTGTAAAAAAACGCCGATAGGTGTACTCCGCACCTGAATATGAAATAAAAGAAACGCCGATAGGCGTCTGCCACAGCGGATGGGTTATGGAGTTTCGTCATTTGATAGGACGGAACTAATATTTTACCGTCTGTGTTTTTGCACTGGACTTAAATTTAGTTCATTTTGTGTACAAAGTTTCACTTTTCTTTGTGTTAAATTGTTAATTTAATTGAAGTTCTTATGTGTGTTTCATCACTACAAAATCAAAAATCATTAATTCAAATTAGGCTGAGAATAAGCCCTTTTTGTACGCCAGTATTACATAAGATAGTCCCCCAAAACACCCACCCATCGACACTTCCTAGTGCTTTCGCTGGGAAGAAGAAGTAGCGGAACAAACTACCCAGCAGCACAGCTGTCTGTTCATTAAAAAAACACATGACACATTAAAACCACTATATCAATTTAACCAGTTCTATTAAATAACGCATATTTCTCTTCACAGGTAATTGATGAGATCAAACGCGTTCTCGCAATAGTAGAAACATCAGCCACGCCCCCGCGAGCGCATGAAGTGCTGCAGGAACTGCGAGACATATCCAGTATGGCAATAGAGCACTTTGATGACAAGATATCACCGGAACTTAGGAAGAGGCTGCAGCAGGGAGCAATGCAGCCTGTGGCCAGGCCGTCGAGCGGTAAGACAACACAACGATCATCTTCATTTCAGCTAATCCCAGTCGCATCCGAAACAGCTTTGGAATCTGGGGTCCGATTTACCAGTCTAACTGCTGATTTTGGCTTTGCTTCGATATTTTCCGTGAAGCGACTGCCGTCTGACCTCCACAACCCGAAGCCGATATCGAAGCATTGCAGTTAGACACATTGTTGGACTTTTGAGGGCTCCAACAACCCGTAATGACTGCCATTAGATGTTGGTATGACAACCAGTACCAACGGCTTAACGTGCTCACAAGACAACACAACGATAGAGAACGCAAGACAGGTTCTTTCTACACGTTGTTAGTAAGATGTCCCGCAACAAGGTGGACCGATGACCTGGTGAAGGTCGCGGCAAGTCGATAGATGCGGGCAGCACAATACCGGTCATTGTGGAAAGCCTTGGAGGAGGCCTTGGTCCAGCAGTGGACCTCTATAGGCTGAAGGAAGAGAAGGAGGTCGCCTCGTCTTTAATAACGCATACATCGCGAGACTGCAACAATTTGCCAGTGTTTCCGTTTGACTACAATTTAAATGTCTTCAAGGCTAGCGCAATTTATTATCAACGATTGCATCACTGCTTACCATCAGGCGGGATTGCGGTCAAGTACTAGTTTATGATTATAAAAAAAGTTTTTATTTTGTATTTTGTTCTCATGTTTACTCAACTCAACTAATGATGTTCTTATCATTGTGTCCACAGCGTCGCTTGGCCCGATAGCATTGCGTCAGGAGATGGCCCATCTTCGTCGCCGCTCGATCCTCAACGCGAAGCTGTCATTGTTCCTCGCGTCTCAGTACAAAACGTTCTGCAAACAGGTTAGTTAGCACATCTAACCAGCACCCTAAATGCGTCATCATCATCCCAGCGTTAATCCCAGTCGCATCCGAAGCCTTTTCAGCTTTGGAGTCCGGAGTTCGCTTTACCAGTCCACCTGCTGATATGGCTAAACTTCGACATTTTCCATGAAGCGACTGCCGTCTGACCGCCACAACCCGAAGGCGACATCGAAGCATTGCAGTTAGACCAATTGTAGGACTTTTGAGGGCTCCAACAACCCGTAACGACTGCCACTAGATGTTCGTAGGGCAAGCGGGACTGTAAGGGTTTGGTGGGTATGTACACAGAAAATATAACAGCAGATTTACTTGTACCGCACTTAACTGCTCGGCCGCTCCACAGTGACTGTGCGGCTAGCGTCTCGTTACTCGCTAGCCGCACTCCCCACCACTGAGCGCCCCACCAGCCAGCGTGCTACATTTATTATACGCTATACACTACATCTACCTTTTACAAAATTTGAAAAATAAAATTATTACTGTAACATATGCTCATCAGAATCACTATACTATAATACTAACACCTAGATATACATTTTCTCAGACTTCGTTGTTTGATTCCGCAGCTTGTCTTTTCTTTCAGCATATTCTTTTCCTTTGTTTTCATTTCCACCTCTCTGTCCTTTGTTTCGAGATTTGTTTCTGTGAATTCAATATCTAACACAGAAGGTAGCTTATCTCTGAATTTACGCCTGAAAAAAGTTCAGAAGGAGATTTACCAGTCACAGAATGATGGGTGCGACAGCACATCAAGCCACTACAATCTGTCAATTTTCTTTAATAGATTTTCAACTTTATCGCTAAAGCAATAAAGCTCTAGGTTGACTGGGAATGTTTGACAGTTTCGAGTAGCTTGACTAGCTGCCGTCCGAACATGGTTAAATATTTAGGCTAATATTTGAGTTATTCGTAACCGTTACAGTATATTCCTGTTTTGTCTCTCAATTAATCTGTTTTGTTGTGGGCAATAAGGAATGCTATGGAATAACTAAATACCAATACTTTGCAAAAAATATAGAATTCTCCACTAACAAACTGTCGACCGTTACCAGCAGTAATAACTGACAGGTGTGTTTAGTCGAGAAAATTTATCTTTCAGTATGTTTATTGTGTATGTGGAGTCAATATTTTTTTGTAAATTTTTACCTCCTTATATAGACTACTAGCAACCGCCAGCGACTTCGTTCGCGTGGACCCAGTTATGCTCCGCCCCTACTAGTCACAGCGTGATATTATATAGTCCAAAGCCCTCCTGGATTAATGGGCTATCCAACGCAAAAAGAATTTTTCAAATCGGGCCAGTAGTTCTTTAGATTAGCGCGTTCAAACAAACTCTTCAGCTTTATATATCAGTATAGATAATATAGATAATAACGACTAAAGGTAATGTCCAGTCGGCATAGGTCCAAGATAAACTATGGCTATATCAATCCAAACGAGAATACTAATCTATACAATACTAACAGAAACTAGAGTGCAGCCTTTACAAGATCTGCTATAATTTTTTATGCATTGCTATCGATTTTCGTCACCATACTTTAGAACGTAGTCGTGTTTTCATGGCTACGAAGCCCGGATGACCTTCGTGAGCTGCACATAAAAACTTTCTACCTCAAACTAGATGGGGTAACGATTTTATTGCCTCGGGAGAGCAAATTATCTTGAAAGCGTAACCCATGTCCGAAGATCTTGTAAGTGCAGACGCTTTGTTCCTAGTTATTATTATAGATTCCAATTCTAACCAATTAAATTTCTAGATCCGCTTCACGTACTTGCGTCAGCTCACGCAAGGTGATTGCGGTAGGACGAGATTCATCAACAACTAGATTTAAATAGTTATCATCATCGAAAGGTTCTGGAGACTAGACTATTATAGACACACAATCGCGACAGTGAATCCGCGATATTTTCTTACTCGGACTATAGACGATTTTAAAATTATACGATTCTAGACGGATTACCCAGTGGTCGATTCTCGCACATTGTTTAGAATCTGGCCCGCATGTTACCTCTGAAGGCTAAGTCACTAATAAGTTCGAAACTAACTTTTCCAAACAAATACATGTCTAAATGTACTATTGCCCCTATTAGAGAGAGAGAGAGCTTCTTTCTCAATTTGAGATTAATGCGAACTGATAGTCTTTTGTTGCCGAAAGCAATTTTTGCGGCCCATTCATACCATGCTGAACGAGCACGGTGCCTAAACCAACTGGGCTAGCAGCAGGGTATACATGTCTAAAGGCTTTACTCCCTCACAAGACAATTGATGCCCGAGAAATTATATTTGCTTAACCCCTTAAACACATTTATCATCATTTAAAAGGACATGGTTATCTTTTAAAAGCCTATAAAACTCGTTTTAGTCTCGCCCTATGTTCAGCCACATTGCTACCATAGATGACAATGTCTTCAATAAAATTAACCACCCCAGTACGAGGCAGAAGTACTCTTTCTAAGTTTTTCTGATAAAATCAGGAGCACAGAAAATACCAAACATGAGTCGCTTGTATCTAAACAGTCGCTGGCTACAAATGAAAGTAGTGATGTATCTACAATCCTCACTCAACTCTCATCATCATCATCTCAGCGTTAATCCCAATCGCATCCGAAGCTGTTTCAGCTTTGGAGTCTGTGGTCCGCTTTACCACGCCAACTGCTGATTTTGGCTAAACTTTGATATTTCCGTGAAGCGACTTCCGACCGACCTCCACAACCCGAAGGCGATATCGAAGCATTGCAGTTAGACCAATTTCTGGACTTTTGAGGGCTCCAACAACCCATAAAGACTGCCATTAGATATTCGTATGGCAACCGGGACCAACAGTTTAACGTGCTTTTCGAGGCACGACCAGACCAGTGCAAATATTCATATTCATGCACACAAATATTTACACTGCGCGCGGATCGAACCCCCGCCTCCTTGCGCAGCGGCCGCGTTTACTACCGCTACGCCACGGAGGCTGTCAACTCTGATGAATTTTCTTTTTTTTTTTTTAGGTCTAGTTTCGAAAATATTTTGGCGTTTCTGAACTTTGGTTGTTCATAGTGAACATCGGTTCCATAGTAGGCAAAGGATGTTTTTTTTTCTAATAATGGTTTGATTTGCTCATTTGCTCGCCTCGTGTCTACACAGATACGAATATCTCCATTTCCTTTTAGAACAGGTACCAGGAGAGAGATGCAATCAAAAGGGCCATTTAGAGGTTCTATGATATCTAAATCTATGGGCTCTTGAATTTTTATTAAATTTAGGCTCCAAGAGTATTGGAACTCTCCGACAAGTCCGGTTTGACCGGACATGTCTATTGGGATATGGTTTTGACATCTTAGACTTTAGGAATGTTACCGTCATTTTATTAACTCCTATTCCTAGTTTTAGGACGCAGAGTTAAATAACAGTGTCTTTTCCAAGCAAACAATTTGGAAAATGTAATAGACTTCATCCGATTTGTTTTTAGCTTTTTATCGGGATGTATAGTCTGATTTGACTTCGATAACTCGTCATCTGATTTTAGTTTCTTTGCCCTAGTTCTACACAGTTTTCGGAAATGTCTAATAAACCCGCACTTACGACATTTTTATCACGGAGCTGGGCAAAACTTGCTATCACTTGAATGAGTGCCACTACAACGGGAGCAAGAATTCTTACTCGTACGCGTCTCTAATTAATTTACTAACAGGCCTTTACTAGGCCCTGGCAAACAGAAGTTATTAAGTTGACAGTTTACTGTTTCCAAAGCGTTGGCCTCGAATATAATTTTTACCAGCGAGAGTCAATATTGTTTTTCTTAATTTGACTTACTCGCATTTTTTTAGTGATTTGATCGATCATATGTTCGTCAGGGTCATTTCTCCCCACTTTCTTGTTTAATGAGCCTGAACAAATGACTAATATTATAGTAAACTTCCTGCAAGGTTAAACCACCCATATATAAGAGCACTGCTCTTTTTGCAGAGCACTGTTCGTGTTATAACATTAATACCGATCAGTGCGCAACTTAAGCGCTCTACTTTTCCCAACGAAATCCCAACGAAGCTGGGTTACCCGTCACAGTCTAAGGACTTTAATGGCGGTAGGAGACATTTTTTTTTTTTTTGGTGTGACATTTTTGTTTTTTCTTTTTTTTGTTTTTGCACCACCTTCATCAAAGGATTTTTCTATCCTTTTATAGGTACAGTTCCGATTTTCATCGAAATACCTCTAGATCTCCATGAATCGACATTTGTCGAAACACGTTGGTTTTACCCATACGGTTCTTTAAGGTACTGTTTGGTTGCCCAAACTACCTCTAGGTTCAAAGGATTACTTTATCCTTTTATAGGTACAGTTCCGATTTTCATCGAACTACCTCTAGATCTCCATGAATCGACATTTGTCGAAACATATTGGTTTTACCAATAATAGATCTTTTAGGTACTGTTTGGTTGCCCAAACTACCTCTAGGTTCAAAGGATTAGTTTATCCTTTTATAGGTACAGTTCCGATTTTCATCGAACTACCTCTAGATCTCCATGAATCGACATTTGTCGAAACATATTGGTTTTACCAATAATAGATCTTTTAGGTACTGTTTGGTTGCCCAAACTACCTCTAGGTTCAAAGGATTAGTTTATCCTTTTATAGGTACAGTTCCGATTTTCATCGAACTACCTCTAGATCTCCATGAATCGACATTTGTCGAAACACGTTGGTTTTACCAATAGTAGATCTTTTAGGTACTGTTTGGTTGCCCAAACTACCTCTGATAGCCACATTTTTGTTGACAGAACAGAATTTAATCGAAATTGTGTGTTGTTACCATAATCACTTTGAAAAACACTAACGTTCAAATCATTAACACATTTAACAGTTTTGTCACAGTATAATAATCATACAGTAGGTCGACGCCTTTGATCTCGTGTAAAATGCAATGGCATTTTCGTAACCAGCACCCCAATCCACGTCGGAATTACTTGGATTTCAAAAAGGATGGCTTTTTCTTAACAAGCACCCCAATTATACTCGAAATTGACACTCATATCCAATTAAAAAACAAACATAAAAATACAGACACGCGTTAGCCCTTAATGATAGATTCGCTACGAGATGACAGCTACGAGATGACAGCTACGAACATCGTTTTGTTCGCAGCTCGGGTGCCGCTTACCCGCGTCTCGTCCTTCACACACCGCACGATTGCTCTGTCTAGAAGTCTTCGTTGGACGACTGTATGATTTTTAGACTGTGGTTTTGTTCTGTCAACGACTTTTATATGTGGTATTTTATCAAGTAAATCAGATTTATTTTGAAATATTCCCTTCGTGATCCCATCGCACACAAATTACGTAAAATTAATCAGAGTGCGGGTTTCACTATATATCATACGTAAGCTAAATAAGCCAATTACTTTAATTTTTTGTGGCCTAGCTGAAATTTTATTTACGTTATTTTATTTATAGCTACGTATCAATTTAATATAATAACAGTATAAAATTCATATTAATATACGGTTAAGCTACACGGAATATCTCAATGAATAAAACCGATCAATCACTGATTTACTTCTTAATTCTTTAGAATTTTGGTACATACCTTACACTTCTGTGATCCTGGCAAGGTCGCCACTTGTAAGGGTTTGGTGGGTATGTACACAGAAAATATAACAGCAGATTTACTTGTACCGCACTTAACTGCTCGGCCGCTCCACAGTGACTGTGCGGCTAGCGTCTCGTTACTCGCTAGCCGCACTCCCCACCACTGAGCGCCCCACCAGCCAGCGTGCTACATTTATTATACGCTATACACTACAGGGACCAACGGCTTAACGTGCTTTCCGAGGCACGACCAGACCAGTACAAATATTCATATTCATGCATACAAATACTTGTACTGTGCGGGGATCGAACCCGCGGCACCTTGCGTAGCGGCTGCGTCCGCTACCGCTACGCCACGGAGGCTGTCACCCTAAATGCGTAACTCACTATTACTATCAGCTAAAATAATTTGCTGCGTTGGAAGATGTCTTCAAGCTCCTGGACTGGAAAGGACTTGGCATCAACATCAACGGCGAGTACATCACTAATCTCCGTTTCGCAGATGATATCGTGGTCATGGCTGAGACCCTGGAAGACTTGGGCAAAATGCTCAATGACCTTAGCAGAGCTTCCCAACAAGTGGGTCTAAAAATGAACATGGATAAGACGAAGATCATGTCGAACTCTCATGTCGCACCCACTCCAATTGTAGTTGGTTGCTCTGCACTCGAAGTTGTTGACGAGTATGTTTATCAGGGACAAACAGTCCAACTAGGTAGGTCCAACTTCGAGAAAGAGGTGTCTCGGCGAATCCAGCTCGGTTGGGCAGCGTTCGGGAAGCTACATCTTCTCGTCGTCCAAGATACCACAGTGTCTCAAGACTAAATTAGTCTTTGACCAGTGTGTGTTGCCAGTGATGACTTACGGAACTGAAACGTGGTCGCTCACAATGGGCCTCATACGAAGGCTCAGAGTCACACAAAGGGCAATGGAAAGAGCTATGCTAGGAGTTTCTCTGCGTGATCGAATCAGAAATGAGGAGATCCGCAGAAGAACCAAAGTCACCGACATGGCTCTGCGAGTCGCTAAACTTAAGTGGCAGTGGGCAGGGCACATTGCTCGTAGAACCGATGGCCGATGGGGCAGTAAGGTTCTGGAGTGGCGGCCACGTACTGGGAGACGCAGCGTAGGGAGGCCCCCAACAAGGTGGACCGATGACCTGGTGAAGGTCGCGGGAAGCTGATGGATGCGGGCAGCACAAGACCGGTCAGCGTGGAGAGCCTTGGGGGAGGCCTTTGTCCAGCAGTGGACGTCTATAGGCTGAAGAAGAAGAAGAAGAAGAAAATAATTTTGAAGGATATTGCTAGTCCATTGCTCCATGTGTTCCAAAATGAAACTGCTAAACAACATAAATAACGCAATTAATGTTGTTGAACTGTCAAAATGAAATCCATTGGTAGTGTATTATTAAACATTCTCTAAGAGGCTTTTGGGTTTCGGTTCCTAGTACGCCATCCAAAGGTCTTGGTCTTCAGGGCCCCAGGGGTCCCAGAGTCCCAGGGGAGATATGTGAAAGAGATAAAAGTACTAATATGAATTATGGAATGTTAACAGAATATCGAGCACAGGAAGACGGTGGCTCGGCAGCAGAAGATGATCAGGGAACTGAGAATGAAGCAGCGGGAACAGGAGAATTCACTTGGTGAGAACATATCAATTATAATATTTATTTATTATACAAGGAACGTAAAGTTATAACCACTCGGTGATAGGCCATAACATCGGCTGCCGGTACAAGTTACCACCCATCAGACAAAGTCTTGCGCCAAGCGATTCATCATGTCTGGTGAAGCCGTACGGAGAACTGCCCCGGATCAGTTGGGATCGTATGAACCGCCCATTGGTCCGTTCGATCCAAATTATCTCAACCAGTCGCAATCATTTGACAAAAATTTGTTCTCCGATTAGGGGGCGGGTCTGAGCAGTTGTGTTGCGATGTGTGCCGGGTACGATGCGCCAAATGTTATTGTGTCGCAAGTTTGGTCATGGAGGGTCTCGAGATCAATCTCCCTCTGGCGCAGCATCGTTGGTCGTGTTGTTGGGTTTAACATTGCATCACCTCGCTCAACTGCCGTCTACTAAAGGCGTGACTAGTTTATAATTATTAAAAAAAAGTCTTATATGTTTTGTAACAGACAACTAGTTACAATTACCCGCTTAGTCAACTGTCTAGCCTCTTAACTAACATGGGTGGGTTTTAAGACGGTAATTGTCTGACACGCCCTCCCGCGCCGAGCGGAAGAAATTCTTTGTAACAATTCAAAATAAAAATGGATTCAAATATGTACTTAAAAGACCCCTAAAGTCTCGATAACAAAAGATCGATACCGAAATAATAGCATCGAATTAGTATTTTTATTTACTCGATAGGTATCGTTAGTACATCTCTAGTTAAAGATCTAATTTCAGTATTTTCTTTGTATCATTTCAGATGAAATGAAGAAGCGTGTAGAAGAATTCGACATTAGACACAATGAACTGTTCCACACCAACCAAGCGGTCGGCGGGAAGGCTATTGCTGGTAAATAACAGTATTTAAGCAAACGGCTGGGCGGGTTTTTCAATTTAAATAATAATGCCCAGCATTTTCCAAACTATGTTGGAGTCGGTTTCACTCTAATTAGTGTGGCTACCATAAGTTTTCATTACGAAGACTCGACCATCGATATCGACCGCGTTTGGCTCATCGATTGGCTCGCTTCAAGGTTGTAAGAACTCTCAACCAATGAGAGCGACAAACGCGGTTGATGCCTATGATCGAATCTCGAAATGAAAACTCGTGGTATACACACTGATGCAGCTGAATACTGATGTTGAAGCATGTATTACAAATCACTTACCTAGTAATATATTGGCACATCTACGTTTTCAAGTACGTGGTATAATGATCTTTACCTGGCTTTTGGGCTTTTTTTATATAATTTTTAAACCAGCGCTTGACCGCAATCCCGCTTGATGCGATCGTTGATGGTAAAGCGCACTAGTTTATTAAGAGCCTATTCACTCTAGCCTTGAAGACACTCAAATTGTAGTGTGACGGAAACACCGCCGCCGGCAAATCGTTCCAGTCCCTCGATGTTCGCGGTATAAAAGAAGAAGCGAAACGCTTCGTCCGGATCGTAGTGGTGTCAGCAACGTGAGGGTGGAAAGTCGCCCTATGACGGGTCGTCCGATGGGGGAATTAAATCATGCTGTTCCCTTGCACACTCACCAGAATGCATCCTATCCTAGAAGACCGAAAAGCTGGCTACTCTACGCCTGTGCTCCAGGCGTTGGAGACCGTTTCGAGTTAAGTCTGGGTCGCCAATCGGCCTCTTCGCATGCCTCTCCACTGAATCCAAAGTAGCCAGGTGACACACGAGCGGACCTGTACTTTGTACACCATTAGAAGCTGCCCCGGTGTGAAGTACCGCCGGACCTTTGCAATGACACCAAGTTTTCTGGTAGCCACCTTGGCCTTGGACTCAATGAACCGCCCAAACAAACAGGAAAATACAAAGACGACGAGAGGTCATTTTAAATAATAAATGATCCTTGTTCAATAAGGATCATTAAAAAAAAATTAAAATAATTAAATCAAGGGTATAAACACTAACAGTAGTATTTATAATTATACCCTTGATTTAATTATTTTAATTTTTTTTTAATGATCCTTATTGAATAAGGATCATTTTACCATGTAATTGAAAATGTAAATGTGCCGATATATTACCAGGTCAGCGAAATAGGCACATAAAAAGTCGCTACCGCTACCAACACTTTACAATAAATAGGATTTTAGGGCTAATAATTTACCATGCGGGTTCAGTGCGGGTTGGTAGATGTCAAATTTGGTTTGATTCCCGCATGGATCAAATATTTTTATGACCTACAGGTAGTTGTTCCGGGTCTGGCTGTTTGTGTATATGAGTTTATATGTTTGTAAACATAGACACGATACAGGGGAAATTCCTAGTGCAGGCCAAACCCCGCCTGTATCATATAAGAAAGGCGGGAACTGGAGGTCGCGATTAGAGCGGGGACTCAGCCGGCCCACTGAGCGACTTCAGGGAAGGCGGCGCACAGTAGTCATGTGTTGTCTTACATAGTTAGGTTCGGGGAGACCCCTTCACAGTCTCCCAGAGATGTGCCCTAACAGGCGTTGCACGGCAGGGGCTCCGGATTGGTCTTTTGAGAGGTAACGGTGCCCCTACTATGTGCAGATGGTGACACCAGGGTGGTTTTAGTGAGGTAAGCATCCCACACTCCCTGGTCCTATCCCCAAGGACCAGGGGCCTTTAGAAGGTTTCCCCCCGATAAAAAAAAGGCTAACTTTTTGTAAAAAAAAAAAAATCTGTTAGGTCACTCACGATGTTTCCTTCACCGGTTTTGAGATCAGTAAGGATAAAATGACCTACACAAAATACCACCAACATAAATTACTCAAAGATACCATGGGGCCACAGCTTCTCCTATTCCCCAACTTATTCATCATCATTTCAGCACAGAATCACTCACACCTGGGTATTGGGCCCCCCCTTTTTTCTACCATTCCCGATCCAATGCGACCCGTTTTATCCCATGAATTACTGAACTAGCTAGCGTAATATTAACCGGACGCATAAATCCAGACACATTTTCCAAACTATAGAACGAATCACCAACCCAACTGACTTTTGAACGGCCCTGGTGCATTAAGGCTTTCCATGGCCCCATTTGGCCACAGCTTTACTCCAGTCCCTCATCTAACTAAATGTGCTGTCCAACTTTATATGAGGCGTATCGCCCGCTTTCCGACGTCGTCATAGACTTTGGATCTCCAACTCCTCATAAAAGCTGTCGAATGTTTCCAGCGAATGTGCCGGTTGAGGTCCCGGCCCCGGCGCAACAATCGCTGCGTCACTTCTCCTCTCAGATCAAGTTGGACCTCTCCATGCTACCCATTGGCAACTCCAAGAGGAACAGTAAACGTAAGACATTTTTATTAACTCCTGAAGAAAAAAAAAATGGCAGGAGTCTCAATACAATGACTTTTAACACGCTTTTATTAGATCTACTTGTAACTAACCAACTAACAATGTAAACAAAATTATAGAAGTTAATTTTAACCTACTACTAAACCTCGTATTTGGTATAGGACAATCCAAGACTCACCTACGCTGTTGCCCTAGTTTGGCAGTGTCCGCTTTTGTAGGGAACCAGTTAGATCTGGCCATGTTCCAGCAAATAAGTTCCTTTCATTAATGCATGTATTCGTGTAGCTCAAACTGGTTTGTGTACTTATTGTGGTGCAGAGGAAGACTTGATACATGTGTTGCTGGTATATGGTCAATATGCGACTCTACGGGATAGGTTTTTGGCTGGGGCCGCTGTGGGATGGTTTGCTGAATGTTGAGCAATCTATGTTCACATGCGGCAAGGGCCGTATTTCGTTTGTGGAGCGATATAATGAAGGAAAGATGATTCCTTTTGGTATTAGAGCCCCCATGAAGCTGGCATAGTCCCTCGGTGTACTGAAGCCTCGCAAACAATTAGAAAAAAAACGTCGTATCGAAATGAGACTTTCGTAAATTGAAACTTAGTTTTTTTTAGACAAAATTGTAATTTGCCCTCTTGGAGCCCCTCGAGTTTGTTAGTAGCCTATGCTGCAAAATAGTAAAACTATCCTGCAATATGAAATGTTAATAAATAGTTAGCATGTAAACGGCAATAATTATTGTTACGGGCTAGGGGTACTAAAACGCCGGTTAGGGGTTGCGAAGTTTATTGGCAACGAAGGTACAGTCGATCGTAGGCAATGATAAGTAGAACGTAGCTGATGTCGCACCGAAGTCTTCGTTTACGTCTACGAAGTCCGTGTCGTAAACACACAATAACACTACAGATGTTACTTCACGTAGTACTCAAAGTTCTCGTTACAGTTGTTGCAGTAGGTATTCTCAAAGCTCGCTTCTTAACTGTCGCTTGTTTTTGTATCGCTAGTCGAATGTAGACGGACTGCGGGCTGACGTCACGGCGCTTTATATTGGTCAACTGATCGAAGATTCCATTTCTGTCTAGAATTAATAATAATAGCGCATAGTTTCGAGTACGTTCAGTAGGTACCTACAGGTACTTCCCGGGGACGAGTTTCTAGAAATTTTCGATGTCGTCACTTCGTCGATAAAATTGTTTGAACCTGTACCATTCCATAGGCCAGCCTAGGTCTAGCAATGCGTTTTTATATTGTACCTCCACAATGCCTAGGTATCGTGTTATAGGGCTTAAAGGTTACGCACTGCATGTCACGCGACATTGAAACTTATGCCATCGACATAAGATGACGGCAGTTCAGCGAGGTGATGTAATGTTAAACCCAAGATCAACACGACCAAACGAAGCTGCGCTAGAGGGAGATTGATCTGGAGATTCTCCACGACCAAACTTCTGATACAACAACATTTGGCGCATCGTACCCGCCACACATCGCAACACAACTGCTCAGACCCGTCCTCCGTACGGCTTCACCAGACATCATCATCATCATCATCATCTCAGCGTTAATCCCAATCGCATCCGTAGCTTTTCAGCTTTGGAGTCTGGGGTCCGCTTTACCAGTCTAACTGCTGATTTTGGCTAAATTTCGATATTTTTCCGTAAAGCGACTGCCGTCTGACCTCCATAACCCGAAGGCGATATCTAAGCATTGCAGTTAGACCAATGGTTAGACTTTTGAGGGCTCCAACAACCCGTAACGACTGCCACTAGATGTTTGTATTGCAACCGGGACCAACAGCTTTACGTGCTTTCTGAGGCACGACCAGACCAGTGCAAATATTCATATTCATGCAAAAAAATAGTTGCACTGCACGGGGATCGATCCCTCCTTGCGCAGCGGCCGCGTTCGCTACCGCTACGCCACGGAGACTGTCGAAAAACTTTTAAAAAACTACTCAAAGAAATAAAATTGAGTCATTGAAAAATTTCTAATTAGAATCTTTCCCACACAGAACTGACAAACATGAAACCACGCCAACCAGTGATCAAACTGCCGAGCCTTTCCGAAGACGACGAGGCTCCGCCTGAAAAAATCCAAAAGATCGACGCAAGTCGTCTTAGTCCAGCTCCGTCGACTTCAGGAGGAAAACAGAGCCCAAAAACCAGGTCATTGTCCACCATGGCCAAAATAAGAGGAATTACCAACGAAATACGCGTTCTAAGTAATCTACCAAACACCTTTGACAGCAAACTCAAGCGCCCTCTTGCGGCAATCTGCGGTGAACTTAACGCATCTGATGTTAAAAAACAGAAATTAGATTAAGGTTCAAATTGAACTTTATTGCGTTTAAGTAAGGCTGAAAGTTTTTGTATCATTTGCTTTGCAATATTTTATTTTAGTACATAGATTAGAAATTAAATTGTTCTAGATGATAAATAAGAAATTTTTGTTTCGGAAATTAACGTGGGTTGTTAAAAACCTTTTATTTATTTTATATTTTCTTGTAGTTTAAGGTCGGTTTAAAAATAAATATCTAACAAATCGTAGATAGTCAGAATTATATAATAAGCTGGTTCCAAATGACATTTTATTTGGGTATACTATACAGTGGTGCTGACAATACGACAATAAATGAAAACATGAACAATGCTGGTTCATAGGAATAATTCTAAACCATAGAAAAAAACCTAGCATCAAAAATAAAAATAATGAAAATTTCAAACAAACTAAATCGCATAAAATAGCAAACGGAATAGAATATCCATTAAAAATATTGGTTCACTGACCTCCGATCGCCGAAAGCGCGATCCTGTATCGAATTGCTTTTTTCGCGCCATTATTATTAAAGTTCGGTACTGCTGGATGCGGCGGTCATTAACCACTTCCTTATCAACATGTACATCATGTAGAAAATGTGAAAAATAATTTCCTGTGACTAAACTAATGGACATATTTATATACTAGGTTTCCACCCGCGGCTTCGACCGCGCGGAGTTCGGTTATATCGCGCTTTTTAGATTTCCCTCGGGAATATCAAATTTTTCCGGGATAAAAGATAGCCTATGTCCTTCTTCCTAGGTCTAAAGATTGTCTGTGCCAAATTTCATCAAAATCGGTTGAGAGGTTTAAGCGGGAAAGCGTAACAGACAGACAGACAGAGTTACTTTCGCATTTATTTTTATTTATTTGGGAAAACAAACAGTGACACGTTATATTTAATAGAGAGTAATACAAAAATATATGAGCAAATGTGTAACCAACCACATTTTCCACAGAATACACAAAAAAAAAAAATATAATATTTACAAACCATGCTATTAAAATTTAAACCTACAAGTAAGTAATATAAAGTCAAATCCTAGTAACAGAGCAAAAACTTAAATGTATAAACGATGCAATAAAAATTATTGTTATTGATTAAGCACCTTTAGAACAGTATTTTTGAAACTACCAGCAGAAAGAGTAAACATATTGATATGATGAAATTTATCATTGTAATTATTAGTAAGTCGCTGCAAAGGCGCACGCATACCCGCGTTACTTCGACAAGAGGTAACTGCAAACAGTGGCCGAGACCGCACCTATGTAACTTATTCTATTATGAATATCAATACAGTCATATGCATTACTACATAAATCAAATAAAAATATCGTCTCTAGTAGAGTGCGCCTTGATTTAAGGTCCAGCAATTTATACTTCTTAAGCAAATAATCATAAGATAGATTTGTGTGAAAACAACGGAAATGCATGGCTTTTAAAAATTTTCTTTGAACTTTTTCAATACATTCTGAATACTTATTGTAAAAGGGATTCCACACTGGCACAGCGTATTCAAGCTGTGATCTGATCAAAGACTTGTACAGATACAAATAGGTGGAGGGTCGCACAAACTCCTTCGCAGATCTCATCACAAAACCATACATTCTATATGCATTTTTTACAACCTTATTAATGTGGGTATCAAGGTGAAGTTTATCGTCAAGAAGAATACCAAGATCACGAATAAGAGGCACTCTTGACAGCGAAGTATTATCTAAAGAATATGGGTACTTGAAAACATTTTTATTTTTCGTGAAACTGATACAACAACATTTAGATAGACTCAATTGCAATTTATTGTGTTTGCAATATTCACTAAAGCGATCTAGATCTTCCTGCAATAATGCGCAATCTTGCAAATTTTTGATAGGCCTATAAATTTTGAGATCATCAGCATAGAGCAAGATTTTGGAATTTCTAAAACAAATGTCAATGTCGTTGATAAATAAAATAAATAAAATTTACAATATTAGTATGGATGATATTTTATGGGTAGACTGAGAATGTGTTGAGGTACACGATGTTTAATTTATTGTCGTATTGTCAGCACCACTCTGTATATTTTTGTTCTGATTATTCTTCAGTTATAGTAACTGACAATATTAGTGCATAATTTGATGGAGAAAATGACGCTAAAAATGCAAGTACAACCTTTGAAGGAATAATGTTTTAATTTATGTCATTTTCTGATTGTGTGGGCTCAAACTGACGTGTCTTGTCAAACTGACACTGTTCAACAATCAATTTGTTATGTCTCGAGCGAGCGGGAAAACTAACGTAATGGACACCTATTTCGCCTTTTAAATATAAGTATATGCAACGTTATTTTATGTATACGCGAAACCTAACACAAGTGACCAGTATTTTTAAGTAAAGAATTTATGTACAACATTTCAGAAAGATATGAAAAACCACAAAGTTAAGAGCTTGTTATCTTTCCTGGTTGTCCCAACAAAATATGGCCAACGCACCTCACGCCCGCGCCACTTTAGGCGCGGGCGGGCCCTGTCTCACTGTGTTACTACTAAGTTCTACCATCAACTGTGTTGTGCGCTCGGTAACCACACTGCAACAATTTCTAAATATATTTGGGAAAAATATAACATGGTGCAAAAATGATTGGAATCGATTCAGTTGTTTATTGTGAACAAACTGTATTCTGGGGTCGTATAAAAAAATAACGTTGTATGGCGATTAGTTTATCACATTAATTGAAGTCTCGTGTTTTATATTACGGTTTTAAACACAATTAAAAGAATCAGTAACAATTAATATTCTATCAGGGACGTTTTTCTATTAAACAATGCTATAAAGTTTGTGTTGATACCATCAGCAAGCGCGTGCGCACAATAGGGATGTATCCAAGGTATGAAAATCAAAAAATAATTAGTCGTTTTTTTTATTATCTATAAAGATAATAAAAAAAATTAAGACCCGTATTTTTTATTTTGTCGAAATTACTAAAAACTACTGAGATATAGCGCATTAAAGTTACGGACTAGGGGCTAATTACGTCACGCCGTGGTATATTTTGTACCACGGCATGACGTCGTGCGACATTTCAAATCAATATATCTTCCTAAGTATTTGAATGAAAGAAAAAATAAAAAATACGTGTTCAATATTTTTTATTAACCTTTTGAACGCCAATCACTTCTATACAAGTTCGAGATTTTCGTGCCCTCAGCGCCACTACTTGATTAGAAGTAATCACAGTATAAAATAAATTTACGACTTTTACAAGACCTTTTATTTTGTTTTTATGGAAATTTGCCCTGTTATCAACCATATTTTTAACTTTTCACGCATAATAAGTTCTTATTTGTTTAATTTTCAATAGAAACAAAAACGCCAGAAAATATTTTAATGCCCCCAGCGCCAATTACTTGATATCAAGTAAGCCAGTGATGGGACACGACGAAGACCTCGCTATATTTCATCTCGTCGAAATGATCATAAATACTATTATTGCAAGAAAATGACGTAAATATAGAATATTTTATAAATATTGTACACTTTAAACTAGGTTTTATTTACCTTAATCAAGAATTAATAGGTTTTCTAATCATTGTCGATAGTGAAACCCCGTTTGAAAAACCCCATCCCTACAAAGTTAGTTAGTTGTCGGTCTGTACACGCCACCGACGTGTATAGAAGGAAATCTGTGACGTCATAAGCGGACGGGTTTCAAGGTCATAGTGACCTTGTGCATTTTAGTGTAGTGCAATGTTTACATCTTGAGTTGGCGCACGTGTCCTTATAAAAAAATTGTGACTGTGAATATGACGAATTATTGCGAGTTGTTCAAGTCTGAATCAGAATTTTGAAATAGTTCGTCGTCTTGACATTCCGTTAAGTCGTCAACTTCCGTTTCAGGAATTTTCTTCAGTTTTCTATTAGTTTCTACAAACCAGAAAAATAATTGCGAGTATTTAGCGACACCATTAAAAAAAAGGTCTTGTGTAAAACAGACACTTAACCTCCATTATATTTTATTTTTTTAAACGTAGAAAACCACGTATTTAGCTTCTATTAATTGTATTTGTTGTAAGTAAACGAAATAAATTATGCAGGAATCGGTTGAGTTTATGCACGTGTAACTCGACCACAGTGAATATAAAATGTATACCATAGAAATCTAGACATCCCTAGAACAGAAAGGATTTTGACGTGCCTCGAGCGCCAACTACTTGATATGAAGTAGAAGGATTACATTTGGAGACAAATAGGGATGTGCCTTGTAGAACACACGTCTAATAAATTTAAAATTCTTTTCTTTATTGTGGGGAATATATCCAGGTTTTCATACTGTTTTTTTATGAAATAAAATAAAATATGAAATTACGATTACAGTTTTTATTTAGCTTCGTAAATTGGTGAATAAAAATTATTTTAAATGTATAATATTATTTGTCGATAGGACACTAATCCCATCCCTACGTTTTACTATAGATACGTTATACATTTGTAGTGTGGCGCAGGAGGACACATCGCGTATTATATAGATGGGCGTTCAAAAGGTTAACCTATCTGATGGACATTAAACATTTTTTTTAGGATATAAGCGTTTTATCAAGGTCTTATTATTCCGTACCAAACACGCTATTTATTGTGTTCGAAAATTTGAGTTTTTTAGTCAAATAATATTGTTTGTTTCTAATTTTAAGAGACTTTTAACGATTTTTAAATAACGGCTTTATTTGTGATATTAATCGCCACTTTGTACAGGGTGTATCTGACATCGTAACGCAAACTACGCGAAAAGGCTAGACCGCATGCCACTACAAAAATTATGGTAGTCATTTATGTCGTTAATGAACGGTTACAGAATTCAAAGTGTTTAAAAAAAAGTGTCGGCTCGGCCTTTGAACGTTGCAAGCGTGCCGCCGTGCGGATTTGTAGGTATGACTTTGATCCCTGATGTGAACTCTATTAAATCAGCTGATAAGATAGTTTTTCGAGTTTTGTTTTCATTGCGCTTTTTTGTGTAATTAGCGAATTAATTAATGTTTACTTTAAAATCTCATTGGCTTATAAAAGTATAGCAATTATGACGCTCTAAAGTGAAAAAAACTACTTTTTTTTTTCAAATCATGAAATAGCCGACAAAAAAATCCACTACTGGGGGGTTCAGAATCATGTACTGGATCCAGGGTACTCGTTTGTGCGTCGATGTCAGATACATCCTTTATATTAACTTAGAAATATGTACATAAGTTATGTATACACTTATTTGGTAAATTGCAATAAAAAATAACTAGTTGATTTATAAGAAGATTGTGAATTTTATTTACAAGTGTTGTTACATTTTATGAGCGCACGGCAGTCATTCGAATTTATACCTTATGTCGAAGTATTTAAGGTCTCATGTCGCGTGCTCGTGATTTGCAACGATTTGAAAAAGTTTATTATTCGTGGTATGCTTTAGAAATTTGATTTCTCTATATTACAATATGAAGCAAACCTCTGGCTTTTATTAATATTTCGGATTATTATTTCGTCCATCTCGTATTATGTACGGACGACAGGAAATCAAGCTACCCGAAACTGTCAAATATTCTCAATCAAAATTGAGCCTTAATGCTTTAAAGATAAAGTTGAAAATCTAATAAGGAAATCTGACAGAGTGTAGTAGCTTGATGTGCTGTCGTCTGTACGTCAGTAATATTAAATTAACGTGTATTGGATATGTCACGTTTAAAATATTATCAATGTAAACTAATTATTCATCATCATCAACCTTTTTTTATCGTCCCACTGGACACAGGTCTCCTCTCATACAGAGAAGGATTGAGCGTAATCACCACGCTTGCTCAATGCGGGTTGGCGATTTCAGACTTAAAGTCCAGGTTTTCTCGAGACGGTTTTCCTTCACCTTATAATCTGTCATTGGTGTCCAAGATATAATTAGAAAGTATATATAACTTAGAAAAGGTACATTGGGCTTGTCTGACCTGGAATCGAACCCGCACACTCATACTTGAGAGGCTGGTATGTTAACCAATAGGCCACCACGACTGATTATAAAGAGAAAAATATCGGCATAATAAGTATTATATCCAGGTAATGGTCTACCATTGTGCCAAATTTCATTCAAATCCAAACATAAAGGCGCGGTGGAGGCGAACATACGGACATACAATCTCTATGGAAACTTAATTTATACAAGCAGCTTTGAAGAGTTCATAAGATATGCTACGCTGCCTAATGCCTGTCTAATTATTTATTTAACAATTTCCGAGCAGCAAGACTCGTATAGTTGATAACAATGTCTTCTTCTTCTTCCTCAGCCTATAGATGTCCACTGTTGGACAAAGGCCTCCCCCAAGGCTTTCCACGATGACCGGTCTTGTGCTGCCCGCATCCATCGGCTTCCCGCGACCTTCACCAGGTCATCGGTCCACCTTGTTGGGGGTCTCCCTACGCTGCGTCTTCCAGTACGTGGCCGCCACTCCAGAACCTTGCTGCCCCATCGGCCATCGGTTCTACGAGCAATGTGCCCTGCCCACTGCCACTTAAGTTTAGCGACTCGCAGAGCTATGTCGGTGACTTTGGTTCTTCTGCGGATCTCCTCATTTCGGATTCGATCACGCAGAGAAACTCCTAGCATAGCTCTTTCCATTGCCCTTTGTGTGACTCTGAGCCTTCGTATGAGGCCCATTGTGTGCGACCACGTTTCAGTTCCGTAAGTCATCACTGGCAACACACACTGGTCAAAGACTTTAGTCTTGAGACAATGTGGTATCTTGGACGACGAGAAGATGTAGCGTAGCTTCCCGAACGCTGCCCAACCGAGCTGGATTCGCCGAGACACCAAACCGAGATAACAATGTGCTTACAAATTATGTTATTTAACCTTTTGAACGCCAATCACTTCTATACAAGTTCGAGATTTTCGTGCCCTCAGCGCCACTACTTGATTAGAAGTAATCACAGTATAAAATAAATTTACGACTTTTAAAAGACCTTTTATTTTGTTTTTACGGACATTTGCCCTGTTATCAGCCATATTTTTAACTTTTTCACACATAATAAGTTCTTATTTGTTTTTTTTTCAATAGAAACAAAAACTCCAGAAAATATTTTAATGCCTCCAGCGCCAATTACTTGATATCAAGCAAGCAATAAGATGGGACACGATGAAGACCTCGCTATATTTCATCTCGTCGAAATGATCTTAAATACTATTATTTCAAGAAAATGACGTAAGTAATTAATATTTTGTGAATATTGTACACTATGAACTAGGTTTTATTCACCTAAATGAAGAGTAAATAGGTTTTCTAATTATTGTCGATATTGAAACACCGTTTGAAAAACCCATCCCTACAAAGTTAGTTAGTTTTCAGTCCGCACACGCCACGGACTTGTATAGAAGTAAATCTGTGACGTCATAAGCGGACGGATTTCAAGGTCATAGTGACTTCGTGCATTTTAGTGTAGTGCAATGTTTACGTCTTGAGTTGACGCACGTTTCTTACAAAAAAAATTGTGACTGTGAATATGACGAATTATTGAGAGTTGTTCAAGTCTGAATCAGAATTTTGAAATAGATCGTCGCCTTGACATTCCGTTAAATCGTCAATTTCCGTTTCTGGAATTTTCTTCCGTTTTTTATTAGTTTTTATACCAGAAAAATAATTGCGAGTATTTTGCGCATAGATTTTGCGACACCATTAAAAAAAGGTCTGTAACATCTGTGTAAAACAGACATTTACCCTCCATTATAATTTAAAAAAAAAAAACGTAGAAAACCAGGTATTTAGCTTCTATTAATTGTAGTTGTTGTAAGTAAACGAAATTAATTATGCAGGAATCGCTTGAGTTTAACAGCACGTGTATCTCGACCACAGTGAATATAAAAATAAATACCATAGAAATCTAGACATCCTTATATCAAGAAGGATTTTGACGTGCCACGAGCGCCAACTACTTGATATGAAGTAGAAGGATTACATTCCGAGACAAATAGGGATGTGCCTTCTAGAACACACGTCTAATAAATTTAAAATTCTTTCCTTTATTATGGGGAATATATCCAGATTTTCATATTGATTTTTTTTATGAAATAAAATAAAATATCAAAATTAGTTACAGTTTTTATTTTAGCTTCGTAAATTGGCGAGTAAACATTAATTTCAAATTATAATATTATTTGTCGATAGGACATTAATCCCATCCCTATGTTTACTATAGATACGTTATACATTTGTAGCGTGGCGCAGGAGGACACATCGCGTGTTGTATAGATGGGCGTTCAAAAGGTTAATACATCTACGATACGAACCAAGCGTTTCGCCTCCTCTTTTATACCGCGTACATCAAGGGATTGGAGCAATTTGCCAGCAGCGTTGTTTCCGTCGGACTACAATTTGAGTGTCTTCAAGGCTAGAGTGAATAGGCTCTTAATAAACCAGCGCACTTTAGCTTATCAACGATTGCATCACTGCTTACCATCAGGCAGGATTGCGGCCAAGCACTAGTTTATAATTTATAAAAAAAAAAAACCTAACAAAACAGATTGTGACATCTCAGCTGGACGCTAGCAAGAAAAGTAATGATTTGGATCCACAAACATAATTAATAAATTGATTATTATAGGCAGCTTAGCTAAGCTAGCTTTGTACATAATTTTTATAATATTTTTCTTAATTCTAAATTGCACTGACGTATAATTTGCCTGTACCTAAGTAGAACCTGTGCTTGGCGTGAAAGTGCTTATTATAAGTTTTTATTTTGCAATAAATTAACAATTTAACAATAAATATAAAGCTGAAGAGTTTGTTTTTCTGAACAAGCTAATCTCAGGAACTACTGATCCCATTCGAAAAATTCTTTTTACGTTGAAAAGCCTATTAATCCAGGAAGGCTTTAGGCTATTTAACATCACGCTGTGACCAATAGGAACGGAGCATGACATGTTTAAATTACTAACTCCACGCGAACGAAGTCGCTGGCGACCGCTAGTTAACAATAAAAGTAGTAGGTACGTAAAATCTAGGACACAACGGAAGTATATTGACGACCTCCGTGGCGCAGCGGTCAACACGCCTGCCTGCGACGTGGAGGCCCCGGGGTTTGATCCCCGGCCAGGTCATGATGGAAATCGGTATTTACCTAATTGGCCTGGGTCTTGGATGTTTATCTATATATGTATCTATTATAAATATAGTATCGTTGAGTTAGTATCCCATAACACTCGAACTTACTTTGGGGCTAGCTCAATCTGTGTGATTTGTCCATATATATTTATTTATTTATTGTAATACAAATACCAGTGTCAAAGCGTAGCATATCCAAAAAAATATATATATATATATATATATATATATTATGACATCCTATACAACGTGTAACAAAAAGGGTATATACATACCAAGGGCATGGCATCTTTAGATGATATCGAACGATATCGGAAGGGTTTCAACTCAAAATAAAATACTCAAAAAATTGGTACCAAATTTTCGGTATCGTGTGTTTCTTAAAAATAAAATCATAACAAACGTGGCAGCACACTACATATGTTAATAACTACTCGTTACCCGTCACATTACTTGCCAAAATCCGATAAATGTCTTCAATATCTCTGTGCGACTAGTATGATAGTAGCCTATCACAGGCGGTGTTTTTCCTCATAACTTCCTAACATAAAGAGATAGAATTAAAAACCGTTCCAATATCGTTTGGTATCATGTAAAGATGCCATGCCTTTGTTATGTATATACCCTTTATGTTACACGTTGTATAATAAACACCTTATTGCCTGATTGATTACAACTGTATGTCAAAATCCGCCTAGCTATTTCAATTTCTATTAAAAGTGTATATTCCCAGCCAGTGGCATGCAATATAAAAAGCCTGATTTACCAAATTCCAACAAATAATCGTTATTATTCTGAGTTTTGTTTAACAATAGTACTAGATTAAGGATTAGGATCTAAAATATAACTTAACTGATTAAATATAACATTTTAGCGGTTTAAAGATATCATTATAATGTTATACTGACGTCACGCAGAATTCTGCATCCCGCAAGCAAAGTTTACAGCACAATTTATTAACTTTATTAATAACCAGCCCCCTAATCGGCGAACACATTTTTGTCAAATGATTGCGACTAGTTGGCATCAGTTGGGATCGTTCGGACCGCCCATTGGTCCGTTCGGTTCAAACGATCCCAACTAGTCGCAATCATTTGATGAAAATGTGTTCGCCGATTAGGGGGCAGAACTTAATCGAAAAGTAAACCTATTCTTTTTAATAAGAAAAAATATTCATGGAAATTTTAAATATAATGTCTGAGCAATAAGGTTGAAAAATTATGTTACAAAATAAAACCAAAACGCATTTGTGGTATCATGTTTGTGTACGGACGACCTTGAGCCTTAATGCTTTTAAGGTAAAGTTGAAAATCGAATAAAGAAATCTGACAGATTGTAGTAGCTTGATATCGGAAATCTAGTACATAACTATGGTTAAGCGAAGATTGTGGGTCCGATTTGATCTACGAACGATATTTTTCAAATATTTCATTCTAGGACTGAATCATGATCAAATAAGTACATCAGAATGTGGTAAATAAGGCTTTTTATTGTTTCGATTATTTGTATAGTAAGAAAATTATTTAAAACTTTTCTACATCAAATCAAATCATTTATTTCAAATAAACCAGTTACAGGCACTTTTGAATTGTCAGAAGGTCGGTCAGTCAATAAGATGAAGCTATTCGCCCATTCCAAAGAGTAGGTACCTACGGAGAAGAACGGGCAAGAAACTCCATGGACACTCTTTTAAATTTTTAAGCTATTGTTACAAATATTTGATTACATCATTCATGTTGAAATCAACCGTGTGAGAACGATGCAGAAATATATTGTACGCTGAGAGCGTCCATTATGGAAAATACACAAAAATCAATTCAGAAATTAAAATACGCCGTGGCAGCTAAGAGATGACCAGTCCCCTCTGACGGCGTCCGTTCACGAACATGACGTATGGATCAGCATCATTCAGCTCAACCATATCGAAGGGAACCCAATGACCCAACACACACGCCACCATCAGCGAGACGTTTGAGTGTGCATGACATACTCTCAACAGCCACAGCACAATCAAGTCAATAAAAAAGACTAACCCAATAAATAAATGCCTTACAGCACATTCGTACATTGTGCTCACACGTTTGCCATGCAATTATACATATCGTTTAGGTTTAACCATTAACAGCCATAAATATTTGTTATGTTTTAACATTTTTTTGTTTTATTTTAACATTGGGAGCCTACTAACATTTCTTATAAAATAAACATTTAATATACAACATTATTTTTTTTTATGCGAAGCCCGAAACACGTGTCCAGTATTTTTAAGTAAAGAATCTATGTACAAAATTTCAAAAAGATGTCATGAAAAACCACAAAGTTATGAGATTGTTATCCTACTTGGTTGTCCCAACAAAAATATGGTCAGCACTCCGCTCGGGCTCGGGCAGGCTAGCGGTTCGTTGTCCTGTGGGGTCAGCTGTTGCGCGGGCATGCGCAAGTACTATGATCTACCGTAAGCTGCGTGGCGCGCTCGTTAACCATACTGCAACATTTCTTTTCGTATTTGGGAAAAAATATAACCTAGTTCAAATACAATTAGAAATTGTTCCTGTGTGGTTACCGAGTGCGCTACACAACTGACGGTAGATCATAGTACTAGACGCACAGTGAGACAGGCCGTCCCGGGCCGTGCCGGGGCAGGGGCTTCGGGCGGTGCGTTGACCATATTTTTGTTGGGACAACCAAGTAAGATAACAAGGTACCTTTGTTCAACATAACTTTGTGGTTATTCACGATATCTTTTGTAAATTTAGTACATACATTCTTTAATTAACCCTTAACCACCTACCACCTAATCTCGTTATACAACCGCCTACCATACGTCTCACAGACGGGCGAGAGAAAAACCTTTTGTATATAGAACATAAGGATAAAAAGTTTAATTTTTAATTCACTTAATACAAAATACAAATCAACGTCTTTATTAAAGTTGTTTGCAAGCATTTATAACAACATATTTTCTTTAATTCTAAATATATTTGGAACAACTCTTAATTCTTACGTAAAAAATCATATTCGAAAAACGAGATCTACAAAAATAATCAGAAGACGTAGGAACTTATTTCTTTATGTTTATAAAAATATAATAATCAGTGTATAATATAAAATCAAAACCTTCTCGTTATAATCATATCTTTTGCAAAATTGCAGGGCATAAATCTTATAGATTTTCTCGACAATGAATGCTCATTTTTGTGCGAGCTCTCGATACAAATCGGGTTTTTATACTCAAAATACATGTAGGTACTGCGTTCTGCGTTTCATTTTAGAATCGCAGGTTGAGCAGTTTTTTCTAGAAGCCAATCTGTCTTCGGAACTGCTACCACCTGGTAGAGCTGGTGCAGTCTAGTCATTGGTGCAGTGAAGTATGCGCAGAAGTGTGGTTCGAACATTTCGTTGATTCTTCACAATGTTTTCTCGACGCTCCATATGCGGTCTGGTGAGCTGTTCAACTAGCCTCTAAATTTCAACCTGCTCTCAGTTTTTTGTCATTGGGCTTGAACAGATAAACTGACAATTTAGCAGTTTAAGGCAAATATCGAGCAGCCTATAAAATACTGCCAATGGCCACCCTTGTGTTCGACGACCTGTGCTACAATAGGAACACCTTTGGTCAAGTAGATCCACCCCGATATTGGTTCGACTGTAGAAAAGTATGATTTCTGGTATCTTGGTGACCTCATCTACGTCTGGCATATGATGCATACTTGACACGGTGATCACTGCCTTATTTTGCTTACGGACGTAAGATGGTATAGTTATATCTTTTGCAAACCCAAAGATTGATCCTGTTCTAACCAACGCTCAAAAACACTATCACGAGCAGCTATTTTAAACTGAAAATAAAATAAAAACATAACAAATCACAATTTCAAAAAAGTTATGCAGCCACCTACCATACGTCTCACAGACGGAACACGACCATTTTTTACTTACCAGTGACAAACGCGAACACCTCGGACCACGACGAGTTCTTGAGCGGCACTATGGGACGCGGCGGGAAGGTACAGGGACGTGCAAGTTGATACGTGTTTTGCGCGCCAAAATATGAACGATTTCAATTTCTTTGCCTCTGAGAGACGTATGTCAGGTGGTTAAGGGTTAAAATACTGGACACGTGTTTCGGGATTCGCACAAACAAAAAATAACGTTGTGTATGTCGATATAATGTATCACATTATTTTATATTATTAATTAAACCGTAATAATATAACCTGTATTCAATATATAAATCCAATTTGGATTTTTTATATCTACACACTAACATAAAATATATCTATTATCATTTCTCACATAATAATAATAATATAAGAATCAACATTGGACTACAAAATATTTTTTTTTTGTTTATTTGTTATTATAGAATAACAAATAAATATTGGTTTACAAATATATTTTTTTATTTCCCCTGTTCCGGTAATACGGTTTTATTATAGTTTATTCTATGTGTGTGTTCTAGTTTATGTGTGCCTGAAATTTCACCACCTCAGTGAGGCTGCTGACAATGCGCTGCACCGGCACCCTGACGGACAGTTCGTCGCTCTGGGGGCTTTCAACGCCTGCCACAAAGACTGGCTTTTCCCTTCCCAGAGGAACGACCACCCTGGGAGAGAAGCGCGAAACTTTTCGCTTTCAATGGGCCTGTCCCAGCTGGTAGGACAAGCGACTAGGGTCATACATTGGGTCATCGGTCTTCGTGGAACCCGTCACGATGTGCTGACATCTCTAGGCGCGAGTTAAGGAACACCAACCCTCCAATATTAGCTTTATCAGCTAATCGTTAACTTAATTCGCGCGTAGGTAATCGACGGCGCACGTGAAACACGACGCGCCGTCGATTCGGGCCTGGCCCTTGCCGGGCGGCGAGCTGCCCACTGCTTACCGCCCGCAGGCCCGCGCCTACGGTGTTCGGGAGCTCGATGTTGTCTCCCGACCAGGGCGTCTCCTGCGGCGGCTAGCGGCGTGAGGGCGCTGGGATTCCCGCTGCATCTGCATGTTCTGACTAAAACGCTCTGGAGCGGAAGGGCGTGTCAGAATTTATTGACTAAAACCCACCCCTGTTCCTTCACTTGCCTGTGTTCCAGGGCCACGGTTTCTTTTATAACCAACCTGCAACCCTGGCCCAGGAGGTCTCTTTCCTCGTGGTACCCCGTCACTCTGTGCTTACATCACTTTGATTGAGGCGCGCGTGAAACACAACGCGCCGTCGACCTGGGCCTGGTCCTTACCGGTTTTTTCTCCTTTCAACTCAATTTAAATACTTAATGAGGGGAAGTTAGAATTTGCAAGGAAATCGTACATCATTCTTTAATGTTAGTAATTGGCTATTCATGCGTGAAAACGTGGCAGAAAGTAGATGTTTCAGCGTATAACGAAATCAAGTTAATTTATAATGAGGTAAGTAAGGCGCCCTTTACTTTCAAAATGTAAGCCTGTTTGCAAGGTTTCGATATGCAATTCGTTAATAAGGTTAGTAGACATAACACGTATAGCTTCATTGTTATCTTCATACCTAAAGAGCCATTACGCACTGTAAGCTGGCCACCGGCGACTCGGTCAATGGCGACTGTGCTGTGATGTAACTTACTGAAGTTTAAGTAGATTCTTAAGCACTTGGTCGATAGTTGCCCGGACGACTTTTTTTTTTGTTTTTTCCGCTGTGGAAATCCTCATAGGATGTCCGCCGCCCTGGGGTGGGCGACGGGGTCTGTCAGACTTTTACTGACTAAAACCACCCCGGTGTCTCTTCTATCAGGAGCGTGCGTGGGGCCGCGGGAGTCTAAATTCTGCCACGGCCCCACACCCTCGCGCTGGCCCGGTCTGTCCGGGCCTCGTCTCTTGCACGGGATAGTGGGGTGTTAAACTACCTCGTGCATCGCCTCAGAGGCGCGCGCCGACACTCGCGCGCGCCGCCACCTCGGGGTCCATTAAATAGGGGACGGGGACTTCCCCGTGTCCCTCGCCCTTGATCCCATTAATGGGGGGCGGAAGAGGGCGTTATCCGCCCTTCTTCGGCGCCCTGTGCGTCTTCTGCGGCCCGGGAAGGGAGTTGAGATCTCCCTCTCTCGTTCCGCAGTTTCCTTATGCGATATCACGTCCTCGCAGAAGGACGCCACCGCGTCCCACAACTCTGCGCTACCGACCATCTTCCGCACTACTGCCGGCAGCGTCAGGTCACCTCCTACTTCATTTGTGAGGACACGGCGCTGTTCCTCCCAAGCTACACACTCGGAGAGCGTGTGCTGCGTCGTGTCCTCCCCGCATTGGACGCAGTGGAGGCACCGAGCGTCCGGCTCTCTGCCTAAGCGACGCAGGTACTTGCTGAAGCAGCCATGCCCTGATAGTACCTGCGTCACCCTGAATGACAGGGAGCCGTGGCTTCTCCCGAGGCAGTCGTCGAGTACTGGCCGGATGCCCGGACGACTTAACCTATGTTTTGGTTGCTGAGGACTGAGTCGCTGGCAACCGACGTCGACAGTGCGTAATAGCTCCAAGTAGCATTTTTTCTCCCAAAAGTGTGTTACAACTATTATATCCTGAGCCTTAGGCCGCGTTTCCACTGACGCGGAGCGGAACCGAGATGAGCTTACCGGTGCACGAATTGACCAATCACTATTCTCGAAATCTCCGCTCCGCTTCAATGGAATCAGCACGAGCGGGGTGGAGCAAAGCTGAGCAGATATTCATACTAATATTATAAATGCGAAAGTATCTCTGTCTGTCCGGCTTTCACGCCAAAACTACTCAACCGATTACAATGAAATTTGGTACACAGATAGTCTAGAGCCTGAGAGAATCACCACGAGCGGGGTGGAGCAAAGCTGAGCAGATATTCATACTAATATTATAAATGCGAAAGTATCTCTGTCTGTCCGGCTTTCACGCCAAAACTACTCAACCGATTACAATGAAATTTGGTACACAGATAGTCTAGAGCCTGAGAGAATCACCACGAGCGGGGTGGAGCAAAGCTGAGCAGATATTCATACTAATATTATAAATGCGAAAGTATCTCTGTCTGTCCGGCTTTCACGCCAAAACTACTCAACCGATTACAATGAAATTTGGTACACAGATAGTCTAGAGCCTGAGAGAATCAGCACGAGCGGGGTGGAGCAAAGCTGAGCAGATATTCATACTAATATTATAAATGCGAAAGTATCTCTGTCTGTCCGGCTTTCACGCCAAAACTACTCAACCGATTACAATGAAATTTGGTACACAGATAGTCTAGAGCCTGAGAGAATCACCACGAGCGGGGTGGAGCAAAGCTGAGCAGATATTCATACTAATATTATAAATGCGAAAGTATCTCTGTCTGTCCGGCTTTCACGCCAAAACTACTCAACCGATTACAATGAAATTTGGTACACAGATAGTCTAGAGCCTGAGAGAATCAGCACGAGCGGGGTGGAGCAAAGCTGAGCAGATATTCATACTAATATTATAAATGCGAAAGTATCTCTGTCTGTCCGGCTTTCACGCCAAAACTACTCAACCGATTACAATGAAATTTGGTACACAGATAGTCTAGAGCCTGAGAGAATCAGCACGAGCGGGGTGGAGCAAAGCTGAGCAGATATTCATACTAATATTATAAATGCGAAAGTATCTCTGTCTGTCCGGCTTTCACGCCAAAACTACTCAACCGATTACAATGAAATTTGGTACACAGATAGTCTAGAGCCTGAGAGAATCAGCACGAGCGGGGTGGAGCAAAGCTGAGCAGATATTCATACTAATATTATAAATGCGAAAGTATCTCTGTCTGTCCGGCTTTCACGCCAAAACTACTCAACCGATTACAATGAAATTTGGTACACAGATAGTCTAGAGCCTGAGAGAATCACCACGAGCGGGGTGGAGCAAAGCTGAGCAGATATTCATACTAATATTATAAATGCGAAAGTATCTCTGTCTGTCCGGCTTTCACGCCAAAACTACTCAACCGATTACAATGAAATTTGGTACACAGATAGTCTAGAGCCTGAGAGAATCAGCACGAGCGGGGTGGAGCAAAGCTGAGCAGATATTCATACTAATATTATAAATGCGAAAGTATCTCTGTCTGTCCGGCTTTCACGCCAAAACTACTCAACCGATTACAATGAAATTTGGTACACAGATAGTCTAGAGCCTGAGAGAATCAGCACGAGCGGGGTGGAGCAAAGCTGAGCAGATATTCATACTAATATTACAAATGCGAAAGTATCTCTGTCTGTCCGGCTTTCACGCCAAAACTACTCAACCGATTACAATGAAATTTGGTACACAGATAGTCTAGAGCCTGAGAAAGGACATAGGCTATATAACATCCCGCTATGACCAATAGGGGAAGAGCAGTAACCAAAAATGTTGCGAAAACGGGAGCTAACGCGGACGTACATATTGCTCCCATTTTTTTAACAGGCGCTTATTTTTATATCAACTGAGTTCTTTTTAATTTAAGGGAATGACCGCGCCGTGTAAACTGAAGTCCACGCGGACGGAGTCGCGGGAAACAGCTGGTTCATAATAAAAATACACTGAGGCGATACGGTGTAGTGGACAATGAGCATTGGGGTGCAGAACGGAGGACAATGGGGCGGTGCTGTGGGGAGAGCAGCGGGACGGTGCGGAGCGGGGCAGTGCGTGACTCTTATCCCGTTCACTTATCGTCGTTACGTCCTTAGGTGCATACGTATCAAAACGGATGAGAAGTTCAAAAGTATGCTCCGCTCCATTCCACTCCACTCAGCTCCGCTTCAGTGAAAACACTGACCACCTTTCACCGCTCTTCACCGCTCCTCTCCGCCCAGTTTCGCGACAGTGGAAACGCGGCCTTATGATTACCGTTTTTTGACAGTTGTCTTATAACGAACTAAAGTTGATTTTTACCTACGTAATCTGGAGATTTCGTAAAAGTTAACTTTGAAATGCTAAATATATAAACTGTCTTATCTTATTTAATTATTTTACGTATGGCTTTACAGATATTTTAATACCGTATGTTGTATAATAATGTATATCAATCAATGTATTATGTGTTATTTCAACCACTAAAATCAGGACAAGCCACCAAAAACTGTCAAATATTTCCAATCAATCATCATCATGTACATAGGCCTCCCCCAAGGATCTCCACGACGACCGGTCCTGCGCCTCCCGCGGTATAAAATATTTGTATGCTAGAATATAAATCTTTGCACTGGTCTGGTCGTGCCTCGGAAAGCACGTTAAGCCGTTGGTCCTGGTTGCCATACGAACATCTAATGGCAGTCGTAACGGTTTGTTGGAGCCCTCAAAAAGTCAAACAATTTTTTTTTATTAAATATAAACTAGCGTTTGAGCGCAATCCCGCCTAATGGTAAGCAGTGAATCGTTGATGGTAAAGCGCACTAGTTTATTAAGAGCCTATTCCATCTAGCCTTGAAGACACTCAAATTAAAGTCCGACGTAAACACAGCCGCGGGCAAATTGTTCCAGTCCCTCGATGATGACATAAAAGAGGAGGCGAAACGCTTCGTCCGGATCGTAGTGCTGTTAACAACGTAAGAGTAGAAACTTGCCGTACGACGGGTCGTCCGATGGTGGAACGGAGACGGGGGAATTAAATTATGGAATTCCCTCACACACTCACCAAAATGCATCCTCTACGCCTGTGCTCTAGGCTTTGGAGACCATTTTGAGTTGATTTAGCGAAAGAAAGAAAGAAAGCCCCAGAGCGGAGCCCAGACTCCAAAGCAGAAAAAGATTCGGATGCCACTGGGATTAATGCTGTGATGATGATGATGATTAACATGTAGGATAGTTTTGACATTCTCACAGGATTTAATCTTATGCGGGTGAAACCGCGTGGCGTAACTAGTTTTCGATAAAAGCTTTGCATGTTTTGGATTTCTGTGCGATTACGATCCTTTAATTCGTCAACTGGGTTAGTATCGTAAACTTAAGTTTTAAGATATCCCCAAAGAAAAAAACCCATTGGGGATAGATCCGGGTTACGAGGCGGTCAGTTAATGTACACTCTTTTTGATATCACTTTCGTGCCAAAAATGTCTCAAGCAGCCGTTTTTTTTTCATAATTATAAACTAGTGCTTGACTGCAATCCCGCCTGATGGTAAGCAGTGATGCAATCGTTGATGGTAAAACGCACTAGTTTTTTAAGCCTATTCACATAAAAAACTTAGGAATAGGAAGGATGACGGCTGTTGAGCGAGGTGATGCAATGTTAAACCGAAGACCAACACGACAAACGACGCTGCGCCAGAGGGAGATTGATCTGGAGACTCTCCACGACCAAACTCCCGACACGACAACATTTGGCGCATCGTACCCGGCACACATCGCAACACAACTGCTCAGACCCGTCCTCCGTACGGATTCACCTGACATCATGCCGGAGCACGACGAATCGCTTGGCGGCAAGACCTTGTCTCGTGGGGGGTAACTTCTGCCGGTAGCCGATGTTATGGCCTACGACCGAGGCATTAGATATATATACATATACAGTCATCTCTTGTTAATTTAAACTTGCGATAATTCAAACCTCTCTATAATTCAAAGTTATCACGAGTTCTCGGCAAAATCTCTTTATGTTTCGAGCTAAATCAATACATTTGGTGCACTTGGTAATTCGAACGAAAAAAATCATTGTTGTATAAAATACTAGCGACACGCCCCGGCTTCGTACGTGGGCAAATGATAAAGGTACCTAAGCCTTCCTCAAGAAACGGTGGCCCTTCAATAAAAATAATGTCTACTGTGCCGTCCATCAGTCAATAGCTGACTCTGCAAGATAAATCGACCTTATTGTTCATGGATAGCCAGTTTCACCACCTTCAAACACAATGAAAGCCTACCTGGGTAGCAAGTTTGTTGAAATAATGGTCCCCCGCTCCGGACCACTCCCTCCGTGGTTTAGGCAGCGAAACACTCAAGTAGCAGGCGGCCGGCAGGGGCGCGAGCGGCTCGCGGATTTTTATGGTATTTAGTTTTGAATAAATCGTGATATCTCCTGAATGAAAAAACCAATTCCAATAATACAAAAAGAGATCTGCTGCTACTGAAATTACCTTTGATATAACGTAATTCATTTGGAAGAAATAGTGGGCATTTTTTATTTCGACTGGCATTTTAATTAACTTTACAAACATAAAAAAGTAGTCATAATGAAAAAACTATAGTAGGTAGACATATGGTGTCGCAAAATTTTTTGTTGGCATTTTTAAGGTCTACTATACTGTAGTACATTATTTTGATCTATCTCATAGGGTTCAGCCAGCGTTTGCAATGTAAGCTGAAAACAATGAGCTTATTTTATATGTATTAGAAACCTCAAAAATTAGTAGTGTTCCTCTTATATATTATGCATGTTATACACATATAAACTTTCCTCTTGAATCAGTCTATCTATTAAAAAAACCATATCAAAATTCGTTGCATAGAATCATACAAAGCGACATAGGGAAAATAAAAGTGACTTTGTTTTATAATAGGTATGTAGTGAAGAACCGTTAATTCGAACTCCACCACTCGACAATTCAAAGTTGCAGAGAAAAAAGGCAAAAAGATTGTAAGTACATTTTGCTACAAGTTGTATCAACACACAAACTTGTATCAACGTACACGACCCTTCGTTTTTGTTATGACTACATACACATCTCAAAAAATGGGTTTGAAATAATACGAATGAAAAAAGTAACGATGAAGACGAGGCTTGATGTGCATCAAGCTATTACAATCAAAACTTACATCAAAATTTTAAAATCTTAAGATGTTGTGGTCCTACGAGTGGAGGAAGTCATAATTATGACGATTTCCCACCCAAAAAGGCCCGCTTTTCTGGGGTCCGAGATAAATAAATAAATAATAATAAATCACTTCAAAAGCAAAAATTATATTTTTTTGTTATATTTTATTTGCGTACGGACGACAGCAGGTCAAGCTACCCGAAACTATCAAATATTCCCAATCAACCTATTAAGGCTCAAGGTTGATTGGGAATATTATTCTGTATAGGAATATTATTCTCTATAGGAATATTATTCTATGTAGTTATACAATATCCATACTAATATTATAAATGCGAAAGTAACTCTGTCTGTCTGTCTGTTACGCTTTCCCGCTTAAACCGCTCAACCGATTTTGATGAAATTTGGCACAGACAATCTTTAGACCCTGAGAAAGAACATAGGCTACCTTTTATCCCGGAAAAATTTGATGTTCCCGAGGGAAATCTAAAAAGCGCGATATAACCGAACTCCACGCGGGGAAAGCTAGTTGCACATAAAATGTATCCAAAAAATATAATTTTTGCTTTTGAAGTGGCTTTAGCAATAATCTTGAAAATCTAATAAAGAAATCTTGATGCTTGAAGCTTGATGTGCTGTCATCTGTGCCTACTGACCTTTTGTTTTGGATGGAAAGTCATGGCTTGTTAGACTTTTACTGACGTGTTTCTTCATTTACCTGTGCGACGGCCAGCGCCACGGTTTCTTGTTTAACCAACCCGCAACCCTGACCCAGGCGGCGTCGCGCGTCGGTCATCGTGCACCCCGTCACGATATGCTGATACCTCTTTGAGGCGTGCGTGAAACACAATGCGCCTTCGACTCGCGTCTTATCCTTACTTCATCTTTGCTCCACCGTGCCCTCAGGGCGATCCACACAATGGTGACACCCAGGCGTTTCTTCCCGTTTTATCCGGAACAGGACCCTCCTGAAACAGCCGTGTCCGGTGAGGACCGTGGTGAGGGCGCCGTGTTGCCTTTCTAGCCACATCTCAAAGAGGGGACTTATCGCCGCTATTGTGGCGTGCCCAGTAACTACTGACCTTAAGTAAGATTAGGACGGAGGAAATATGTTCATCCAAGTCTTATTATTCTTTCGTACAGGGAGGAAGTCAAGGGAAGCAAGGAAGGCAAGGGTGCCAGAAATTTGTCAAAATTTGTCTTATGTAATAAAAGAACAGGTGTTACCCAACCTCTATCCATAGCAGACAAGAGACAAAACGAGATTAATCTTCATTACTCCGTCAGAATCAAGGACTACCATCATTACAGCCGAAAACCCTTGGCCTAGCTGCCTAATTTGGTATCATTTAAACTGTTAGAATTTGTCAAGGTTCTTATTGTCCTAGCTAATCTGATCAGTAAATTAGATACCATTGTCACAGTGACTCATTTCCGCGGATTGTTTTTTAGTTGTTATAAAAAGATATGTATAGAATTAGATTTCTTCCTTGCGTTGATTAATCGAAATGAGATCGAATATCTATCTACAGAAAATATTTATTACAATGAGTGTAATATTTTCCGGGTTGCATCGAATTTGTTCTGGTTTTATAGTTTCCCAACAGGCACTTTCATCATCATCAACCTTTATATCATCCCACTGCTGGGCACAGGTCTCCTCTCGTATAGTGAAGGATTCAGCGTAATCACCACGCTTGCTCAATGCGGGTTGGTGATTTCAGACTTATAAAGTCCAGGTTTCCTCAAGATGTTTTCCTTCACCTTCAGTCACTGGTCTCTAAAATATACTTGGAAAGGCGCTTTACTTTGTGTAAATTATTTCATCACCGCTGCTCTCAAAACGGTGAAGGAAAACGTCGTGAGGAAACCGACATGTCATAGAGGCAAAACTTTGAAGACTCATATTATCTACCAACCCGCCTGGGCCAGCGTGGTAGAATACGGCCCACTCCCTCTTACCGAGAGAAGGCCTGTGTCCCAACAATGGGAACATTATAGGTTGATTATGAAGTGCTTTCATTATTAAGTTCCTTTTTTAAATATTGCTTTGACATTTGCATTGAGAGTGATAAATTGTAATCATGCGCATAATTTGGTACACTTTATTACATGACGTTGATTAATTTTGACAGTGGATCGATTTTTTATCGATTTCTGTGGCTCGTAGACTGTTTAAATAAAATTTGAAGTTTTGCCTCAAGACATGCGAAATCTACCAACCCGCACTGGACCTGCGTGGTAGATTACGGCCCACTCCCTCTAACCGAGAGGAGGCCTGTATTATGGGGGCTGATTATGTTCTAGTTTAGTAGAAGCTACTGGGTGATGGTCTATATATTGTCTTCTCATATCTATTAATCATATAATATAGGTACAACATTATTTTTTGTGTATGCAAAACCCAAAACACGGGTCCAGTATTTTTAAGTAAATAATCTATGTAAGGACGACAGGAGTGTGCTGTCTCGGAGTGTCAATATGGGTTTTGTCCAGGGTACGGAACCATGGATCCTATCTTCGCACTAAGGATCACCATGGAAAGATACAGATCGAAGAACACGCCTCTGCATATGCTCTTTCTTGATATGCAGAAGGCCTTCGACTGTGTCCCTCGGGGGTGATCTGGTGGGCACTGAGGTCCAAAGGGGTACCAGAAGCCTATGTTGACATAATTCGAGACATGTACCTCAATTCCGATTCCGTTGTTAGGACCGCTGTTGGTGACACTAAACCCTTCCCCGTCACCGTCGGAGTCCACCAAGGTTCCGTCCTTAGTCCGTTTCTGTTCAGCGTGATACTAGACGTTTTGTCGGATAGCATCAGAGATTCACATGAGCAACCTCCTTGGTTGTTTATGTATGCTGACGATATCGCGCTGGCGGACGCGGACAGGAATCGGCTGGTGCGGCGTGTGAATATGTGGAAGGACTCGCTCGAGAACGGAGGTCTGAAACTCAATGTGGTGAAGACCGTGTATATGGCTGGCAACACGACAGACCCCATGTCTGTGCGCATAGGCGGTGACAAGGTCGAGTGCACAGACCAGTTTAAATACTTGGGGTCTGTACTCCACGCGTCCGGCGACATTGATTGCGACGTCAGGGCACGTATTTCCGCAGCTTGGACCCTGTTCTGCTGTATACCAGTGAGGCGTGGCCTGTGCTTGAGCGAAGGCCGCGGATGCAGCCGAGATAAACGCTGAGATGATGATGATGATGATGATGAATCTATATAAGGACGACAGCAGGTCGAGTTACCCCAAACTGTCAGATATTCCATAGTAAAACTTGAGCCTTAATGCCCTAGAGATAAAGTTGAAAATCTAATAAGGAAATCTGACAGATTGTAGTAGCTTCATGTGTTGTCGTCTGTATAAAATTTCTAAAAGATATTATGAAAAATCACAAAGTTACGAGCTTGTTATCCTACTGGATGTTTGGTTCGATCGATGCAATAAACGGCTAAGTATAGCGGGATATCCGGCGGCCGGATATTCGGCCATTCCCGATATCCGGCGAATATCCGGTATCCGGTAAAACTGCTATGAGTTTCATCTCTAAAATAAACAGTCTTTCACTATTCTGATAACTTTTTGCTGTTCATTGCTTTCATTTTCGACTCGGGAGCCTGTCGTATAGCTGTGAATGGCTACGCTGCCGCTGGTGTAAGTTCTCTATGTAAATTGCCGATTATTATTGGGTACTAGCTGTGCCCCGCGGTTTCACCCGCGTAAGCTTCGAACCGAAAGAGCTCAGTTGATGTAAAATAAGCGCCTGTTAAAATAATGACAGCAATATGTACGTCCGCGTTTGCTCCCGTTGTCGCAACATTTTCTGTTCCTGCTCTGCTCCTATTGCTCATAGCGGGATGTTTTATAGCCTATGTCCTTTCTCAGGCTCTAGACTATTTCATTATGTATATACAAATTTCATTACAATCGGTTCAGCAGTTTTGGCGTGAAAGCCGGACAGATAGACAGACAGAGATACTTTCGCATTTATAATATTAGTATGGATAGTGGGTTTGAAAATTTGGAACTTTCGCTAAAATCAATTCCAAATATATTTTAAATCCTTTAAACTACGCTTAGACTTGAACAATCTCTAATTCGTTATTTTACAAATATATTTATATTTTGTAAGTTTATAAATCAAGTTATTAAAGCAAAATTTAAATTAATACAATTTTATTTACAAAAATGACGTAAATAGTGTGCTGAGAAAGCAAATTGATGAGTTTGTTTTGACGAAGGTTCGATGGCTGGTGGAGCAGACAAGTCCTGCAGTAGAGACCACGTATCGGCAAACGTAATGTGGGATGCTGCCCAGCTATGTAGATAAAAAGACGACCTAAAGAAGGTGGGTGGGACAGACACAGATGCAAACGGCCGAGGACAAGATGTAGTGTCGCGAAACAACATAAAATTTAATAAAAAATGGCTGAAGGTATGCATCCTTTTGCTAATAGTTATTTTTTTAATATGTCGATATTGGAACTATAAACCAGTGTTCATAATCTTAGATAATTTAGTTATCAGTCAGTTATCTACTTTAGTATCATGGTGTTCTCAGTTGAATTTTGAGTGACCACTTTGTAACAAGACGCTCCTAATATTTTTTTTTTGTTTACATATCCGAATTGCAATGAAATTTCAAATTTATGTTGTTCCATAGCTTCTTAATTCAAATTACCGGCTAAATTATATATCGCTATCAGTTATTTATAAATAGAACACGCGTTCACAATGCTTTAAAAACCTTTGATAACGACACGTGACAGAACAACGGTACGTTTGCGGAAGTTACAAGATTAAAAACTTACATATTTTTAAAATTATATCCGTATTTCCATAAGTGTACTGTTACATAATGTCGGCCTATTACGCCTGCACGTAATGACATATATGACAACTTTCTATTTTCTCTTCTATTATATCATTTTACAACTTTTGTTCTAACCGTTTCCTCGAGTAGCGATAATGTATAAAATGGCGCGAGACGGTTTTCGTTGATGCCATAATGGATCTGGCGTTGGAGCTTATCACACACAGCCTTCTTGGTCCCAAGAGGGCCTACCTTATATTTAGTGAAAAATATTGTTGTTTTAGTTTTACTTTTAGTGTTTAAGCTTTTGATTGTGATTTGTGATTCAAATAAATGCTATAGTAGTGGTTTGTGTTTTATTTTTAACTAAATTAATTTGTTACTATATACAAAAATGAAATTTACAGAAAAAAAAAAAAATAACTTAATAAATAAAATTATTTGCTATTTACAATTTTAACGCTATTTCTTACAACTAAAATATTGATTGACTTGTCTCAACACTAAAACTGAATACAACACAAGTTTTAAAACCAATTTAGTACTTTCAGAGAAGGACTAAATAAGCACCACCTATCTCCGAAATTACTAAATTATTTTTGATTAAAAACATCACTTTTGGGACTAATTATCTATCCACACATATTTCCTTTAATATCCTATGAAAATTTTGCAAAGTAAACAAAGAATATTTACAAAACATTTCTAAACGCTGCCTTGTACGTCATAGGATATATCAGCATGGAACCCGTTAGGGCCTGCAGAATACTTGACTTGCTGTAGTCTACCATCAGGGAGGCGTACGTGGTAGGATCCTCGAGTACTGTCACCAGATTTTGATTCTTGATGTCCGAAGTCATTGCCAGATTTTTGGTCGTGGACCCGGTAGCCGAACTCGTAGTTTGCTGCATAGTGGATCTGGAATGGAGGATTTGGGTAAAGTATTTTTTTTAAACATACATGTAGACAGAAACATTGAAACGCCATCTACTTCGGTCAGTCGACTGGACTTGGGACATGGGGAAGTCCCCGCCCCCTATTCGACGGACCCCGAGGCGCGCGCTGACACTCGCGCGCGCCTCTGAGGCGATGCACGGGGTAGTTTAACACCCCACTACCCCGTGCCGGAGACGAGGCCCGGACAGACCGGGCCAGAACGAGAGTGTGGGGCTGCGGAAGAATTTAGACTCCCGCGGCCCCACGCGCGCTCGTGATAGAAGAGACACCAGGGTGGTTTTAGTCTGTAAAAGTCTGACACGAGTCTGAGTCCGCCGCGCGGCGCACATCCTATGAGGATTGCCAACCCGAAAAAAAAAGTCGAAAATCAAATCCAAGCTTTGTTCAAAGGCATATTATTCCGTAAATGATTATTTAAATGATAAGAATACCTGTTCGCTCTCATTAACTCAAGACAATATTTGTGTTCTTTCTCCAGAATCAGCTTACTGACACGTTATATGAGTTTACATAATTTACTTTTTACAATGCATAAATATGTGAGCTGTCACGCCCTATATGCCTGGACCTTTTATTTAGGTAATAAGTTTTTACTAATTTACATTTGACAGCCTCCGTGGCCTAGCGGTAGCGGACGCGGCCGATGCGCAAGGAGGCGCGGGTTCGATCCCCGCAATGTGCAAATATTTGTATGCTTGAATATGAATATTTGCACTGGTCTGGTCGTGCCTCGAAAAGCACGTTAAGCCGTTGGTCCCGGTTGCCATACGAACATCTAATGGCAGTCGTTACGGGTTGTTGGAGCCCTCAAAAGTCCAACAATTGGTCTAGCTGCAATGCTTCGACGTCGCCTTCAGGTTATGGAGGTCAGACGGCAGTCGCTTCACGGAAAATGTCGAAGTTTAGCCATATTAGCAGTAAGACTAGTAAAGCGGACCCCAGACTCCAATGCTGAAAATGCTTCGGATGCGACTGGGATTGACGCTGAGATGATGATGGTGACTAATTTACATTTCCATTTTAATGGTATTTTATTTTTTGTTTTTGTTTTGCTGGTATTTTGGCGTGGCAAGCTAGATTTTATTGTTGTTATGTTTTCTTGTGTTCATTACTGTACCTACTTAGTATTGTATAAAGTCATGTGTTTTTTTTTTTAATGAACAGACATCTGTGCTGCTGGGGAGTTTGTTCCGCTACTTCTTCCCAGCGAAAGCACTAGGAAGTGGCGAAGGGCGAGCGTTTTGGGGGGACTGTCTTATGTAATATTGACGTTCAAAAAGTGCTGATTGTGAGCCTAATTAAAATAAATAACTTTTGATTTTGGACTAGTAATTAGAATACCAGAATATTGATTTGCTTGTAGAAATATTGAAATAGACGTGGGTTTTCTTGGACCTGGGTATCAGGTTTAGAGGTATGAGGAACGGGTGTAAAGTTCACTCATCCTCCGTCCTATGCTCCTATGCTAGTTGCACAGTAAATTCTGCTTGCGAGATATAGAAACGCCTTGTTCGTATGTGGCGTTTGTAGATACCATACACAGGTATCATGCAGACCTGAGTTTTCTTCCAGGAAATATATTGTAAACTCTCTATCATAAAGATCCAATGACGTTTTACAAACGACTAGCGGCCGTCAGCGACAACGTTCGCGTGGAGTTAGTTATTGGTCGCAGCGTGATGTTATATAGCCTAAAGCCTTCCTGGATTAATAGGCCATCTAACGCAAAAATAATTTTTCAAATCGGACCAGTAAGTAGTTCCAGATTAGCGCGTCCAAACAAACTCTTCAGCTTTATTTATATTAGTATAGATTGTCTTGAAATAATGCTGTCATGATAATATCCTACATATACAGTTATAATATTTGCTATTGTTCTCAAGAATAAATTACAATCTAAAGGTATGAGGAAACTTTCGAATAAAGTCACGATTCATGGGGACTTTAGATGAAATATTACAAGAAAATTAATAGTTACAATAGTAATTGAATGACATAAATTATTTGCCTTGTAAAATAACGTGGTGATAATCATCATCATCAACCTTTTTATCGTCCCACTGCTGGGCGCAGGTCACCTCTCATACGGAGAAAGATTGAGCGTAATCACCACGGTTGCTCAAACTGGGTTGGCGATTTCAGATTTAAAGTCTCAGGTTTCCTTAAGATGTTTTCCTTCACATTTCCGGTTATTGCCAAACTATATAATTGTTACATTAATGCTGTATCTTGGCTCTTGACATGTCGACATATTGTGGTATGTGGACTCAACAATCATTGTGCCGAGAGTCGTGACAGCCAATGGGTCATAGCCAAGAGCTTCGACGAACTACTCCGGAGGCTCTGCTTTGAAACCGTAGCCCTGGCTGACGCACAGGCAAGTGAAGAAACACGGGAGGGTTTTAGTCAGTAAAAGTCTGACACGCAAGTCATTTGATGATTTTCCATCCCAACAAAAAAAGGAGGCTGTCCTTAAGCAGTTGGATCAAGACCTTGATTTAGAAAACTGATACACGGCTCGTATTGCGAGGAGGTTCCTTGACCTCCGGTAGTATGGATGGTTATTATTATTATTTAAATGAAATAAAGGAATAACAATACATAGGAAATACATAACTAAATTTTATTGCACAGAGGAGTGGCGTATTATATGCTTGTACATTGATAGCATTATTTAACAAACGTAGCATGACATAATGACCATTAGAAAATTACAGGCGAGAGATATGGCGATGGTTATATAGTTTTCCGGGATGTTTTAGCTTTGAAGACATCCGGGGTATGGCTGACGTTCCGGGCAGTTAATTGAAATATGTAGTTGATATGAATGCTATGCTTCCGGGCGTTAGAAAGAAAGCAGAATAGTATATTGTTAACCTAGGGTCGAAAGGATCAATTCCGGAGGTCTTTAGATGGCCGAGTAGCAATTGATTCTTTTAATTTCAATATTTTTTATTATTTTAATTTTTTTTTAATAAAATCATTATTTATTGGAACCATTTTTTTTTAAATTTCGTCACAGGTTATACATAACAGATATCCCGCCAATTTACGGCGACTTTTTAAATTTTAAATTTGGAACTCGCGGCGTAATGGGGAAGAAAACGCAAATCTATTTGCAGATGTCGCTGAATGTTTCTTTAGTTATATTTAAATAAATATTAATGTACTTATTATTGCCACATTTTGAAAGTTTCAACCCTATTAACCTAAAATTATTATCCAGACTTGAATCGTCGGAACGAAATTTTTACTTCTTTACTTCCTCGAGAACAAGAAATTCAAGAGAAAAAGAATTGATTTACCGCCCCCAGAAAGCTATAGAAACATCAACATAATCTTTACTGAAATCTATTTATATATTCTGTTCTAAATTGAAATGCATAGGTATCTTTAGGGAAAGAGTGATTTCCATTATTATTGCAACAAATAGCTACACAACGCGGCATATTTTTTATAAACAACGTGAACTCGAACAAATTACAATGGGTTTTGACAGTTTATTTGGGTCAAACGATATCAGCGCCTCTAGTGGCGAGATTTGTTAGTTTTCTTCCCCATTGTTGTAGCTTATTCCACTCAAAGAAGTTTGCGCTAAGTTCACACTGGCTGTTTTGAAACTCACATAGCCGCAGCATTTTTAATTAGTTTTTTTTTTTTTAATAAAAAACTCTTCACACCTAACAGCAGTTCTAAATTTAAAATCCATTCCGGCCTTTTAGGTGGGAAGTAATTTGTATGAATTTTTCACCCAATAATCAGATCAAAACAACACTACTTTCCGAATAAGAGAAATGAAAATATTATTCATGGCTCTTCCTTTTGTTATTGCGAAATAATACTACAAACTTATGTATTAATTATATTCCTTTTGAGTAAGTTTATCCCACAAGGCTATCTAACAATCTTACATCACGAAATATAATGACATGACAATTTTTCGCATCTAAAAAAATTCTCTTCCGGCCGCATATTTTAAACTGTACTTGTTTGATTTTACAAATTTCTTAGATTAAGCACCTTAGTGATGAAAAAGAAACTACCTTTGTCAGCAGAATGACTGGTCAATTATTTCACATTAACTTACATAACATACATATTATACAACGTGTAACATAAAGGGTATATACATAACAAAGGCATGGCATCTTTACATGATATCAAACGATATTGGAAGGGTTTTTTAATCCTATCTCTTTATGTTAGGAAGTTATGAGGAAAAACACCGCTTGTAATAGGCTACTATCATACTAGTCGCACAGAGATATTGAAGACATTTATTGGATTTTTGCAAGTAAGGTAACGGGTAACGAGTAGTTATTAACGTATGTAGTGTGCTGCTACGTTTGTTGCCATTCCCTTGGTATTTATATATCCTTTTTGTTACACGTTGTATAATCAGCTCATAATGTTCCCATATTTGGACACGGGCCTCTTCTCTGTGAGAGTAAATGGGCTGTAATCAACCATACGGTTTGGTGAATAAAGCACTCAAATTGAGTAACACACTTTCATTCATATCGTGTGGATGGGAGATCATCAAATAACGTCTCCCGCTCTGGGTGGAGCGGAAGGGCGTGACAGAGTTTTACTGACTAAAACTCACCGGTTTTTGGTCACTTGCCTGTGCGCCAAGGCCATGGTTTCTCTTTCAACCAACCCGCAACCCTAGCCCAGGCATTGGTCTTCATAGACCCTGTCACGATGTGCTGACATCTCTTTGAGGCGCGCGTGAAACACAGCGCGCCGTCGACCAGGGTCTGATCTTTACCGGGCGGCGAGGTGGTCACTGCTGCCGCCCGCAAGCCCGTGGCTACGGTGATTGGGAGTTCGATGTTGTCTCCCGACCAGGGCGTCACCTGCGGCTACTAGAGGCATGAGGGCGCTGAGATTACCGGTCCCTCTCGCACTCCGCCTTCTCCTTTGCCAGCATCACTGCTTCGCAGAAGGAGGTGACGGCCTGCCATGGACTCACGCTCCGGACCAAAGACTGGTCCAGCGCCAGTCGTGAGAGATCGTCGCCGATAATTTTAACTTCAGACAAAAATTGGATTCATAGATCGTAGTCCGAAAGTCTGGCAACCAGTTTTACCATCGTCATCATCATCATCATCATTTCAGCGTTAATCCCAGTCACATACGAAGCTTTTTCAGTTTTGAAGTCTGGGGTCCGCTTTACTAGTTTAACTGCGGACTTTTGGCTAAACATAGATATTTTCCGTCTGACATCCACAACCCGAAGACGATATCGAGGCATTGCAGTTAGACTAATTGTTGGAGTTTTGAGGGCTGCAACAACCCGTAAGGACTGCCATTAGATGTTCGTATGGCAACCGGGACGGGCTTAACGTGCTTTCCGAGGCACGACCAGATCAGTGCAAATATTCATATTAATGCATAGGGATCGAAACCGCGACTCCATAGTAAAACGTGGCAGCTATGCCACGGAGGACAACCAGTTTTACTATGGAATATCGTATTACCTCGGAACTGGGTTTATATACCTATCTAGTGGCATTTATTATCATATTTTCTTTATTTTAGATATTACGTAATATCACTGTTATGTTATTAATCAAACAATCCAAAAGTAACATTAAAGTCATAAAATTTTTCATTAACAAATACGTTTTTTTTAACACTTTAATCGTAACATAATATTGTAATAAATAAATACTAAGTTTCTTAAATTACATAATTTATTTTGCTCATAACATTAAAATAATTTAATTTGTACTTAAATATGTAAAAATCTACTTTTATAAATAACTTAAAAATAAAATTCCCTAATGTCTATGGCAATATTTTATGTACAGACGACAGCAGGTCAAGCTGCCCGAAACTGTCAAATATCCCAATCAATCATGAGCCTTAATGCTTTAGAGATAAAGTTGAAAATCTAATAAAGAAATCTGACAGAGTGTAGTAGCTAGATGTGCTTTCGTCTGTACATGGTTTTATAGTAACTGACACTTTTAAAAACACAATGGCGCCGATTCCCTTGTTCAGAAAGTAATTAAATTTAAGTTAAGTGCATCTTTTTCTATCTATTTCATTATGAAAAGGACAGAAGATAAAATGTCAGTTTAGACCTGTCAAATTAGTGCGCTCTTGACGTAAACAGGCGTATTTTTAGTCGCCATGTTTATAATCGCGTCTAAACTATCTATGAAATACCTTAATTTGACAGGATTAAACTAAAATGTTATGTTTTATCCTTTTCTTAACGAAATGGAAAGAAAAAGATGCAGATAACTTAAAATTAGTTTAGTTTGTAAACAACAGAACTAGTGCCAATGTCAAAGCAAGCAATAGCAAAGAGGCCTCAAACTAAGATGCCCTTTTTTCAGTCAAATCAAATAGTTTACATATTTTACATAAACCAAGGTGGGCACTTAAGAAACATCAGGACCTTAATTGGCTAACACACTTACTATCAATTGGAATCATTTTGAAGCATATTACTAATCCATTACTCCTTAAGTTCGAAAAATGTGTCTGCTCAATAACTTAAATAGCGCAATGAATGTTGTTGAACTGTCAAAATGAAACCCATCGCTACAGATGCTGTGTTACGCAATTACCCTGCAGAAGCTAGGTTCACGCTTCCAATTAGTTGTTTCCTATGGAGAGGAACCGGCAAGAAATTCAACGATTGAAACGGGAGAAGAGTATTTAAATCTAGTATCATCAAGACTTTGGTTAGAGTTTGATAACGACAAGTTGTAGATTCCGTTGATAAGGTATTCTATAGAATAATCCTTTGTTCTCAACGTGGACGATAACGTACGTTAACGTACGTTACGTGTACGTTTGAAACTTTCAGGGAGGCAGCTGAAGATCCAGAGAAAATAATACATCCTCTATCTTATGACTATATAATGCGGATGTGCGACAGATGACACGGCAAAACAAAAGAGAAAAATTAAAAAATTATACATTCTCTCAATGAGCCGTGGCTTAAATAAGGTTAAATAAGAACCTAATTGATATATACTATTCTACAGATTATGTTCTATAGAATATTGTAAATAATTCGTTTACAAATTTACTTTCAAGGGCAAAATTTTCAACCAATTTAGCATCTATCAAGGGCAATATGACAGTATTAACTATTGTTCAATGATCTAAGTTCTTAATGATGTATTAATTTATGTAATTTACGGAACTTTCCTAGTCTTTTCGGTCTCCTGCTCCTTTGTCTTTTGTGTTTCTTAATCCTCTTAGGGTACCTACGATGTGGCTTAGTCAAAGTAGGATACTGGAATACATCCAAATGCTGAACATTTACATGCTTGTGACCTGCTAAATCTTTCATTTGTGATTCTGTTAGCATATATACGGGTTCTAGAGAATCAATCAAGCTAGAAACTTCATGTTTTCCCTTAAAATGGCTTTTAGGTGGCCCATACATATGGAATGGTGTCCCATAGCTTGTACTGGGAGGCCCGTACATTATCGGTGGGCCATAATCGTCATCGGGTTCGGAATGAAAATCATAGTACTTGGGGTGCTTGAAAGTGGCATATCTGTTTGAAAAACTTTTTCGGGAGTCGAGATTTTGTTTCATAATTGGTTTTCTCTGTCTAAGGGGACGAGAGATAGGAAGAGGCGGTCTAAAATTGTTTCGAATAGGGTAATCTAGATCTGGTGGGTCAAGTTCGTCATCTAAGTCGTAATCACTATCGTAGGAATAGTCCGGGTTATTATCATAGTCTCCGTAATAGTCATAGTCTTTCGCTTCCCCTGTTGAATGGTAATCATCATAGTTTCTGTAACGTTTCCATTCCATTGGAAGAGGTAGCGTTTCATTTCTGTCAGTGCCATTAAAAGATGATTGTTCATCAGAATTTACTATACTATCGTTATAAGTAACATTAGATTTATTGATTTCTTTTGAAGATACAATTAATACAGAGTCTTCTGTTTTATTAACCGGATTTAGTTGAGTTTTATTTTTAATATAAGGTGGTTGTGTTGGTAAAGGTTCATTATTTAAAACAAATAAGCTTGAATCTAACTGACGTTTTGGCCTACGTTTTGTCTTACGTTTTTTTATACTTACATCATCGTCTCCAAATGCTGAGACTCCCGTTCCATCTTGAGATAAATGCTGTATTCCAGTTGGCTGCTCCGGGAGATATTTAACTGCTTCTGTACTGGGTTCCTTAGTAAAATAGCTTGAAGGTGCCCCGTACGTTAATTCTGCGTAACTTGGCTTTTCAAAGTCGACACTTTTCCCGTGCATATTCCCATTTACAGTTTTCTCTGCTTCTGCTTTGTGATTATTGCTCTTCGTCATCGTCGGTTCTTCAAAAACCTGAGGCATTGCTGTTGGAGTTTGCTTTAGAGGATAGGGTTTAAATGCATCCTCTTCAATATCATCAACATCTTCTTTGATTGGTTTGTAGTCATTGTAATTTGCATAATCGTTTGCGTATGGTCCTTTGTAGGTATTCTGTACATTATATTTTTTATTGTCTTCAACTGTCTTAGGATTATTTGCATAAAAGAATAAGTCAATTGGTTGTTCAAGCATATCTTTACCATACTCTTTATTTCCCTGGGTCAATATATTCAATTCTCTTATTTGTTCCTGAGGCGATTTTGCTAGGAGAGCATTTAGTGCCTGCATGTCGTCAGCAGACTGGTATGTATTCATTTGGCTATACAATTTCGGATATACAAATGGAGTTTTACTTGGTGATATTTCTGTGTATAAACCCATTTGTTCTTTATCCAAGTTGTTCAATCCATTAGGTTTGATGGTCACTCCTTGATCGTATGTTGTTCCCGGTGAAGTATTAACCTTATAGTTATTTTTGTTTAATACTTTATGGTACATAGAACCGTACGATCTGTGATTTCTATTTTTATCTACAGCTTCAGCTCTAGTTAGCTTAACTGGATCAAGATGGGTTCTGCTTCTTAAATTGGTCCTTTCTTGCCTCATCCTAGATTTTTTGTCCTTCTGTGTGGGTTGCTGCATTTGTTCGAGAGCCAGTTGGTGGTTCTCTTGTGATTCATGATAAGCTTTCATATAGCTATCGACTTGTTGAGGTGCTTTATTCCATCGTTGGATTTGTGCTCTGTGTTGTCTTACCCTCTCTGCGTTGAACATGGCTTGCTGGTGCTGTGCGTGGATCTTAGCATCCTGTTGAGAGTTCCCTGCTAGAGGGTTTCCATAACTTAAGGGTCTCCTGTCGTCTATTCTTGCTTGTTCGTTGATGAATTCATGGACAGATGGGGCGCTGTTTTTAGCAGTTCTTGTGCTGGTTATGTGTAATGTTAGCAGTATTACTGCTGCTTTCATTTGGCTCCGCATCTTGTCTGTAACAGAAAAAATGAATTTATTTTAAAATAGCGTTTAAAATGGGCGTGTTATTTTAAGTTGATTGATGGAAGTCTCTTTTTATAATTTACAGCTAATGAATTTGGAAATATTCACTCATATATGTGAAATTTTACGATCAAATTAGGAGAATTATTTATAAATGATGATAAAAGTTAAGTGACGTTTAAGCATCAAAAACGTATGAATAAATAGTGGTTAAACGCTATTTAAATTTAAACAATGTTTATGAATAAAAAGGAATGTTACAGCATGAAATTTATTTCTTGAAAATGTCCTAGGTGTAGATAAGTTAGTAGTTTCAGTTCAAATTTTCATTTAAATTCTCAAGTCAATGTCTTAATTTAATTTGTCTTAGAAAATTATGTTCTTACTGATGGACGACGTAACTAAACCTTTTTTTAACAGAGCAACATTTGAATAATGTTCAATGATGCAACACAATTAACACAGAATGATAAAAGAAAACATATACCGTTGTTAAAACCGTGTCACATAACACTACATCTCCGCATAAATTTCAAAACAACACTGGCATTCTACAAATATTAGAATATACTTTTATATTCAGCCAGCTGACTCTTGCCTACTTTCTTGGGCGGTAATAAAATTTATTCTTAACTATCGAACGATGACTGATGGCTCGTTTGATTTTCGAATAAATATGCATACGCCATTCATAACGAACTTCCTATTGCTAAATCAGTTTTCAAATTTGGAAGCGTATCAGCTGCACCCTAATTGCGTAACACACTATTAAAAGTAATATTTGTAGGCCATAACATAGGCGGCCGGCAGAAGTTATCACCCACCAGACAAAGTCTTGTCGGCAAACGATTCGTCGTGTTCCGGCATGATGTCTGGTGAAGCCGTATGGAGGACTGGTCTGAGCAGTTGTGTTGGGAAGTGTGCGGGGTTTCATGCGCCAAATGCTGTTTTGTCGGGAGTTTGGTCGTGGAGGGTCCCCAGATCAACCCCCCTCTGGGGCAGCATTGTTGGTCGTGTTGTTGGGTTTTAGATTACATCACCTCGCTCAACTGCCGTCTTCCTTCCTATTCACTCAGTTTTTTTAAGTGAATAGGGTCTTAATAAACTAGCTCACTTTACCATCAACGATTGCATCACTGCTTACCATCAGGCGGGTTTGCGGTCTTAATGGGTTTAATTTTGACAGTTCAACAACATCCATTGCGTTATTTGAGACACGTTTTTCGAACATATGGAGTAATGGATTAAAGGGACTCCTAGCTAAATGACAGCAGCCGTAAAGGTCGATTGTTCAGGTTAAGCTATGCTTCGCGGTTGGTTTGTGGATGGGTGATCATCTTTACATACCGACATACCTTCGTGTGCCTCGGAAAGCACGTTAAGTTATTTACGTTATTGATCTGACAATATTTTCAAACAATGGAGTAGCAGTGATTCAAAATGATTAAATTAAACATTCCCTACAGCAGTTATCCGCGTCACCCTATCAAACTATTCCAGCCCCCTTTCCGCAAAACTGTATCAGGATCCAATTTGCCCATCCCTAGAATTTGCAGGTTCTTTGATAATTCAAATGACTTGCTTGATATCTTTACCACAACACTTCAAAAATTCAAGCGCCAAGTCCTAAAAAACAAATAAGAATATTGCTGATTTTTTGTTTTATTTATAATTACATATTTATTATTGTCTTTTAATTTTTTTTTACTCTCTCTTTTTGCTAAATTCACATTGGTTGCTGTAAAGTTATTTCTGCACTTTTTGTAACTTTTAATTGTATAATTATTTTTTATTTGCATGCTGTGTCTATCGCATTGTATTGTGCACTATATTTGTATGTTGATTGTATTGTATTGTTTTTATTGTGTAACAATTGTAGGTAGACCAATAAATAAATAAATTGCTAGTAATTGGTTACGCAATCAGGGTTTGGACTATTCTTCCTAGTTATGATGGTGTTATATGATTATTTGAATATGTATGTTAAGACATAATTTACATCCTTTTTTGGCCCGGTTTCCTTACATTGTAATAGGCATGTTTTGCGTTTATAAATATTGATATACAATAACTAATAAATTATTCCGAATCCGGTTGTAATTATCCGCAGGCATAACGGAATTAATAAACATAGATCATTTTATAAAATGTGTATTTAGGTGACGAGAACAATTAATAACAATAATGTGTGTATTTGCATAAATACATATGTAATATGGGTTTGTATGGGTGATGGATAGATTATGTAAAACCTCGTCGTACAAATTTGGGTGAAGCGAGCTGTCATGGGCCTCATATGGCTCAAGGTCTCTCAAACAGAGATAGAGAGAGAGAAGAAAGATGAGCTCTCAAAGAAGAAAAATGAGGATTGTTGGTGGTTATCGCCGTTGACGATACCCTAGAGTTGTTGTAGGTAATTTCTCGGTGGTAGGCCATAACATCGGCTGCCGGCAGAAGTTACCACTCACCAGACAAAGGCATGATGTCTGGTGAAGCCGTACGGAGGACGGGGCTGAGCAGTTGTGTTGCGATGTGTGGTGGGTACGATGCGCCAAATGTTGTTGTGTCGGGAGTTAGGTCGTGGAGAGTCTCCAGATCAATCTCCCTCTAGCGCAGCATCGTTTGGTCGTGTTGGTCTTGGATTTAACATTGCATCACCTCGCTCAACTGCCTTCATCCTTCCTATTGCTAAGTTTTTTAAGTGAATAGGCTTAATAAACTAGTGCGCTTTACCATTAACGATTGCAACACTGCTTACCATCAGGCGGGATTGCAGTCAAGCACTAGTTTATAATTATTAAAAAAAAAAAAAACAATTAATGAGTAACACTAAAACCACCAGTCAGCCGCACTTGTTTTATTTACACCTGACCGCGTGACGGAGGTATATTAACGACTGAATTAATTTGTGTTCAATTTCATTCATTATAGAATAGCATTTTGCTTGCTGTATGAGCATTATTGGCTCGTACAAGGATATCCGCAGAAAAACCAGTCACCGACATAGCTCTTCGAGTCGCTAAATTTAAGTGGCAGTGGGCGGGGCACATTGCTCGTAGAACCGATTTCCGATGGGGCAGTACGGTTCTGGAGTGGCGATGCAATGTTAAACCCAACCACACGACCAACGATGCTGCGCCAGAGGGAGATTGATACTCACTACCAGATTGCTCTTCACTACCAGACTCCCGACACTACAACATTTGGCGATTCGTACCCAGCACATATCGCAACACAACTGCTCAGACCCAGCCTCCGTACGGCTTCACCAGATATCAAGCCGGAACACGACGAATCGCTTGGCGGCAAGCCTTTGTCTGGTGGGTGGTAACTACTGCCGGCAGTCGGTCTTATGGCCTACCACCGAGAAATATGTAGGTAGTATGTAGGGGTCGCAAACCGGGATACCGAATTTCGAAAATACCGGAATACCGGGCCAAATTTAGGTCTAATTAATACCGGTATTCATGTCACAAAAACCGGGATTTTCGGTATTTTCGGTTTTAGTAAAATAAATAAAAAACAAATACAAATAGAAAAAGTTACGCGCCATTTAATTTAAATAACGCGCGCGCGAGTTCGATCACCTTATGATAATATCCATGAATCACATTGCCTCCACTGGTTAAGCTTGATGGAACTCTGGCTCATACGGCGAGAGAGTAAACAGTTCTCTTTACATCTCTCTTTGTTTACAGTTCGCGTCTGCTAGTATGCAGTCACGAATGTAATAAAATTTTCAAAAAGTTATTTTATGACAAGGCCGGGGACGCAGGCGGCGCGTTAGTAGATATTATTGTGACAACAAAAATATGAGCAGTATTATTTACTTGACACCAATAACTGACCTTTTAATGTAGGGCTAACTAATTAATTATAAATTTTTAGGCGTTTTGACAATCTAGTTTTTGAATTAGAATGATTTGCATATAAAAACAACACAATTTCTAGGTTACTATAATATGAATTTTATATAAGAAACTAGATTCTGTCCGCGGCTTTGTTTGCATAAAATTGTAATATACTTAATTCAAGCACGATTCGATGACACGTGGCGCCATCTATAATCATAATAGAGTTATTGTCGATTTCCTCGGGAATAGTATTTATTGGGGTATAAAAGGCGCCCTATTTTCGTTTCAGTACACCTGACCAGGTATTTATGCAAAATTTTAGGATGATCAGTTCAGTGGTTTTAATAATGTTAAGATAAAGATATTTTATTTTGCAAATAGATAGGGGTACAAGTCATGGTGGTACTGACGACAGTGCGTCAAGCTACTACAATCTGTCAGATTTTTTAATTAGATTCAACTTTATCTTTTAAGCATCAAGGCTTGATTGGGAATATTTGGTAATTTCGGGTAGCTTGACGTGCTGTCGTCCGAACATAGTATAAATATCTATACTAATATATAAAGCTGAAGAGTTTGTTTGTTTGTTTGTTCGCGCTAATCTCGGAAACTACGGGTCCGATTTGAAAAATTCTTTTTGCGTTGGATAGCCCATCAATCCAGGAAGGCTTTAGGCTATAGAACATCACGCTGCGACCAATAGGAGCGGAGCATAATCAATTCAATGCGAACGAAGTCGCTGCCGGCTGCTAGTATAATATATAGGCGTAGAGTAGCCAGCCTGTCGGTGTTCTATGGGATACATTTTGGAGAGGGAGTGTGCGCGGGAATTGCATGACAAAGCGTTACGTTACGCCTCGTCTTTTATACCGCACTAGCGGCCGCCGGCGACTTCGTTCGCGTGGAGTTAGTTATTTGAACATTTTATTTTAACCCCAAAAGAGTCAATTTCTATATACATTATTACACCGACAGCTGCGCAAGGAGGCGAGGGTTCAATCAGTATCCCTTGCAGTGCAAATATTTGTATGCATGAATATGAATATTTGGACTGGTCTGGTCGTGCCTCGGAAAGCACGTTAAGCCTTTGGTCCCGGTTGTCATACGAACATCTAATGGCAGTCCTTACGGGTTATTGGAGTCAGCCGACCTCCGATCCCGAATCAAAAGTCCAACAATTGGTGTAACTGCAATGCTTCGATATCGCCTTCGTCAGAAAATATCGAAGTTTAACCAAATCAGCAGTTTTCGTACTGGTTAGGTACAGCCGATACGATTTCTGTGGGTAAAGCGGACCCCAGACTCCAACGCTGAACAAAGCTACGGATGCGACTGGGATTAACGCTCAGATGATGATTTTAAAATTTTGTCGTCTTCCGCTCCTTTGGTCGCAGCGTGATATTATGTAGCCTAAAACTTCCCTAGGTTAATGGGCTATCTAACGCAAAAAGAATTGTTGAATCGGACCAATAGATCCTGAGATTAGCATGTTGAAACAAACTAACAAAGGAACTTTTTTGCTTTTTATATTTAGTATTGATAAATCGAGGTCTGATTACAATATAAGTGTATTCAGGGCTAGAGCGAAAAGGCTCTTATTAAACTAGCACGCTTTACCATCAACAATTGCATCACTGCTTACCATTTTTTTTTGTTGGGATGGGAAATCATCAAATTAATGACCTCTACCGCTCTGGGCGGAGTGGAAGGGCGTGTCAGACTTTTACTGACTAAAACCCACCCGTGTTTCTTCACTTGCCTGTGCGACGGCCAGGCCCACGGTTTCTTTTTTAACTAACCCGCAACCCTGACCCAGGAGGCATCGGTCTTCGTGGACCCCGTCACGATGTGCTGACATCTCTTTGAGACGCGCGTGAAACAAAACGCGTCGTCGACTTGGGCCTGGTCCTTACCGGGCTGCAAGCTGTCCACTGCTGCCCGCAAGCCCGCCCCTACGATGGCAGGGAGTTCAATGTCGTCTCCCGACTAGCGGCACTGCTTACCACCAGGCGGGATTGGGGTCAAGCACTAGTTAAGCGCTTGGCAGGCGGGTTAGGGATCCGAGTAATTTGATATTCCACAGGAGAAGCGCTGCTGGCCGCTTCCCTGGTGAGAGTTCCCTGAGTCGCCTCTTACGACACCCACGGGAAGATATGAGATGGTCCTATTCTAAGCCCGATACTACACGGGGCAAGTGCACCTACTACCCAGTAATAGGCTCTCTGCTATTCATCTGCATTCGGTTAGACTGAAGGCTGACCTGAATATATTTGGGACAGGGCTAGGTAGATGACACAGTTCACAGCTCGTGACGTCACGAGATGACTTTCACAAAAATCTCGTTCCGTAACGAATGATTTATGATTATATTATTAAAATTAATTGTGCGTATAACAGTGTTATGTAGTATTATTATAATAATACAATGAATGAATAATTCATTGAATTCAGAGGTAATTCAATTTCTAAGGTTCGTGTATAGTTGGAAGAAAAAGTGTTAGGTTAGGTTTTTTTATAAATGAAATTTCTTACACGTCGTCGGTATTAATTATTGTATATTGGACATAAATAATGTAGGGCATTATTAAGAAAAATACTGAGGGTATTTTTTTAAAAAATGCCCTACACTAGAGATCGAAATTTATGCGGGCCAAACCGCGGGGCCTAACGAGAGCCTCCTGACGTGTTGGTCGAGGCTTGGCTGTCACGACTATCAGTACAATGATTGCTGAATCCACTTCCCGTCACAACCTTGTGAGCCAAGTCAAGATACTTGATTTGTTTATCTTTCTCGGCTTTCACGAGGTTCTCATCATGCGGGATGGTGATGTCAACAATCATTGCATGCCGCTTTGATCGATCCACCATCACTATATCAGTCTTATTGGCAACAATAGTCCTGTCAGTGATGATGGATCGATCCCAGTGCAATGTGATATGGCCATTTTCGTACCTGTAGTACGGCACCTCCGATTCCACAAGGTTGTATTTAAGAGCAAGTTGCTGATGAATTATCCTGCCTACAAGGTTGTGTCTATAGCTAGACGAGAACACCCGGAGATAATATGCCTTATTGATTCCCCCGGCCGGTGACATGCCCGACAGATGTCAACTGTGCCGTCTTTCACAATAAATATCCGGTAATTGTTCGTCATCATAACTTCGTCCATAATTGCACATACAAAACCTTCGGTTTCGCCAAAAAGGTCACCGAATCGTAGCCAGGCTACGGACGCTTGTAAATCTACATCAGGCCCGTATAGGGCTCTGAAGAAGCGTCCGTGAAGCTCCTTGTTCTACCATACCTCCATGCGATCATTGGTGTCAAGCATTACTGGTTTGCGCCAGTTCTCTTTAGCCAAGGAGAACGGAGTGAGGCCCCTGTCAACCGCGACCACATCTCGATGCATTCCCACGTCGGTTGTTAAGTAATATTCCCTGAGACTGCATATCTCGCTATTGTGGAGGGTCTTAGCGTTTAAAAAGCCTCGACCTCCACACTTTCGCGGGATATACAGCCTCATAACCGATCACCGTGGGTGATGCAATCGATTTGCAGTCAGCAGCGTACGGACTCTCCTATCCAGGGCGTCGAGTTCGGTTTGAGTCCATTTGAGTATGCCAAAAGAGTACATCAAAACCGGCATGATCCAAACTTATTACCGCCTGATAGAAACCCAAAAAAGTAAAGTAAAGTAAGTATAATATAGTATTATTCCATAAAGTATTATTATTATTATAGTTACACAGGCGTGTTACTTTAATCTGGTAAGCTATTAAGTTTTTTTTTTGTGTTTTTTCTTTTTGTTATTTTATGCGTCATGTTCACCGCAAATGAAAGAAACGTTTATTTTCTCCTTTTTTAAATATGACTTGTCAATTAAACCCAACGCATCATATTTACACTACAAAAACACCAACTTAGTACAATTATTTCATTTCTAAAGCTTTTGGCAACCACTGTACCGGCGCAAGCGCAATGACCATGGTCCATGGCTCCATACTTTCACTGACCGTGCATACATACATACATATACGTGCATAAAAACCAGTTTATGCGTCTGTTTGTCCGTATTAGAAACACACGGATGGGAAATGGGAGTGGGCACATCCTGGGCGAACGATTTGTTTGCCAGTTAACGTTTCCTTAAGGAAGTTTGTGTTAACATGAATTTGACTAAGTCTAATTTGATTAAGTCTAACTTTCTATAGTCGTGGTGGCCTAGTGGTTAAATAAAACACCAGCCTGTCAAGTTTGAGTGTGCGGGTTTGATTCCAGGTCAGGCAAGTACCAATGTAACTTTTCTAAGTTATATGTACTTTCTAAGTATATCTTGGACACCAATGACTGATTAAAAAGTTAAGGAAAACATCTCCGGATGAACTTAGACAAGACCAAAATTATGTTCAATGAACGGGTCACTCCGGGACCGGTTGCCGTAAACGGAATGCCGCTCGAAGTTGTTTAAGAATACGTATACCTCGGGCAAACGTTGCAATTAGGGAAAAACAATTTCAAAAAGGAGGCAAATAGAAGGATCCAGCTGGGATGGGCAGCATTTGGAAAACTTTTCGGGTATTTTCGTCGCCCATACCCCAATATTTGAAGACTAAAATCTTCAACCAGTGCGTCCTACCCGTCATGACTTACGGAGCCGAGACGTGGACACTAACGGTCAGACTAATCCATCAGTTTAAAGCCGCTCAGCGAGCTATGGAGCGGGCTATGTTGGGCGTCTCTCTGAAGGACCACATCAGAAATGAGGTGATCCGACAGAGGATCATAGCTGAGAGGATTAGCAAGCTGAATTGGCAATGGGCTGGTCACATATGCCGCAGGGCCGACAACCGTTGGGATAAACGAGTCCTCGAGTGGAGACCGCGTCTCGGCAAACGTAGCGTAGGATGCCCTTGGGCGAGATAAAGCGACGACATCAAAAAGGTGGCTGGTAGTGGCTGGCGGAGAACTGTTCAGAATCAAGCTTGTTGGCGTGCCATGGAAGAGGCCTATGTCCAGCAGTGGACGAGTAGAGGCTGATGATGATTATGATGACGAAATGATATTTATATTTTTATTTTATTGTCTATTATTCATCATAAAAGACAGTATAACTTCCGTTGTATAGTAATTTTATTCTAGTTGCATCGCCTTCACATATAATATTTAAAGTATACAAAATATTCTAAAATATTCTATATCGCTTGAGGAACTTCTTACCCGCTAAAACGAAAACCATGCTTGTGCAGACTTTGATTTTCCCCATAATCGATTATGGTGACGTGTGCTACTTTGACCTGAATTCGGTTTTGCTGGATAAGCTTGACAGATTGCTCAATAGTGGTATCCGGTTTATATTCAATCTGAGGAAATATGACCATGTATCCAGCTACAGGTCTGAACTGAAATGGATGCCCATTCGCCAAAGAAGAGATTTGCGAGCCTTGACCACGCTTTTCTCCCTTCTTAATTCGCCCACTCCTCCTTCTTATCTTACGAATCACTTCCAATATTTGTGTTCTTCACACAGCAAGAATCTGCGTTCTTCTAATAATCTTCTCTTACTCTCTCCTTCTCATACCTCTGACTTTGTTCACTCTTCATTGCATATTCAGTCAATTCTATTGTGGAATGCGCTTCCTCTTGATATCAGGATGGCGACTAGTCGGTTTGCATTTAAGCGGAAATTGCAGAGTTATTTTGCGAATGGTTAGGGTAAGGTCATCTCAACACCTCTCTCACAAGTTTTATTTTTGTATATATTATAAGTATATACATATATAGTAATAGTTTGTATATGTATATGTATAGCTTATTTAAGTATTTGTTTATATAGTGTTATGAGTTTTTCTTTTTCTGTTCATTGTTTCTGTAACTAAAGCACCTGCCATCTAGTCTCTTCACCACCCGAGGTTGACTGGTAGAGAATGCCTAAGGCATTAAGTCCGCCTCTCTACATTTTCTTCGTGCGAAAGTATAAATAAATAAATAAATAAAACATTTCTATTGCCATTCTTCCCTAGAGAAAACTACCAAAAGCTTTTGAATTCTTTACAAAAATACTTCATATTTTATTCAACACTAAGTCATAAACGCATTGTATGCAATGCACTTTCAGAATTTCGACACGAAAGCACAAACGTGACCGTGCATATTAACTTCCCGTATTTCCTTAGTGTGCGGTCGGTGCGCAAGCGCTTATAAAATGTTATTTAATAGAGCTAATGTTACAAGTATTGTCATTAACACATAATACATCTATGAGAGTTGATCTTGTCAACAAATTAGAAGTGGGATCAATTACATTTGTAGGTAATACATATGCCCAATTAATCTCCTCCTTTTCCTCTTCAGCCTATAGATGACCGGTCTTGTACTGCCCGTATCTAGCGGCTTCCCGCGACCTTCACCAGGACAGCGGTCTACCTTGTTGGGGGCCTCCCTACGCTGCGTCTTCTGGTACTTGGCCGCCACTCCAGAATCTTACTGCCCCATCGGCTATCGGTTCTACGAGCAATACCTATGCCACGCCCACCGCAGAAGAACCAAGGTCACTGAAATAGCTCTTCGAGTCGCTAAAATTAAGTGGCTATTAATCTTAGTAGTTAATTATTTACTTGAGTTTCTTTTTTATTAAATCGAGATTTGAAATTCGAATTGTCGATCGATAATAAGGTAACACAATAACAATATAGGAATGACATTAACTTTGACAGTTGGACAACATTCATTGCGTTTTTTACGTTGGTGAACAGACAAATTTTTCTAAAATATGAAGTAGTGGTTTAGTAATCAGTTTTTTTTAATTAAATTAAAAACTAAGGCTTGACCGCAATCCCGCCTGATGGTAAGCAGTGACGCAATCGTTGTTGGTATGCACACTAGTTTATTAAAAGCCTATTCACTCTAGCTTTGAAGACACTCAAATTGTAGTCCGACGGAAACACCGCCGCCGGCAAGTTGTTCCAGTCCCTCGATGTACGCGGTATAAAGGAGGAGGCGAAACGCTTCGTCCGGATGGTACTAGTGTTAACAATGTAAGGGTGGAAACTCGCCGTACGACGGGTCGTCCGATGGTGGAACGGAGATGGGGGAATTAGATCATGCAATTCCCTCGCACACTCCCCGAAATGCATCCTATAGAACACCACGCACGCTGCACGGTTGCTGCGGTTGATCAGTGACTGGATCATCATCATCAGCCGAAATTCGTCCACTGCTGGACATAGGCCTCCCCCAAGGATCTCCATGACGACCGGTCCTGCGTCTCCCGCATCCAGCAGTTTCCGCGACCTTCACAAGGTCGTTGGTCCACCTTGTCAGGGGGTAGACCACGCTGCGTCTTCCGATGCGTGGTCGCCACTCGAGAACCCGTTGGTCCCATCGGGCAGCATCGTAACCTACTGGCATCGGCCGTGATATACTGATATGCAATTTGCAGGTCGTAGGTTCGAGTACCATCAGACGCTATACTTTGTGTAAAATTTCATCACCACTTCTCTCAAAAGGGTGATGGAAAACATTGTGAGGAAACCAGCATGTCCTAGAGGCAACACTTAAGATAAGATAAGATAAGATAAGATAAGATAAGATAAGATAAGATAATAATTTATTTTGCTAGAATACGAGTATAAATACATTAGCTGGTAGTTTCAAATATTGTCCGTCATATTCAACCATTATCAGGTATGCAAAAATGTCACATACTTAAGCCGAAAAACTCAATAAATTATATTATAACAATTTTCTATCCAATAAGTTAAATTACATTTCAATATTATAACAATGATGTCGACACAGAAGCCATACAAATACATTGCAATATCAAGATATAAACTAACGATGAAGTTAACAATGTCAAGGTAATCAATATACAATTAAAAATCTCACCTGGTAAAAAAAAAAAAAATAACGTTTAAAATGTCATACTTATTTAAAATGTCAGTGAAATTAAAATAAATCTAAAATATTAAAATCAAGTACATTAGTTCATGTTAGCTTCTCTGTCAAATATTCAGAAATATTATAATATGCCCTTTCCACCAAAAAACTTTTCAGCTGTATTTTAAATGTATTAATGTTTAATTCCTTCAGATAGCTCGGTAAATGGTTGTATATCATTGGCGCCATGCAAAATATACTTTTATGCATCAGTGCTGTATTGCCTTTCGGAACACGCAGTCTATTTTGATCATGGCGACTGCGCGTATTAGTTACTGTATCAGACAGCTTCGGGAAAAGCTTAGGGTTAGTTTTAACGAATACAGCAATTTCGTATATATACAGCGATGGAAGAGTGAGTATTTTATAGTTTATAAAGTAAGGCTTGCAACCTTCTATGCACTTCAAACCGAACATTGACCTGATGCATCTTTTCTGCGCCTTGAACACTAGTTCTCTATTCGTGGAGTTACCCCAGAATATTACTCCAAATCGTAGTAATGAGGCCACAATGCCATGGTACGCCGTGGCAAGAGCGGCCCTGCCTATAATAGGTGCAAGTTTGTAAAGGGCAAAGGCGGATGAACTAATTCTTTTAATTAATTCTAGTGTATGATCTTTCCAATCCAGTCTATGGTCTATTGTAATACCTAAAAATTTTGTCATACTTTCCTGCTTTATTCTATGATTATTATAGTCAATATTTATTTTATTAATTACGCGTTGGCTAAATAGCATCAATTTGGTCTTATCTAAATTTATTTTTAAATTATTATCTTCTAACCATTTTACTATGGAACTTAATGTATTCGTGATTTCACTTTTGTCTATTTGTTTGTCCGTACTGCTTATTGTGACTGTGCTATCATCGGCAAAAAGTGACATATGATGTTCAGTCACTTTTGGCAAATCGTTTATGTATATGATAAACAAAAGCGAGCCCAGCACGCTGCCCTGTGGTACGCCATACTCAATTTTCCGATGATCTGATCTATATATTTGTTCGTGTTTAGTCCTATGATCTACTTTGCGTATTTCGACGTACTGTTTCCTATTTTTTAAATATGATTCAATTAACTGCAGGACGTTCCCTCTGATTCCGTAAGCGAATAATTTGTCAAGTAGGATATCGTGGTCAACATAGTCAAACGCCTGAGTCATATCACAAAAGATCGAACATACAGGTAATCTTTTATCGACATTTGTGATGACTTTATGTATAAAATCATACACGGCCATATTAATGGTTTTATTCTTTCTAAATCCTTTTTGATCCTGAGTTAATATGTTGTGTTTTTCTAAATATTGGTATATTTGTGAGTTTATGTATTTCTCAAATACTTTTGAAAGCACTGGGATAAGTGCAATGGGTCTGTAAGATTCCATATCTTCTCTATTATTTTTCTTAAACAAAGGTTTAACAATAGCAGTTTTAAGCTTATTTGGATATGTGCCGCTTGTAATACATAAATTGATAATGTGGCTCAAATGTCCACTGATATTGTCTGCTACCTGTTTAATCACTAGTGTTGACAAGCCGTCGTTACCTACACTACTGGTATTTTTTAGGGATTTTATTATAGATGCTATGTCATTTGTCGAACTCGGAGCCATAAACATTGAATTATTGCGATTTTCTATATATGTCGATTTTTTACTTTTATTGGTATTCGGCTTGATCTTTTCAATAAAGAAGTCGTTAAAAGCTTTCGCTATGTCATGTGGATGTGTCAATTTCCTATCCTTTACGGCAATACACGAAATGTCATGCTTAGGCAAATTTGATTTTGAGCAATTAATAATATCCCAAGTAGCCTTAGATTTATTAGTGGCCGACTTGATTTTGTAGATATTCTGGGCTCGTTGTGTTAATTTGATTATTCGCTTGTATATTGCAGAATACTTTTTAAAATCCACTTTATCGGTTTGTTTTCGTTGCATACGATACCGCCACAAAAGTGCCCTTTTCTTTTTACTACATTTTTGAATGCCGCGGGACAACCACTGTGGTCGCTTGTGTGATCTCACTGTGATCACCTTATATGGAAAACACAAGTCATAAAACAGAGAAAGAGTTTCCAGGAACAGATCGTAAGCATCATTCGGGTCTGCAGTTTCATATATTTCCGCAAAAGAAAGACTTTGCAAGCATTCTCTGAACTTTTTTAAATTACTTATGTTATAGTCGCGTCGTTTAACATACCATTGTTTAAGCATAAATGTCCTTTTTGTTGGACATTTAAGTATTTGGCAAGTGTGATCCGACAGAGCAAAATCTATTACGTCATGTTCACATTTTTTACCTAGACTGTGGGCAAAATTGTCAATACAAGTATTACTGTTGAGTCTAGTCGGTTGTCTTATAGCTAAATTTAGATTATAGTTCAACAATCGACACTCGAAATCTAAAGACAGGTTAGTACGTTTTAAAATGTCAATATTGAAGTCGCCGCATATTATAATATTTCTTTTATATTTATTTGTAATATATTGTAGTAACTTTTCCAGGCGTTCAAAAAATATAATTAAATTACTTGAAGTTGGTACCCTATAAATACAGATTATAATTGTCTTAGTTTGTGTTAATTCGATAGCACAACATTCAAAAGCACTACTTATTGCCAGCTTTTTTACTTCAGGTATTTCCTTCCAGTAGTGGCCCTTTTTTACCAAAATGCAGGTTCCGCCTCTTTTGCAGTCCCCTCTACTAAAACATGATGCAAGTTCATAGTTGGGGATTGAGAGATAGTTTTCATAACCGTGCATCATAAAATGTTCGGAGATGCAGATGACGTCGATGTTAATTTTCTTTATTAATAGTTCATGCAGACAAACACTAAGGGCGTCCGCTTTATTTAGTATCCCTGCAATATTTTGATGACTTCGAAGACACGTGATATCTCCAACCCGCCCTGGGCCAGCGTGGTAGAATACGGCCCACTCCCCCTACCGAGAGAAGGCCTGTGTCCCAACAATGGGAACATTAGCTGATTATGAAGTGCTTTCATTATTAAGTTCTTTTTTTAAAACAGTGCTTTGACATTTGAATTGAGAGTGATAAATTGTAATCATGCGCATAATTTGGTACACTTTATTACGTGATATTGATTAATTTTGACAGTGGATCGATTTTTTATCGATTTCTATGGTTCTTAGTCTGTTAAAATAAAATTTGAATTTTCTTATATTTTTTCCAAAGTAGGCAAAATTAAAATAAATTATCCTCCATTAACATACTTTTGAGCTAGCATAATGTAATACTTATATAAAATTCTCGTGTCGCGGTGTGCATGGATGGACTGATTTGTATGATATTTTATGACAATATGTAAAGAAAACCCTGTCCAATCTGTGAAGGTATTGTGAGGCATCGATAACTGATTCCACTAATGGATACAAAGCCGGGCTAAACTTAAAAAGAGTCCCCCTAAAAAAAAATAAATATTAAGAACATGTTTGGGTTTTAATCAGTAAAAGTCTGACACGCCCCGCTCCGCCCAGAGCGGGAGAGGTCATATGATGATTTCCCAACCAAAACAAAAAAGAAAAGGTACACTTTAACCCTAAATAGTCCTTTTCGTGTAACATTAGCGGAAAGATCTCCACTTCTCGCATCCAATGGGTTTCTTCGGTCTTCACAAGATCGTCAATGACCCTTTTGAAAGACCTTTCAATACTATACGCGGTGGCCACTCTAACATCTTTCAGCCCCATCAGCCATCTGTTATGCGAGCAAAACGCCCAGCCCAGTACAACGTTAAGTTTGGCAATTTTTCTGGCTATGTCACCTTAGTTCTGCGGATCTCCTCATTTCTGATTCGATCGCGCAGGCAATCTATATACACAGCTCGTGTTGTCTCTGATCACTGTCTGGTCGGCAATGTAAATAACGCAATGAATGTTGTTGAACTGTCAAAATGAAACCGATTGCTACTGATTGTGTGTTACGTAGTTACCCTTATACTGGTCGGGGTCCTTACCGGGCGGCGAGCTGCCCACTGCTCACCGCCCGCAGGCCCACGGCTACGGTGGCTGGGAGTTCGATATACGCGGTCTATAAGATGAGGCGAAGACTTATGGCACTAAAACGTGGTCACTAATAATGGGCTTTATTGGAAAGCTTAAAGTCACCCAAAGGGCGATGAAGGGGGCTGTCCTTAGAGATTTCCTGCGCGATCGAATTAGATATGAGGAGAACCGCAGGAATAAGGTAACTATAGCCATCGGCTGCCGGCAGAATTTACCACCCACCAGACAAAGTCTTGCCGCCAAGCGATTTATCGTGTTCCGGCATGATGTCTGGTGAAGCTGTACGGAGGACGGGTCTGAGCAGTTGTGTTGCGATGTGTGCCGGGTACAATGCGCCAAATGTTTTTGTGTCGGGAGTTTGGTCAATCGATGTTTTCTCCCGACCAGGGAGGCTTAAAGTGTACCTTCTAGGCAAGTACTAATTATCTTAAGTAACATGAAACCTGATAACTCTACATACGCCTATCTTAATCAATTACCATATTAATGAAGACATAGAAGGCGATATTGCGACAAACCCGTCACATTTTACCGAAGTTAACATTTATCTTAAAGATTTTACTTAATTAACATTAATTTTGTTTCAATATGCATCTGATATCGTTAATATGAAAGATTAATGCCGATTTTGTAAGTATATTTCAAAATTTAAGTAATAAATTGCTTCTGGTTATTGAGAAAGACCGACATCGTAACTCTTATTTGATATCGTAATTATAACAGAATCATCTATAAAGACATAAGGAAGGGGCTCGTGGCGAAATTAAGACAGCCACGTAGATCCGTCGATCAGGTTTAGCTGCTCTTGCCGCGGCTGATCTACGGATGGGTGATTGTCTTTTTTTATATAAATTATTAGCTGCGCAGATAGATGACGATATGTTTTTTACATGCTCCGTACCTATTAGTCGCAGCGTGCTGTTATACAAATATGTAAAGAAAACCCTGTCCGACCCATAAGGATAATAAAGGTTAGGTAAACACTTGACCAAATATAATATAAAATTTTACATAATCATCATAGAACCAATACTAATGAATTTTGAAATAATCCTTTTTTCCCGGGAATTAATTCCAATTTCCCCGAAATTTGGTAATTTTTAAAAAAGTGACAACACCGGTATTATTATAAGCGAATAGCGACGCGACACGTCACAGGTGCCGCGTGCCCTGCCCCCCGCCGCCCGCGGAAGTGGTTGCTTATCGAACATGTATTAAGTTACCTCTTTTTGCGAAATAATATTTATTTTTTTAGGGGGATTGTTTTTTTTAAGTTTAGCCTGTCTTTGTGGGCATTAGTAGAATCAGTTATCGATACCTAACAATCAAAATCAAAATCAAAAATCAAAGCATTTATTTCAAATAAACCAGTTACAGGCACTTTTGAATTGTCAGAAGGTCGGTCAGTCAATAAGATGAAGCTAGTCGCCCATTCCAAAGAGTAGGTACCTATGGAGAAGAACGGGCAAGAAACTCCATGGACACTCTTTTAAATTTTCAAGCTATTGTTACAAATATTTGATTACATCATTCATGTTGAAATCAACCGTGTGAGAACGATGCAGAAATAAATTGTACGCCGAGAGCGTCCATTATGAAAACACACAAAAATCAATTCAGAAATTAAAATACGCCGTGGCAGCTAAGAGATGACCAGTCCCCTCCGACGGCGTCCGTTCACGAACATGACGAATGGATCAGCATCATTCAGCTCAACCATATTCAAGGGAACCCAATGACCCAACACACACGCCACCATCAGCGAGACATTTGAGTGAGCATGACATACTCTCAACAGCCAGAGCACTATCAAGTCAATAAAAAAGACTAACCCAACAAAAAAATGCCTTACAGCACATTCGTACATTGTGCTCACACGTTTGCCATGCAATTATACAATACTAAGAAATTGAATCTACACAATGCTAAGATAGTTTTGTCCAAGGTTCAGCAGCTCCAACAGTGTTCCCGAATACTAAGTTTAGCTCCTGTGTAGCTGTACAAGTGCCGAACACCTCTGTCAGCGATACAATTCCGTAACGTACAATATGCTTGGCTACATAGTGTGTAATACAGGCTTTGAATTAGTAACATAAACAGTACCTACAGTACAATAGCTTCACGGATCGGACAGGGTTTTCTTTACATATTGTATAGCCTAAATAAAGCCTTCCTGGAATAAAGGGCTATCCAACGCAAAAATAATGATTCAAATCGGACCAGTAGTTCCTCAGATTAACGCGTTCAAACAAATAAACAAACTCGTCAGCTTTATATATTAAAAGTATAGATAAACTAGTGCTTGACCGCAATCCCGCCTGATGGTAAGCAGTGATGCAATCGTTCATGGTAAAGTTCACTAAATTATTATGAGCCTATTCACTCTAGCCTTGAAGACACTCAAATGGTAGTCCGACGGGAACACCGTCGCTGGCAAATTGTTCCAGTCCCTCGATGTACGCGGTATAAAAGAGGAAGCGAAGCGCTTCGTCCGGATCGTAGTGGTGAAACATCCACACAAACACCACCGTGCTTCGGAAAGTACGGAAGTCGCTGCCCTGTTAGTCTGAAGCCCGAAAATCTGACAACAAGTCCTTACCAAGTCATCATCATCATTTCAGCGTTAATCCCAGTCGCATCCCAAGCTTTTTTCAGCTTTGGAGTCTGGGGTTCGCTTTACCAGTCTAACTGCTGATTTTGGCTAAACTTCGATATTTTCCGTGAACCGACTGCCGTCTGACCTCCACAACCCGAAGGCTATATCGAAGCATTGCAGTTAGACCAATTGTTGGACTTTTGAGGGTTCCAACAACCCGTAACGACTGCCATTAGATGTTCGTATGGCAACCGGGACCAACGGCTTAACGTGCTTTCTGAGGCACGACCAGACCAGTGCAAATGTTCATATTCATGCATACAAATATTTCCACTGCGCGGGGATCGAACCCGCGCCTCCTTGCACAACGGCCGCGTTCGCCAACCGCAACGCCACACAAGTCTTACTAAGTGGTATGGTCAAAAAGTGGGTTATGGAGGTCACATACGCAGTCGCTCCATTTTTTAAGGCATCTCGTAGTTGACCTTGAGAGGTCGTGACTACTTAACCGGGCTATCCTGTGGCTGCTTTAAATGAATTTAAAGCCTTCAGCCAGGGACATTTATAAACTAAGCGGCAAAACGCTAAGGGCACCCCCTGTGGGTTACGAACCTCGAGAACAGTAAAGGACGGCTGGATCGAATTTTATTAATTCGGTTTTATGACTCAGCTGCGGCGCGGGCTGGCCTTCATCGGACAAGCGAATCGCTCCATGTAATCTTCTTCATCTTCTTCAGCCTATAGAGGTCCATTGCTGGACAAAGACCTCCCTAGGGCTTTCATTACATTTTGGTCGTTTGCCATAATCCCCACGATTGGCAGGCCAAGCGTCGCAGGATCGCAGTAGTTTGTTATTCCACAGGAGAAGTGCTGCTGCCCGCTTCCTTGGTGAGAGTACCCTTAGTCGCCTCTTACGACACCCACGGGAGGATATCGGTTCACAGTTCTTTCTTTCCACAGACTAAATAAATTAACCGCAACAAATCAAATAAATAAAAAAATACCAAAAGTTACGGTAGCGCCATCTCTTGATGGCCTTTAAAACTAACCTATCGGAAAACCAATGTAATCCGGTTAAAACCGGTTAGACTGGAAGCTGACCCCCAACAAAGATGAGATAAGGCAGGCAGATGATCAACCGTATCATCTCTATAATTATAATTATTTAATTACATCGCGTGTGCCTTCTCTTAATCGGCTTGTCAGTATAGTTACCACAAAAACTGTTATTGAAAGTACCGTCGTGGGAACAACAACCTCATCGCGATTGTACCATTTCTTCTCATTGCCACTGTTGTTACAAAGTAACGTGTGTTTTGTAACTTTGAGCTTTTCCTCGCGACTGTATCGTGATTTCGCGCGGAGTTTATTGACGTATGATGTAAGTTGTGACGTCATGAAAAACGCAGTGAGTTCCGATTAGGGTTGCCATACGTCCGGAATTTTGCGGACATGTACGGTAATATAGTGCTTTGTCCGGAATGCGGGGAGAATCCTAAGCCGACAGGAATATCTACAATTTGAGTAAAAACCAAAATAAAAACCTTAACAAATTATAAATCAAACAAAATTATGAATCAAGGTTGGCGCGCCCGCGTAAGTTTGGTTCACTTTACACATGCACGATTTATTGCGGAATTTGCTTTTGATTTTTCGATCTGGGGAACCCTAGTTCCGATGGGTTTTAGCGTTGCACAGATGACAGCACAAGCTACCGTAATCGTTCAATTTTCTTTATTAGATTTTCAACTTTGTCGTTAAAGCATTAAGGTTCAAGGTTGATTGGGAATATTTGGCAGTTTCGGGTAGCTTGATCCTGCTGTCGTAGCGTACATTCTACACTATTGTTTTTTTAGGAGTTCTGCGTGTTTGTAATGTGTCTATGATACGAGCAGGGATATCGATGCGCAAATAGAAGAGCAATTTTCTATTAGTATTGCAATTAGACCCGATTCCCTTCTCCACGAACTAAATTTAAGTTTAGTCACAATAGACAGAGAACAGTAAAACATCTTCATATAAACGAGCCGCTCTCGGTTTGAATGTATGCGTGCGCGCCGAGCGCCGTGTCGGTACGCGATTTTACGCACACGCTGGCATAATATAGGATGGTATAGGATGGCGGCAATACGGGCTGTGCCGCGTGACTATGAGCACGCGCGTAAATTACATGACCGCTCGCGTTCGTCAATTCTCGCCGGCCACTTACCATAATATTAATTATTACGAGTATCATGACTTCAAAAGGGGAAAAAAATATTGTAGTGTTTTCGGGTGCCTCAATAATGATTTCGCAAATCCGGACTTATCATTCTTCATACTTCCTACTGAACCAGAAATGTAAGTACAACTTAAATCTTATTAGAAAATGTGATATATGTATTGTTTGATTCACAGTTTATTTGCTTTATTAAGAGCGTACCCGAGTCGCATTTTTCCATATAATTGTATTCCCAGATTTACTTCCTGACTACTATGTTTAAAGTTAAGTTTATTTTAAGAAGCCCAGTTTTACTATAAAACAGAGGATTGAGTACGAAATATCGTTTAAGTAAACTTATTTGTCAAGTATAGTGTAATAAGGACAACTTCACAATAATCAATATTGCAAATTACTATTATTTTTTTTTCTATTGTCTTATGTGTTGTTTGATCCAAATATGGCGTCTTAATCATAATATTAAGTTAATAAAATTATAGTAAAATGTGACCGACTAACGCTTAGGGTTGCGTAGAATTTTATTTATAACATTATAACCTTTAATCCCTCCGACGCGCGCGTCGACAACAGCAACGCGAGGTGCGGCGCCTTTGTTGCATTTGAGCTAGCTGTTGCTATCCGATTATATAAACAAACATTACACAGTACCCATATAAACAATCATTATAATTGTACTTCAGAAACTAACGAGGCTAAAAAGGTTTTGCGGTTTTATTAAAGTAAGGTATCATTTGTTAAATATTCGCTACCCATACATAATCTTAGCTTTACTAATGTCTACTTTTTCATAAGAACTACATATTTATTGTTTACGTTCTCATGTTTTATATCATTTAAGCATTAGTTATTAGCTTGTGAATATTATTGTGTTAGTGTTACATTTAAGTACTCATCACTTACAATCTTCTCTGATAAGAACCAGTTATATCGATTTCCCATATCACACATCACTTAAAATTTATCATTATTTACGAGCTTTAGAATATAATTTAGTGTTACACTTAAGTAGTCTTAAAAATTTTGTCGGTATCAAATTTGTAACTTAATATAATAAATGTTATGTGAATAAAGGCTTTTTATTTTTACTAAATTTATAAATTGGTAAAATATTCAATCATAATATGCTTTTTATTCTATAAATTTAGATCAAAGTGACAACCCTAGGGTTCAACGCAAGAGTAGGCAAATAACTCTGCGGGCGGCCTTAGATAATCTACTGTTCTCTGTCTACTGTGGTTTAGTGCAGCTTTTTCTTTCTAATTAATAATTATTTATTATTATTAATTATTATTTTTTTAAGAAAAGGACAGAATTTAATATGTTAGTCTAGACCTGTCAAACTAGTCCGCGCCTGACGTAAATTGATGTTTTTTTGGTCGCCATGTTTATAATCGCGTCTAAGCTGTCTATGGAATATCTTAATTTGACAGGATTAAACTGATTAAGCTGTAGATCAGTATATACAGTATGTTAACTAACAGAGGGCGTTCCCGTTAACCCGAAATAGTATAGCATACATACATGCTAAAAAAAATTATTTCCATTCGAAAACAAAAGGTTTTAAAATATTTTCCAATATGAAAATATTCAATAAAAATTTTAATTTGACATGTAAAAGAAACACACTGTACCTACACGCGAACAAGAAAGACGGCAACGTCGCAATTTATTTATACATGACGACTACTATTTTGATTTAAAACAGGAGGTTTCAAATTTATTTCCAATTAGATTTTTTTTTTATTCGGATTTTTTTATGCTTATTTTTCTATGCTGATATTTTTATTTTAATCTATTAATGATATATATTAACGAGTTTAAGGGAACGCCCTCTGTTATTTAACATACTGTATATTTGGAACAGCTGATCCAGATTGATAGTTCCGGCTTCAAGGACGAGGTGTTTCGACGGATCCGACTCGGCTGGGCAGCGTTCGGGAAGCTCCGTAGTGTCTTCAAGTCCAAAATACCTCAGTGCCTAAAGACAAAAATCTTTAACCAATGTGTGTTACCGGTGATGACATATGGATCAGAAACGTGGTCCCTCACTATGGGCCTCATAAGAAAGCTCAAGGTCGCACAGAGAGCTATGGATAATGGTGATCGAACTAGGATTGAGGAGATCCGTAGAAGAACTAAAGTCGCAGACATAGCCCAGCGAATTAGCTTTCTGAAGTGGCAGTGGGCGGGGCACATAGCACGTAGAACCGATGACCGATGGGGAAGAAAGGCTCTTGAATGACGACCACGTACCGGTAAGCGCAGCGTCGGATGCCCACCGACTAGTGGTCGGATGATCTGACCAAAATCGCAGGGAAGCGCTGGATGCAGGCCGCGTCCAACCGATCTTTTTGGAAATCCGTGGACTTCATGTGGCTGAGATGATGATGATGATGATGAAACCCGAAACACGTGTCCAGTATTTTTAAGTAAAGAATCTATGTACAAAATTTCAAAAAGATATAATAAAAACCACCAAGTTATGAGCTTGCTATTCTACTTGGTTGTCCCAACAAAAATATGGTCAAAGGTTCGTACGGGCGGGCGAGCGCAGGCGTTGACCTCTGGCGTCAGCTGGGATCTATCGGAACCGCTCGGTAACCACTCTGCGGTCTCAATCTAAATGTACGAGTATTTGGGAAAAAATATAACATGGTGTAAAACTGATTGGAATCGATTCAGTTGCTTATTCTGAACTAACTATATTCAGGTTTCGCATATATAAAAAATAACGTTGTATATGCAAGTTGCACAGTAAACTCTGCTTGCGAGATGTAGAATTCGTGTGACGTCAGTATGACCCTTTGTTCGCATGTGGATGTGGCGTTTGAAGATACCACTACACGCTAACTTCTTTACGTTTTCGAGAAGTTTTAGTCATTGATTTTCGCTGAGTTGCGTTTGGAACTAAGTAGATTAATATACATGGATGTACTTGGATATCTCGCTAAACATGTATCCCATACCCCTAATTACTAATCAAACTAAAAAAGGGGACTAATACGCATCGCATTAAACTGAACAAGCGCACAACGCAGCACTTGGTTGCTTCTTTCATTTAGTACTTAGGTACTTTATAATTGGGTTGTATTCTAAAAAATAATTTAATGTCCATCAGATAGATTGATAAAAAATATTAAACACGTATTTATTATTTTTCTTTCATTCAAATACTTAGGAAGATATATTGACTTGAAAAGTCGCATGCCGTGGTACAAAATATACCACGGCGTGACGTAATTAACCCCCACTCCGTAACTTAAATACGCTATCTCAATATCTCAGTAGTTTTTGGTAATTTCGACAAAATAAAAAATACAGGTCTTAATTTTTTTTATTATCTATATGACGGACTAATTATTTTTTTGATTGTCATACCTTGGTAACATCCCTATTCTGACTTTAATGCATGCGTGCAAGGTTGAATTTGGTTTGATGTCGGACTCGGTCGTAAAAAATAATGGCTTTTTGTACTGCTTTGTGATAAGAACTTCAGACACTGCACTTAAGGCTGACTTTAAATTAATGTATATTTATTTTGACTACTTTAGACTGCTTAATACTTGTCGCCGTTTTTGATAAGAGTTTTGTTCGAGACTGTGTATCTAGTGCATAAGTAATCGATGGTTATAAAGGATTATTTGTCTTACACACAAATACCTAATGTTTGTTTTTTGTAATGTTTCATGTAGGTGTGTTTGTGTAGTTGGGGACGATTAGACCCTAAAAATGTGATTTACCCCCCCTCCCCACAGACCTGACTTGCACCCCACTAGACTTGCCCCAACCTGACTCTCCCCCCCGGACCTGACTCCCCCCAAACTGACTTGCCCCCTCCCCCCGACCTGACTCCCCCAACCTGACTTGAGCCCCCCGACCTGACTTGCCCCCCAGCCTAAACCAGAGGCTGGGCACGCCCATGTTAATATACCTTCTTTTTTATATCAGCAAATGGCCTTTTGTTACAATGGATTCAGTTCACAATTCTAAACTCGAGTGCATTGAAAATTTTCGTGAGTCATTAAAAACTAATTAACCATTCAACGTTCCTTTTATATGAAGCTGCAGTTTCATTACGTAACACATTAGCAATTGTTTTAATTTAGACAGTTCTACAACATCCATTGCGTTATATACATTGTTGAGCAGGCACATTTATCGAACTTATTGAGCAATGGATTATGGTGTGTTGTGTAATTAGGGTGTTGCTTGTTTCTAATTTCATCATCATCATCATCAGCCTCTACTCGTCCACTGCTGGACATAGGCCTCTTCCATGACACGCCAACAAGCTCGATCCTGAGCAGTTCTCAGTTGTTTCTAATTTAGCACTACTCATCATGATCAGCCCATAGTGTTCCCACTATTGGGACGCAAACACCCTCCGTGGCGTAGCGAACAAAGCAAGGAGGCGCGGTTTCGATCCCCGCGCAGTGCAAATATTTGTATGCATGAATATGAATATTTGCATTGGTCTGGTCGTGCCTCGGAAAACACGTTAACCCGTTGATCCCGGTTACCATACGAACATTTAATGGCAGTCGTCACAGGTTGTTGGAGCCCTCATAAGTCTAACAATTGGTCTAACTGCAATGCTTCGATATTGCCTTCGGGTGGTGGAGGTCAGACGGCAGTCGTTTCACAGATAAAATCTAACTTTAGCTAAAATCAACAGTTGGGCTGGTAAAGCGGACCTCAGACTCCAAAGCTGAAAAAGTTTCGGATGCGATTGGGATTAACGATGATGATGATGTTGGGACGTAGGCCTTCTGTCTTGAAGAGGACGTGGCTATATTTAATGGCCCTGTGCGTGGTGGTAGATGTCACATGTCTTCAAACTTTTGATTCCAGGACATGCCAGTGTCCTTCCCCATTATCGAGAGCAGTGGTGATGAAATTATTTCATCATCAACCTTTTTATCATCCCACTGCTGGGCACATGTCTCCTCTCATACAGAGAAGGATTGAGCGTAATCACCACGCTTGCTAATAAGTGTTGGCGATTTCAGACTTAAACACCATATATGTTTCTTCAAGATGTTTTCCTTCACCTTGTAATAAGTCATGGTATCCAAGATATACTTAGAAGTTACATATAACTTAGAAAAGTTACATTGGTACTTTCCTGACCTGGAATCGAACCCGCATACTCATACTTGAGAGGCTGGTATTTTAACCACTAGACTTTTCTCCACGATAAAGTTATTTACAAAATATAAAACGCCTATCTGGTTACGAACCCACATTTCTCGTTGTTCGCTGACAGTGGCACAGTTGACTAAGCCTAGAAGTCTAAACCTCTAAACATCTCAGCCTTAAGCACGATTCGCGATGGTGGCAATTATTCATGATCGTAGCTTACATTCACTTTGTAAAGGACAATGATTAACTATAGGTAACTGTGGGATACTGCATCATAGAGGTCTCTATGGTAATATATGATTATTAGTTAGATGTAAGTATATATTTATTGACTATGACTGATTATAAGGTGAAGGAAAACATCTTGAGGAAACCTGGGGCCATAGTCTGCTATTACAATAGTGTTAGAATGATCAATCAGTGATCTCATAATGATCGATTTTGACAAGTTTCGTAATCTACTAATAAAATGGCATCATTGTGACTTTCCAGTGGTCAATCACAGACACTCCACTCTGTATTAATAAATGTTTGAATTAAGTAGTAGTATTTAGAAAACCATTTATATTAACGGGATTTATAATAATGGCAATACGGCAATGTGATTCAATCACCGTTCCATTACGAGACGACTGATATAATTGATCGATCATTATGAATTTAGCAGATTACGAACTTTTAAGCACAATGACAATGGAATCGTGTTGGAATGACAAATTTATAAAAATAGCACACTAAGGCCCCTGGACTTTCGAGTCTCTATTGACTCTAATTTAATTTGATACACCATAATAGTATCTCCCCTCTGAATGGGAGCGTTTGGCAGCAAAGCGGTCAGAATAGCGCAGAATGGTGTACGGATAAGTACGCGAGTTTGAGGAGCAGCGCAAAGCTGACCTCGATGCCAAACGCGACCAATTAAAGGCCCGCCCATCTGCTGCCATCACATACAACTACGTCAACGGCGTGCTTACGTGCCCTCAGTGTGCACGAAGTTTCGCCGCCAAGATAGGCTACATAAGCCATCTTCGGGCGCATGAGCGCCAAATCATCGGCTAGGAGTCGAAGTGGTCGCCATGGCCGAAATTGGTCGGGAACATCATCATCATCATGGTATCTTGTATTGATTTAACTTAATAATTAGAATTAGTCTCATGAATCGTTGCCGCTGTGGTTAGTCGGTGGTAAGTGACCAAAAGGCCATTATATTGGACGTCCAACGTGCCGCATGAAGTTTGATTGGAATCTTCAAGATTAAGAACTTGAATTTAATTTTTTTTAATATTATAAACTGGTGCTTGACTGCAATCCCGCCTGATGGTAAGCAGTAATGCAATCGTTGATGTTAAAGCGCACTAGTTTATTAAGCCTATTCACTTAAAAAACTAAGGAATAGGAAGGATGACGGCAGTTGAGCGAGGTGATGCAATGTTAAACCCAAGATCAACACGACCAAATGATGCTGCGCTAGAGGGAGATTGATCTGGAGACTCTCCGCGACCAAACTCCCGACACAACAACATTTGGCGCATTGTACCCGCCACACATCGCAACACAACTGCTCAGACCCGTCCTCCGTACGGCTTCACCAGACATCATGCCGGAACACGACGAATCGCTTGGCGGGAATTGTTTAATTTAGTTATTAGAGTCATTCAAGTTAAAACATTTTGCTAAATTAAAGTTTTGAAACTAAATGGCTCATGTTAATGTTCTTTGTTGAACAAACAGCGATGTTATATAGCCTAAAGCCTTCCTGGATTAATGGGCTATCTAACGCAAAAAGATTTTTCAAATCGGACCAACACACAAACTCTTCAGCTTTATATAGCTACTAGCTGCGCCTGGCGGTGTAACCCGCGTATGTTTCGATATGTTTTTTTTTTATATACTCCGTCCCTGTTGGTCGCAGCGTGATGTTATGTAGCCTAAAGCCTTCCGGGATTAATGGGCTATCCAACGCAAAAATAATTATTCAAATCGGACTAGTAGTTCCTGAGATTATCGCGTTCAAACAAACAAACAAACTCTTCAGCTTTATATATTGGTATAGATAGATATATTCGCCGTCATCTTGACAACAGAAAGGAGATGTTTCATTTTGGGACACCACTATGTACGCTATATAGATAAAAAGGAAAAAAAAATAGAAGATTTTCATAAAAAATACTACTTACTAAATTAATTTGAATAAAAATACAAGTATATATAATTAATTATTTGAAACGTTTTTTAGTGAGATAACCCTATAAGAAGGTAGCCATGACACTGGTTATGACGTTTGATTGGCGACTTTGACAGTTCTATTTTCCCGTTGTGTTCGTGTCGAGTGTTGATCGTGTTTATTTAATGGGCCGTATGTTCGGAATTCATGTTTTGTTTTTTTCCCAGTCATATGGTAGATAATATAGATACGATAGCCTTAGATACATGACACGTCAATCAAATGTCACTGTCAAAATCTTATTTCGCTTATTGTTGACCTCCATATTTATTAGTAGTTGTGTTGCACTCCTTGGCAGAGTTAAATGAATCTGTATAAAAACTAAGCCAAAATATAGGAAATTAACATTAAAACAGTTACTACAGCGTAACTATACCTAGCATTAAATGTACAATGTGCTGGCCCAGGCTCCATACATTTCTGAAACATCTCCATAATGGCTGAATCTTAAAAATCAGATTTAAATTCCGAGCTGTCCACAGTAAGATATTTATACTCGTGCACATATTTCCGCATAATGGATTCGTGTCTGTTTCTCGGTGTGTCAAGTCAAGACTTAAATTAACGAAACGTGTGTGGCATAATTATCATATTATGTTACATTATTAAACTTTTTTTTGACCGTCGACCGCCATTTGTAATCATAGGCAACAAAGAGTGACTCCTTCTATATCTTGTCTATTCTCAGGTGTAACATTAGTCTATGACCAAGCATAATCTTTTTGGTATTGTTACCCAAAAACTATTGTTACTTAGTTCCGGATTGTAATTCGACATTTTATATTAGGTGGTTTGGTGGATATTTTTTGTTTATTTTGCGCTTAATATAATAGACTTAGTAATGAGGTTTGGGAAAGTCTAGAGGCTAGAGGTTTTGATACTAAAAGAAGTTGTTTTTTTATATTAGGTGGTTTGGTGGATATTTTTTGTTTATTTTGCGCTTAATATGATAGACTTGGTGGTTTGGGAAAGTCTAGAGGCTAGAGGCTTTTATACTAAAAGAAATAGTATTTTTTACGTATTTAATTGTTGAATGAATATTCTCTATTCACTATTTTTAAACCACAAACAAAAAGTGAAACCAATGTACATTCTTTTATACTGGAAGAAATTGGGTTTTCAGACTTAAAAGACTTTGTATGTACACATTTAGCAAAAAAAAAAAATATATATATATTGGAAATTTGATTAATCCATACTAATATTATAAATGCGAAAGTAGCTCTGTCTGTCTGTCTGTCTGTTACGCTTTCCCGCCTAAACCTCTCAACCGATTTTGATGAACTTTGGCACAGACAATCTTTGGACCCAGAGAAAAAACATAGGCTACTTGTTATCCCGGAAAAATTTGATATTCCCGAGGGAAATATAAAAAGCGCGATATAACCGAACACCACGCGGGCGAAGACGTGGGCGGAAAGCACACAATCTTTAGACCCTGAGAAAGGACATAGGCTACCTTTTATCCCGGAAAATTTTGATGTTCCCGAGGGAAATCTAAAAAGCGCGATAACCGAAATTTACGCGGGAGAAGCCGCGGGCGGAAAGCTAGTGGTAAATATGTAGATAGATATTAAATATTCATAATAGCAAGAAGAAACGGGTTTTAGTCAGTGCAAGCACACTATCAGTAGCAATGGGTTTCATTTTGACAGTTCAACAACATTCATTGCGTTATTTACGTTGTTGAGCAGACACAATTTTCGGACATATGGAGCAATGGATTAGCAATGTGCTTCAAACTGATTCAAATTGTTATTAATTGTTTGTTACGCGATTAGCTGAGGAGAGGGAGAAAGAGTATGTTTCTCACTCCACTCGCACCAGAAGAGCAGCAGAGCGTCGAAGGGCGCTGAACGATCTCCGGCCACCATAGGAAAGACCATGCGTACGACGAAATTGGGGCCGTGTCGTCGCTCGAGCGCTGACGTTCAAGGAGGAGGGGACATGCAGTATGTGCGTCTTAGTGGAAGGCTGTACGGTCGTGGTATCGGGTGCACTTGGTGATGGCGTCCGCTAATGATGGTGGGCTGATACCAGACGGGGATGTGAATGTAGTAGTATCTCCTGGGCTCCCGACTCATGGTACTCGAAGTAACAGTGGGATTTTAGTCCATAACCTGCCGTTATTCTCAGACAAAGGGTATTTATAAGGACTGACGAAAAAAAAAGGAGCTGATGGATCCGTGTGGATGTTAATGGAAGCGACGAGCAAGTAGCCGCGGGTTCAATCCCCGCGCAGTGCAAATATTTGTATGCATGACTAATATGAATATTTGTAAGGACTGGTCGTGCCTCGGAAAGCACGTTAAGCCGTTGTTCCCGGTTGCCATACGAACATCTAATGGCAGTCGTTACGGGTTGTTGGAGCCCTCAAAAGCCCAACAATTGTTCTAACTGCAATGCTTCGATATCGCCTTCGGGTTGTGGAGGTCGGCAGTCACTTCACGGAAAATATCGTTTAGCCAAAATCAACACACCAGTAAAAGCGGACCCCAGACTCCAAAGCTGAAAAAGCTTCGGATGCGACTGGGATTAACGCTGAGATGATAATGATGATGACCTAGCCACGAGCCGGAAGCCAGTATTAAATTACTTTTTGCCATTCCTTACATAATAAGCAAATTTATAATTCAGTATTGTGCATTGTACTTCAATTCCCAGACGACAGCTGACTTAAGTCAACGTACCGCAGTTGTAGCATTGTCGGAGAGAAAGTGAGGTTGTTCTTTAAGGATGAGCAGAATTTAAGCTTGGCTTATATAATTGGCTCGAATTCACATGAAAATGTTTAAGTAGTTGCAATCTCTTGGGATCGGAATATCGAGAGAAAAGTATCTTATGTGTACTGCTGACTCCCCCCCCCCCCCCTGAAATAAATAGAGTAGAGACTAAAAAAGATAGGGTTTAATTGCCAAAAAAATCACATGCTACTATAACGCAAAAAGATTACCACTCTAAAAATTATCCTTTCTTGATTTATGAATTTTGCTTGTTTTATTTCTATAGTTATTAGTGCCCACAGGCCTGCAGTGGGCTATAATCTACCACGCGGGCCCAGTGCGGGTTGACAGATGTAGGAAGTGCGGCGCGGTTGAGTTGGGGCCAAATTTGAACGCGGACGAAATCACTGGCAGAAGCTATAGCTTGTAAGTTGTAATATTATAAAATATGAAAGTAATTTTTTATACCTTTATGGTTGAATGGATTTCAATGAAACTGGATATGAGAAGCAAGTCTTGTAGTTTTAAGAAAGTTAACAGTCTGATCTGTCAAAAATACTTACCTTTAATTTCTCTACATTTTTGACATGATTTTAAGTTGATTGCCGTCGAGATGAGATTATGAGTTTGAGAGTAGCTTTTGAAAGTTTTTAATTACAGTAATTGACTTTGGATATTCACGAATAGAATGTGTAATACAATACGTAATACGAACACGTGGCTAATTCTTCGATGGTAGGCCATAACATCAGTTACCACCCACCAGATAAAGTCTTGCCGCCAAGCGATTCGTCGTGTTCCGGTATGACGTCTGGTGAAGGCGTACAGACGATGGGTCTGAGCAGTTGTGCCGGGTACGATGCACCAAATGTTGTTGTGTCGGGAGTTTGGTCGTGGAGAGTCTTTAGATCAATCTCTGGCGCAGCATCGTTGGTCGTGTTGTTGGGTTTAACATTGCATCACCTCACTCAACTGCTGTCTTCCTTCCTATTCACTCAGTTTTTTTTTGAGTGAATAGGCTCTTAATAAACTAGAGCGCTTTACCATCAATGATGGCATCACCGCTTACCATAAGATAAAAAAGATGATGATAATACGTAATGAACCCTCGACCCCACACTCTCACCAGTCTTATTTGGGGCTACTACACCACCGAGGCACTTTTTTAAGCCCATGTCAATCATTCATACGTCTTCTAATCGTAAAATATTACCTCTTCACTCACAGCAACTACGTAATTATCTAATATCAAAAGTTCAGCATCATACATACCATTACCTATGTTTTACCCGACTACGGCAAAGCAAAAGGAGGGTCATGATTTTCACAGGCTATGTATGTCTATGTATGTATGTATGGATGTATGTATGTATGTATGTTCATCTGTTCCCTCGTAACTTCTAAACTACTTATCAGAATTCGACAAATGACATATCATTAGAGCGTCTTAATTGTCCGCTGGTTATAGGCTATATGGGGTTTCACAAAATCTAATGTGGCGCCCTCTAGCGGACAAAACATACAGAGTAAAAAAATAAAGTTAAGATAAATATACCGTGTTTGGTATCATTTGAAAGCGCTTTACTTGTACATTTTGAATATATATATATATATATATATATATATTTTAGCTAGAGTCTACTATGACCATTTACTTGCAACTACATTAGCAACTTTGTTCAGTTCAGTATTCTGAAAATCTTGTTTTAAACGTTTTCAGCGTCGTTTTTTGTCGTAGTTGGGTTTTAGTTTTTTTACTTTTTATTTGTATATGCGAAATTCGAGACACGTGTCCAATATTTTTATGTAAACAATAAGTATATGTGTATAAGTCGTGGTGGCCTAGTGGTTAAAACACCAGCCTCTCAAGTATGAGTGCGCGGGTTCGATTCCAGGTCAGGCAAGTACCAATGTAACTTTTCTAAAGTTATATCTACTTTCTAAGTATATCTTGGACACCAATGACTGAAGGTGACGGAAAACATCTTGCGGAATCTTGGAATTTATAAGTCTGAAATCGCCAACCTGCAGTGAGCAAGCGTGGTGATTACGCTCAATCCTTATCTGTATGAGAGGAGACCTGTACCCAGCAGTGGGACGATAAAAAGGTTGATGATGATGAATATATGTACAAAATTTCAAAAAGATATAATGAAAAACCACAAACTTATTAGCTTGACATCTTACCTGGTTGTCCCAACAAAAATATAGTCAATGCACCGCTCGCCCGCCCGCGCCTGTGCGTTGACCTGTCTCACGCGCCTGGTACGGACGACAGGGGCCTTAGTTTATTACTTCAGCGATAAAGTTAAAAAAGTCTAGTAAAGAAATCTGACACATTGTAGTAGCTTGATGGGCTGTCGTCTGTACTATGATCTCAGCTGTGTGATCCGTCAGCAATGTTGCGCGCTCGCTAACCACACTGCAAGAATTTCTAAATGTTTTAGGAAAAAAAAAAAAATTGTTTAAAATGTTGGAATATGGTTACCGAGTACAACAATATAAGTTCACAGCGGATTATAGTGTCCTAGGATAGGATTGTTCTAGGATTTCGAAGACTCGATCATCGATATCGAGCGCGTTTGACTCATCGATTGGCCCGCTTCAAGGTTGTAAGAACTCTCAACCAATGAAAACGCTAAACGCGATCGATGCGTATGATCGAGTCTCGTAATGAAAACTTATGGTAGCCACTCAAGACAGCTTCTAATGCTATACAAAGCACAAGACCGTTCGTGTGTGGAGTACTGCAGCCTTATTTGGGCTGGTGCTGCAAAATGACACCTGGCAACTTTGGATTTGGACAGGAGGCGAAGAGGCTAATTGGCGACCCGCACCAACGACCCGCGACGGCGAATTGAATGCTTTTCCCCATCTAACAAAACTCCTCAACTTTCCTGAAGAAGTTTTCTCTCCAAAAATACATAGGTATGTGGCGTTATTTCTCTTATGGTGGTTCGGAACTCTTTGTGTGAATGTCCATCGCATCGATTATTTTTCATCGTCCCACTGCGGGGCACAGGTCTCCTCTCATACACAGTAGGATTGAACGTAATCACCACGTTTGCTCAATGCGGGTTGGAGAGCGCAGGCCACATCGCCAGCTGACAGACGGAGCGCGCGAAGCGAACAGAGGAAACTACGCGAAATATTGGCGCGTCATAGCTTAACTCGTTAGTTGGCAGTGTGAACCCAAGTATGACAAGAGGTGAAACGATGTCGTCTGCTTGGCCCGCTCCGTCCGTCAGCTGGCGGTGTGGCCTGCGCTTTAAAGTCCAGGGCGAACCAAAACGATTGACCACGCGACGCGATAAATCACGTGGTCAATCGTTCCCGCCATTGGTTGGTTTGGTATTCGATTTCGCTTCGCTACGAAGCGATGTTACATTGGCAGTTGGCTACAGGCCCTGGTTTCCTTCATCTTGTAATCAGTCATTGGTGTCCAAGATGTACTTAGAAAAGTTACATTGGTACTTGCCTGACCTGGAATCGAACCCACACACTCATACTTGAGAGGCTGGTGTTTTAACCACTAGGCCTCCACGACATTTGCCAACGTTTTTTATTTACATAATAAACATCATATACAGAGGTATGTAAAAGTGCTATTTATTACAGTTTCGTGAGATAATGTTACCTAGTAAGATGAACGTAGTTTGTTATTTAATGTAGTTATTTCGAACTCTTTTTTTGGTTAGGGCTGATACGTGTCGGAGTCGCGTACGGGTTTCATAAAAAAAAAAAAAATTGTATGTAAATATAAATTAGCGTTTTTCATTTTGCTTACACTAAAACAACACTGCTTACATGCTTAGTTTAAAACACATTTAAAATATTTTAATCCGTTAAAAAAAACTTTGCCCTTCTCTAGGAATTACCTACTCTTGTATCGTGGGTGCATTTAAACTCACATACACATAAAGCCCGACCCGGAACAATTACCTGTGGGCCATACAAATATTTGTTTCGTGCGGGAATCAAATTCGCGAAATGCAGTGCAGCAGTCGATCGCTCAACCACTGCACCAACCGTGTGGTCATGAAATGAAAGAATCTCTCACGATAATTTCCATTAGCATTTAAAAAATAGCGGCCGCCAGCGACTTCGTTCGCGTCCTATTAGTTGCAGCGTGATGTTATATAGCTTAAAGCCTTCCTGGATTAATGGGCTATCCAACACAAAAAGAATTTTTCAAATCGGACCCATAGTTCCTGAGATTAGCGCGTTTAAACTAACAAACAAACAAACTCTTCAACTTTAGTAATAATACTCCGGACTTACGCGATGGGTGGGACTGAGCGCTATCCGCGTAAGTCGAATTCGCGTAAGTCGGGGTACAATTTATAACGCACAAAAAACACAAAATCGTAACTTATGTACCTACGCGCCGATTCCGCACTACACGTACCTATGTGCCTGTTGTAAACTGAACCAATAATAATGGGAGCTTTGGAGCCAGAAACAAACGCCAAAAAAAAAAAAAAAAAAGAATAGACGAGAAAATTAAATTAAATCGCGTAACTCCGAAGTCGCGTAAGTCGGGGTATTACTGTATATTAAGTATAGAGTATAGCTATAGATAGAGTATAGATTAAACTGCAACGTGACAGCCCTACTAAAAAAAGTAAATTACACGCGTACATGACGTAAGCGCAAACGGAAATTATGCCAAGATGTAATGTAATGACCGCTCTTCACTTCCGACGCCACCTGAGTACCGATCTCACTTCATTTGGAATTACGGACAGGATTTGACTATTACACAATGTTGCGGTCAAGCTAATGCGGACAATGACGCAGATTCCGCTTTTCACAAACTAAACTAAATTTGAGTCCAAACTAAACTAAATTAAGTTTTAGTCCTGTCAACTGTGACAGGTGAACTGACCTATTTGTAGTCGCCATGTTTTTAATCACGTCTAAACTATCTATGGTGTGTGGAGGTTTGGCGGGAATGTCAAGATGAGTGTCACGCTCATTTTTCATTGGACTTTTAAAATTATTTATAGTGTCGTTTACTAAATAAAAACGCGTGATTTATGTAGTAAAAAGTGCATTCAGTGAATAATTCAAAAAGAACAGTGAAATATTGTAGCATAGTGGCCGCATCATGTCTTTATGCTAAACCGCTCCTTATCGTCCAAACGCGGGAAACGAAAGGAGTTAGATTAGTTAGGATAAGTTTAGGATAAGCTAGGATAAGTTAGGATTAATTAGGATAAGTTAGGATAGAAGTTTACTAAAGAATATATTTACTGAAGACTAGGCTGTATGGCGTACTATGCCTTTGCCTTTTCCGTTCAGAAGAACGGAAAGAATTGAACAAAAAAAAAAATATCTATGGTGTATTTTAATTTGACAGGACGACAACGGTTATCTTTCTGTCCCTTTCTTAATGAAATAGAGAGAGAAAGCAAACTGAACTTAATTTAGTTTTGTTTGTGAAGAAGGGGCCACTGTCTATGGTGTATCTTAATTTGGCACCGCTGCCGCCGCCCCTACATCTTGAAAATCTCGCAGAATCTAGATCATCATCATCATCAACCTTTTTACCCTACTACGGCAAAGCAAAAGGAGGGATAAATTTTCATGTTTGGAAAGGCGTAGTCACACGTTGTCAAAGAGATTTAATATAATTTTAATGTCTTTGCACATTGTCAAGGTGCTACGGCAGGTAGGTATATGTAACGTGTGACTACGCCTTTCCAAACATGAAAATTTATCTCTACATGGTGAATATTGCATATTTCAGAATAGTATTCTATGACATTATTGTCAATTTACAACGAAGGCATCTTGGTAGAGTCTACTATGACCATTTACTTGCAACTACATTAGCAACTTTGTTCAGTTCAGTATTCTGAAAATCTTGTTATAAACTTTTTCTGTGTCGTTTTTTGTCGTAGTTGGGTTTTAGTTTTTTTACTCGTTTTTGGGTTTTAGTTGTCGAAGTGTAGAGCTGTCCATAGAAATTCTCGATTTCCCTCAAAAGCTCGGGCCCGGACGTTATGATCTTGCCGTCGTCAGGCTTCAGCTTGCTTAGCCGGCTATGCCCAATAGTCAGATCCCTAGCGAAAACTTTACAGCCTCTGTTTCGCTCTATAGCCTCCGTTATACGCTCGGTACTATACCGACGCGCGACGTAGGTCGCGCTTCAGAGAGTTTGAGATCTGCTTATTCAGCTGCCGGTATCTGCAAGCATCACTTGATGAACGCAAAACTATCTCACGTCTATCCTCCATGAGCTCGAGAATGTAGTCCGAGAGCTTTTTAGTTCTATTTGTACGGCGGGTCTTAAAATACTTAGTCCCGACCGTACGGACAGCTTCTAAAAACCCGTCATTGTATTCGTCCACGTCGCCACTTAGGCATTCGAAGCGATTTTGGAGCTCGAGCTGGAAACCTTCGGAGTTATGGATCTGGATGGGTGCTGGCCGGAGCGTAGACTTCATCAGGCGAGATCTTTCGTACACTATGTTCAGATTCAATGGGCCTCTGACCATACGGTGATCGCTGCCGCATTTGAGCGAGTTGATCACTGAGACATCATTGAATATGTGCCTTTTTGTCGTCATAATGAAGTCTATCTCGTTTTTAGTGACCCCGTCGGGACTGATCCAAGTCCACTTCCGCTGGTCACGCTTTTTGAAGAAGGAGTTCATCATAAAGAGTCCCTCCTTCTCCATGAAGCCAGCCAACATGTGACCTCGGTGGTTCCGACGCCCAAATCTAAAATATCCCAGTCCGAGCTCTTCACCGCTCCCAAGTTCAGCGTTGAAGTCCCTCATGACAACGCTGTAGTGAGTTTTAGAGCTATGTATGGCTTTAGAGATGTTCTGAGTACCAGGAACGCCACCCTGGTCGACACACTCTCGATCTTCACTACATTGTCCACAAGGGACCTGTGGACGAGGAACCCGACACCACCTTGGAACTGATGGTGGCCCTCCCGGAAATAGAGCAAGTTACCGGATTTAAGGATTATCGAGTCCTCACCCTCTCTTCGGACTTCCGATAATCCCAGGACACCCCATCGTAACTTGCTCAATTCTTCCTCCAGTTCAATAACCCTCTCGTCGGTCCGTAGTGTGCGCACGTTCAGTGTTGCCAGGTCGATCCGTCGTTGTTTGTGGTAGCCGGATCTCTTCCGCTGATTCTTCGCACCCCTTGCCCCGCCGTTACCTTGGCCGCTACCACAATGACCATAAATAGTGGAGATGCCGGGGACTAGGGGCCTTGGCTAGGGGTTGACTTAATCCCCACGCTTGGCAGGCGGGTTAGGGATCGCAGGATTTGATATTCCACAGAAGAAGCGTTGCTGCCCGTTTCTCTGGTGAGTTCCCTTAGTCGCCTCTTACGACACCCACGGGAGGATAAGGGTTCGTACTATTCTAAGCCCGGTATCACAAGGGGCGATGAAGAAAGTACATATAGCTTAAGAAAAGTTACATTGGTACTTGCCTGACCTGGAATCGAACCCGCGCATTCATACTTGAGAGGCTGGTGTTTTAACCACTAGGCCACCACGACAATATAATATATATGAACTCCCCTAATTACTAAACTAAGTATAAACGAGGACTTATCTTAAATTTTTGAATAAATCACGCAGTAGACACTCACAAAAGGTTTCATTGCCATAAAACAGCGTGCGACTCAAGCGCATTAAGATTACTCACTCCAAAAAATTGACTTGCGACGACGTGAGACGGCAATTGAGCGAGGTGCAATTTCAGATCATTATTATATTCTGTAAGAAACCGTTTAAATTAAAAAAGCAAAGCAAGTATGTAATGAGTGATAAGCTAAATAAGCATAGTCAATTCATATGAAGCTCGAGGTCAGATGAGATAGGCATTTTATATAAAAAAAAATCTATTAGCTTATCATGGCGCCCATTCCCTTGCTTTTTCCTTCTTTTTAAAGATTTTTTCTTCCTTTTTTTTTTTGATAATTATAAACTAATGCTTGACTGCGATCCCGCCTGATGGTAAGCAGTGATGCAATCGTTGATGTTAAAGCGCACTAGTTTATTAAGCCTATTCACTTAAAAAGCTTAGGAATAGGAAGGATGACGGCAGTTGAGCGAGGTGATGCAATGTTAAACCCAAGACCAACACGACCAAACGATGCTGCGCTAGAGGGAGATTGATTTGGAGACCATCCACGACTAAACTCCCGACAGAACAACATTTGGCGCATCGCACCCGGCACACATCGTAACACAACTGCTCAGAGTCCTCTGTACGACTTCACCGGACATCATGCCGGAACACGACGAATCGCTTGGCGGCAAGATTTCGTCTTGTAATAATAGGGTTTGTATTTAAAACTTATAAAGGGAAATTTAGTTGCTCATTGCGTAGCAATTTGAGAGGAAGTAGGTGTGGTAGATATTTATGTTTTCTTAATTAAGTATATTGTTGATGCAAATGAAGTCAGCAAAGCTCTCTGTGGGCGTAGAACTTGATCTATAGGTCCGTTTAATAGATTTAGATTTATTGTTAGGCCGCGTTTCCACTGACGCGGAGCGGGGCGGAGAGGAGCTTAGCGGTCCACGAATTGACCAATCACTATGCTCGCTCGATCTCCGCTCTGCTTCAATGGAAACAGCACGAGCGGGGTGCTTATAAAATACTGGGCACCTGTTTCGGGTTTCGCATAAATAAAAAATAATGCTGTAAGTACATATAACTTACTAGCTTTCCGCCCGCGGCTTCGCCCGCGTGGAGTTCGGTTATATCGCGCTTTTTAGATTTCCCTCGGGAATATCAAATTTTTCCGGGATAAAAGGTAGCCTATGTTCTTTCTCAGGGTTTCATCAAAATCGGTTGAGAGGTTTAAGCGGGAAAGCGTAACAGACAGACAGACAGAGTTACTTTCGCATTTATAATATTAGTATGGATTTGTGTAATCTATACTAATATGTAAAGCTGAAGAGTTTGTATGTTTGTTTGTTCGCGCTAATCTCGGGAACTACTGTTCCGATTTGAAACATTCTTTTTGCGTTGGATAGCCCATTAATCCCGGAAGGCTTTAGGCTATATAATATCACGCTGCGACCAATAGGAGCGGAGCATATCGAAACCTACGCGGGTGAATCCGCGTGGCGCAGCTAGTTAGATACAAGAGTATTTTTTTGGTGTTTCATTGTTCCTCTCAACAATTCCTCTCTGCGATCTAATCTCTTCATCATCCTCAGTTGACTGGTAGAGAATGCCTAAGGCATTAACTCCGCCTTTGTACATTTGTGTGAAAAGTTTGAATAAGGTGACGAAATATACTGCCATCCGGACGAAGCGTTTCGCCTCGTTTTTTATACCGCGTAGGTACATCGAGGGACTGGAACAAAATGCCAGCAGCGGTGTTTCCATCTGACTACAATTTAAGTGTCTTCAAGGCTAGAGTGAATAGGCTCTTAATAAACTAGCGCGCTTTACCATCAACGATTGCATCACTGCTTACCATCAGGCAGGATTGCGGTCAAGCACTAGTTTATAATTATAAAACACAAAAAAAGCTGGGCTTGTGTGGTGACACACTTCCACACATAGAGAAGAGATCTATGACCTAGGAATGGAAACATTATAATCTGACTAGCGTAGGCTTCGATATGTTTTTTTTTAATATGCTCCGCTCCTATAGGTCGCAGTGTGATGTTACATAGCCTAAAGTCTTCCTGGATTAATGGACTATCCAACGCAAAAAGAATTTTTCAAATCGGACCGGTAGTTCCTTAGATTAGCGGGTTCAAACAAACAAACTCTTCAGCTTTATAAACTACTAGCAGCCGCCAGCGACTTCGTTCGCGTGGAGTTAGTTATGCTTCGCTCCTATTGGTCGCAGCGTGATGTTATATAGCCTAAAGCCTTCCTGGATTAATGGGCTATCCAACGCAAAAAGAATTTTTCAAATCGGACCAGTAGTTCCCGAGATTAGCGCGAACAAACAAACATACAAACAAACTCTTCCGCTTTATATATTAGTATTTAGGTAAAGAAAACCCCGTCCGACCCAAAAGGATAATAAATGTGGTTATAGGTGGTTAAGGTATACACATGACCAAATAAAATATGAAATTTTACGTAATCATCATAGTGACAATTCTAATGAATTTTAAAATGATCTTATTTTTCTGCGAATTAATTCCAACTTCCCCAAAATTAACGTACCTAACAACACCATTTGTGACGGAGCGACTAGCGATGCGACCACGTGCCGCCTGGCCTGCCTCCCTTCAACCGCGCATGTATGCCTAACGTGTTGCCTACCGCACATGCGATAAGTTACCTCGCTCTTTCAAAATAATATTTATTTTTTTAAGGGGGATTTATTTTAAGATTTGGCGCGGCTTTGTAGGCATTATTAGAATCAGTTAACGATATATAACAATACCACATGTATATTAATAAGTATAGATTAGTTTACAGAGAGTTTCGTTCGTGCAGTTTACTGTGTTACCTTCACCCTACCACCGCAAGGATGCGCCTCTTCAAAAACTCCACAAGCGAAAGTTGTACGCCTTGGGCATGAGAATTCCGTTGCAATATGCTCTTTACGTATATCTACATATTTATGTAAATTATAAATGATACGCAATTAATTAGCAATAATCTAAGTAAGAGCAATCCAATGGACGAGAGCCTCGGTGAGAAGTTCAGTTGGTTTTTTTTTTGTTATCCATACTAATATTATAAATGCGAAAGTAACTCTGTCTGTCTGTCTATCTGTCTGTCTGTCTGTCTGTCTGTTACGCTTTCCCGCTTAAACCTCTCAACCGATTTTGATGAAATTTGGCACAGACAATCTTTAGACCCTGAGAAAGAACATAGACTACCTTTTATCTTTTATTTTTTAAAAAGCGCGATATAACCGAACTCCACGCGGGCGAAGCCGCGGGCGGAAAGCTAGTAAAACTATAAACTAGTGCTTGACCGCAATCCCACCTAATGGTAAGCAGTGATGCAATCGTTGATGGTAAAGCGCGCTAGTTTATTAAGAGCCTATTCACTATAAAAAAACTGAGTGAATAGGAAGGAAGACGGCAGTTGAGCGAGGTGATGAAATCGCAGAGGGAGATTGATCTGGAGGCCCTCCACGACCAAAGTCCCGACACAACACCCTTTGGCGCATCGTACCCGGCACACATCGCAACACTACTGCTCAGACCCGTCATTCGTACGGCTTCACCAAACATCATGCCGGAACACGACGAATTGCTTGGCGCCAAGACTTGTCCGGTAGTAACTTCTGCCGGCACTCGATCTTATGGCCTACCACCGTGAATAATATACTCGAGACCAACCATTACGCCATTTAATTTTTTCGAGTCACTGATTTCAAAGGGGTTACTTTACGGGTTTAAACAGAATGCATGTATGTAGAAAATACAGGATGTCAGGGATCATCCTGTATATTTTACGTACCTATGTACTTAAGATGAAGGGAAAAGGTTGTTAACAGATAATTGTTATCAGATACGGTCAGTGGATGTACTGGATATATATATGTCTTGCGTATACAATGTAATGTTATGACCAGGATTTAGGCCTGACAACTCACATATTTATATAAATACTAATTTATCGTTTCCTGCGAATTTCGAAAGTGCGTCGATTATATCAGCATGCATGGCTGTGTATACTTTAATCTGGTGAGATATTAAGATTAAAATTACGACATACATGGATTTATATGAAAACGGTTTGACGGTTGACCCGCATAAGTTTTGGTTCCGTGAGCGTATTCAGATAAAACTTTTCTATACAACGTGTAACATAAAGGGTATATACATAACAAAGGCATGGCATCTTTACATGATATCAAACGATATTGGAAGGGTTTTTTAATCCTATCTCTTTGTGTAAGAAGTTATGAGGAAAAACACCGCCTGTGATAGGCTACTATCATACTAGTCGCACAGAGATATTGAAGACATTTATCGTATTTTGGCAAGTAACGTGACGTGTAACGAGTAGTTATTAACGTATGTAGTGTGCTGCCACGTTTGTTATGACTTGATTATAAGAAACACATGAATCCGAAAATTTGGTACCAATTTTTTGAGTATTTTATTTTTAGTTGAAACCCTTCCGATATCGTTTGATATCATCTAAAGATGCCATGCGCTTGGTATGTATATACCCTTTTTGTTACATGTTGTATATTAGGTAATTGTAGATATAAACCATCTGTTTGACAAATTTCATCGAAATCCGTCCAATAGTTTTTGCATGAAAGGGTACACATACATACAAACTTTTACGTTCATAATATTAGTAATATTTAAAAATATACTTTTCACTGCTAGCACGTTTTCTTCTGTAGCAGCCGTCAAAGGGCGACCACTTCTTTCTTCATCCTCCAAAGTTAGTCGCCCGCGCTTAAATCCATTATACCACTGATACACGATTGCCTTAGAAGGGCCTTTATCCATGATTGCCATTTGAAATCTATCGTACGATTCGTCTGGTTTCAGGCGACTTTTGATATCGTAAAAAAATCATAGCGCGAAAATGGTGTCGACGCAAACCCATTTTTCAAAGAGGCACGATAATTTTGATTAGCTCGCAAAAGATGTGGAGGGAAGTTTTGAATTTGGAACGTACCTAATTAGTTATAACGAATCATATTTTTTAAACAAAGTATAACTGGTCAGTTTCTCATACGTAAAAACTTTTTGTCGCAATACTTTCGGAGTGACCTGTTACATATTTTTTTGTCGATTGCCTGGTTGGTCGCAAAGAGTTACTGAGTTACTGAGCATGAGATTCCTTTTCTTTTTTTTTTTCGGGGTGGAAATCCTCATAGGATGTCCGCCGCCCTAGGGTGGGCGACGGGGTCTGTCAGACTTTTGCTGACTAAAACCACCCCGGTGTCTCTTCTATCTCGAGCGCGCGTGGGGCCGCGGGAGTCTAAATTCTTCCGCAGCCCCACACTCTCGTGCTGGCCCGGTCTGTCCGGACCTCGTCTCCGGCACGGGGTAGTGGGGTGTTAAGCTACCCCGTGCATCGCCTCAGAGGCGCGCGCGAGTGTGAGCGCGCGAGTGATCCGCCTCGGGGTCCATCGAATAGGGGGCGGGGATTTCCCCATGGCCCTCGCCCCTGGACCCATTCATGGGGGGGCGGAAGAGGACGTTATCCGCCCTTCTTCGGCGCCCGGTGCGTCTTCTGCGGTCCGGGAAGGGAGGAAGGACACCACCGCGTCCCACGAATCTGCGCTGCCGGCCATCCTCCGCACTACTGCCGGCAGCATCAGGTCGCCTCCTACTTCATTTGTGAGGACACGGCGCTGCTCCTCCCAAGCTACACACTCGGAGAGCGTGTGCTGCGCCGTGTCCTCCCCGCATTGGACGCAGTGGTGGCACCGAGCGTCCGGCTCCCTGCCTAGGCGACACAGGTACTTGCCGAAGCAGCCGTGCCCCGACAGCACCTGCGTCACCCTGAACGACAGGGAGCCGTGCCTTCTCCCGAGCCAGTCGTTGAGTACTGGCCGGACCGCCTCGACGGTAGCGAGGCCGGCGGTTGGGCGCATAAGCCTCTGCCGCCAGTCCGCCACCAGGACCTGACGGAGCTCCTCTCGGCGTAGCTAGATTTGCCACTGTGCCGGACTGGAGCCCCGTGTCCGCTCTTCCTCGCGCCATCGGTACAATGACGCGAGTAGGTACTCTCGCCTCTAGGTCCCAGGGCGGGGATCCGGCCAGGACGCAAGCCGCCTCGTAGGAAATCGTGCGATACCCGCGGACGAACCTGACGGCCATCGCCCTCTGCGGCTTGCGCAGAATGGCGAGTGTTCCGGCCGTCAGGTCCATCGCCCACACAGGGGCCCCATACAGGGCCATGGACCGCACGATTCCCACGTATAACCGCCTACAGGCGGCGCTCGGGCCCCCCATGTTGGGAAGCAACGTTGACAGCGCGCCTGCTGCACCCATCAGCTTGGGCGCCAGCCGCCGGAAGTGGGGTCCGAATTCCCATCGGCTGTCGAGCACCAATCCCAGATACTTCATGGTGGACTCGACAGCTATCCGGGCACCACTGACCACGATATGTGATCCCGGCGCCGGCGCACGCCGGGGGCCATGGACAACCATGGCCTCCGACTTGTCAAGGGCCACCTCCAGGCCCAGGCATGGGCATGAGATTCCTAGGTTAAACAAATTGTTATAGGATTTTTCCTCAGGGATTTATACAGCAGCTCGGAGTCTGGATTTGTGTCCAGATGATGGTAAAATAGGCTTGCTTCTGTTACATGGGATTTAAACGTAACTGGAGAAATGTGTGTACCTATAAAAGGTACATCTCAGCCTGACTCTGGTGATTACTGGCCTGATGTTATGTATCCATTAGCTGTTTGTAAATGCACAGTTCCATGAACAAAGTTTAATATTATACGAAAATTTCATCAATATTATTGCCTCAGTTCCACGAAATTTGCCGGCTTTTAATGTTGACAATGGTATTTCCGAAAAGGTCTTACTAATAAGGTCAGCTGGTGAAAGGATTTGTGCAAGGAGTTTCCGTAGCCTTGTTTGATTAGGTACTCCACCACGACAATTGGAAGGACATAAGGGCTAACTAAGAAACCCTATAAGTGTTACAAAAGCTGTAATGAACTGTAGGTACATACTGGAAAAAGTACTTCCTCTTTCTTTAAACATGTCATTATATTTTAATTGTATGATGTTTATTATTTAGATGCATATATTTATTAGACTAATATGATACACATTTATTATATACTAGCTGTGCCCCGCGGTTTCACCCGCGTAAGTTTCGAGCTGAAAGAGCTCAGTTGATATTAAATAAGCGCCTGTTAAAATAATGGGAGCAATATGTACGTCTGCGTTTGTTAACGTTTCCGCAACATTTTTTTTCCTGCTCTGCTCCTATTGGTCATAGCGGGATTTTATATAGCCTATGTCATTTCTCAGGCTCTAGACTATCTGTGTACCAAATTTCATTACAATCGGTTCAGTTATTCAGTAGTTTTGGTGTGAAAGCCGGGCAGACAGACAGACAGAGATACTTTCGCATTTATGATATTAGTATGGATAACCTATGTTAATAGTACACCGTAGACTACCTACATTGTTTCTTTCTCCTTCCCCTTAGTATTCCATCCAAAGGTTGTCTGTAAAAGATCGCTCTTAGCGATAAGACCGGCCATTGTGTCACCCTTTGTAAAATCTTTATATTTATGTTTCTGTAATCTTTATGTTGTACATAATAAAGAGTCTTCTATTCTATTCTATACTGGAAAGTATTATTGAATATTCATCCCTTAAAGGGGTTATATCGGGGATTATAGTCTGCAAGGAAGCTTGTAATTTTCGTCGATACGATACAGGGCTTATAGCAGGATAAATCTCTGATTGATTAAGGGTAGTAATTAAGTACCTACTTAGGATTAACAATGTAATATGTTGTCATAATTATTGTATTAAGTTATAATTAAGTATTTCATTGAAACTTTCTCTCATAAAATGATTTTGTATGTTATTTTTTTCTAAAGCACATAAATGGAAAGCAAATACTCTTATTATGCTAATTTTAATTGCATTTTACGTAATTTCTCAGACTCTTAATTCTGTTCATTGTCATTGTAATAAGTAAGAGGATTGTTCAAGTGATAACATTAATAGAAATTGCATTTTTATTGTAGTTAAATGTGTGTCAGACTTTTACTGACTGAAACGCAAAAAGGGATATTATAAAATCTCAGATTATTTAGAAGACAATAAAGCTTGGGATTGAACTGCTTGCTCTGCTAAGCAATGTTATTAAGCAATATTCATAATTATGCTACAATTAAGACATTTTAATCACTGTTTTTTTTTAAATCACGTAAATCGATTGTTATGTACAAAGCACATTTTTTAATGCCTGGACTTCAAAAAAGACGATGATCCCTGAGTTTGCTTCGGCTTTTCCTCTCAGAGGTAGTCAGTTAGGAAATGCCGGCTCCAGCTAGTTTAAAAAAATATGACAGTGATCCTACTTGCACAATAAACGATTCCATTTCATTTCAAACCCGTCCGTGTTCCTTAATTTGCCTGTGTGCCCGAGCTAACGGTATTGGAACGGATTCGGATTTCAAATATTCCAACAACATCATGACCGCCCATTTGTCCGTTCGGTCCAAACGATCCCAACTAGTGGCAATCATTTGATAACAATGTGTTCGCCGATTCCCCTAATCGGCCCTCCTACTAGACCCGTCTGATCAGATGCTGATGGGGCGGACGCTAGAGATCGTTGCCGCCGATCGGTACCACGAGGATACAGCAGTGTTCCGCCCAAGCCGGGCAGATTTCCACCGTATATCTCTACCGTGTCCTCAGGACGATTCATACAGCAGACACATTTTTTGGATGAGGCATCATTAAATGTCCACTTCCCCTCTGGACGGAGCGGAAGGGCGTGTCAGAATTTTACTGACTAAATCCCATCCGCGTTCCTTCATTTGCATGTGCGCTAGGAGCCACAGGATCTGTTTTGATCATCCCGTGGCGGTGGTAACACCCTGATGTTTTACCCACCCTATACGGAACAGGAACCTCCCGAAACAACTAGACTGTCTTCGGTGAGGACCTTGAATTAATTTTTATTGTTTGTCTAGATAGGTAAGTACACACATCAAAAGTGTCTAGGGATCAACATATATTTTTGCAATAACTTTTCTCCTGATTGATATTAATTAAAATTTTCTTTAAGGATTCATCAAATAAAGTGTTTTCGTTTGTCACAGTAACGATAAACCAAGTCACCTTTGCATTAATAAAGAAATTTGCCATTTTCCTAATAAAGGGATATTTGACATTTGAACCACTAACACAAAAGTTCGAAAAAAAGACTGAAATAACAGTTTTCTCTAAAATTTTATTGGGTAACTTAAACAATTAATAATCCGTGTTTCTACCGCGAACACTAACAACACAAGAACATCGGTTTGGCATACTCAAAATGAGTTCATCCAAATCACGCTGTGGAATGGCCGCCCATGTTCGTTGCAACAACAAAAAAAGGTCTTCTTGCGACTGGATACCCTCCATATTCGGCAGAGCTCTTCTCTGTAGCATATCCCATGCATGCTCAATCGGGTTCAAGTCTGGCGACTGAGCAGGCCAGGGCAGGACATTGATGTTAGCTGCGGCGAGAGTCTGTCTTACAACTCTTGCGGTGTGCGGTCGTGCATTATCATGCATTAACTGAAATAAGGGACCGATTTGCACTTGTAGAGGAACGATGACGTCTGATACAATCGTTTCAGCATAAATTTGAGCGTTGAGGTTGCCTCTGATCCAAATCAACTCAGTTCTTCCGCCGATCCAAATACCCGCCCATACCATGATGGTTCCACCACTATAAGGATGGACTTCCTGGCAGGATTTTAATCGCTGTTGGCGTCCAGGGGTTCTCCAGTGTCGTATACGTCTTGTATCCGGTCTCATACTAAAACGAGACTCATCAGAAAAGCACACGAAACGCCATTGTTCTTCTGCCCAATTTCTGTGTTCAAGAGCCCATTGATATCGAATCCTACGATTGTGCATTGCTATAGGTGGTACCCGTAGCGGTCTTCGGGAATGAAGGTTCACTTCATGCAAGCGGTTTCTGACTGTTTGGTCGCTAATTAAGTTCCCTGAAGAGTGATGAAGCCTCACGGCTAACATCATGGCGGTTATTGTTGGAGCTCTTCGAGTTAAGATTTGAATGTATCGGTCTTGTCTCCGTGTGGTGCAGCGATACCGTCCTCCATGGCGCTCAGCCACGGTACCAGTGCTTCGGTAACGTGTCCAAAGTCGACTGATAACACTCTGACTTGTATTCAGAGCTAAAGCCACAGTACGTTGCCGGGAACCAGCTTCTATCATTCCCACGGCTCTGAGCATTTCTTCCCTGCTTAAATGACGTCGCCGCTCCATAATAACGTTGGTTTTAATCAGTAGTAGGGAAACAGTAGCACTAATAATGTCTTCAATGCGTTGTATGTTTTTATAGGGAAAATATTGACAGCTGATTTTCATCTTTTACTCGAATTTGATTCACAGTTCCTGATTCAAATTATGAAATGCACCAAAAAGGATCCATATAAATTTATAAAATCATAAATTTATTACAAAGCCACATCTCAATCTCAAGAAATCCGCATAAAAATGCTTGATCCCTAGACACTTTTGATGTGTGTATATATTTACAACAATAATAATACTTAATAAGATTAATAGGTTAAGTTTTATTCGAGAGACCTAGATTTACTGTGATTTAAAAAATAAATGTAGTATTAAATCATTTTGTATTCCGTATTTAGTTATAAAATAACTAGGCTAGGGAATAGCCGTGAATATTATTTTATTGTAGTCTTATTTGATTGATTTAGACATGTCATAAATATTAATATATGTTTTCATAAGCATAAAAAAAAACTTACATCACATAAAAATCCACCGCATTAGAGAACGAACTTGCTAAAACATTAAACTCCGAAGTCACAGATTCACAAGATGACAGTTCTATTTTAAAATTCAAGTCACGATCAATAACTTTTTAAATGCACTGACCAAATAGCATTCAGCCTCGTTGCAGCATAAAGTAGGTACTGGCCGCTAAGAGGCTTGTTTTTAGTTTTAAACCGCCGACCTCGTGTGTGGAGGTGGATATGACAATATTGATATTTCCAATCTTTTACAGTCTCGTTTTACTGGTATTCATCGCGCTTTTGTAACTACCACTGGATTCATATTGCTAAAGAAAACCGGCTATGAATGTCGAGTAAGTCGAAATTTCCTTAAGTATTGCAATGTTTAGGCGATACTTGGTAGCGCTAGTAACTGTTCAGTCCTTGATGTTACTTATCCAAGTCAGTTTTAGTTTAGCGATAACGAAATTTCACATTAAAAAATCAGCAATGTATGTTATGGGAATATTTACTAAGTGAATGTTATAAATTGTAATGTAAGATATTAAGTTTTTTGATTCCTTTGCTTAATTGCTTCAATTATTTTTTTAATAACTTTGTTTGCACACATATTGTTGAAATGATTATTGTTAGCCGAGACTAATTTGAAAAAGTTTTAGCCTAGCAATTTCAGATCATTATTATATCCTGTAAGAAACCGTTTAAATTTAAAAAAGCAAAGCAAGTATGTAATGAGTGATAAGCTAAATAAGCATAGTCAATTCATATGAAGATCGAGGTCAGATGAGATAGGCATTTTATATAAAAAAAATCTATTAGCTTATCATGGCGCCCATTCCCTTGCTTTTTCCTTCTTTTTAAAGAATTTTTCCTCCTTTTTTTTTGTTAATTATAAACTAGTGTTTGACTGCGATCCCGCCTGATGGTAAGCAGTGATGCAATCGTTGATGGTAAAGCGCACTAGTTTATTAAGCCTTTTCACTTAAAAAGCTTAGGAATAGGAAGGATGACGGCAGTTGAGCGAGGTGATGCAATGTTAAACCCAAGACCAACACGACCAAACGATGCTGCGCTAGAGGGAGATTAATCTGGAGACTCTCCACGACCAAATTCCCGACACAACAACATTTGGCGCATCGTACCCGCCAAACATCGCAACACAACTGCTCAGACCCGTCCTCCGTACGGCTTCACCAGACATCATGCCGGAACACGACGAATCGCTTGGCGGCAAGACTTTGTCTGGTGGGTGGTAACTTCCGATATTATGGCCTACCACCGAGAAAACTCCTTTCTGTTGCTATTTAATTAAGAAAAGCACAGAAGATAAAACGATAGTCAATAGGCTCTTTATAAATTAGCGTGTTTTACCGTCAACGATTGCATCACTGCTTACTATTAGATGGAATCGCGGTCAAGCATTAGTTTATACATAACGTTTTTTTTTTTTAATACATCAAATACATTTTTTAGATTCGGGGGAGAGGCGTGCGAAGTGACTAATTGGTAACCTAGATTTGGTTTAAAACGGTCTAAAAGCCTGGAGCACAGGCGAAGAGTAGCCAGCCTGTCGGTTTTCTATAGGATGCATATTGGAGAGTATGCGAGGGAATTGCATGATTTAATTGCCCCATCTGCTTTCATCCCCATCGGACGACCGTAACACCGTCAACAATGTAAGGGTCCCTTACGTTGTTGACACCACTACGATCCGGACGAAGCGTTTCCCCTCGTCTTTTATACCGCGTACATCAAGGGACTGGAATAATTTGCCAGCAGCGGTCAAAAATCAAAATCAAAATCGTTTATTTCAAATTAACCATCACTTGGTACTTTTGAATAGTCAATGTCGGTCAGTTCAAGAAAAGTGAAGCTAAATTGCACGTTCCAAAGCCTAGATCTCTATGGAGAAGAACGTGCAAGAAACTCCATGGACACTCTTTTAAAATCATAATACCTATATGGGTTACATTTCTTCGTTACATATTTATGTTGCTTCTATCATGTGAGCACAATAAAAATGATCTAAGCCCACTGGCAGCTAAGAGATGACCAGTCTCCACTGACGGCCCCCGTTCACGAGCACTTCGAGGTCTTTCCGTCTGACTACAATTTAAGTGTCTTCAAATCTAGAGTGAATAGGCTCTTAATAAACTAGCTCGCTTTACCATCAATGATTGCATCACTGCTTACCATGAGGCAGTCTTCACTAATTTAATTAATACCTGAAGGATTTTGCAGAGGTGTCCACCAACATTGCAAATACCCTAATTGCGTAACAGACTATTGGTATCATTTGAAATAATTTTGAGCAAATTGCTAATCCATTGCTCGCTATGTCCGAAAATGTGTCTGCTCAACTACGAAAATAACACAATTAATGTTGTTGAACTGTCAAAATGAAACCCATTGCTATTGATAGTGTGTTAAGCAATTACTCGCCAATAGCATTTGCGAACGCTACACCGCTGAAGGAGTTCTTCTTCTTCTCCAGCCGTCCACTGCTGGACAAAGGCCTCCCCCAAGGCTTTCCACAATAACCGGTCTTATGCTGCCCGCATCCATCGGCTTCCCGCGACCTTCACCAGGTCATCGGTCCCTAAGCTGCGTCTTCCGGTACGTGGCCGCCAGTCCAGAACCTTACTGCCCCATCGGCCATCGGTTCTACGAGCAATGTGCCCTGCCCACTGCCAATATATTTTAGCGACTCGAAGAGTTATGTCGGTGACTTTGGTTCTTCTGCGGACCTCCTTATTTCTGATTCGATCACGCAGAGAAACTACGAGTATAGCTCTTTCCATCGCCCTTTGTGTGACTCTGAGCCTTCGTATGAGGCCCATTGTGAGCGACCACGTTTGAGTTCCGTAAGTCATCACTGGCAACACACACTGGTCAAAGACTTTATTCTTGAGACACTGTGGTATCTTGGACGACGAGAAGATGTAGCGTAGCTTCCCGAACGCTGGCCAGCCGAGCCGATTAGGTTTGGTTTATCTAGCTATATTTTATTTCGAATACAAATTCTGGAAGCTGGAAGTCGTTAAACCTACAAGCGAGACGATTTGTGAGGACTCGTGAGTGGTGACCACGCATCGGAACACGCAGCGTGGGTAGGCCTCCGACAAGGTGGACCGACGACCTGGTGAAGGTCGCGGGAAACCGATGGATGCAGGAGGCGCACGACCGTTCGTCGTGGAGGTCCTTAGGGGAGGCCTTTGTCCAGCAGTGAACGTCTTTCGGCTGAAATAATGATAATGATGATGACGACAAATCTTCCTTTCTTGAAGTCCGTTAAAAAGAAAAGAGCCTCTACTAACCAAAGTATTTCGCCACATAAGGTCTATAACCATCGATAAGCTAACAAACTTTTTTAAACCATAGACATTTCTCACGGCAACGACACACGCTTGACCGATAATCGCAACAATGGCGCTATGTCGATCACAATCTCGTTTTTTCAGCCATGGGAGTGTAATTTCACTTTTAAAAACAAAGAAAACCGAAGTTATTATAAATTATGCTGGGAACCCGTTTTGTTGGAGTAATGTAAAGAGTAAGGATTGTTGTTCACTATTTTGAGTTTTAAGTCGTCTCATCTCATCTCAGCTTTATATATTAGTATAGAATATCCGCTCAGCTCTGCTCCACACTGCTCGTGCTGTTTCCATTGAAGCAGAGCGGAGATTTGGAGCATAGCGATTGGCCAATTCGTACACTGCTAAGCTCCTCTCCGCCCCGCTCCGCGTCAGTGGTAACGCTGCCTAACAATGAATCATCATCTCAGCGTTAATCCCAGTCGCATCCGAAACTTTTCAGCTTTGGAGTCTGGGGTCCGCTTTAACAGTCTAACTGCTAATTTTGGCTAAACTTCGATATTTTCCGTGAAGCGACTGCCGTCTGACCTCCACAACCCGAAGCCGACATCGAAGCATTGCAGTTAGACCAATTGTTGGACTTTTGACGGCTCCAACAAACCGTAACGACTGCCATCAGATGTTAATATGGCAACCGGGACCAACGGCTTAACGCGCTTTCCGAGGCATGACCAGACCAGTGCCAATATTCATATTCTCGCACACAAATATTTGCACTGCGCGGGGATTGTACCCGCGCCTCCTTGCGCAGCGGCCGCGTTCGCTACCACTACGCCACGGAGGCTGTCAGTTTGAGTTTTAAGTAAGTATTGTTAAATGTCTCCCTGACAGCTTACATAAACAAAAAAAAAAAAAACAAAAAGAACAGTTTATATTTATATTGATCAAGCTAATACAATCTTTCTTTCTCATTGATATAATATTAAAAGCGCACTGAAAATGAAGCGTACAAAAGGAGGTAAGTCCAGCAAGTCGCACGACAAACACTAGCCATATTTTTCTTCTCTATGCTTTAGATAGCGCCCCATCTCACCCACACTGTGCCAACGTGTGAAATGTACGCAGAATAAACAATTGCATGTGTGTGCTGCTGCTCCGATCGGCACATTTATTTTGGTTAATTTGTTAGAGCATATCATATCTGTTTAATATTATATCAATGTTCTTTCTTTAGATTTCTTAATAGATTTTCAACTTAATCTCTATCTTCAAACCCTTAATTAAGGCTCAAGGTATTTGACAGTTTCGGGTAGCTTCGCCTGACAGTTGTTGTCCGTAGACCAAATAAGCTCCTATGAGATGTGATGCAATCTATGATGGTTAAGCGCGCTTGTTTATTAAGAGCCTATTCACTCTAGCTTTGAAAACTCTTAAATGTAAATTGTAGTCAGACGGAAACACAGCTACTGATTATTGTTTCATCGGAATAGGCGCGAATATGCGTACTACAGTGGTAAATTATAAATTATTCAGAATTAACAGGTACACTTCATGCTCTTGACGACTATTTTTTAAAAAGAGGCATAAAATGCCTCTCTTTAAAAACTTCGGGTTGAATTATTCCAAATTATTCGCTTAACGTTACGCCATAGTATGCAAATAGCTTTATAATACTAATTGCGTCATTAACTTACAGAGTCAGTGACAATATGTTCAGCTCATGAGGGTCGTTCGGGTAATTATATATATTATTATAATAATTAATATTAAATTAGCTATTATTATATGTATTGAATTTTATTTCCACGCTCGGCGAGACGAAGTACTTCTATGCTTTGTCGCCAAATATTTGGACGAAATATGTAAATAAGTAAAATTATGCCAAGAGTGAAGTCGTGGTGGCCTAGTGGTTAAAACACCAGCCTCACAAGTATGAGGGTGCGGGTTCGATTCCAAGTCAGGCAAGTACCAATGTAACTTTTCTAAGTTATATGTACTTTCTAAGTATATCTTGGACACCAATGACTGATTAAAAAAGTGAAGGAAAACATCTTGAGGAAACCTGGACTTTTAAGTCTGCAATCTCCAACCCGCAATGAGCAAGCGTGGTGATTACGCTCAATCCTTCTCTGTATGAGAGGAGACCTGTGCCCAACAGTGGGACGATAAAAAGGTTGATGAAGAGAAGAAGAAGATGCCAAGTGTATGTCCTTGTAAAGGTTGTTGAGGAGACAAGTACTCCTGGGCCTTATTCGTATTGTATGGCAACTGTAGATATTCACGCTGTACGGACGACAGCAGATCGAAAAACTATCAGACATTTCCAATCAACCTTGAGTCTTAATGTTTTGGAGATAAAGTTGAAAATCGAATAAAGAAGTCTGACAGATTCTAGTAGCTTGATGTGCTGTAGTCTGTACATAAATATAATAGGGTGGAATAGACTAAATAATGGTGCCTATTCCCTTATTCGTAAATTAGTTTAAGTTCATCATTTTCAGTTCAGTAGGTACATCTTTATCTTTCTATTACATTAGAAAAGGACAGAAGATAAGAAATAGTTTAATCCTGTCAAATTAGTACGCGCCTGACATTTCGTCGCCATGTTTGTAATCGCTTCTAAATTGTCTATGGGTCATTTAAATTTGACAGGTTTAAATAAACATTTTTCTTTTGTAATTTTTGATCATGAAAGGAAGAAGAAAAGGTGCACTGAAGCTTTGACCAGTCACTGGGAAAAGAAATTTTTTTACACGAATGGACGACAGCAGCTCAAGCTACCAGAAACTGCCAAATATTCCCAGTCACCCTTGAGCTTTAATGCTTTAAATTGGACAGATTGTAGCAGCTTGGTGTGCTGTCGTCTGTACAGCAGTGGCTGATGGAATGTGTTCAAAATAAAGATAACCGCGACTCAATGCTGAACGAACTAAAATGAAATAGATTAAATATGGATCTGATCCACAGCATTTTATAAGAACCTAAATCGGATGCAGTCAGAAAATTATGTCGTTAGATAGCGGTCGCTCAGCAATGTTTTTTTTTTTATATAATTTTAAACTAGTGCTTGGCTTGACCGCAATCCCGCTTGATAGATTGTCGATTGCCGGATGTCGTCTGTACATCTTCAATTTTATTACAAGTTACATAATTACGTGAATCAGTCTTGTTCATTAAGTATGCAAACATTGTCAGTGGAAAGTGTCCGGATCTATTTCATGTAGTTTCTGTTAAAGTTGGAGTCATCAAACCAGGGTGCAGGAGGAAGCTCACCATGTTATGGTTTTATACCAAATGCCTATATCTACCGATTTATTATTGTATGTGTTTTCCAATCACTAAAGCATACTGTTTTAAATTTTGGAACTAATTCCCACTGATCCAGTATGTACAGCACATCAAGCTACTACAATCTGTCAGATTTCTTTATTAGATTTTCAACTTTATCTCTAAAGCATTAAGGCTCAAGGTTGATTGGGAATATGTATTTGACAGTTTCGTGTAGCTTGACCTGCTGTCGTCCATATCTAATTAATAGCGACTTCCATTATAATATTAAGTGTTTGGACATATTTAAATTTACAAACGCTTGATTGGACGAGAACTTCTTTTGAATTAGAATGAAGCTTAGAATGACTATAACTATTGTTACGGCATAACGTTATACATAACTATAGTTACATTTATTTATGCGATTCTGTTGCTCGGTGGTAGGTCATAACATCGGCTGCCGGCAGAAGTTACCACCCACCAGACAAAGTGTTGTCGCCAAGCGATTCGTCGTGTTCCGTCATGATGTCTGGTGAAGTCGTACGGTGGACGGGTCTGAGCAGTTGTGTTGCGATGTGTGCCAGGTACGATGTGCCAAATGTTGTCGTGTCGGGCGTTTGGTCGTGGAGGGCCTCCAGATCAATCTCCCTTAGGCGCAACATCCTTGGTCGTGTTGGTGGTTGTAACATTGCATCACCTCACTCAACTACCGTCTTTCTTTCTCTTCACTCAGTTTCCTTGGATGAATCAGCTATTAATAAATTAGCGCGCTTAACCATCAACGATTGCATCACTGCTTAGCTTACTACCAGGCGGGATTGCAGTAAAGCACTAGTTTATAAAGAACAACAAAAAAAAATTAGGGCTGATTGGTGACCCTGATCTAACTCGAGTTGGTCTCCAAAGCCTAGAGCACAGGCGTAGAGTAACCAGCAGTAGCCAGCCTTTCGGTGTTCTATGGGATGCATTTCGGGGAGTGTGCGAGGGAATTGCATGATTTAATTCCCCCATCTCCGTTCCACCAGCGGACGACCCGTCGTACGGCTGGTTTCCACCCTTACGTTGTTAACACCACTACGATCCGGACGAAGCGCTTCGCCTCCTCCTTTATACCGCGTACATCGAGGGACTGGAACAATTTGCCCGCGGCGGTGTTTCCGTCGGACTACAATTTGAGTGTCTTCAAGGCTAGAGTGAATAGGCTCTTAATAAACTAGTGCGCTTTACCATCAACGATTGCGTCACTGCTTACCATTAGGCAGGATTACGGTCAAGCGCTGGTTTATAATTTGTAAAAAAAAAAAAACCTTTCAAATCAGTCAATTGGGCACTTTTTCCACTTCCTAGTGCTTTCGCTGTGAAGGCTTCAAACACTCCAATGGCGCAACATCAAAGTATTGCAGTTATGATTTGAATAAACGGACCATTTTAGTTAAAAAAAGAAGTTGTTTTGCTAAGAATTACTCTTGTGTGTAGGCTGCGATTAGTGCGATTACAAACATTTCAACTCACACACACAAACACCCAGACGCGGAACAACTCATCATCATCTCAGCGTTAATCCCAGTCGCATAGAAAGCCTTTTCACCTTTGGAGTCTGGGGTCCGCTTTACCAGTCCAACTGCTGATATGGCTATAGGTACTTCGACATTTGCCGTGAAGCGACTGCCGTCTGACCTCCACAACCCGAAGGCGACGTCGAAGCATTGCAGTTAGACCAATTGTTGGACTTTTGAGGGCTCCAACAACCCGTAACGGCTGCCACTAGATGTTCGTATGGCAACCGGGACCAATGGCTTAACGTGCTTTTCGAGGCACGACCAGACCAGTGCAAGTATTCATATTCATGCATACAAATACTTGCACTGTGCGGGGATCGAACGCGCGCCACCTTGCGCAGCGGCCGCGTCTGCTACCGCTACGCCACAGAGGCTGTCGAACAACTACCCGTGGCCCATACAAATATTTGTTCGAACCTACTGACTTTTACTAGAAGGCATCTACACTCTACGACGACGCATTGCTATTTGATATTGGGTAGGCGTTAATTTTTTTAAGTATGGCGTCTCGTAGGTCAATCAATGAGGTTGTTGGCTAAACCGGGATAGCCAGATAACATTCTAGTTTTCAAACAAAAGTTTGAAGGATTATGTGTTTTCTTCATAATTATTCGGATAGTGAAACACTGTTACAGAATTTGGATCCTGCCAATTGATACCGTAAAAATCGAAGTGTCAAATGGGGTTATGTTTAGAATCACCGAACTTATCTGCACAGTTTTAAAATAAGTAAAGTAATTTATTTTTGACGTGTGCCTTTCACACTTTTTAAACCTTTCACACTTTATTATTTAAAACCTATTTCAGGAAATAAATCAATGTTGTTTGTGAAACTTATTATAACTTGCTGTTTGATATCTATTACTAAATACAGTCCTGTGAGCAGACTATATTGAATAATGACAAAAATTTTAAGTTACTCGTATTTAGTAATTATTGTAAATGTTTGTGTAAACAAACATTTTATTTAAATAAATTTTCATCACACTTGGAATTACTCCTGTATCGTGGGTACATTTACAAACACTTAAAGACATATACATAAATAGGTAGAACTGAAACAATTACATGTGGGCCATACAATTTCGTACGGAATAGAACCTGCGACATAACGCAACGCAGCAGTTGATCGTTCAACCACTTTAGTTTGTTCAGTAGATAAAAATAATTATATAATCTTGGTACGTCATAATTTGATATTTCTTACTAGCATTAGAACCGTTATTTCGCCAACACTCGCAGTGGCTCGTTGGTCTAGGGGTATGATTTTCGCTTAGGGTGCGAGAGGTCCCGGGTTCAAATCCCGGACGAGCCCAAGCTTTTTGCCTCTTAATTTCTAATTTTGGATGAATTTTCTCAACTTTATTATTAATTAATTTGTATATAGTTAGCATTTTTCATAAGTTTGAATAAATATTATGAGATATCTTTACTATTAAAGATGTATCTATGGCAATTGTACGTCATATATCTTAGCTAATTTATTATTTTAATTATATCGGATGTTAATATTGTACATTAACATACTATTTTAACTTTATTTAAATTTGATGTCTTATTTATTAATGCATAATATTACTAATAAACTAAAAAGATAGGTAGATGAATAGAGTGGCGCCATCTGGTGTTCTACTCAAAACTTTTGTGTTACTTCATAACTTTGCCGATAGATGTTGCTCGGCGGTTAGTTTCAATGAAGTTATTTTATTTACTCAAATCCATTAATATAAAGTGCGTATGTTTGTATGTCTGTCTGTATGTATGTATGTGCCCGAAGTTGCTCAAAACCCTCACCACTATAGATAATCATATAGATCTGGATGCGCTGAGTTAAAAAAAAAAAAAAAAATTTTGTTCACTATAATGCACTTGATTTATTTGAATTCCAAGTAAGTTTTACAGTTTGATTATCAATTACGGAAGATAGTTCTTTTTATACAGTATGTTAACTAACAGAGGGCGTTCCCGTTAACCCGAAATAGTATAGCATACATACATGTTAAGGGTCCGTCCTGTTAATCTGCTCATTTTGATCAATTTTGTTCCATGATTGTGAGAATATGTTACATAATATTAGTAAAATTATGTATGATATGGATAGTACAACTCTTCATCTAGGTGCTAGCTTGACTACTTTTTTCAAGAAACTTCATAATTAGTAGTAAATCTACAATTTCCAATACTCTTTTTTTCAAATTTCACGTTCGAGTGAAGTTTGACCATAGTTTCTGAAGAAACTACAAGCGATTTTGCCCATAAAAAAGTACTATTCACATCAGCATATAACTATCTTGGTGCTAGCTTGACCACTTTTTCGAGTTTATTTCATAATTCAGCCAAAAAAGAAGACAGAAATTAAGAAATTCAAGGGAAAACTGCAGGCAAACAAGTATGTTTTTTCTATAATAAAGCAACTTTTTTTAAAAATTAAAAAAAACGCCTCATTAATTTTAAGGTATTTTTATAATAGAAACAAAAGTTTATTTTCTAAAAAAAAATTTTTTTCATCATGAAAATCAATGTCAAAATCTACTATATTTACGAGCGCGCAAACGCCGCCGGCTCAGTGGTAACACGGCTAGCGCAAAGAGAGGACGTATCACTTTGTGTCGCCAAGAGCTCGCGAGGTTTACGTAGGTTTATGTAAAAAATGTACTGCGACTACCACAACTTGGTCCTTTAATTATTTTTCTTTCTTAGTAATATTATATTAGTTGTGAATTATATTAGGATATTTACGACTTATCCCTTGGATTGCTTTAACTAATTTTTAACCGACTTTAAAAATGAAGGAGTATATTTTTTTTGAGTTCGTAGATTTTTCCATCATTTGTTTTTTTTTTTTTTTATTTTTATATATTATAAACTAGCGCTTGACCGCAATCCTGCCTGATGGTAAGCAGTGACGCAATCGTTGATGGTAAACCAATTTGTGAACCAATTTAAAAATATCTTGGGTTTTTAGTTCTCTATTAAAGTCAATTCACATAATGCTTTTGTTATACCTAAACTCATTTTTTTTTTAAGATAATGGGGCGAAACAAGGGAGCACATTACCAATGTATCAATAAAAGAAAGAGGAATAGAGAGGGAATGGCAAGAGCCAGACAAGTGCTTAAAGAACGTACTTTTAATCAACTGGATACCACTTCGTCATCTACTATGAGTGTCGAAGTTGATGTAGGCACAGTACGTTTCTGCTATCTCATTTTTTTAATAGCCTACTGTGTCTCCCTCTTCTGGGCAAAGGCCTCCCCTTTTTACTTCCAAACCAACCATAACCTACAACCACCAATACCACAATAACCTACAATTATTTATTAATTTTATTTCACAAGTCTTTCAATCAAATACAGCTTGTTACTGTTTTTTTTTATATATTCATATGCTATTTATTGCAGAGTAAAGAAAATAATCCAAAGGAAGTAAGTTATTTATTTAGAAACATACAATTATAGCACTATTACAGAGCATTCCAATTCAGTGCTATAAGTAAGAATAAATTATACAAAACAAAAAAAAAACATTACATACATAAAGTCAGAATAACTATTAAAGAAACATTTATAATATATTTACATTATATACTTAGACTATAATAAACAGGAACAATACCTATATCATTAATTATTATTAGTTGTTTGGCAACAAATTTATTTTCAAGCGATGTCTTTGAAACTGAGTCAAACAAGGTATGTACTGGATGTACTAACTATGCTGCATTTAATGCACATTAAGTAATAATAATTAATTTCATTCACCAGAAACACACATAAGTTTGAATTTTTGTTGTTTCAGCAGTCACCAGTTTCGTTGTTGGTTATAGAAGGACGAAGAGTAGTTGATTTTCAGTATTTTTTTGACCAATTTATTAACATATTAAGTCACAATTCAAAATTTGGATGCAATGCATCAAACCTCGTTATAATTGAAGAAAAATTGCAAGGGTTTTGTTCAACATTTTCATTGTCATGTGCAATGTGTGGAAGTCAATTCCTGCTAAAGACGTGTCAAATTAAAACAAACAAACTGGACGTTAACCAAAGCGCTGTTTCGGGAGTTATAAGTATCGGATGTGGTCGAACCAACTTAAATGAGCTAGCTGCTTCCATAGATTGACCACTTATGAATAAATCCATTTATGAAAAATGTCGCGTCAATTTATTTAACTGGTGGAAAACTACAGCCGAAGCCACAATGATAGAAGCTGGTAAGGAAGAGGCTTCTATAGCTCTCGAAAGTGGCAATGTAAGTCCATCAGGTATACCAACTATAGCCGTAACAGCTGATGCTGCTTGGGGAAAACGTTCATATAAAACAAATTTTTCTTCCGCAGCAGGCGTTGGAGCTAGCTAATAGGGGTGAAAACTGGCAAATTATTACATGTTGGTATTAAAAATAAATACTGTGTTACATGTTCCCGTGCAGCTAATAAAAATATTACACCCCTGAAACACCGGTGTAATAAAAATCATACTGGCTCTTCCACTAGTATGGAGAAATCAATAATCGTTGAGGGATTTAGAGAATCTGTGAAAACACATAATTTAGTGTATGCAAAACTTATTGCTGATGGTGACTCAAGTGTGTATAAAAACATATTGGAAAGCAGGCCATATTCAAACGTTACGGTCGAAAAAGTGGAGTGTTCCAATCACTTAATGCGCAATTATAATGGGAAAAATTTAAGTTTGATGAAAGATACGTCCATCCCATTAAACGAACGCAAGCTACTACATTCTGATCGAGTGAACCGATTACGAATTGCTGTGAAAGCAGCAGTAAGATTCCGAGGAACTCAAAATGTTCCATTTACTGAGCAAATCAAAAACTTACAAAAAGACATTATCAACAGCCCACAACATATTTATGGAGACCATTCACAATGTGAAAACTATTACTGCACAGACGAAAAACCAACTTTTGCCTATTGCCCGAAATTGTCGATCCAAGAAAATCTCGTTCAATGCCTCTACGAGACACTTCATTTTAAAATAATAGGAGGCTAATGCCGGCAGCTAGGTCCTGAAGTTCATCTAAGAGATTTCTTTAAGGTATTCTTACGGTTGCTTTAAAATTCTTTGTTAAATAATATTTTAAACATGTTTTTGTTTTATATATCGTTTACCTAAATACTGGAAATCTATCTAACTGGAGGTATCTATCGTAATCCTAAATGCTGCATCCGGTTAGACTGGAAGCCGGTCCGAACATAGTTGGGAAAAAGGCTAGGCAGATGATTATGATATTGTATATGTAGGTACTTACACTACACTTTAATATTGGTATCCATAAACTAATTATTTAGTTATTGCAAAAACTCAAAAGGAAAATTAATTTATTTATATATACTTACTACAGTAGGTAGGACATAGATATCGACGCTTGAAAGGCAATCATATCTTCTTCTTCTTCTACAGCCTATAGATGTCCACTGCTGGACAAAGGCCTCCCCCAAGGCTTTCCACGCTGACCGGTCTTGTGCTGCCCGCATCCATCGGCTTCCCGCGACCTTCACCAGGTCATCGGTCCACCTTGTTGGGGGCCTCCCTACGCTGCGTCTTCCAGTACGTGGCCGCCACTCCAGAACCTTACTGCCCCATCGGCCATCGGTTCTACGAGCAATGTGCCCTGCCCACTGCCACTTAAGTTTAGCGACTCGCAGAGCTATGTCGGTGACTTTGGTTCTTCTGCGGATCTCCTCATTTCTGATTCGATCACGCACAGAAACTCCTAGCGCTCTTTTCATTGCCCTTTGTGTGACTCTGAGCCTTCGTATGAGGCCCATTGTGAGCGACCACGTTTCAGTTCCGTAAGTCATCACTGGCAACACACACTGGTCAAAGACTTTAGTCTTGAGACACTGTTGTATCTTGGACGACGAGAAGATGTAGCGTAGCTTCCCGAACGCTGCCCAACCGAGCTGGATTCACCGAGACACCTCTTTCTCGAAGTATCGATCGGCAATCTTACAGGTGCTGTTTAATAAAGTCTCTGCAACCATATAATGCTTGCAAAGCCCCGGTGCTTCAATGGTGCTTGGTACCCAGACGTTTTATCCTAAACAGGTGCAGTTGACAGCCTCCGTGGCGTAGCGGTAGCGGACGCGGCCGCTGCGCAGGGTGGCGCGGGTTCGATCCCCGCACAGTGCAGTGCAATATTTGTATGCATGAATATGAATATTTGCACTGGTCTGGTCGTGCCTCGGAAAGCACGTTAAGCCGTTGGTCCCGGTTGCCATACGAACATCTAGTGGCAGTCGTTACGGGTAGTTGGAGCCCTCAAAAGTCCAACAATTGGTCTAACTGTAATGCTTCGATGTCGCCTTCGGGTTGTGGAGGTCAGACGGCAGTCGCTTCACGGAAAATGTCGAAGTTTAGCCATATCAGCAGTTGGACTGGTAAAGCGGACCCCAGACTCCAAAGCTGAAAAAGGCTTCGGATGCGACTGGGAATAACGCTGGGATGATGATGATGACCTCTTTCTCGAGGTTGAACCTACCTAGTTGGACTGTTTGTCCCAGGTATACATACTCGTCAACAACTTCGAGTGCAGAGCAACCAACTACAATTGGAGTGGGTGCGACATGAGAGTTCGACATGATCTTCGTCTTATCCATGTTCATTTTAGACCCACTTGTTGGGAAGCTCTGCTGAGGTCATTGAGCATTTTGCCCAAGTCTTCCAGGGTCTCAGCCATGACCACGATATCATCTGCGAAACGGAGATTAGTGATGTACTCGCCGTTGATGTTGACGCCAAGTCCTTTCCAGTCCAGGAGCTTGAAGACATCTTCCAACGCAGCAGTGAACAATTTAGGAGATATGACATCTCCTTGTCTCACTCCACGCTGCAGTTGGATCGGTTTCGAGTCCTGATCCTGGAGACGGACTGACATGGTGGCGTTTTTGTACAAACACTTTATCACCTCAATGTATCGATGGTCAATTTGGCACCGCTGGAGAGACTGTAGCACCGCCCAAGTCTCAATCGAATCGAAGGCCTTCTCATAGTCCACAAACGCCAGCATAGTGGTTTGTTATACTCCTCGGACTTCTGTATAACTTGCCGCAGCGTATGAATGTGGTCTATGGTGCTAAAGCCTTTTCGGAAGCCTGCTTGTTCGGGAGGCTGGAAGTCGTCGAACCTGCGAGCGAGACGATTCGTGATGACCCTAGAAATCATATCTAAGCGACAAAAGTTCGTAAATTGAGTTATATACACCATTCGAACCGCCAGATTTTTCTGCGTCGTTTGGTGTATAATTGTATATAACTCAATTTACGAATTTTTGTCGCTTAGATATGATTGCCTTTCAAGCGTCGATATATTATCGCGTAATAATTATGTTAACCCTAAAATTTTGTTAATAGATTTTAGATTGTTTAGGGTTTTTAGATTGTTTTTTTTTTTGTTTTCTGTCGACCTCCGTGGCGCAGCGGTCAACACGCCTGCCTGCGACGCGGAGGCCCCGGGTTCGATCCCCGGCCATGTCATGATGAATAACGATCTTTTCCTGATTGACCTGGGTCTTGAATGTTTATCTATATATGTATTTCTTATAAATATAGTATCGTTGAGTTAGTATCCCATATCACAAGTCTCGAACTTACTTTGGGGCTAGCTCAAGCTGTGTGATTTGTCAGTATCTATTTATTTATTTATTTATTTATTTTAGATTTCTAGATAATATTATATTAAAGAAGAATATTAAATTAAACTGATTACTTATTCTAATATTTCATTTTACCGTATATGTTTTTATTTCTTAAATTGCCTATGTAATAAACTATCATTACACCATATTTTTTTAATTTCAAAATGTATCAATATTCATCTAAATTGTGATAAATATACAATGTGCACTCGTTTCCGACTATTCACAAATCATACTTTATATAATTTAGAATAATATCTTCTAAAGGATCAAAAATGTTTAAGCGTTCACTAAGCTCGATATTTACGCGCGTGTGCGTCTAGCTGCTAGAACGATGCACACAAAGGTAACATCGCAACGATTTTACCTAAACTGTAGCGAGAGAATTTTGTGCACGGACTCTTAAAAAAAATATTTCCATTCGAAAAAAAAATGTTTTAAATTTTTTTCAATATGAAAATATTCAATAAAAATTTTAAATTGACATATAAAAGAAACACACTGTACACGCGAACTTGAAAGACGGCAACGTCGCAATTTATTTATACATGACGACTACTGTTTTGATTTAAAACAGGAGGTTTCAAATTTATTTTCAATTATAATTTTTTTTATTCGGATTTTTTTATGCTTATTTTTCTATGCTGATATTTTTATTTTAATCTATTAATGATATATATTAACGAGTTTAAGGGAACGCCCTCTGTTATTTAACATACTGTATAACTTGTAAGAATTCAACAAAATCAATGAAACAATACTAAAATTGTATGACCTTATATGAAAACATCAATATAAGTACTACCTATAATCCTAGTAATTATTAAAATGTATGAAAAGTAGTAAATTCCTATTGTAAATTCCAACCTAAAATATATAATAATTTCACTTTTCTTCTCAATTATCATTGCTTACATAGTCCTATGTTCTTCCATAGTCAGAGGCGCTGACTCTCTTGTTCCTAAAAAAAGTAGACTAATTTTACGTTAGTGCACCTTTTTCTTTTCTTTCATTCTCCTATTTCATTAAGGAAAGGATCGTAGATAACATTTTAGTTTTAATCCTGACAGGGTTGAACTCTGTTGTACTTTTCATAATGAAAGATAGAGAAAATTATGCATTCATCATCATCATCATCATATCAGCCGAAAGACGTCCACTGCTGGACATAGGCCTCCCCCAAGGTTCTCCACGACGACCGGTCCTGGGCCTCCCGCATCCAGCGGTTTCCCGCGACCTTCACAAGCTCGTCGGTCCACCTTGTCGGGGGCCTACCTACGCTGCGTCTTCCGGTGCGTGGTCGCCACTCGAGAACCCGTCGGCCCCATCGGGCATCGGTCCTACGGGCAATGTGTCCAGCCCACTGGCACTTTAGTGCTGCAATTCTTCGGACTATGTCGGTTACTCTCGTTCTTCTACGGATCTCCTCATTTCTGATTTGATCACGCAGTGAAACCCCAAGCATAGCCCTCTCTATTGCCCTTCTTATAAGGTCCATTGTTAGCGACCACGTCTCAAATAGTCTCAATTCCATAAGTCATCACTGGCAACACACACTGGTCGAAGACTTTTTTCTTGAGACACTGCGGTATTTCGGACGAGAAGATTTTACGTAACTTCCCGAAAGCAGCCCAGCCGAGTAGGATTCGACGTTTGACCTCTTTCTCGATTTTGGACCTTCCTAACTGCATTTAATTTAGATTATGTTTATTTTGAGAACAAGAGAATCGTGGCCATTATTATATCCTGTAAGAATTTTAACCAAAAAGGATGGTCCGAAAAAAGGTAGAAAATATAAAAACAAACAATTTTTAAGAAAATATCAGAAGTAGCTTTTATTCGGTGGTTTCAAATAAAGAAATGTACCTAATTTAAAGTAAGTAAAGAAGAAACCTAATAAATCGATAAAACATAAATTTAATTCCATACTAAAAATACTAAACTAAAACTATTTGCTTCAACTGTTTGATAAGCTTTAACAAAACTTTTAAAATATGCTATTGCGTGCAATGTGTAGGGAAAAAACCTAAAGAGGAAATAACTAAAGTGATGATGAATATAACGAAATCGGTCTTTAAGTTTTAAATACAAAAAAAAAAAAAACATAAAATTACCTATAATTTAATTTCAAGGGAAAGTCAAAGTTGATATAAAATAATGAAGGTGTTTTTTTTAATGGCATTAATTGAAAATTCGTTAAACGTAATTGCTTTTTAAGTTAAACATGAAAACGAAACTATAAGTTAAAACCAGGAAACTAATAATTAACATGGAAATTGACAACCAACGTGAACTGTCCGCACAATTGTAATTTTTGACAGTTATTGATACATTTTGACATATGGTACTAATTACTAAAAACATAATATCCCTATTTTACGTCAAGCGGTTTTTTAATATGGTAACATCGTTATGAAGTGTAGTCAAGCGTAGTCAAGCGTTGTTTGCATAAACTATAGCTCCACAGCAAGAAATAGTTTTTTCACCAGTAATCAAGGAAATGTTGACACAGACAACACGATAATATTAATCGATTAAATAAATACTCTTTAGATTTTTCCAATGTTTTAACGTAACTTTTTGGTACTTTACTGTAAAAAGCAAATTATATCGTGTTAAAAATCAATCAATCATCATTGCACAGTGAAAAAGGTTTTGATACTTCATTAATTTCCTTATCCAATAAATAACCTAGCAAAAATGGTAACAAACTCGTGAACATTGACATTGCAAAACAGAATCTTCGGCAGCATAAATAAAACTTAAAATTAAATGCTGGACATAAAATAGTCATCGGCAGGACAGGGATCATTTGTGTCTATCGGTTTATACCTGTAAATCTTTCCTTTAGTACCTATGATAATATTATTCTTATGGTCAAAGGCTAGTCCTGTTATTTTGAATCCCAGCTGACCGATTTTGACAGGTAGAATACTCCTTGTAAAAAGTCTGAACAACGATCCTTTCACAGCTACAATTGCTTCATCGTTATTGTTGAGCTGCAGTATATACTTCAGTTCCCGAGTAAATCCTTTATACTGAATAGGTTCATAGTAATCTACTGAAAAGAAATACAATCTGCCATCAATAAATTCGTAAAAGGCATTTCCTTTAGTGTCCAAAATAAAACTGTAGGCTTTAGGAATTTTCTCATATCTTTTGACAGCCGCAGATCCATTCATGAATCGGAATATTTCGTGGTTCGATCCCGTCGCTATATACATTTGGCTGTCAGTTTTATCAATGAAGATATTTCGGACGTCATCGTCTCCTATCGGACGTTCAGCAGTTATTTCCGTTCTTGAATAGTCATAGGTTACAAGCCCTTGGTTAGTGCCAATGTAAATCACATTACTCATCGTGTCTATGGCGATACATTGTCCTAGCAGATCATCAGAGACCGGCAGCTCCTTGATCCCCAAAGATCCATGTTTTAGTAAATGAATACCCTTGGTGTAATTCCTTTTATGCAGGATGAAGAATATGTGGTCAGTTTTTGGGTCTATGACTATTCCTGTTGGGTATCCATCGATGGTTGCGATCAACTGTCGTTTGTAGAATTCGTTCCCGATTTTGATTCTCTCACATTTTTCTGCAATGCACCCGCAGAACAATACGGCTATGATAGGCAAAACTTTCTCTAGGCTCCACATTGTAAGCTTAAGTGCATGACAACCGTTTGTGGTATCTGTGGATAGACAAAAATATTAATAATAATAATAATAAGCCAGCCAGCCTGATATAGTGCTGGTGGATCGATCAGAGCGGCGTGCAATGATTGTTGACATAACCATCCCACATGATGAGAACCTCGTGAAAGCTGAGAAGGATAAACAAATCAAGTATCTTGACTTGGCTCACGAGGTTGTCGACATGTGGGAAGTGGATTCAGCAATCATTGTACCGATAGTCGTGACAGCCAATGGCTTAATAGCCAAGAGCCTCGACCAACACCTCAGGAGGCTCTCGTTAGGCAGCTGGATCAAGGGCTTGATTCAGAAAGCGGTACTGCTGGACACGGCTCGCATCGTCAGGAAGTTCCTCTCTCTGGAGCCCTGACCGCCGGTAGCTTGGACCCTGTTCCCGATACCGGTGGGCTACTATTTTTTATATTTTTAAATGTTTTTTATATATATTTTTGTTATGTAGAAATATTTAAAAATATAATTTATAAGTGTATTTATTGAAATAAAGGAAATAATAATAATAATATATTTATTTGCATAAAACACGGTATACAAACATGGTAAAAGTACAATTTAGACCAAGACATGTTTTGCCAATTTAATATAAGCATGCAAATTTTTCAAGGTGTACTAGACATTAACATTTTTTGTCGAGGAAATCCTTAACACTATAAAAACTAATAACAGACAGCCATTCATACAATTTCTTTTTAAATAATTTGGTATTCACATTTTTGAGATCGTTTGGTAACTTATTATATAACTGTACACACATTGCAAGGCAACTTTTATTATATTTAGTTAGCCTTGGAATCTCACTTAGTACGAGCCTGTTGGGGTCTCGTCGGTTTCGGACACTAATGTCATTTGCTTTGACAAATAAATTTTGATGCTGCCTGACAAACATACATATCTCATAAATATAAAGAGACGGCAGCGGTAGCAAACCAAGTCTTTCAAATACTGGTCGACATGAGTCATCCGGTTGAAGGCCACATATTGCCCTTATGCATTTTTTTTGAGCGACAAATGCTCTATTTACATCAGTACTATTACCCCACACCACCAGACCATAGCGCAGTAACGATTCAACATACGCGTGATATGAAATAATAGCAGTTTTTATATTCGTGACATTTTTTACTTGTTTCAACGCATAAACGAATTAATGTAGCAAGAACATATTAAACATTGGCATTTACAAAGACAGCAAAGCTATTGCTACTTATAGAGTACTAGCTTTCCGCCCGCGGCTTCGCCCTCGTGGAATTCGGTTATATTGGGCTTTTTAGATTTCCCTCGGGAATATAAAATTTTCCAGGATAAAAGTAGACTATGTCTTTTCTATTTGAGAGAACAATCTAACTCTCCAAATAAAAGTAACGAAAATGGTAGACCAAAAATTAATAAGATAAATGCCTTCGAAAATTTATACGGATTTTGAAATTTATACGGAGTTACCATACTCATCTAAGTCCTGATAGATAACAAAAAAAAAAAAAATATACAAGGGCATATTTTTCTGTACAATTATAATCAGCCAATATGAACTTCTTGGAAAATATAACATTCCGTCGCAAACGCAGCAGAGGATCGGAATCAAACCATGATGATAGCAATAGTGGCAACAACACAACCTTGAATTGCACTACAAAGTATGCCAGAAATGTCGGAAGATGACGAGAACAATCAAATAAAGATATTGCAGGATAAAATTGATGACTTAACGTCTCAATTAAACAGTGCGCATAGGGAAATTGAAATTTTATCTTTGGAAAATAGTAGTTTAAAACAAAGTAATGAAGATTTATCAAGGAAAAATAATTTATATAAGCAAATTGCGAGGTCCCCAATTAAACAAAAGTCAACAGCACCTAAGAAAACTCAGTTAAAACAAGCTAAACATACACAAACAGATGAAAATATTGGGAATAGTACTTCTATAAATCAAGACGACAAGACTCAAACCATAAATGTCGTTCGTAATTCTTCTCACAATAACACAGTTACAGGCAATGTTATCAAACCTAATCAAAAACAGTCACCTAGAAAAAATAAAATATGCATTCTTAGTAGTGAAAACAACAGTAGAATATGTAAATTAATAAATAGCACTAGCTTACCAAACAGTTATGAAATCTGTCACTATCGTAAGCCGAATTGTAATTTAGAACACTTACTAGACAATGTAGACGGTAAAGTTGAGAATTTTACCAAGTCAGATTTCTGTATTATCTTTTTAGGTGAAGAAAATTTCAAACGAACTCAAAATTACATTGAACTCGTTGTAATTATTCGTAAAAAAATTGTACATCTGAAACACACTAATTTTATAATATGCCTACCAACTTTTAAGTACATGAATAATGTAAATATTATGTTCAATAGCAGAGTCGAGAACTTTAATAATTTACTCTATATGGATGCACAAACAAATAATTATGCTTACATTTTAGATTCTAATTTTAACTTGCCATATACTTTTGATACATACAGCCCACATTAAGGTACACTCAATAAAAGAGGTTTACAACTTATTATATCGGATTTAATAGAGTTAATTTCATACTGTAGTACTATAGCAGCCACAACTAATATTAACTCTGAAGTTGATTGTTTTCAAAAAAATACAAAAAGATATAACAGCTGTAAATTCCCAAAATAATTTTCAATTTTTTCTGTAAATATATAAATATACTTCACCAAAACATAGCGGGACTGATGAACAAATCAGATGCACTAACAGTTAAAATAGATGAACTTCACCACGCAGGAACTCACATTGATGTGATTTGTATGACAGAACATTTTATTGAGACAGGTTATGAGGATTTGTTGCATATACCTAATTTTTTACCGGCAGCCTTCTTTTCAAGAAAGGCTAAACGCGGTGGGACGTGTATTCTTGTTAGAGCCGGACTTCAATTTAGAGACATACCTGACGTAGCAAAACAGTCAGTGCCGGGTGTTTTTGAATCCTGTGCCATAGAACTTATACATCATAAAATTATTATTATCTGTATATATCGTATACCTAAACACAATTACAATGTATTTTATGAAAAGTTAGAGGATATATTAAAAAAATATTGTTCATTCTCTAATAAAAATATAATCTTAACTGGCGACTTTAACATTGACATCTTAAAAAGAAATAAAATTACTCTAGAATTTGAAAATTTCCTAGCCCAGTTCAATCTTAACTTAGCCCTTCACAAGCCTACTAGATTAAGCAGCAACTCCTGCATAGATAACTTTGCACACGCCTACAGAAGAGACTGTAAAGCACAAATAATAGACCTAATTCTGTCAGATCATACATCTCAAATATTAAGTGTACCTATAAATAAATCATGTAAACTTAAATATTGGAAAACACAAAAGCAGGATATATGCCTAGAAAATTTAAAGAAGTTTAAAAACTATTTGAGCAATTTATCTTTTACACAAGTTTATAGTACTAGTGATGTGAATGACTCATATGACTTTTTTGCAGATGATTTTCTAATGTTGTATAAACTATGTTTTCCAATAAAATATGTAACGGTGAAAACTAATACTAAAATTAAATGGATTTCTCGTGGAATAAAAATCTGCAGTCAAAAACAAAGAAAATTACTTTGGACGTATCGATTTAAACATAACAATAAAAATAGACTAAATTTCAAAATGTATACTAAGATTTACAAAAAGATTATACGACTGACACAGAGAACTCAAAATAACCACTACATAAACACTTCTGAAAACAAATCTAAAGCTGCATGGCAAATTATTAATAAATCGAAATTTCGGCTACCTCAACATCTAATACCGTCCATTAAGAATGCAAATTCAACTATCACACATCCCACGGAGATCGCAAACGAATTTAATAATTTTTTTATAGATGTTATTGAAAGAAATGTAAAAAGTAACGTTACTTCGAACAATAGTAATACTTATAACAACTTAACTACACAATCATTATATATGCAACCAGTTCTACCTTTTGATATAATAAAAATTATCAATAATCTTAATAATACAAATACTGTGGGCTATGATGGAGTAAGTACTCAAGTGGTGAAATATGTTAAAGAAGTTATAGCACCACCACTAACGCACATTATTAATTTATGCATAACAAATGGTGTTTTCCCTAATAGTCTGAAAAAAGTAATCATTAAGCCCTTATTTAAAAGAGATGATAATTCAGATGTCAAAAATTACAGACCTATTGCCAAAATACCTATATTTTCAAAAATTTTAGAAAAAGTAATTTATAGTTCAATCTATAATTATTTTGAAAAAAATAAGTTATTTTGCAATGAACAAAAAGGATTTCGAAAAAAATAAAAATATAAATATGGCATTGTTTGACCTCCTTTCTTATATTATGACATCGGTCGATGAAAGAGCTCCGGTATGTGCTATATATACCGATATGTCAAAAGCTTTTGACTATGTAGATCATAAGATTTTGCTAAAAAAACTGTATGGATATGGAATTCGAGGAAATATTTTAAAACTTTTGGAGTCATATCTGAATAATAGATCTCAATGCACTGAAATCGCACAGTTATGTAAAAAAAGGAATTTGGTAACCATAAACATTTTTCAACCAAGAATTATAAAATACGGGGTACCCCAAGGTAGCATATTAGGGCCTCTACTATTCTTGATATACATTAATGATCTCCCAATATTCATATCTCAAAATATGGTTCTTTTTGCCGATGACAGTACAGCAATTGTAAAATGTAATAATGCTGTCGATTACGAAAGTGATATAAATGACTGCCTCTATAGAATAATTAACTGGCTTAATAAAAATAATCTAGTAATTAATTTAAAAAAAACCAGAGTAATGCACTTTCGTCAAAGATGTGAAAAACCTCCAGTTCATGTCACATTTAATAAGTGCCAAATAGATGATACAGATAAGGCCAAATTTCTAGGTATAACCATTGATAGCAAACTAACATGGAAACCTCATATTGAAGAAATCTGTCTTAAATTAAATAAATCGGCTTATGCACTGTTTCAGCTGTCGAGAAAAGTGAATACACAAACACTTTTAATAGCGTATCACGGTTTAGTTGCATCGGTTCTGAGGTTTGGTATTATTTTTTGGGGGCAATCTACTGAAAGAGAGACTGTTTTTAAAGCACAAAAAAGATGTATTCGTTCTATGTGTGGCTTGAAAACTACCGAAACATGTGAACCTCACTTTAAATCATTAAAACTATTGACTATGCCAGGTATGTACATTTACGAAACTGCTTTGTTTGTTAAGATCAATTTAAACTTATTTCAAAAACTATCTGAAGTAAAGAAGACCCCAATGCGTTCTCAGTATATGAACAAACTGTGTAACAGGAAATGCAGAACCGCTTTAATGGAAAAAAGTTTTTTCGGGATGGCCCCGAAAATTTATAATAAAATACCTGACAGCATAAAAAATTTGTCCCAATCAAAATTTAAGAAAAGTCTCCACTCTCTATTAATTAATAAATGTTATTATACTGTAGAAGATTTTTTAAGAGATGTTTTTTAATATTTTACATGCATGTAAGTTTCCTTTTATTAAATTTATAAATATTTCTATGAAAATGTAAGATAGTATGCTTTTTTTTTTTATTTAATTTTTTTGTGATAGTTTCATTTCTGTTAAGTACTTTATTCATTTTTTTTAGTTGTTAATGATTTTATGATCTCTGTATTTGTATGCCTTCACGGCAAAACATAGCGCTCATTTATCTAATTGTAAGACCTTCATGTATGCACCTATGTTTTACAAATAAAATTCTGATTCTGATTCTGATTCTGATTCTGATTCTGAAAGAATGTACAGAAACAGATCTCATTCAACATCAGAATTAAATAAAGAATAGCCATTAACACACATCGGTAACCGGAAGATCAGAAAAAATATTGAAAAAACACTTAAGGAAAAAACAAAAATCACTACACCTCCCCCAAGCCGGCTGGTCCCCGTAGGGGATAGCGACCAATCCCTTCCAGCTGAAAAGCCAGAAAATAACAACAGCGACACTATAAAAACAAATAGAAAAACGAAGCTCTATATTGCCACTCTAAACTGCCTTACGCTAAGAACGCAAGAGAGACTAACTGAATTAGAATTAGCACTCTCAAATATTAAGTGGGATATACTAGGTTTGAGTGAAGTTAGAAGGTTAGGAGAGAGTATCGAAGATCATAAAGAATACATTTTATATTATAAGGGTGTAACAAAAGGAAGCTATGGAGTTGGTTTCATGGTTAAAAAATACCTAGAAAAACACATAGAAGAGTTTAAGGGCATGTCAGAAAGAATAGCTGTTCTAAATATGCATTTGCCAACATATAAACATAAATGGTTAATTATTCAAGTGTACGCTCCCACGGAACAACATGATGAATCGACCAAAGACCTCTTCTACGACCAATTATCATCAGTCTTACAAGAGTCGCACAAGAACGTTATGGTAATAGGAGATTTCAATGGCAGAATAGGAACGCAGAGAGCTGGAGAAGAAAATGTCATTAGCAAATTCGGTTTTGGCAGAAGAAGTAAAAATGGAGAGAGGATGATTAACATGGCTTTTGAAAACAATCTTGGATTTATAAATAGCTCCTTTAACATAAATATAAAGAAAAAATGGACTTGGCAATCTCCAGATGGATCATACAAAAATGAAATAGATTACATAGCAACTAACAACAGAAAAGTCTTTCAGAACGTAAACATTCTTAGCCAATTTAATTTTAACACCAATCATAGAATGGTCAGAGCAGCATTAAATAGTACGGAATTAAAAAGAAGCAGAAATAAATATAAGGTAATAACTAATTCTACTATACAACAAATAGTGTTGAAAAACAAAATAGTTAACGAATATGACAAGGAAATAAACGAAATATTTGGATTATCACAAAATAAAGCGACGAAACCTAAAACAAGCTATACCGAAAATGAAACCAAAACTCTAATAGAAGAAAGAAAGCTACTTTTAAAATTGAAAAAAGACAAACATAACCTAAAAGCCATCTCAGAAATAAGTAAAAAAATCAGCAATAGTATCAAGAAAGACAGAACTATAAGAAGAATAGATACTATCAATTACCATATAAAAAAGACGGGAGGAGTCAAAAAAGCTTTGAAAGAACTCGTAGAGATAAAAAAATGGATACCAAACATTAGAAATAAAACTGGAAAGCAGGAGACAAAAAGAAGAAATATAATCCAAGTTGCAACTGATTTCTACAGGACACTCTATGCTGCAGAACCGAACACCGAGAAAGTAGCTATAAATCTTGAAGACGAAGAAGTAGAAGATATACCAGATTTTCTGCAAGCGGAAATAGAAAAAGCAATACAGAGTCAAAAAACCGATAAAGCACCAGGGCCAGACTTGATAACAAACGAAATGTTAAAAATTGCTATAACAATACCTGGAAATTTAAAAAAACTCACAGACATGTATAACACCATCCTAAGAACTGAATTAATACCATCGCAATGGACCAAAAGTACAATCATACTATTACACAAGAAAGGAGATAAGGAGAACATTGAAAACTTGCTTGATGTCAAACATATACAAGGTGTTTTCTAAACTGATTTTAAACAGACTTACAGGGCTATTCGACCAGCAGCAACCAATTGAGCAAGCAGGATTTAGAGCTGGGTTTTCTACGGTTGATCACGTGCATGTCTTAAAACAACTAATAGAAAAATGTGAAGAGTACGGTAAAACGTTATATATAGCATTCGTAGATTATAGCAAAGCATTTGACTCCATATATCACGACTCGCTTTGGAAGGCCTTAGTCGACCAAGGAATTCCTAAAAAATACATACGCATTCTAAAAAACATATATGAGAAAAGCACTGCACAAATAAAACTAGAAACAACTGGGGAAGAATTCCAAATAGCGAAAGGTGTAAGGCAAGGAGACCCGCTATCTCCAAAACTTTTCTCTGCAATCTTGGAAAGTGTATTTAAGGATCTGGAGTGGGAAAAGGCTGGCATAAACATAGACGGCACAAAACTCAACCACTTAAGATTCGCAGACGACCTAGTCCTCATTACTGACAACGCTACTACGCTCCAACATATGCTGCAACAGTTAGCAGAGGCAAGCAGAATAGTAGGTCTTACTATGAATGGATCTAAAACTAAAGTAATGACAAATAGAGAAGAAACAGCTATAAAAGTGAATGATTTAGACATCGAATTCGTGAGAACTTATACATACCTAGGACAACTAATTGCATTCAGAGACCAAACAAACATGGAAATCGAAAGAAGAGTAGCTAATGCATGGAACAGATATTGGTCACTTAGGGAGATATTCAAAAGTGATCACTTTCCCATGGCAGCGAAGAAAAAAGTGTTCAACTCATGTGTCTTGCCATGCCTGACATATGGATGCCAAACCTGGGCACTGAGCCAAAAACATCTTCTAAGATTGAGAACATGTCAGAGGGGTATGGAAAGAAGCATGATAGGCGTTACAAAAAGAGATCACATCAGATCAGAAGATATACGATCCATAACAAAGGTGGAAGACATAGTTAAGAAAGTAAGACAGTTAAAATGGAGATGGGCAGGACATATGACAAGAGATAGCAGAATAAAGTGGACCAAAATCGTAACAGAGTGGCAACCACGTGATGGTAAAAGGAAAAGAAGCAGGCAGGCAAAAAGATGGATGGACGATATAAAAAAAGTCGGAGAAGCTATCTGGTCAAGAAAAGCCAAAGACAGAGACGAGTGGAAAAAGCTGGAAGAGGCCTATGTGTCACAGGACACGCTGATCACTGAACAGGATTATCGAAGTGTTAATTTGTAAATTAGGTTAAGTACTTAATGTTATTTCAGCAATAAAGGCTTAATAATAATGTCTTTTCTCAGGGTCTAAAGATTGTCTGTGCCAAATTTCACCAAAATCGGTTGAGAGGTTTAAGCGGGAAAGCGTAACAGACAGACAGAGTTACTTTCGCATTTATAATATTATTAAGGATTACGTAATCGTTTCGTAGTTTTTTGTCAACTATCTTTTCAGATCTGTAACATATTATTTATATCACATACACAATCAGACAAACGAGAAAAAAAAGCTCGCACTACTGGGATTAGGGTTGCCATACGTCCGGAATTTTCTGGACATGTCCGGTAATATAGTGCTTTGTCCGAAATGCGGGGGGAATCCTAAGCCGCCAGGAATATCTACAATTTAAGTAAAAACTAACATAAAAACCTTATGAAATCAAATATTTTTATTTCTCATACAATCATATTTAGTACTGTGGAGCAGAGGAGAGGCGCTTCCCTCCTTGTCTTTCGTTCTTCGTTCATCGTTCACAATCATAGTCACCCTACACTTGTGTTGTGAGTGTGACCTTGTGACGAGCTTTGACTGCGTACTTTATGAATTTATGAATCAACGTTGGCTCGCCCGCGTAAAAAAATCGATTTGTTTTGCTTTACACAAGCACTATTTATTGCGAATGTGCGAAGAAATCCGGAAATTTCATTCGATGTCCGGAATTCCGACTATTCCGACTTTGCGAAGAAACATGGGTGAATTTTAGTCAGTAAAAGTCTGACAAGCCCTTTCGCTCCGCCCAGAGTGGGAGAGGTCATTTGATGAATTCCCATCCCAAAAAAAAGTAGAATGGCCTATGTCCAGCAGTGAACTGCAATATGCAATAGACTTATGGTGAAAGATATTTTATCCTTCATCCTCTAGCTGCAGTAATCAATCAAGAAGCGTTTGCTTGCAGACGTTGACATAATGCATGCATAATGCCTGCATCTGTTGATAACGGATGTGTAACATCTACGCTATACGATGCAGTTATATAAATATTGTCCATGAGAACATAAACTGTTGTTTATAATGACGACAAACAAAAGAGTGATACAAATATCGATTATGAATTATGATTCAATATTGTCACAGTGACCCACTTTGTGAGTGGTGCAGATTATGATTACAATAGTAATTGTTATAGTAGATTCCCAAAATAATTTTATGCAGTTATTGTTTTAACGAATTTTCATCAACATCATCATTTCAACCGAAAGACGTCCTCTGCTGGGCATAGGCCTCCCCTAAGGATCTCCACGACGATAGGTCTTGCACCTCCCGCATCCAGCGGTTTTCACCAAGTCTTCCGTCCTCTTTGTCGCAGGCCTACCCACGCTGCGGCTTCCGGTGCGTGGTTGCCACTCGAGAACCCGTCGGCCCCATCGGGCTTCGATCCTACTGCCATGTGGTCGCTAACAATGGGCCATAAAAGAAAGCTCAAAGTTACTCAAAGGGCAATGGAGAGGGCTTTGCTTGGGTTTCACTGCGTAAGCAAATCAGGAACGAGGAGATCCACAGAAGAACGAGAGTATTCGACATAGCCCGAAGAATTGCAACGTTTTACATTAGCATTGTATTAATTGGAAAACCGACAAAACATCCGTTTGACTGATTTTGAATAGACCTTTGATTCACTTTACACCTGGCTGACACGAGTCAATTCATTAGGTAAATAAGATATATATATATATATTTATAAAGAATATATAATTAGATAATAGAGATTTTTGACGATTTACCATCACAAAAAGTTCTGTTTCATCGGTTTTGAATATGATGACATCATGACATGCGGAATGTCACAGGGTGATAGCATAAAACCATTATTGTTTTGATTATTTAACCGTTAAAATATTTTAATAACTTAATTTGGCTACGAATTCAGAGTTCGACAAATTATAGGTTAAATTAATCAATAATAAAGCACAGAACAAATAAACAGCTGATGCATTAGATGTAAGGCAAGCAATAAACTATTGAAAAAAGTAAATGTGATATGGAAATTTCTCGATGGTTTCATCACATATAAATAAGTACTTTAGAATGTCATAAGTATTGAATGATACCATGGAAATATGTAAAAAAGTATTTACTAATGTTTTGATTTAATTCCACAGCTTCGACCTTCATTCCTTCCCTTGACCCTTTTCGCATTTAGTATTCTTAAAGAGGATACTAAAAATTCGGGTGTGGGGTTATAAGGGTCAAACCTTATAATCTCACACCCGAAATTTTAGTAAGACTAAGGTACCGAAATTCTGTAGTATTAGATGTATAAAATGCCACGGATAACATGATACATGATTTTATTCCTTTAAGTAGGCGTCAGTCACATTTTTCAAGCTAGTTGCCATAATGACTACTCTGAGAAGAAATACCGAAATAAATGGAAGATCACACATGCATTAATCATTCAACTCAAAACGGAGCTCAATGATGTGATCAACTACGACGACATACAATCTCTAATAAGGATATGATCGTATTGATTAATCTCATAAACATATCGTATTGTGCCACATAACCTTTTGCAGATTTTGAGATGAATGTGTTATTTTAATTAAAACAGGAGAGTAACATAGACAAGAAGTGTGTTATATAAAAATATTCAACAAGTTTGAAATGGTGGATGAATTGTGTCAAAGGTGAAATAGGGGTGATCTCAGAGATAAAGGCTAATAGATAGACATATGAAAAGGGCTGTTAGGCCAACCAAAAATAAATTGTGACAAACACAGAAGTAATGAGGACGATTTTTCATATGTCGAGGTTGGTGCAATTTCCTGTTGTATGTGATTTGTCAAAATAGAAACAAATTATTTCTATATCAACAATGTTTGATCTCAATATCCCAAAAGTCCTGTCAATGAACCAGGGTGATAAATTGCCACAAATGAAAGTCACACTAATTTAACTTTGACTAACGATACGTATTACGGAAAACAATATTCTTTTGTACGTAATGGGTGGGGAAAACTTACCCTTTTTAATGAGGGTGAAGGAAGTAGCAACACTGGGTAATTATAAAGTATGGTTTCGCTTGTTGACGGAATTAATAATTTTGTCTTTAGGGAAGCACTCTTGGTCGAAGCTGTGATATTTAGAACAGTTCTAATTATTTATTACGTGTGGAACAGTGAGCAAGGCATTCTAAACATACCGCTGCGTGTCTCTGGAAAACACAAGGAAAGGACGTGCAAGTAGATATTCTTAAACAATTTTCCTCCAACACTATCATCATCATTTTTTAGATTAAATTTTTCTTATTCACAAAAAAAACTTACCTATTAGATATATTTTTATATAAACTGTACTTTAATAAGATATGTATAAAATATAATAAGTACCTGTACGTCGGTCTGCTTCACCAGTTTGGAATGATATGTTCGTTCGACTGTCCTTTTAGTCTTTATAAAATATCTGCCATTGTGTCATGAGTCCACGATGCTTGTAAACATACTCCATGTTGACATTCTCATCGAGACATATAGGATGTTGGTGCTGCGAATAGAAGAACCTGAATAGAAGACTGATAACCAAGACCCTATTTGCTTAAGACACATCATCTGTCAAGCCTTTTCCCTTTTAAGTTGAAGTCGGTTTCCAAATTAACCAGATGCAGCCGTATACCAATGTTTTACATGAACACTCCAACCCAGTTATTGGGTTAAATGATACTTCTTGGTAAGATGACTTCTTCTTCTTTCTCAGCCTATAGAGGTCCACTGCTGGACAGAGGCCTCCCCAAGGTTTTCTATTACATTGGGGGGCTTTGCCATTATCCCCACGCTTAGCAGATGGGTTGGGGAATGCAGTAATTTGATATTCCACAGGAGAAGCGCTGCTGCCCGCTTCCCTGGTCAGAGGTCCCGTATATGTTTTTTTTTTATAATTATAAACTAGTGCTTGACTGCAATTCCACCTGATGGTAAGCAGTAATGCAATTTTTGATGGTAAAGCGCACTAGTTTATTAATTCTATTCACTTAAAAAACTTAGTGAATAGGAAGGAAGTCGGCAGTTGAGCGAGGTGATGTAATTTTAAACCCAACCACACGACCAACGATGCTGCCCCAGAGGGAGATTGATCTGGAGACCCTCCACGACCAAACTCCCGACACAAAAATAACAACAACATCTTGTTTCTTGAAACTAATTTATAACAAAAATGAACACACCCTGTATATACTACTACTAGTTTAATAGTGATGTAATTTGTGTAATTACAAATGAAGGATCACATCATTCATTACAATGAAAAGCAGTCCCAGGATGTCTAATAATGTTGGCATTAGCTTAGAGCCCTTCGGAAGGACTAGCGTCTTTGTGAGGACATTCGGAAGATAAACTATTAAGGTATGTAAAAGATTATGTTTGAATTCAAACACTTTATTGTTTTTTATACGTAGAAAAAGGTGTTATAGTTATTATAATAGTAACACTGTAACATATCTATACGCGTATTAGAATTACGTTATTTTTATTTTGTACATGCTTACAGTTTGTCTAGGTACTCTTTGCATTAATCAAATTTTAGAACAGAATAGAATAGAGTAGAGTACACACACATAAATACAAAGAAACAAACTAAAAATAAATAGATAAAAAATAAATATAAAAAAAATATATAAAGATTTTACAAAGGGTGACACTAAGGGCGGCCTTATCGTAAAAATGGATACTGGAAAAATATGAAAAACAATCACACAAAATCTGGTATTAGATACTTACAGTCCATGGCATTAAATGAAAAAAAAAAAAAGGTTTATTGACATTATACAATAAAAATATTTGTACGTTGACATTATTTTCAATTCACAAGACCGGTCATCATGGAAAGCCTTGGGGGAGGATTTTGTTCAACAGTGGACCTCAAAAGGCTGAGTAGAAGAAGAATATAATCCTATCAAGAATTGCTTGAGTTTAAGTTTAAAGATATCGATGATTGATTTACTTTAATACAGTTTAGTAGTTTTTTCTGTAAACTGCTCCCTTTCAAAATAACATCAAATGGCTAGCACCTCCACTTCCAATTTTCGCAATCAATGAGTTCCAACAATGATATTCATCTGCAATATTACTTAGTTTGATGATCAGAACGCGTAGTACGTATAGGTATGAGGAACAAAGTGTAAAGTTCATTCATGATGTCTGGTGAAGCCGTAAGGAGGACGGGTCTGAGTAGTTGTGTTGCGATGTGTGCTGGGTACGATGCGTCAAATGTTGTTGTGTCGGGAGTTTGATCGTGGAGTGTCTCCAGATCAATCACCCTGTAACGCTAGCCTTTAGTTTTGAAATTAACTCAGGGTGGCTAACTCCACCCTTACCCGGCAGTTACAGTAAATTTAATTATGTAAATACTTGGTAGCTAGGAGCATTAAATAAAACAATAAATGGATACAGTTACAAATTTATTTTATAATTACCCTGTGTCATAAATATATGACAAAACAATCTCCTAACTTACCTAGCCGATTTCCTGACTCACTCCGTCTCGGGTCGGAGTGGGACAGGGAATCCACATGAGACAATTCAGCAAGCTCAGGGTCGCTTGATGAAGGATTCGTGAGGTGAACCGTTGTGATCACGGCTCAGTCGTTACAAAAGTATCTCAGGTTATGCACACAATATCAAGCCAATAGCCTACTTACATGCAACCTGTTGGAAACCCACTCTCAATCACTAGATACATCAAAACAAAGAAACAAGGACAGGGAGTCTACGTTTCGGATTAGCTCTCCTGACTAACACTTCTGGATTACGGTACAAAGACCCTTGGCTTCACTAACTGACGGGTGTCAGATTAATGCACGGTTGAACGCGGCCTGCGGGATTAGGTGCTTCGGGAACACCCGGAGCCAAATAATCATGACAGCTTATACCTGTCTAGTCGTCGTCGAAAGAGAATTGGATGTGCCGTACCATCAGGGTTCAGCCACTTCCACTCCAAACAAGCCTGATCCAATCGGAATCAAGGCCACCTGAGATAAGTCATGACGCGACGCCTCCACACGGGTTCCCACCCTAGGCCCGCCAAAAGAGCCAAATCTAGAACAACATTTAACCTAAGTCAGCACTATAGAACAAGAAAACACGTGGAGAAAATATTCCGGGTACAGAAATGAATACTCACAGAGAGATGAGCCAAACGTTAGACGCACAACCCCATGGGGTTTATTGCGCCACACGCCAACCTTGCGTACCAGCCATGTCAGGAGAAACCCGCGACACCAAGCAAGCTTCGGTCGTTCTTCTGGAAGTTTCTCTAGCCTTCCGATCGACCGCTCCCAATTGTCTTTTCCTGAACCATAGACTAGTGCGTTCCGCGACTTGTATTTTAATTTCAGACTCATGAGTTGGTTCTTATTTTTTAATATCTTTATCCTAAGTCCTTTTTTTATATTATTTAACCCGGTCGTTCTTTATTTGAATTTATTTATTTTATTAACGACCGTCCTTTCGCGCAACGCCATCTCTCGGCTCGATGCAAAATATGTGACCCGAGTTTAGCCCGAGTCCACGAGATGTCGCCTGCTGCTATATTTTGCTACGTGACAACCCTCTGGCGCAACATCGTTGGTCTTTCTTCTTCTTGAGCCTATAGAGGTCTACTGCTGAGTAAAGGCTTTCCCAAGACTTTCATTGTTTAGGGGGGGTTTGCCATAATCCCCACGCTTGGCAGGCGGGTTGGGGATCGCAGTAATTTAATATTCCACAGGAGAAGCGCTGCTGTCCGCTTCTCCGGTGAGAGTTCCCTTGCTCGCCGACGACACCCATGCGAGGATATGGTTTGGAAGTATTCTAAGCCCGGTGCCACACGGGTTCTTTGGCAACTTAGCTGCCACCGCTTATTGTAATTTCTGAATCGTTGTAATGGTGTGTATTTCGCACGCTTATAACGTGCATTCTGCACCATTCTCACATGAATCAATTCAACATGAATGATATGAAATATTTTTATAATTTAAAAGAGCGTTCTTGGAGTTTTCTATCCGTTCTTCCCCATAGTTACAGTAAGGGCCAAAAGTGGATTACCACTTTACTTTACTGTACTTACAAGAGTGGTAGGAAGGTATCTTGTCTCGGTGGTAGGCCATAACATCGGCTGCTGCCAGAAGTTACCACCCACCAGACAAGGTCTTGCCGCCAAGCGATTCGTCGAGTTCTGGCATGATGTCTGGTAAAGCCGTACGGTGGACGGGTCTGAGCAGTAGTGGTGCGATGTGTGTCGGGTCGGATGCGCCAAATGTTGTTGTGTCGGGAGTTTGGTCGTGGAGGGTCTCCAGATCAATCTCCCTCTGGCCCAGCATCGTGGGTCGTGTTTTTGGGTCTTGGGTTTAACATTGCATCACCTCGCTCAACTGCCGTCATCCTTCCTATTCCTAATTTTTTTTTATTGAATAGGCTTAATAAATTAGTGCGCTTTACCATCAACGATTGCATCACTGCTTACCGTCAGGCGGGATTGCAGTCAAGCACAAGTTTATAATATTTAAAAAAAAGTAAAAATGTCAAAAGTGGTACTCTACTTTTGATCCCTACCGTGACGTGAATACGTTTTGGAATGGGTAGCTAGATTCATCTTTCTGATTGACCAACCCTTTTACAATTAAAAAAGTGCTTCCAAGGACTACGTGAAGTAACTTCTGTGGTGTTATTATGTGTGTACGACACGGACGTCGTGGAAATTGTGGAGGCAAGAGGAACAAGGAGTAAAGTTCACTCATAATCCATAGAAGTGGGAGGATCCTCCGACCAGACGGGTGTTTTTGTCTGGCGGGCATTTACCCGGCGGTTGATATTAGGAAGTTGTATGTATGCTAATTGCGCGGTGAACTCTGCTTGCGAGATGTAGAATTCGTGTGACGTCAGTATAACGCGTGTTTTTCTGTGGCGTTTTGTATGAACCTCCTGGACTTCGGTGCGACCTCAGCTACGTTCTACTTGTCATTGCCTACTACCAACTGTACCATCGTTGTCAATAAACTTCATGACCCTTAACTTTTCTCTTAATTTTCAGTATCCCTAGCCCGTAACAATTGCTATATTTGAAATAAATACTGCGATTTTCACAAAAAAAAAAAACACTATAAAAATCAACGATATCGATATATTTAAACATACTCATTTGAATTCACAGTTACTATACTTATAAATAATACCGCTGGTTGACACATAAAAATTCTCTTCATCAAATGTTATACCAGACGGAACATAATCCAGATCCATTAGCTTTGTGGGAATAATATTATTAGGCCTCAATAAATAGAGGCCATCGTTTGTAGCTAAAATGACTTTAGAGAAGCTATCAACAGCAATAGCTCTAGCAGAATTCTTAGGTATACCAACAAACTCTACAGGTTCATGAAAACCTCTAAGCAGTACTTTAACATACTTAGAATCACACTCGTAAAATATGTTATCTTTATCGTCTACTGCTAGAATGAAAGCACACGGAACATCTTCAACTTTTTTCTTCTTATTCTTCTGTACGTCGATCACATATACTTCGTTTTCGGGGAAGAATACAGCGTACAATTCATCTTTGTCACGAGGCTTGAACAGTTGGACAATGTCCTCATCATTCATGCTCATAAATTGAGCTTTATCACTAGCATTTAAGAAATGTAGTCCATTATCAGTTGCTATATATACTTTTTTATTTTTAACATCAACTGCTGCTGCTTGCCCGTTTACGTCAGAAATTTTAATGGCTTGATTTTCTCTCAAGAAATATTGGTCCATCTTGGTTTGAACATTGTCATTCTGCAGACTATCCATGTCTATCAGAGTAAAGTGCAGATCTTTATTGAGTGGGTTAAAGACTAAATTCGTGGGTAATCCTTTAATTGTAAGGATCGCTGATCTGTCGTACGCTATTCCATTGTATATGTGTGAACAGTTCAGCTTCTCCGTATAAACTGTTCCAATTATCATCAGGAATAGTAGTGGCAGCATTTTGATCTGTAAGTTAGAGAGAATAGAGTTTAGTTTTCATTGGGTTATAATACTTATAAGAGGGTTGTGTCTGCTTGTTAAAACTTATAACGATGCTCGATACTTATAAGATGTTCTGTTACGCACGGGCACGTATCTCCCGCGGTTTTATTTTGCGCAGTTACTATGATATTCGTTGATTCAGATTTGAGTCCAGTGGTAAAGATGGAGAAGTATAATTAATGCTTCGTATAACTCAGAACGGAGACGAATACAATGAGCAGTTTTCTAGGAGCTTTCCTATGACTTGCTACATGGCGCAGCCGGCACTTTTGATAATAGAAGAGTGTTGTTTCCACATTTTCATTTTTTTTTTTGGCAACTGAGCCGTTTCCGAGAATTCTGCCAGTGTTACGTGTGACATTTTATTAGTTTAAATCAGTCAAAGTGTGACTTATCACATGCTGCCACTGTCAGTTTTTCTTGCCACAGACTAAATTGACCGCAACAAATGAAATTAAAAAAAAATACCAAAATTATGGTGGTGCCATCTCTTGATGATTTTTGAAACTAACCTATCTGAAAACTGCTCATTATAAATTCAAAGCTTTGACAGAATTGGATGAGATATTTAATTCCTGAATAGTATTTACAATCACCCGAGTGATTGTGTATTTTTTTAGTTTGTGAAATAGTATCATAATTTTACTTTGAGAAATGTAGTTCCAGTGAAAACAACCCAGTTTTCAACCGACAATAGTTAACATTCAGGGTTCGGGGAAGCAAAAAACACATTAATGATAAGGTGAAAAATCAGACGCATCGCTTAGCGCGAAGAGTTGAAAATCCTACAGTGTATTATCCTATAGTGTTACAATTATTTGTTAGGATTCTGTGATGCTGAGAAATAAGGACCAAGTTGTAAAGTACGGACGAGAAAAGGTCAATCTACCAGAAACTGTCAGATATTCCCAATTAATCTTGAGCCTTAACACCTTAGCGATAAAGTTCCGCCGCCCCCGCAGTCGCCTGGGACACGCAGCGCAGATTTTTATTTATTTATTTATTAAAATAAACATACAAATGTCATTCCCGGCTAGATCCAATGCGATATTGTATCACACTTAAGATTTTAATAGTTCTTCAGTTTTTCCATAGCAAATTTTATAGGTAGCTGTTCTAGTAAATTCACTCAATGACCCAAGATGCAACAGAATCTATCAAAGTTATCAGCAATGAAGTTTACAATTCGGAACGCGTTCATGAAGCGCCTTTAGAGTTTTGACGGGAAAGCTAAGATGAGTGTCACGCGCATTTTTCATCGGACTTTTAAAAGTATTTATAATGTCGTTTACTAAATAAAAGCGCGTGATTTATTAATGAAAAGTGCATTCAGTAAGTAATTCTTAAAGAACATTGAAATATCGCAGCATACTGGCACATCATGACTTTGCTTCAAACATCCCTCACAGTCGGTTCACGCGGCCGTCTTTTTAAACAGTCATTGGCGATATCCACCATTATTGTGAAATCAAATTTTCAAAGAATTTCTATAATTTGTTACACGTGTACACAGAGGCCATTGATCAAGAGTTGAGGTTGAATCTCACCTTGAAAAAAGAAGAAGAGACGGCTCTCGCAGCATGTTAGGCTAATCTCCTCTAATTACTAATCTTTATATATATAATTCTGCTGTACGTGTGTATGTCATTGAACTCCTCCTAAACGGCTTGACCGATTTTAATGATTTTTTCTGTATGCCTTTGAGTGGTGACCTGGATGGTTTAGATTCACAAATCAGCCCGGCAGATGGCGCTGATCGCTTGAAGAAGCATGTGATCTCGGAAACGGCCCTAACGATTTCGCTGAAATTTAATATGTGGGCGTTTTCGGGGACGAGAAATTGATCTAGCTCAGTTTTATGTCTGGGGAAGCGCATATTTTCGAGTTTTCTCTTTCACAATATTTCACGCATAATATGGGCGCTAATTTCGAGCGGCTTGACATAGCGGCTGTGGCGTAGGCGATAGTGGTATGGTCTACTCGCGATGGCTGGTGTTCCTCGGTTCAAACCCGGGCAATCACAAGTTTTTTTTTTTGTTTTAGACAAGTTTATAGTTTTTTTTTCAATTTTTGTAGTTACTTAAAAAGAAAATTGTACATAAGAACTAAAAGGGGAAAAAATAAAACAAAAATATTTTTATTTTTTTTATTTAACTAAAATTGTAATGAACTAAAAGAGAAAAAAAATAAATAGAAATAAATAAATATTTAAGATTTTTTATTTAAGTTTAAGAGACTGAAACAAGAGCTCTAGGGGTAGAGAGAGGTCTCTGGTCTTTGTTACAAATGTAGATGACAATGCTTTCCATGGGTATATTCCTAAATCTGCGGTACCTGTGTACGTCACTGAATTCCTCCTAAAGGGCTGGTCCGATTTGAATGAAGTCTATGTATATAAATGAAAGTTGTGTTACTTACTCTATTTATAATTCAAGAACCGCTTAACCAGTATGGCTCAAAATTGGTAGGGAGGTAGATAAGAACTGGGAGAAGGACATATCACTCCTAATTTACGAAGCTCAAGAAGAAATTCATCAAATACTGATTTGAATCGGGCAGCGTTTCTATACGCATATAATATAGCGCAATGACGTTCGCATTGGGCCAATGGATGTTGTTTCCGAGTATTGTAGCACATTAAAGATTTCCGGAGAACCGCCAGGATTGTGCTTCCAAATAAAGAATCATTGAATAATAACATTTATTTATTTAAAATTATCCTAATTTAAAAAGTAGTCATGTGATATTGCCTTTAAGGCGGAACGAAGTTCGCCGGGTCAGCTAGTTAAAGTATAAACGGCGACTTATCTCCAACTTTTAAATAAACCACGTAGTCGACACTGGCAAAATGTACGGTGTGATTGACAAAAAATCGCTTACGATTATAGCGCAAAAAGATTACCGAATCTAGCCGAGCGTTTCAACGCTTTCGCTCAGTTGTAATTCGTAATCTTCGGTAGGGAGTTGCGAGCTGAGGTTGCGAGCGATTAGCATTTATTTTGTTTGACGATTCGATCCTTAAAATCTAAGTGAAACCATGGGGTAGCTAGTAAATTATTAAAAACTAACTCTTGCCCGCGACCGTTTCCGTGGGAATGCCAAGATAAATGCCTACATTACTGCAAGGTTTCCTCAAAATCCATTAAGTAGTTTTTGCCAAAGCCGTAGTCCGTTCCGAAATAAATTAAAAAGGGCTCAGTCGATTTAAATGAGCGCCTGATAAAATAATGGGAGGAATATGCCTTCTGTTTTCGCAACATTTTTTGTTACTGCTCTGCTCTTATTGGTCATAGCGGGATGTTATATAGCCTATGTCCTTTCTCAGGATTTAGACCATCTGTGTACCAAATTTCATTACAATCGGTTCAGTAGTTTTGGCGCGAAAGCAGACAGACAGAGATACTAGGTATTAATTTCAACAAATAACATGGGATGAGATTGATAAGAGGGTTGTGTGTCGTAATACAAATAGATAGTATAAGAAATGAGTACGAGGAAGTGTGATAGTGGCACGGGTAACTTATTACCTATGTGGAAATACGTTGATATGAAGGAATTCTGTGTCTTGTAATGTTATTTATTTTTTAACACCCTTGCTCGTAAAGCTGATGTAATTCCACCGGTTTTAAATATGTAAAGCAGGCCATAACAAACGCGTGTTTTATCAAAGCAAATAGTTAAGTTATAGTCCATAACAGCATTATTTTCCATAACAGCATTATTTTCCATTTCAAGTAATTATGGAACTGATCGCCGCCGCACGGCTCGCGCTGCGCGCTGTTCCATATTTGAAATGGCAAATAATAATACTAATGGAGGGAAAGCAACAGTGTGCATTCACAGATTGAGTTTATTTAAAATGAACAAAATATAAAATACTTCTTTTTCTGTTTCCTCGCAAGTGTGTTAAAAAACGTCGTACGATATACGTGCGTATTGGTTATAACATGCTCGGCTCAATTACACCCTCGCCTTCGGCTCGGGCTGAAATTCCGCCTCGCATGTTATAACCATCATTACGCACTAATATCGTAATGTACTATAACATGCTCAGTGTTGTTTATAGTCTGGCGTGTCCGTCTGGGGAGTTTGTAGAGCGGGGACTTCTTCCCAGCGAATGCACTAGAGACTTAGGTCCGTATTACAGAAGGAAACTCAAGCATTGGTCTCTGTTTAAACATTACTCGGCTCGGTGGTAGGCCATAATATCGGCTGCCGGCAGAAGTTACCACCCACCAGACAAAGTCTTGCCGCCAAGCGATTCGTCGAGCCGTACGATGGACGGGTCTGAGCAGTGGTGTTGCAATGTGTGCCGGGTACGATGCGTCAAATATTGTTGTGCCGGGAGTTTGGTCGTGGAGGGTCTCCACATCAGTCTCCCTCTGGCGCAGCATCGTTGGTCGTGTTATTGGGTCTAACATTGCACCACCTCGCTCAACTGCCGTCTTCCTTACTATTCACTAAGGTTTAAGTGAATGGGCTTAATAAACTAGCGCACTTTACCATCAACGATTGCATCACTGCTAACCATCAGGCGGGATTGCAGTCAAGCGCTAGTTTATAATTATTAAAAAAAAAAAGCTTAAAACTAGTTACAACCAGTCAAATGGCTTGAACGAGTTTAAAAGTAATGCTTGAGTTTTGAGTCAGCTTCTGGAATAGGGGCCTAAGTACGCCAAATACGCGCATTGTCCTGGATTTGCGGACACCACCTACCTAAGCACTAGGAAGTAGTGAAAGGCGGGTGCTTAAAGGAACAGCTTTTTGTAATTTTTCCGTTCGAAAATACAATTTCTCAACCTAATTTGAATAAATAGTAAGAATAGAAGAGAGGTGGAAAGGTGGCGCGGGTTCGATCCCCGCACAGTGCAAGTATTAGTATGCATGAATATGAATATTTGCACTGGTCTGGCCGTGCCTCGGAAAGCACGTTAAGCCGTTGGTCCCGGTTGCCGTACGAACATCTAGTGGCAGCCGTTACGGGTTGTTGGAGCCCTCAAAAGTCCAACAATTGGTCTAGCTGCAATGCTTCGATGTCGCCTTCGGGTTGTGGAGGTCAGACGGCAGTCGCTTCACGGAAAATGTCGAAGTTTAGCCATATCAGCAGTTGGACTGGTAAAGCGGACCCCAGACTCCAAAGCTGAAAAGGCTTCGGATGCGACTGGGATTAACGCTGGGATGATGAGTAAGAATAGAAGAGAGAAAGAAAAAGCGTTTATTTGCTGTAAACAAGACGCAAAAGTTTACAAAAACACAAAAATTAAGAACTAGTTGAGGGAACATGTCATTCGGGTTCATATCAGTCGCGGTGGCCTAGTGGTTAAAACACCAGCCTCTCAAGTATGAGTGCGCGGGTTCGATTCCAAGTCAGGCAAGTACCAATGTAACTTTTCTGAAGTTATATGTACTTTCTAAGTATATCTTGGACAGCAATGACTGAAGATGAAGGAAAACATCTTGAGGAAACCTGGAATTTAGGTCTGAAATCGCCAATCCGCATTGAGCAAGCGTGGTGATTACGCTCAATCCTTCTCTGTATGAGAGGAGACTTGTGCCCAGCAGTGGGACGATAAATAGGTTGATGATGATGATGATGAGAGAACTTGCGTCACATTCACGCAAAACGGCTGTCGCTCAGCATTATGTATGTTCCACCTTTTTATAGCATGTTTTATGCAAATACTTAAATGGTGATGATGATGATTATGCTGCGACCCTATGCAAAACAGGACCACTGGTTTTCAGCTATAACTCGCACCTCGATCTATGACGTCATTCGGACGGTACCGTTTGCAAAATGTCAAAAAAATAAAAATTACATTTTTTTTTATGTTAATAAAACGTCGTTTTGATAATAAAGCGTCCTAATACTAGGTTATTTTACTCGTGACATTTTGCAATTAAATAGATACTTATGGACTGAAATATAATGTTGGGCTTCACTTACGCGTCGAAAATATAAAAAAACAAAACAAACATAATAAAAAAAGAAAACTCAACAAAATAAAAACTCTACAGAAACAGTAATAACAACAGGGGATTTAATCTCAGACAATTGTAACAAACATGCTATCGTTACATACAATAGGTAAAGAAAACCCCACCCTACCCAAAAGGATAATAGAGGTTAGGTATACACATGACCAAATAAAATATGAAATTTTACGTAATCATCATAGTAACAATACTAATGAATTTTTAAATAATCTTTTTTTCCCCCGCGAATTAATTCCAACTTCCCCAAAACTTAGTATTTTAAGGTTGTCTGTTAAAGATCGCTCTTAGCGATAAGACCGCCCATTGTGTCACCCTTTGTAAAAAAAAAATATTTTTATTTATGTTCTGTAATTATATATTATGGTGTACATAATAAAGAGTATTCTATTCTATTATATTCTATTTTAAAAAAAGTGGCAACACCATTTTAGACAGTATTATTATGAGTGATGCGACCACGTGTCACGTGCCCTGCCCCCCTTCGCCCGCGCATTCATTGCCTACCGCACATGTATTAAGTTACCTCGCTTTTTTACCGAAATAATATTTATTTTTTAGGGGTATTTTTTTTAAGTTTATCCCGGCTTTGTAGGCATTAGTAGAATCAGTTATCATACCTACCAATACCTTCACGGATCGGACAGGGTTTTCTTTACATATTGTATATCGCGGAAGCGGGACAGTTGTCGCATTCCAGCGAGATGTACAGTTAACTCTCGCAAGTTTTACAGTCGGCGCCGACGTAAAGACGTCACCTGACACGCCCTTTCATTCCCCATTCCGCCCAGCGGGAGAAGTCATTTGATGATTTCCCACCCAAAAAAAAAAAACGTCCCTCGGTGCACAGCAAACAGTAACTAAATGACTTTTAATTTTGAAAGAGGAAAAGTCCTGAGAAATGTTTTGAGTGTGAATGATATACCTACGAGTAAGGGAAGTCCAAAGAAATGATGGGTGGACTATGTGCATAAAATTATGGTTAGAAAGGAGGTGACATGAAAAAACACGTTGGTGAAAAGGACAGGTTTAGCTTATTGTAAATAAATTGGGATAAGGATCGGAGAACAAAACCAGAACCAAAGTCACCGAAATAGCTCTTCGAGTTGCTAAAATTAAGTGGCAGTGGGCGCAGCACATTGCTCGTACAAGCGATAGCCGATGGGGCAGTAAGATTTGGGAGTTGCGGCCACGTACGAAGACGCAGCGTAGGGAGGCCTCCAACAAGGTGGACCACTGACATGGTGAAGGTCGCGGGAAGCCGATGGATGCGGGCAGCACTAGACCGGTCATCGTGTAGAGCCTTGGGGGAGGCCTTTGTCCAGCAGTGGAAAAAGAAGAAGGACAGGAGAATGATAAAAAAGAACGAATTCTTTCGTCGCATATTCCACAGAGCCTAAAGAATGAGGTTTTCAGCCAGTGCGTCCTGCCAGTTATGATCTACGGAGCAGAAACGCGGACACTCACGGTACGGCTGGTCAATAAATTCAAGGTCGCTCAGCGAGCTATGGAAAGGGCTAGTCTTGGATTCTCTCTGAGGGATCGAATCCGCAACGAGGTGATCCGGCAGAGAACCAAGTTGTCGACATAGCTCACAGGATAAGTAAACTGAAGTGGCAATGGACCGGCCATGTTAGCTGTAGAACCGATGACTGTTGGAGTAGACGTGTTCTTGATTGGAGACCGCGAATCAGTAGGCGTAAGGTGGGACGCCCTCAGGCTAGGTGAAGCGACGATCTTCGCAGGATGACTGGCAATAACTGGATGAGAGTTGTCGATTTTTTTTTTTTAATTATTATAAACTAGCGCTTGACTGCAATCCCGCCTGATGGTAAGCAGTGACGCAATCGTTAATGGCGATTGATTAAACCCCGCTAGTTTATTAAGCCCATTCACTTAAATACCTTAGTGAATAGCAAGGAAGACGGCAGTTGAGCGTGGTGGTGCAATGTTAGACCCAATAACGCGACCAGCGATGCAGCGCCAGAGGGAGATTGATGTGGAGACCCTCCACGACTAAATTCCCGGCACAACAACATTTGACACATCGTACCCGGCACACATCGCAAAACAACTGCTCAGACCCGTCCTCCGAACGGCTTCACCAGACATCATGTAGGAACACGACGAATCGCTTGGCGGCAAGATTTTGTCTGGTGGGTGGTAACTTCTGCCGGCAGCCGATGTTATGGCCTATCACCGAGAGAAATGAATGAAAAAGATAAGAAGAGAGATAAGAATGATGAATAAGTTGAATGGCGTTTGACAGCCTCCGTGGCGTAGGGGTAGCGAACGCGGCAGCTACGCTGACGCTAAGGAGACGCGGTATACAACCCCCGCGCAGTACAACTATTTCTATGCATAAATATGAATATTTGCACTGGTCTGGCCGTGCCTCGGAAAGCACGTTAATCCGTTGGTCCCGTTTGCCACACGAACATCTAGTGGCAGTCGTTACAGGTTGTTGGCGCCCTCAAAAGTCCAACAATTGGTCTAACTGCAATGCTTCGATATCGTCTTCGGGTTGTGGAGGTCAGACGGTAGTCGCTCCACAGAAAATATCGAAGTTTAGCCAACATCAGCAGTTAGACTGGTAGAAGTAGAACCCAGACTCCAAAGATGAAATAGCTTCGGATGCGACTGTGATTAACGCTGGGATGATGATGATGAGTTGCGGAAAATCGAGTTGAATGGAGAGGCCTATGCCCAACAGTGGACTGTAAAAGCTGAAAATGATGATGATAAATCATAAAGAATCCGTAAATAATGCGAATCGTCCATATTTAGCTTTTATGTCATCTATCACAACTAAAAACCTGTTATACAATATGTAAAGAAAACCCAGTCAGATCCGTGAAGGTATTGTTAGGAATCGATAACTGATTCTACTAATGCAGACAAAGCCGGACTAAAGTTTTAAAAAATATTCCCCTAAAAAATATTATTATAATAAATATTATTTTGCAAAAAGAGGTAACTTAATACATGTGCGGTAGGACACCCTTCTGCCGGCGACGGGGGGCAGGGCACGCGATGCGTGTCCGAATGACATAAGCGTACCGCCAAAATGGTGTTGTCACTTTTTTAAAAATGACCAAATTTCGGGGAAGTAAGGAAGGAAAAATGATTATTTTAAAATTCATTAGTATTGTTACTATGATTATTACGTAAAATTTTATATTATATTTGGTCATGTGTTTACCTAACCTTTATTACCTTTATGGGTCGGACAGGGTTTTCTTTACATATTGTATTATCCTTATTTACATTAAATCACCAATCAGCGAAATCCGTCACTGAATAATAAAGATAGAAGAGCCATGGAAAGATCACTTACCGGTTCGTAAACAATTAAAATCACAACTGGCTTCTAAGAAATCAAATCAGTAACTGTTTGGTATAGATATGAATTTGTTTATATCAACCTCTGTCTTTATCGTTGCCCTATACTTGAGGTTGAACGCACCTCTATCGAAATGGGGCGGCAGAGTAATAATATTTGTATGCGAAAATGGTTACGCATTTTAATAGGTTACTTTTGTACTTTGTGAGTTTTAGATTAAATGGTCTTTGTTAGACAGGAAAATTTAACATAATATCACGGCCCATTACTAAATTATAACTTAAGTAATTTTTATAAAGTTTGTGGAACTTTCGCGTTATATTCTTTAATAATTAAGTATAAAATAGTGCTTGACGGTAATCCCGCCTACTGGTAAGCAGTGATGCAATCGTTGATGTAAAGCGCGCTAGTATATTAAGACTATTCACTCAAAACAACTGAGTGAATAGGAAGGAAGACGGCAGTTGAGCGTGGTGATGCAATGTTAAGCCCAACAACACGACCAACGATGCTGCGCCAGATGGAGCCATGGGCCTCCACGACCAAACTCCCGACACAACAACATTTGTCGTATCATACCCGGCACACATCGCCACACAACTGCTCAGACCCGTCCTCCGTACGGCTTCACCAGGCATCATGCCGGAACACTACGAATCGCTTGGCGACAAAACTTTGTCTGGTGGGTGGTAACTTCTGCCGGCAGCCGATGTTATGGCCTACCACCGAGTAAAGTCTAGTTCCTGAGAAAGAACATAGGCTATACAAGATCCCGCTGTGACCAATAGGAGCAGAGCAGTAACAAAAAATGTTGCGAAAACAGGACAAACGTACATATTGCTCCCATTATTTTACAGGCGCTTATTTTATATCAACTGAGCTCTTTTTATTTTTTTTCGGAAGGGGATGAACAGCGCACTCAGTTACCATTGAACTTAGCTCATGAGGAAATGCAGGTATGCATCGTTAGCAAAAGCAGTGCGCGGAAGAATGTTACAGCAGTGTAAGTTGTTAGTTTGGGATGAATTACGATGGACCACAAAAGGGCAATCGAAGCACTAGATCGCACAATGATGGACATGAAAGATAACCAAGATATCATGGGAGGGGTGGTGGGACTTTAGACAAACCCTTCCGGTGATTACTAGGGTTATGCCGGCAGATGAAATAAATGCCTGTTTGAAAGTATCTGCATTATGGGTTGACGTGAAAAAGTATTGTCTCACAACGAATATGCGAGTACAACTTCACCACGATTCTCAAGCCGGGTAATATGCAGCTACTTTTTAAAAATCGGAGAAGATCGTATGCCAACTCACAGTAACGGCATGATTACACTGAGTCGTGAGTTCTGTCAAATTGTGGATAGCTCAGATGACCTATTAAATAATGTCGATCCGGATCTTCAAACAAATATGGCCAACCGAGAATGGCTATGCGAAAGGGCAATTTTAGCGCCGACTAATGAAATAGATAATAAAATAAATGAACAAATCATATCAAACGTTCAGGGAAATGTTGTCGAATACCTCTCAGTGGATAATATTGTGGACACTGAAAGTTACATCATACCCTATAGAATTTTTCAACTCTTTAGAATTACCAGGAGTGCCATCCCATACGTTCATACTAAAAGTTAGTGTTCCAGTCCTATTAATGAGGGATCTTGACGCTTTAAAGCTGTGTAATGGTACTCGGCTAAGAATAACACATTTGGGTTACAGCATTATATAGGCTAGAATCATGGCTGGAATGGCCAAAGGACAAAATGTCTTATTCCCATCATTCCGACTGATTTGCCATTTCAATTTAAAACAGTACGGTTCCCTCTGAAAGCAGCATTTGCTATAACAATAACAAAGCCCATGAGAAACAACATGTTTTTCTCATGGGCTCCATGTGGCATGCTCAATTGCTCACGTGTATCAAATCCAGAAAATCTTTATGTTTTGGCAAAAGACAGCAAAACGTCAATGCGCTCATAATTTATCAAGCGTAATAATTTTTAACCCTTATTTTCAATAACATCCTAAGCATATCCAAAACATCAACCAACGCAAAATAATTAGAAGTATGATATTTGACGTTTTTTTCCTTTGCTAAACCTTTAAACCCGGTAAAATTAACGTTGCTATAGACCTTATGTATCTTTTTAATCCTACTAATATTATAAACGAGAAAATGTGTGAGGATGTTTGAATGTTTGATGCTCATGCAAAAACTACTGACTGGATTTTGACGAAACCTTGCAGTAATGTAGGCATTTATATTGGCATTCCCTCGGAAACGGGAACCACCGCGCGCTGCATACTGAAGTCCACGCGGACAAAGTCCCGGGCAACAGCTAGTTAAGTATAAACTAGTGCTTGACGGCAATACCGCCTAGTGATAAGCAGTGATGGAATCGTTGATGGTAAATCGTGCTAGTTCCATAAGCCTATTCACTCAAAAAACTGAGTATGAAAACTGAATAGGAAGGAAGACGGCAATTGAGCGAGGTGATAACACGACCAACGATGCTGCGCCAGATGGAGATTGATATGGAGACCATCCACGACCAAACTCCCGACACAACAACATTTGGCGCATCGTACCCGGCAGACATCGCAACACGACTGTTCAGACCTATTCTTCGTAAGGCTTTACCAGACATCATGCCGGAACACGACGAATCGCTTGGCAGCAAGACCTTGTCTGGTGGGTGGTAACTTCTGCCGGCAGCCGATGTTATGGCCTACCACCGAGGAAAATATTGCAGCAAGTTTTTGTGGACTAGACGGGCTCGTAGATAAAATAATAACAGCCGCACAGCTCGATCGATCAAGTTAAGCTACTTTAGCCGGGGTTGGCAAAAGTCAGAAGTTCAAAAGTCTGACAGTAAATCTTCTCAGTAATTCTGTTGTGGTGGTCAGATAAGCTTCATGTAAAATACTGGTATACGGAGGAGATCCGACAGAGGACCAGAGTCACCGACATAGCTGAGAGGATTAGCAAGCTGAAGTGGCAATGATGGGCTGGTCACCTATGCCGCAGGCCCGACAACCGTTGGGGTAAACGAGTCCTCGAGATCGCGTCTTGGCTAACGTAGATTAGGACGCCCTTAGGCGAGATGGAGCGACGACATCAAAAAGGTGGCTGGTAGTGGCTGGCGGAGAACTGCTCAGAATCGAACTTGTTGGCGTGCCATGGAAGAGGCCTATGTCCAGCAGTGGACGAGTAGGGCTGATGATGATGATGATGATACGGCTGATTCCGGTTAGACTGGAATCTGACTCAAGGATAATTATTGGGAAAACTAGGTAGTTGATGATTCCTTGAAGAGTGTGATGGAAATATTGGAACCGATTCCTTTGTTCAAGAACTAAATTAAATTTTAGTTCAATGCATCTTTTTCTCTCTATATCAGAAGATAAAATGTCAGTTTAGACCTGTCAAATTAGTGCGCTCCTGACGTAAACTGGCGTAATTTTAGTAGTCGCCATGTTTATAATCGCGTCTAAACTATCTATGGAGTATCTTAATTTGACAGGATTAAATTAAAATGTTATCTTCTATGCTTAGTCACATTTGGGCTGGTGCTGCCAAGTGTCACCTGGCCACTTTGGATTCAGTGGAGAGACGTGCAAAGAGGCTGATTGGTGACCCTGATCTAACTCGAGTTGGTCTACAAAGCCTAGAGCACAGGCGTAGAGTGGCCGGCCTTTCGGTGTTCTATAGGATGCATTTCGGGGAGTGTGCGAGGGAATTGCATGATTTAATTCCCCCATCTCCGTTCCACCAGCGGACGACTCGTCGTACGGCTGGTTTCCACCCTTACGTTGTTAACACCACTACGATCCCGACGATGCGTTTCGCCTCCTCCTTTATACCGCGTACATCGAGGGACTGGAACAATTTGCCAGTGGCGGTGTTTCCGTCGGACTACAATTTGAGTGTCTTCAAGGCTAGAGTGAATAGGCTCTTAATAGACTAGTGCGCTTTACCATCAACGATTGCTTCACTGCTTACCATCAGGCAGGATTGCGGTCAAGCGCTAGTTTATAATATGTAAAAAAAAAAATGGAAATAAATTAGTTTAGATTGTGAACAACAAGACCGGCGCCATTACCTTTTTTTATTTAAACTTTTAAAGCGTCAGCTATAGCTACAAGGTGATATGGACATCGAGGCGCAATCTGTTACCATGTATTCAGTACTTGATTCTGAACTCATTGGATTGAATTTTTTAATATTCTCCTCATATACTAGAAACAAGTGACACCGATACCGAAAAAATTAAGATAAGGTCTGGAGTTCGATGAACCATTACGAAAGGAGCACCGACCATTCTACACAATTAATTCTAATAATATCATCAATCACTACTAAAGACCAATTATTTATCGATAACCAAAATAAATAATACTGCGTTATATTGACGTCATAAGAATTCTACATCTCGTAAGCAGAGTTTATGGTGCGTCTAACATACATACAATTTCCCAACTTCAACCTTTGCGCAAGTGCCCGCCAGACATAACACCCGTCTGGTCTGAAGATCCTCCCTTTTCTATGGACGATGAGTGACCTAAGACCTTACTCTCTGTTCCTCACGCCTCCACAATACGATGATGATATTTGATTACCAAACAACATACACGTTTGGGGTTGAAACCCTCGGGCCGTGGGGTTCGAGTACTCATTGCCTTTTCAATGAATTCGCTTAACGGCTTGTTGATACATCCCGTGACTCAAGGGCTGGCTTTTACCTTAGTCAGAGGCTAAGCTGGCAATGCCGCCAGTGTCTTGGCCAGTCGCCAGCGATTCCGAGGAATTTTCGATGCTGTATTTTCGTTTATTAATAGTTTTAGTTAGTGTTTGTAAAAGAAAAGTTTGTAAATAATCGATCCATACTAATATTATAAATGCGAAAGTATCTCTGTCTGTCTGTCCGGCTTTCACGCCAAAACTACTGAACCGATTGTAATGAAATTTGGTACACATATAGTCTAGAGCCTGAGAAAGGACATAAGCTATATAACATCCCGCTGTGACCAATAGGAGCAGGGCAGTAACAAAAAATGTTGCGAAAACGAGGGCAAACGCGGGCGTATATATTGCTCCCATTATTTTAACAGGCGCTTGTTTTATATCAATACGCGGACAGAGTCGCGGGCAACAGCTAGTTTATAATAATTTGTAGTTTATTTAGTATAAAAAGTTTGTAAATAATATCTCTAGTTTCACACGACCAGATCATTCGCAGGATTAATTCTTTTTTTTTTGTGTCGACAAATTATTAAAGTACTTGTCTCGCTTTGGAGGGAATGGAAGGGCGTGTCAGACTTACTGATCAAAACCCACCAGTGTTATTTAATTTGCCTGTGTCAGGGACCACGGTCTCGTTTTCGAACAACCCATTGCCCTGGCAGGCTTCGGTCTTAGTGGACGTCAAGACGTGCAGATATCTCATTGAGGCGCGCGCGCAACACAACGTGCCTTCGACCGAGCCTGGTTGTTACCGACGAGCAATGGGTAGCTCACCGCCCGCAAGCTGCGCTTACGGTGGCTGGGAGTTGGTTATTGTCTCTCGACGTACAGGGCGTCTCCTGAGGAGATTATTACGTCTTCCTCACGTGCTTCACCTCCTCCTTTACGAGCATTACTGCTTCGCAGAAGGAGGTGACGGCCATATGCACTCTCGCTTTATATCATGGATCAGGGCCGGACGCGAGAGATCGTTGCCATCGATCGGCTGCAGGAGGACATGGCAGAGGCACGGAGCACGGGGGTTCTCAAGTTTGAACCTCTGGATTATTATTGAGAAATTCTTGATGGAAAAATGTTATGACACTATCAGACTCGACACCAAGGCCCAGCGCATACCGCGGGAGGCGCGGTGGAGCGCAATTTAAGACAAACATGCAGTACAAACCTTAACTACTTTGATATACGGTCTACAAAATAAAAATTCAAGAAAATTTGAACCACCGCGCGCCTCCAGCGGTGTGCGATGGGCCTTTGTAGACCGTATTTCACGGTAGTTAAAGTTTATATCAAACTAGCGGCCGCCAGCAACTTCGCGTGGAGTTAGTTATGCTCCGCTCCTATTGGTCGCAGCGTGATGTTATATAAAGCCTTCCTGGTTAATGGGCTATCCAACGCAAAAAGAATTTTTCAAATCAGACCAGTAGTTCCTGAGATTAGCGCGTTCAAACAAACAAACTCTTCAGCTTTATATATTAGTATAGATTGTTGTCTTCAATTGCGCTGGACACCGCCCCTCCAGCGGAGTGCGCTGAGCCCAATGCGGCAGAATTGTGCTCGTTCCGTTCGTATATAACTCGCAATAGTTACTGTGCACCCCGCTGGAATGCGACCCGCTTTCCCGCGCGGCGCCCCGCATTCGCCGTAAGCGCTGAGTAGCGTTAGCATCTCTTAAATCCCCTGTTGTTATTACGGTTTCTGTGGAATTTTTGCTTTGTTAAGTTTTTTTTTTATTTTATTTTTGTTTTTTACATTTCCAGTCAAGTCTGGTGGTTGCACCAACATTATATTTCAGTCTATATGTATCAATTTAATTGCGGTACCGTCTGATTGAGGTCACAGAGCGAGGAGCACAAGAGTTGTACATCATGGTAGACAACGATACGAGTAAAAGTAAATTGATTGAATATCGTTCCTTCCCATTTGTTTTCTATTATGGTTGCAATCAAATGAAACGCGTCCTTAGATCATCGATGCAATTGCTATGACGAAACTACATAAAAGTATTCGATTGGATGGTAAATAAAATATTGATTGCGTCGTTGTTGTTTGACGTAATCAGTGGCGTAAAATTGTAGCTAGCTTTAAAATATGGCTGCTGTGTTGTGGTCGATTTTTCAATTGACAGATTGTATTCGTATAATAAAACTGACGGTTTTCTTTGAAATAACTGCCAAAATGGGAAAAATATTTCTCGAATAAAGTTATCCGGCGTTGGAAAAATCAGCCTTAAAGGAATAACTTTTTCGGGTTTTTTATTTGTGAATATCTTTACTCTTATGATAATATTGATTGATGATTCATACGGTACAGAATCATATCCAGTGATGGTAAATTCAGATAGATACTATTAGAAAAAGAGAATAAGGCAATGACGCCTAGCTGGCATCCGGTAACACAAATGTTTTTTTTTTTTAAATTATAAACTAGCGCTTGACCGCAATCCCGCCTGATGGTACCTAAGCAGTGACGCAATCGTTGATGGTAAAGCGCACTAGTTTATTAAGAGTCTATTTACTCTAGCCTTAAAGACACTCAAATTGTAGTCCGACGAAATATGAGTATTATGTTAAAAAAATATAAATTAATTCTTTTTTTAATGATAATAAAAGGTCGTTTTGATGATAAAGTTTTATAATTAAATTGATACATGTGGACTGAAATATAATGTTGGTGCAACCAACGGGCTTCACTGACGCGTCGAAAATGTAAAAAACAAAAACTTACTTATTAAAAAAAACTTAACAAAGCAGAAACTCCACAGAAACAGCAACAACAACAGGGGATTTAAACTGTATTTAGACAATTGTAACAATGATGCTATTGCTACTCAGCGCTTACGGCGAATGCGGGGCGCCGCGCGGGGAAGCGGGAAAGGGGTCGCATTCCAGCGAGGTGCACAGTGAACTGGCGCGAATAATACTAACGTGTGTAAATAATACACTTTACGAAGCCGAATGTCACTTGTACTCCCAGTCACTGTATGTTTTTAACTGAATCCTACCTGGGAATCTTCTGGTTACTGAGATATCAAAGTCAATATTCCAGCCTGTACTGACCGTTTTTTTATAAAAACTAGTTTGAAAAGCACAACTTTAAATACTCTCACGACCCCGACCATTACATACACAGTGTTTTGCGTGTATAACACTGCTCACTTTCGCAAATAACAAATTTTCAGTCCAAAAATAAAAGCAGTTTTCCAGCTATTACATTCGTACATTTTACTTAGTTTGATGTAGAGAAAAAGTCGAAGTCGTGGTGGCCTAGTGGTTAAAACACCAGCCTCTCAAGTATGAGTGCGCGGGTTCGATTCCAGGTCAGTCAAGTACCAATGTAACTTTTCTAAAGTTATATGTACTTTCTAAGTATATCTTGGACACCATTGGCTGAAGGTAAAGGAAAACGTCTTGAGGAGACCTGGACTTTAAGTCTGAAATCGCCAACCCGCATTGAGCAAGCGTGGTGATTACGCTCAATCCTTCTCTGTATGAGAGGAGACCTGTGCCCAGCAGTGGGACGATAGAAAGGTTGATGATGATGTAGAGAAAGCGTTGAGGGCTATATACACACACAGAATCTTGTAACACTACACTATAATACTTAGACTTTCGTGTTATGACCGTAGTTACCATAAAAAAAACACTAATTAACTTGTTCTGCTAAATAATAATTCCTTTCCCGTCACTTGATTTACGCAAACAAAAAAAAAAAAAACACAGATTAAAAATCCACAACCAAACTGTCACTGAATAAATAAAATTAATCACAAATTCTCTGCAATAATTATAATAAACAATAATTACCAAAGTTCAAGACTTTCAGTATTTTTAATTTATTTTCCTTGTTTTCTCTTGATTTTCTTTTGTTTGTATGTATGTTTGTTTGTGTTATAGTATTAAATGTTTATTATTCTTGTGTTTGCTGCTATATATCTAGTTGCGGAAGGAAGTGCGGTGTTTGTTTCCATTATAACACATGTAAAATTGTACAATCGTGGTTAGGTTAGGTTAGGCGACGGATTCCTACATAATTTTAAGTTTATTTAAATTTGTAAACCTTTTAATAGCTACTTTTTTTTAAAAATTTGCCCGCATCGCTGCCAATAGGAAACGTGTCCAAAGGGCAGTATTGTCACTATTTTTGGCAATGTTAGGCCACAACATCGGCTGCCGGCAGAAGTTGCCACCCACCAGACAAAGTCTTGCCGCCAAGCGATTCGTCGTTTTCCGGCATGATGTCTGATGAAGCTGTACGGAGGACGGGTCTGAGCAGTTGTGTTGCGGTGTGTGCCGGGTACGATGCGCCAAATGTTGTTGTGTAGGGAGTTTGGTCGTGGAGGATCTCCCTCTGGTGCAGCATCGTTGGTCGTGTTGTTGGGTTTAACATTGCATCACCTCGCTCGATTGCCGTCTTGCTTTCTATTCACTAAGTTTTTTAAGTATTAATAAACTAGGGCGTTTTACCATCAACGATTGCATCACTGCTTACCACCAGGCGGGATTGCGGCCAAGCACTAGTTTATATTTATAAAAAAAAAAAAACACTTGACGATGTCTTAAAATACTAATTGTATCTCAGAACTCTATGGCCTTAAAGTTTGATTACCTTAGTACCAAACTATACTTTTAGTATTTTAGCGTAGTGTATTTTAGCATTGCCTCGTCCGGGAAAGTGCAGCAATCACGCCCACTTCTGGTATTAAAAAAACAAAGCAACAAAGACAATGCGCCCGCGCACAATTTTCTTCCACGCACCGCCGCATAATCGCGTGCACTTGTTGTATAACTGAACGCATGCTAGGTGAGGGAACTGGCCACGTAACAAGTGTGCCAGGGTCGGCGAGGGTCTGCTGAATTCCATAGGAAACTCAGTTATCAGAGTATGTAAGGCATTAAATTCGTGGTCATGTGTTTTGTCAGAGTAATTTATTTAACATCTTATATCATCATCATCTCAGCGTTAATCCCAGTAGCAAAATTTATTTTTCGAAAGAAAAAGATCCGAGTGTGTAGATTGATTATACTAATGTACGGTTGTTAAGAAATATTATTACAAAAATATTTTAATCCTTTTGTTAGATACTTGGTATTGAATATAAATAATTAAAAAGCGAAAGTGGTTTTCAAAATTAACTCCTTGATGGACGCAGGTGACCAAATTGCCACCCTGCATAAAACCATGCACGTGTGGTACCGGGCTTAGAATAGTACCATCCCATATCCTTCCGTGGGTGTTGTAAGGGAACTTTCACCAGGGAAGCGGGCAGCAGGGCTTCTCCTGTGGAATATCTGCTTTACTGTAATCCCCAACCCGCCTGCCAAGTGTGGAGCTTATGGCAAACCCCCTGACTGTGACCCTTGGGGGAGGCCTTTGTCCAGCAGTGGACCTCTATAGACTGAAGAAGAAGAAGATAAAACCATGGAGCTAAATTCGCATTTTCTTCCTCACAGATTCATCAAACATGCGGTCATCAAAATACATCACAGCGTTTTTGTTAACATTGTGTGCGACGGTGAAGTACGCAAAACAAGGGCCGAAGTCTACGTCAATCTTCAGAGATGATCAGATTGTCTTTGCATCTCCATTCAACATCACCAGGTTACTGGTTCCAGCCAACGGCCAGAAATACCTTCAAACAGAAGGGTCTGACATACCATCAATCTTCTTTACCGTGGCAGATCCGAAAGCAGAAGGAGGCAGTTGTATATACGTTCTAGAAGGATTTGCAGCATACGAAATTTTAGAAGGCGGAAGAGATTCTACGGCAGATTATAGTTTAGACAGAGCTGTATACTTCGGTGCAAAAGACGGTCTTTACAAATACCACTCTGATACACTCTCAGCTAAGAAATTCGGTCCCTTTAGAGACGATATTATACAGCTACAAAAAGCTAATGGCACTGATACTATCTATATACTAAACACTGCGCATAAAATGTTCAAAATAGAAAAAAATGGTACTCTTAAAACTAGAATAAATAATATAGCATGTGCCTTACAATTTGTTCTAGATACATCTAACAATATTTACTATGTCGGATGTGGAGATCGTATGCCTCACATCATCAAGTCAAATGGCAACGTACTGAGTCTAACAGCAAGTGTTATAGAAGAGTTCAGAGATCTAAAACTATTAAGACCTGCATTCATTATGGAGAGTTGTATACCTTTCTTTGGAGATGGCGTGCTATATATTTTATATTCAAACGGAACTTATGAGAAGAAAGATTTGGTTATAAGAGAGGAAGCATCAGCTTTTAGTGTAGATGCTGCTTTATATTTAGTGGCTTCATTGAATGGAAGGATATATGAGTTCAATGTTATGGAAGTTTTAATTCGGTCAATGTTTGGTGTAGCGACTGAATGGCCAAAAGACGTAACTAAAATTATTATGTCGTATATTGATACTGCTAAAGAGTCATTATTTGGATTTTCAACGCCGATGCGGCTGTAGGTCTTCATCATCATCATCATCATCAGCCTGTTACATGTAGTCCACTGCTGGACATAGGCCTCTCCAATTTCACGCAATTCAACTCGATTCTTCGACAACTCTCATCCAGTTACTACCAGCCATCCTGCGAAGATCGTCGCTCCATCTAGCCTGAGAGCGTTCCCCTTACGTTTACCGATTCGCAGTCTATACTCTTAGAACACGTCTACTCCAATAGTCATCGGTTTTTTAACTAATATGTCCGGCCCATTGCCACTTCAGTTTACAGTTACAACTTTGGTTCTCTATCGGATCTCCTCGTTGCGGATTCGATCCCTCAGAGAGACTCCAAGCATAACCCGTTCCATAGCTCGTTGAGCGACCTTAAATTTGTGGTCCAGCCGTACCGTACCTATTTCATATTTAAAGCTTTAATCCTTGGCTATACAGAAAACAAATATCCTTTTGTTTCTGCTTTTCTCAAGGACATTATCAATCATTTACCCAGCATAATGTTCCACATCGTTGATGACATGGAACATGCCGCCCCAAAATGCCGGTTAAGCTTAAGGGACAGGTCTATAAGACCATCATTAGACCTGTTCTTCTGTATGGCAGTGATGCATGGCCTGTGCTTGAGTGACACAAGCAGAAGCTGCATGTCACGGAAATGAATATGCTGCGGTGGATGTGTGGAGTTTCGCGGAAAGACCGCATCAGGAACTCCTGCATCTATAGCAGTCTTCGTGTCCGTGACATAGCAGACAAACTGCAGACGGTCGCTTATGCTGGTACGGTCACGTCTTACGAAAACCGGCATGTTACGTGGGTAACAAATATCTTGCCATGGCGCGTCCACAAAGAAGTGGTGGTTTGACGTTGTAAGAGATGACATGCGTGCCAACAATCTCACACCACGGGATGTCAAAGATCGTGCGAAATGGAGGAGTAATTGTAGGAAAGCGGACCCTGGGCTCCAACGAGAAAGCCGCGGGTGCAACCGGGATTTATACGCTGAGATGATGATGATGATTCTTCAAAGGTTAAAAAAAAATATAAAGGGTGTATCTGACATCGACGCACAAACGATTACTATGGATCCAGTACATGATTCTAAGCCCCCCAGTGGTGGAAGTTTTCGACGGCTCTTTCCTGATTAAAAAAAAAAAAAACATCCAGTTTTTTTCACCTTAAACCATCCATAATTACTATATTTTTATAACCCAATAACATTTTAAAGTAAAAATTAATTAATTTGCTAATTACACAAAAAAGCGCAATGTGAACAAAACTCGAAAAACTGTCCTATCAGCTGATTTAATAGAGTTCACATCAGGGGTCAACATCATACCTACAAACACGCACGGCAGCACACTTGCAACGTTCAAAGGCCGAGCCGACACTTTTTTTAAACACTGTAATTTCTGTAACTGCTCCTTAACGACTTAAATGACTAACACAATTTTATTAGTGGCATGCGGTCTAGCCTTTTCGCGAAGTTTGCGTTACGATGTCAGATACACCCTGTATTTGTTCCATAAGTTGTGTAAACTTTTGTTTGTAATACTAATGTAATTTTCCTGAATCATAAATACGCTTAATACATGGTTACAGTTTGCTCAGTAGCTAATTAACAATCTATACATATGTGAGTAATGGAAAGATAGTAACACCTCAATAAAGTGCATCAAGATTTATTATCTGCTTTGGTTTACAGTTGTTTTTTTCTCTGTCAATCATTTGTAACTGACTGTCTTTTTTTGACAAGTCATCTCGTAAATGTTTAACATTATTTATATTTTTACGATTCTGGGAAAAATATAGAGGATCTATATGTCGGCCAAATTCGATAAAGAATAGAGGTAAACAAACCGTTGCTAGGCAACGAGTAGTTTAAGCCTAATAGACAGATATTAACAACCTTTTCTAGATAGATGATTTTCATAAAAGTAATTGTTCTACTTCCTACTAATGTAGACAGTTTATTTGTTCAGATATTTATGATTTGCATTTCTATGCAAATCATAAATATCTGAACAAATGCTTAACCGATTTGATTGAAATATGATACACATGTAAGCTATTTTCATAATAGGTTGAATATTTTGATACTTAAATATTATACTTAGTTCATACTTGAAAGTATTACCACAGTATTAAAATCATACAGTAAGTCGACCCCTTTGATCTCGTGTAAAATGCCGACATCGTCTAGACAGTAACGCATCGGCCAGGGTTGTCACTAATAAACAATATTTATGAAACTATTTATTTATTGCAGATCAACATCGATAGCTGTATTATATTTAAATAATTTGCTATTTTTAACAAGGGAATAACTCGAGACAGATTTAAGTTATTTATTTATTAGGTAAGCCAACAGTTATGCACACCATTACATTTATGGAGTACAATTTTACAAAAAATACATGCATTAAATGCATTTTAGTAACCAGCACCCCAATCCACCTCGGAATTAACACCCATATCATATTGTAAATATCTACTTACATTAAAATTGGCGTCCGCCATCTTGGATTTCAAAAAGGATGGCATTTTCGTTACAAGCAACCCAATTACACTCAAAATTGACACTCATATCAAGTTATAAAACAAACAAATAAAAGAACAAACACGCGTTAGCCCTTAATGATAGATACCGAGCTACGAACGTCGTTTTGTTCGCAGCTCGGGTGCCGCTTACCCGCGTCTCGTCCCTCACACTCCGCACTATTGCTCAGTCTAGACGTCTTCGTCGGACGACTGTATGATTTTTAGACTGTGGTATTACAATGCATGTGTCATGCAGTTGAATTGAAAGTAATTAAAATACGCAAAATCGTATTGACGAATGCCTCAACTTTATTCATTGATTGTTCCACAAAATGTGTTTAATGGCTGGATTTCATTAATCTTTCTTTTTTGTTATCACATAAAATTAATGTCGAATTTTAATGGTTTTTCGAATAACAAGTTATTATGCATGTTATTTTAGTGATTCTATTGAAATATGCTGCAATAGGAATTGTTAATAGATAGTTAGCATGTAAAAGTCGATAATCATGTAAATAACAGGAGATTTGTAAAACGTGACTTGTGATAACATTAAATTGCTTTGTTTATCTCTATTCTTTATGGAGCTTGGCGAGAATATAGTTGCCTGTAGCACCTCACACTGTTGTAATTTGACTTATTTTTACAAATAAAATCTGATTCTGAAGATTTTTTTTTCTATTAGTAATTTTATAAATATTGTAAATAATGTATACAACGTGTAACTTATAGGGTATATACATAACAAAAGCATGGCATCTTTACATGATATCAAACGATATTGGAAGGGCTTTTTAATCCTATCTCTTTATGTTAGGAAGTTATGAGGAAAAACACCGCCTGTGATAGGCTACTATCATACTAGTCGCACAGAGATATTGAAGACATTTATCGGATTTTGGCAAGTAACGTGACGGGTAACTAGTAGTTATTAACGTATGTAGTGTGCTGCCATGTTTGTTATGATTTTATTTTAAGAACCACACGAAACCGAAAATTTGGTACCAATTTTTTGAGGATTTTATTTTGAGTTGAAACCCTGCCGATATCGTTTGATATCATCTAAAGATGCCATGCCCTTGGTATGTATATACTCTTTTTGTTACACGTTGTATGTAAAAAAAAAGGTTTGTCTTACATTGTTTTATAATAAAATAATGTAAGTATACAGTACTGGCCGGATCGCCTCGACGGTAGCGAGGCCGGCGATAGGGCGCATAAGCATCTGCCGCCAGTCCGCCACCAGGAACTGACGGAGCACCTCTCGGCGCATCGCCATCTGCCGCTGCGCCGTACTGGAGCTCCGTGTCCGCTCTTCGCCTCTAGGTCCCAGGGCGGGGATCCGGCCAGGACGCAAGCCGCCTCGTAGGAAATCGTGCGTTACCCGCGGACGACCCTGACGGCCATCGCCCTCTGCGGCTTGCGCAGAATGGCGAGTGTTCCGGCCGTCAGGTCCATCGCCCACTCCGATCACGATCCGGGCCCCACTGACCACGATATGTGATCCCGGCGCCGGCGCCATGTTTTCCCTTGGCCTCAGACTTGTAGGTCAACCCCCCCTGCCTCACCCCACACTCTAGGCCAAACTCTGCTCATTGTGCATCTGCCCATTTTACACAGTTTCTCTGATTTTCATACCAATACTTAAAATTAGTGACTGTAAATGTGTTATTTATCAAATTGACATCCTAATAATAGCTGCTCTATGGCCATTTCATTAAAAAATGTTGTTCAAAGTTAATGTTGCTTTAAGTTAAAGATTAGTATTATTAGTGATTTAGATATACTGAGCTTTTATGTTAGTAATAAATTTTTAACACCCTTGCTCGTAAAGCTGATGTAATCCCACCAGTTTTAAATATGTAAAGCGGGCCATAACAAACGCGTGTGTTATCAAAGCAAATAGTTAAGTTATAGTCCATACAAATTCCATAACAGCATTATTTGTCATTTCAAATAATTATGGAACTGATCGCCGCCGCGTGGCTCTAGCCAGTGAGCAGCGCGCTGTTCCATATTTGAAATGGCTAATAATAATACTAATGGCGGGAAAGCAACAGTGTGCATTCACAGATTGAGTTTATTTAAAATAACTGATGTCCTATTTGAAATAAACAAATTTGTATTTGTTTGTATTTAAATGAGTATTTGTAAAAAAAAAACAGTTTATTCGGTAATTTAAAAACTTGACTGCATGCTCTAGCATCTTTGCCAACATTTTCACGCAGCTACGGCAGAAAATAAACCTCGCGCCATTTTTCTCAAATTTTCTTTTCTTTGTACTTGTATTCTGAATATCTTTTTTCTGTTTCCTCGCAAGTGTGTTAAAAAATGTCGTACGATATACGTGCGTATTGGTTATAACATGCTCGGCTCAATTACACCCTCGCCTTCGGCTCGGGCTGAAATTCCGCCTCGCATGTTATAACCATCATTACGCACTAATATCGTAATGTACTATTATTAAATCATTTTTCTGCCGTTAAATTTTTGACTAAAAATACAGAAAATAGATTGCAATTGTCTTCTGCCGCACCAAGCCTTATACAAATTCTGTTCTTTAAAATTTTTAGTAGAATTCACGACTTCGAATCGCTCTTGGAACTTGTCGCGGTGGAATGAATTTTGATTTTTCAGATAGACTGTACTTGAAAACCTGTTTGTCGGAACACAAGTAAGCAAAGTACTTATTTTCAACTGAGCAAGCAGTAAGCCTCTCGTGAGGAGACGAATATATGCTCGGTTCACTTGTGCCATCCTCAAAAACAAAGTAAAACTTGTTGCCGTCGACGATAACAGGGACTCCATTTACCTCCATGTCGGAAGGCGGGTTAAGGATGTTGATGAAGGAGGGGTTATCAGGTAGACCTTCAATCTTCCTAACCTCGTCACCAACCAGTACGTAGACGACGTTCTCATTTGTGTAGAAATATAAATTGTTTCCGCGATCCAAAATGATTTCCTTGGCATTAACTACTTTGTCGACTATCTCCTTCTTTGTTCCTTCTTCTGTGACTTTGTACACAACATTATCAGCTGTCAGGACATAGATAAGGTCACTGCCGATAACTTTAGCGATACCGATGAGGTCATCAGTCACGGTTCCGTATTTCTCAGCTTTGATATTGGTAGCATCGTAAGTGTAGATTCCATCGTCAGCAGCGAAGTAAGCTGTATCATTGGCAGCTGCAGCAGTATCCCTTCCATGATCAAGTAACTTCGTTGCCTCTTTTTCTCTCAGCATGTAGAGACCTTGGTCGACCTTTTCACCATTCTCGTCGATGTCAGCTTGAACGATGAAGAGGACGGGATCCATTTCCTCTGTGCTAAGAGGGGTTATTTTGACGATCTCATGATCAGCGGTGTAAATTGCGTGTTCCTTTGTCATTAAATTAAAGAAGGAGATGAGGTCGGCTCCAGAATTTAGTAGATTCATGTTGTGATCTGAAATGAGAAGAAAACCAGTTATTTTACTGATCTTTAATTCACTTCGAGATCATATGGTAGACCTGTCTTGTGGGCTAAAATGAAAGAATTAAAAAAGGGGCAGATACATAAATAAACGACGAATTTTGGAAACGCCATTCTTCTAAACTTTGTTAATACAATTTGAAATTGGTGATCAAGCCAATGTAGTTATCAATGGTCTTATCTGTCAGAAGAGCTCTCAGACTTTTTTTTTGTTGATGGATAATCATTAAATGAGAGGTCATTTAATCTCACTATACATAATATTGTATAAAGTCATGTGTTCTTTATATACATATAGACATATATATATATAGACAGCTGTCCTAATGGGGAGTTTGTTCCGCCACTTCTTCTTCCCAGCGAAAGCACTAGGAAGTGTCGATGAATGGGCGTTTTGGGGAACTGTCTTATGTAATATTAACGTTCCAAAAGTGCTGATTCTCAGCCTAATTTGAATAAATGAATTTTGATTTAATGATTTCCCTTCCATATTCGACCCTGCTATGGGTGAAGCGGAAGAGCGGGAAGCTGGGGGCGTAGGCAGAAGGCAGACTTTTACTGACTAAAACCATCTATGTTCCTTCACCCGCCTGTGCGCCAGGGCCATGGCATCTTTTTCAAATAACTCGCAGTCCTGACAGAGAGTTTTAGTTTATAGCCTTGCAGTAGGATGACCATGGGCTTGTGTTTTATTGTAGGACTAGTAACCTGCTCTTGCTTCTAACGGTTTTAAGTCTTTAAAATGACGTTCTTGAATATGATCCGATATGTAAGTTTACATTAGCTTTCCGGAATCAATTTTTAAGTGATGGTAAATACCATATACAAATAATTTATGTAATTTATAACAACGTTGAGGACATACAGACATACACAAAAAATTACATGAATGAAACTTTAGTTGAACCAGCTTAAGAACGAGCAGAGAGAAATGAAAAAAATACCATAGCACATGGTAAGCCTTTAAAGTTCCGCTCGAAGACTGGCCTTCCTCTGTAAGAGGGACTGGGTCGTGAAGACCACCACGCGAACCTATTGCGGTTTGGTAGATGTCACATGTCTACGAATATGAATTTATGATACTAAGACATTCCGGTTTTCTCGCGATGTTGTTTTTTATTTCACGGTTTTGAGAGTAATCTTGATGAAATAGGTTAGACATAGTAAAGCGCCTGATGGGATTCCAAACTGCGACCTTCAAGTCATAAGCCGTGGCTGTTACAACTGGGCCATGAAAACTAAGTAGGCGATGCGGTGCGATGCGATGTCTAAGCCGCGGATTGACGTGTGAAGATGCTTCTGTATAGTTACAGATGATCTTGGTTTCGCCGAAACCGACATGATAGTATTTATTAAGAACATGAAATTATTGTTAAAATTTTTGATACTTAAGAGTTTTTTTTTATTCACGATATTCATTTTTATATTTATTAAATGACCTCTTGAACTAATCGATTAAGACTTGAATTAGGTAACTACATATAACCATAGTGATAGCGCCATTTAAGTTTATGGAAGATATTTTTATTTTATAATTATAAATCATCATCATCATCTCAGCTACATAAAGTCCACTGTTAGACATAAGCTTCCCTCAAGGATTTCCAAAAAGAACGGTTGGACTCGGCCTGCATTCAGCGCTTCCCTGCGATTTTGGTCAGATCATCCAACTAGTCGGTGGTCGTCCGATGCTGCGCTTGCTGGTACGTGGTCGCCATTCAACAGCCTTAAATTATTGCATGACAGCAATACCGCCTGATGGTAAGCAGTGATGAAGTAAATAGGAAGGAAGACGGCCATCGACGCTACGCATATTACCCGGCAAACATCGCAACACAACTGCTAAGACCCGACCTCCGTACGGCTTCACCAGACATTATGCCGGAACATAACGAATCGCTTGGCGACAAGACTTTGGTAAGTGGTAACTTCTACCGGCAGCCGATGTTATTGCCTACCACCGAGAGAACTGTTCGTGTACAACAATAAAAAATCGATACTACTTCAAGACTATCGTTTTCTTATTCTTACTCATAGGTACCAAGGGTGTATCTGACATCGACGCACAAACGAGTACCATGGATCCAGTACATGATTCTGAAACCCCAGTGGTGGAATTTTGCGTCGGCTTTTTCCCGATTTAAAAAAATAATATGCAGTTTTATTCACTATAGACCGTTCTTAATTGCTATACTTTTATAATCCAATAAGATTTTAAAGTAAAAATTAATTAATTCGTTAATTACTCAAAAAAGCGCAATGTGAACAATACTAGAAAAACTATCCTATCAGCTGATTTAATAGAGCTCGCATCAGGGGTCAACGTCATACCTACAAACATGCACGGCGGCACGCTTGCAACGTTCAAAGGCCGAGCCGACACTTTTTTTTAAGCAGTGTTATTTCTGTAATCGCTCATTAACGACATAAATGACTATTATAATTTTGTTAGTGGTATGCGGTGTAGCCTTTTCGCAAAGTTTGCGTTACGATGTCAGATACACCCTGTATATTATCTTTTAGGGATCCTACCCAAGGAATAAGTAGAGATCTTGATACTAAAACTACTGTCTGGTCTGTATCTCATGAACGGTGAAGTTTAGATAAATGTTTAGGTAAAGGTTTATTGAATGAGATTAAAGACATGACTTCATTAAATAAGATAGATTTCATCACTGCACCAACCCGACATTTTGTTTTTGTGAGGCTTAAAAGGGCATCAAAGGAAAGGCCGTTCTAAGGATCTTAATAATACGTTTATTATTCCACACAAGGCTAACAGATAATAGTCACTATAAGAAAATAAGGATTTGTGAAAATTTCAACTTTTTATCTACCTCAAGATGTTATATTGTCATATTTAGATATTTTAAAGTTATTTGTTTTAATGACGTAAATTAAGCTTTATATTTCCTATACGTCATATCTCATTTCTGGGGGGTAATCGCGCTAAATAGAAGAAGTTCAACTCTTGTTCGTATCTAATCCAGTTACAGTTATGGTTTAGTTTCGATCACATTTCGTATCGCGCTAAAGTTTTAACTTCGATTGAAGTAAAATCAATATATGAGTGATACATTTCGTCAGTTATAGTAATTAAAAAAATTAATAAATTATAAGTATATCTAATCGTTTAGACGTCAGTTTGAAAAATGGCACAGAAAAAGTTAGCTTTGTTTCAACTTCTTCATTTGACAGCGGTTGGTAGGTCCATCTGTCAAAAGGTTAGCGCGATACGAAACATAACAAAAGTTATGGTTTGGTTGCGATCCAATTATTTTGGTTGAATTATTTTAGCGCATGCATGCGAGTCCATGCGAGAGCATGGGAGTCCGACCAAGAAGTTAAGACCCGGATAGAACTTGCCCGAGCATCTTTCAACAAAATGAAGAAAGTTCTGTGCTGTCGTAAACTCCACATAAAGCTCCGAGTCAGGTTACTGATGTGCTACGTATGGCCTGTCGTCATGTACGGCTGCGAAGCATGGACTCTGAAAGAGGACACTACGCGACGCTTGCGGGCTTTTGAAATGTGGTGTTACCGTCGTATGCTACGTATTTAAGCTGGACCCAAAAGGTCAGAAATGACACCGTCCTTCAGCGCGTTCAAATGCCTCGAAAGTTGTTGCCCACCATAAAGAAACGCAAAATAGATTATCTCGGTCACGTGCTCCGACACGGTAGATATGCGCTACTCCAACTCATTATGATGGGCAAGGTAGAAGGAATAAGGCGCGCTGGACGAAAGAGAAAGTCGTGGCTGCGTAGCATCAGGGAGTGGACCGGCATTACTTCAGTCGAAAAACTGTTCCGACTCGCGGTTGACAAGACCGAGTACAAGAAGCTGACGGCCAACCTTCAGGATTGAAGAGGCACTGGAAGAAGAAGAAGAATTTTAGCGCGATTGCCCCCCAGTTACGTGACGTGTCCTACTTTGACTGTGCTGTATTTAAATTGATTATTTCCAAATAAATCTAGGTGAATATGCGCCTCTAGGTTAATCAAAAAGAAATATTTTGGCACCTGTTTGAATTTGTAAAATAATTATATCATTATAAACGTGATAAACCGCACAAAAGTAGTTGAAAAGTAGAAATCTGACAGATTAAAGTAGCTTAATGTGCTGTCGGCTGTGCCAAAAAGTGACGTAATGTTGTCTATGGGTCCAAATTAGATTAATAGAAGTAGTTTAACTGAATGTGATACCTCTATCATAATACTGATTGTAATGAACATTCGAATTACAATATGCTATTATCAACATTGCAGGTTAGTTTTATTTTATAGTAATGTTTATCTAGTTTACCTGGTGAAGGTCACGGGAAACCGCTGGATGCGGGAGGCGAAGGACCGGTCGTCGTGGAGATCCTTGGGGGAGGCCTATGTCCAGCAGTGGACGTCTTTCGGCTGAAATGATGATGAATAATTTAAAATTATAAAATAAGAATATCTTCCAATAATTTAAATGGCGCTACCACTAAGGTTATATATAGTTACCTAATTCAAGTCTTAATCGATTAGTTCAAGAGGTTATTTAGAGACGTAATGGAACTCTTCATGGAATTAGTACACATTGAACTTCAATTAACGTGAAAAATAATGAATATTGAATGTAAAAAGTAATATTTTCCGATAGTCCAATTATTAATGTATAAAATAAAACACACATAACCTTAAAATAATACTTTAAAAATAGTGGAATTCCCATTACATAACGGACAACTTTCTAGAAATCCACTCAAATATAGAAAAATGAAGCTTACCTCAACACGTGTTCAATGGCGCCGATTCGTTTGTAGATCGAACTAAACTAAACCAACCCTTAACTTTTCTTAATTTTTAGTTAAGAGTATCAAAAAAATCAAAGGGAAAATATCGAAGTTTAGCCAAAATCAGCAGTTAGACTTGTAAAGCGGACCCCAGACTCCAAGACACAGACTGAGAAAGCTTCGGAATCGACTGGGATTAACGCTGAGATGATGATGACGACTATCTAAAAGGCAATGACAATTTTTAAAAAGAAATTTGACATAGTTAAAATCGAGTTTGACAATCGCTAAGTTGAGTAAACCATAGACCAAGATTTCTTGGAAATATAAACAAAAAATTAATGAAAGTGAAGGAAATAATTTGGGGGCTTACCATGACCTCTTAAGAAAACATTATGTTTCCAGTCAGTTTTGAAGTAAGCCTAATTTAGCGCTGCTAATAATCACACTACGGTAGTATTAAAATTAAACGATAATTATAGAACGAAGTTCGCCGATGTTGAATCATCATGTGATGCTTGTCTGTGGCCTGCTGTAACGTAATTACACATTGATACGCATCGTTCAGAAACTTTAATCAAATTATTATTTTTTTATTTTATCGGTTTTTTGAAAATAACAGACACACATTTTTCTTGGGTATATAAGTACATATTTTAACTATGATTATGTGTGACTAGCTATCTAATACCCGTCCCCTAATCGGCAAACACATTTTTGTCAAATGATTGCGACTAGTTGGGATCGTTTGGACCGAACGGACCAATGGGCAGTCCAAACGATTCCAACTGATCCCAACTAGTCGCAATCATTTGACAAAAATGTGTACGCCGACACAGTAGACAGAGAACAGTAGATTATCTAAGGCCGCCCGCAGAGTTATTCGCCTACTCTTGCGTTGAACCCTAGGGTTGTCACTTTGATCTAAATTTATGGAATAAAAAGCATATTATGATTGAATATTTTACCAATTTATAAATTTAGTAAAAATAAAAAGCCTTTATTCACATGGCAATTTGTTATATTAAGTTACAAATTTGATACCGAGAAAATTTTTAAGACTAAGTACTTAAGTGTAACACTAAATTATATTCTAAAGCTCGTAAATAATGATAAATTTTAAGTGATGTGTGATATGGGAAATCGATATAACTGGTTCTTATCAGAGAAGATTGTAAGTGATGAGTACTTAAATGTAACACTAACACAATAATATTCACAAGCTAATAACTAATGCTTAAATGATATAAAACATGAGAATGTAAACAATAAATATGTAGTTCTTATGAAAAAGTAGACATTAGTAAAGCTAAGATTATGTATGGGTAGCGAATATTTAACAAATGATACCTTACTTTAATAAAACCGCAAAACCTTTTTAGCCTAATTAGTTTCTGAGGTACAATTATAATGATTGTTTATATGGGTACTATGTAATGTTTGTTTATATAATCGGATAGCATCAGCTAGCTCAAATGCAACAAAGGTTATAATGTTACAAATAAAATTCTACGCAACCCTAAGCGTCAGTCGGTCACATTTTACTATAATTTTATTAACTTAATATTATGATTAAGACGCCATATTTGGATCAAACAACACATAAGATAATAGAAAAAAATTAATAGTCATTTGCAATATTGATTATTGTGAAATTGCCCTTATTACACTATACGCGACAAATACGTTTACTTAAAAGATATTTCGTACTCAATACTCTGTTTTATAGTAAAACTGGGCCTCTTAAAATAAACTTAACTTTTTCCCCCTTTTGAAGTCATGATACTCGTAATAATTAATATTATGGTAAGTTTCCGGCGAGAGTTAACGAACGCGAGCGGTCATGTAATTTACGCGCGTGCTCACAGTCACGCGGCACAGCCCGTACTGCCGCCATCTTATACCATCCTATATTATGCCAGCGTGTGCGTGAAATCGCGTACCGACACGGCGCTCGGCGCGCACGCATACATTCAAACCGAGAGCGGCTCGTTTATATGAAGATGTTTTACTGTTCTCTGTCTATTGTGACGCCGATTAGGAGGCTGGTCACATTATCCTAGACCTGGCATCAATGATGTCACATCGCGTTGGCGCTCTTATATGGTGCGCTAAACAAGCACCTCTAGTAGGATAAACAATAAGATTATAAACAATAAGATCTCCAACAAAACAAATATTGTGTTAATTAATTTAATGTAGGTAATATTATTATAATGATGTAATTAAAATGATTAAAAATAAATGAAACAATCTTGGTTAAGTGGGTACAAAAAGTGTTTATTACACAAAACTAGAGAATAAAAATCTACTTCAGAATATAATTCTGATTGGCTCGATGCCAGTCATTGTCTCATTATCGCTATCACTGATTTCAATGTCCGAACTCTCTTCGCTTAGAGATATAATTATTTCACGAACATTTTCTTCTTTATGGTGGTCTTTCTCCCAATCATCATCATCAACCTTTTTATCGTCCCACTGCTGGGCACAGATCTCCTCTCATACAGCTAGAGAAGGATTGACCATAATCACCACGTTTGCTCAATGCGGGTTAGCGATTTCAAACTTAAACTCCAGGTTTCCTCAAGATGTTTTCCTTCACCTTTTAATAAGTCATTGGTGTCCAAGATACACTTAGAAAATACACATAACTTAGAAAAGTTACATTGGCACTTGCCTGACCTGGAATCGAACCCGCACACTCATACTTGAGAGGCTGGTGTTTTAACCACTAGGCCACCACGACTTTTCCGTTCAACTGTGTACTGACTCGCATTGCCCGAATGTATAACTCAGAATTCTCAAAAGTGTATTTATTTTATGATAGTAAGCAGATATTCAAAAACGAATAGTCGAAATGGAGCAGGTGGTTTTTTTTTTTTTTTATTTTTTTTTTTATTTTTTTTACTAGCTACCTCCAACATTATTGGAGCCTTTTTTGTAACTATACCCTTTCATACCAGTTCTCGCTATTATTCCTCTCGCACTTTTATTCCGCATACCTATTTTATCTTTCTGTCATTCATTGTCTTTTAGTCTAATGGGTGGGACTCCCATTTTATTATTGAACTTTATTTTAACTTATTTGTCGTTTGGGGAAATAATTATGAACTTATATTTATTTATTACTTAATTACCTTAACTAACTTATTATACGCACTACAACACACTATAATTATATACTAAATAACATAATTTTATTTTCTTAACTATTACTTACAATTAATTATTTGTTAAGTCTATTTCCCTATGCTTAACATAAATATACATAATATCTACTAAGCATAGTATCATTATACTGATTTATTTCCATTAATTACGATTTCGGCTATTTTTACGCAATAGTTTAGGAACAATTTTCTATTCTTTCCTCGCATGACTTCTGCAATGTTGTTTTTCCTCAGGTTCACGTCAAGCTGCTGCTCCAGATCATACCGCACTGCGGCATAAGCTGGGCACTCCACAATCAAGTGCGGTATGGATTCGCTCACGCCTGGATCACAGACGCACGATGGACTCCCCTTACACTTAAAACGATATAAGTATTCGGAGAATCCACCGTGCCCCGTCAATACCTGCGTGAGCGTACTCGTTGGGCGAACCTGTTTCACTATACGGTAGGCCGCTATGGCATCCGGAAAGAACATTTTCGTCACCGAGGCCGTCGCTCCAGACACATATCTCCGATTCCATTCATCAAGCGATTCCATTCGGACCTGGCGTCTGATGAATGAAATCGGACACCGATCATAGTCCGGCTTCCTCCGCAACGACAATGCTGCCTCCTTGGCCAGTTTGTCCGCTCGCTCATTTCCCGGCAGGCCTGCGTGGGCCTTTACCCAGAACAAGGACACAGCTTTGCTCTGTGTCGAGGCCTGAGCTAGGTTTCTGCGCGCCTGCACTGCCAGGGGATGAAGCGAGCCATGGCTTGTGAGTGTCTGCAGTGCGGACATTGAGTCACTGTACAGTACATAGCTCGCCTCCTTGCGTTTGAGGATGACGTCGGTCGCTCTGCAAATGGCTAGTAGTTCCGCCTGGTAGACTGTGCAGTACGCGGCGAGGCTAAGTTTGAAGCTCTGGATTTCCCCAACATTATCCCACAGGGATAATGCGGCTCCCACCTTCCCTTCAATCCTGCTGCCGTCAGTGAATATTCGCACTGCCTGCACGTTATTAGTGTCTACAAGCTGTTGGTCTGCCAGACAAGTGAACTCCAGATCCATTTGCTGAGCTGGGTGAGAGGCTTCTGCAAACCCTACCATACACTCCACCTCGCGGTCTCCCGGTATGTGCTGAGACGACCCTCTCCTTGCCTCATACAAGGCAGCTGCCTCTTGTATTCGGAGGTCTAGAGGAAGCATCCCAGACAGAACCGAGCAGGTGGGTTACTCCAGTTGTTAGAAACTGGGGTAGCGAACCAGACTCTAAAGCAGTCTGGAATTGAGATGCCAAGCGAGCGTGCGACCCGGAAAACCATTTGATCCAAAAGTTGTGCAGCCCATCCGGCCCTGGAGACTTCCAATTAGGCAACGGACGGACTGCACGAGCTACATCTTGGGGGCAGATGGTAATAGCCCCCATTTCTGGTACAGTCAGAAGCAATAATATGTATACATTGCCAAGGCTCCAAAAATATGTAAACATCTTCGACTTTAAGACGAAGTGCTCAACTGGAAGAGCATAAAATTGTAGCCACCGGTTCACATCATAAATATGTTTACGCTCATTGCTTCATTAATTTATGCCCACCACGAAAGGAACAATACTATGTATGCACGCTTCCATCAATAGCATGTATTCACGCGTTGGTTCATAAATTAATGAAGCAATGAGCGTACTCGTATACATATTTATGATGTGAACCGGTGGCTACAATTTTATGCTCTTCAAGTTGAGCACTTCGTCTTAAAGTGGAAGATGTTTACATATTTTTGGAGCCTTGGCAATGTATACATATTTTTGCTTCTGACTGTACTGGATCGCAGGCTCGCTCAACAACCCGAGTCCAACTACCTTCGGTGTGACTGACAGGCACCGACCAGATATGGCGCCAGAATGAACACGTGGCATCATCATCCGGTAGGCACGTGTCAGTGACACCTTGGTCTGATCGCTCCCAAGCTCTATAGACCCGCCTTTCATCGCTTTGGAAATTGCGATTCTGAGAATATCGCTCAACTCTTCGCCTGTACCGAGGAATACGGTTTGCCCATGCATAAATCTTCTGCTTAAAAAAGTCGATGCGCTCTGTGACGCGGAACAAATAGTCTCGAGTACTAGTATCAGTCCCCGAGAACGCCCGCCTCACAAAGCGCATCACTCTAGGGCGTGTATTGCCCTCCCTGAAGCTAATAAGCTTGCCAATGAGTGCTCTAGTCTCTCCGATACGACGTTCAATCCTGCACTGCCAAGCTGGTACAGCTGATTTTGGTCGTGTGGCTCTGTCACTGTCTGGGAATTTGACATGTGCCACACGACATATCGCAACAGCTCCACAGTACAAGATTGAATGTGTATCATTCAGATCTTTGCTGTCCTTTAAATAATTAGACAGCTGAGAGTCTAGAGCACACACCAGCGCCTTGTTTTTTTTATGCATGGGCAATCGAGGCAAACGTGGTCTAAATTCAGGCGGAATAGAGCGGTACTCACGGAAAGCATCCTCCAAAGCGCTCCTCAATTTTTCATTGCACTGGGGACTCACGGATATAGCCCTATCATCATCCTCTTCATCAACGTGGTTGGGTCGCGGTGAAACACTGTTAAGTTGTACCGCGACCAGTGACGAAGCAGGCGTAACATGACTATTCCGTGACTCGAGGCGTAGGCGATCAAGTACCACATCATCCAGCATATGGTTACGCTGGATGACCCGCACCTGATCCGACAGTCGTTGCGCCGACACGTTGACAGCTGGCTCAAGCACCTGAAACAGAGAGAGCATTCGAACACGGTACGCGGTCAGGTTGTTCCCTCCCTCTGTAGCCCCATAGTATGAGCGCATGACATTTTCGTTGATGGATTGTGTCCATCTCATGCGCTGCACACTTCCGCCGGGAGCTGGGACCCTGTCAGAAGCCGATGGGCCTCGAGGTCCTAAGCGGTCCGGCGGCCGGCGTCCTCCCCGTCGGCGAGCAGGTGGTGGCGTCGTTGGCGGAGAGAAATACTCGTCGCTCGAGCTCGACGCAACTACCGCGGCCGGTGTCATCACAGCGTTCACATTGGGGCTGGAGACCGGCGGCGGCGAGGCGGAGCTGAGCGACGAGTCCGGAGGTGGTGGGCGTGCACTTCGAGCGGCAGATCGTGTCAACATCTATTCTTCATATATACATTTCTTTTATTATTCTCATAATTATTTGCGTATCGGTGTGGAGGTGACAATGACAAATGTCATTCACAATTTTCCAGGTACATGTTTAATTTTTATTTGTGCTATTTTCTGTTATTTATCGCTGAGTGAAGCTAACCCACAGGCTGCACGTGTAGAATGATTGACAGTAAGCTTTAAAAAGCATAACTTTAACTGCCTTCGTACATCGCGCGAACCTGCGGGCCAACATGTTACAACGGACAGCCAGCGACCTACGTTCCCTTTCAATGTCACAATTGTCTTTTAGATCTTCGGTGACCCAGTGGCCCAGATACTTAAATTTGTCCACCCTTCGCAGGGGTTCATCACACAGTGTGACACGAGGAATACGCGAATATGTCATGCCACCTGCTTTAAACACCAATAATTCACTCTTTACGACGTTATATCTGAGCCCATGAGTCACCGCATAATGTTCGCTTTCAAGTATGAGTGCGCGGGTTCGATTCTAGGTCAGGCAAGTAACAATGTTACTTTTCTAAGTTATGTATTTTCTAAGTTATTATACTTTCTTGGAGACCAATGACTGATTACAAGGTGAAGGAAAACGTTTTGAGGAAACCTGGACTAAAGTAAAGACTTAAAAGTCTGAAGTCGCCAACCCGCATTGAGCAAGCGTGGTGATTCCGCTCAACCCTTCTCTATACGAGAGGGGGCCTGTACGGCTGTACCCAACCGTGAGACTATAAAAAGGTTAATGATGATGATGATTGGTAGTTTTAAATAAATATGACACTTGCCAGTAGGTTATCACACTTTTATTTCTGGTAACACCATGGCGGTTACATTATCCTAGGGTTAATTGGCGTGAATATACATATTTGGTTTACAATTTTTGTCTTTACTATTACAGTTATTGATTTCCAGACAAACGTTAGTTGTAGCTATACCTAGTTGTTTTATATTCAAATTCAAACTTTTTATTTCAGGCAAGGCCCATATATTTTTAGTAAAAAACTTATCCAATGTTAGTAAAAGAGAAACAAAGATCAGTTGGCGACATGAATATGTACACGCACATGTCTGTCGGCCCAGAGCCTAATAAAAGATCCGTCGACCTTGTCCGCCAGTGTAGCTACGGTACTGTTCGGACCGCCCCGAAATCGCCGCAACATCGAGGCACACCGTTTGCGAATGATGGCATAAAAGTCATCAATTCGCGCTTCCGGGAACATGCCTGATACACTGCAAAACCGAGGCAGCTCCAACAACATCCTCAGCGCATTATTGTACTGGACGCGCAGAGCGTTGTAAGCCTTCTGCGTATACCTAACCCACAAGCTGCACGAGTAAAACGACTGGCAGTAAGCTCTAAAGAGCGTCAGTTTTACCTGCTCAGTGCACCGCGCAAACCTGCAAGCAAGCATATTGCATCGGACTGCCAACGCCCTGCGCTCCCTATCTATATCCTGGTCATCTATGAGAGAATCCGTCACCACATGACCGAGGTATTTAAATTGAGAGACCACTTTTAATGGTGTTCCTTGTAACATCACCGGTGGTATATTCATGGGTGTATTATTACAAACCTTAAATACCATAATATCACTTTTAGTGGCATTATACCTCAAGCCATAGGCCTCCGCATACCTCTCACACATGGCCACTAACTTCCTTAGTCCACAGATTGATGGGCTGAGCAGCACCATGTCATCAGCATAGCTTATGTTGTTAATCATTTTGCCATCAACAGAACAACCAACCAGAGTGCTACTCAGCTCACCAACCAGCCGATCTATGTACAATCAGCTGTAGAAGTCCATTCCCACCTTAAAGACTACTGTCGCCTGCGCTAAACCGGCCACGCACACTAACGCATTATTTTTATTATCGCAGTCTTCATCTTTCTTTAAAGTAATGCAAAATTTCGTTACTTCATTTGAAGTTAAGTTAGCGGCCGCACTTAACAATGGTCTATCATAAGCGAGCGATTGTGGGTTCGATCCTTAATAACGGCAAATCTTTTTGTTGTTTGATATAATTTAAAATTATGATAACTGATTTGTATTTTAAAATAAAAATGTTTGCAAATAATATTTAAACGAATAGGAAAATTTACTGAATATTTATACCAAAATAGGTTTTTATTATATCGATACCGGAAATTTCAATTGTCGTAAAGGACAAAACACAAGTTTACAGTAGAGCCGAAAAACAAAAAAAGAAATTGTTTTTTACTTATATCTTTTTCAAACAAAGTGCTATGTTCATGATGTCAAAAGAAACCCTAACTATTTTTTCGTGTGCTATCCATGTAAATTAACAAAATAAACCAAACTTAATTAAATACCAAAATGAGAGTCCTTTACAGACCAAAAAAATTCAACTGAAGTACTTTACAGCCACGAAAAATTGGTATTGATAAAGTCAGCTATGTCGTAAAGGACTATTTTTGATCATCAGTGGGTAGTATAAGTCAATTAAATCAAAAACTAAGGTGGTAAAAGGACAAAAAACCGAAAGCTCTAAATAGAAATACCTACAATAGGTACCTACCTAGTACAATCAAGTGAAACAAAATGTATTTTTATTATGTTTTGTTTATTATTCAAATAAATAGTAAAGTATTACAATAGTTACTCTAATAGGAACTCAATATTTAAATGAAATTTAATGCAACTTTTTAATCACCAGTAATTGTTGTGCTGCTAAAATGAACTCAGTTTTAGAGTAATCGGCTAATAAAATTATCTACTTACTAATTTTTTAAATTGTTGTTATTGAAACTCAAACAATAATTATTAGAACAGTCTTAGATTATTTGAAGAAATCGTTCATTAATAAAACTAAAGTCAAAAATAAACATATTACTATAAAAAACAAAATACCTGATGGAAAAAAGTAAATGTAAAGTGACTTTAGCTTTTTAAATTTCATATTAGTAATAAATGATAAACATACTGTTTATTTTTAATAATCAGTAAACAAATTACTATTGTTTAACAATTTTTAATGAAACTCAAACAGACTTGAACATAATAATAAAGTCAAAATAACCAAAATAATAACAATATTTGTCCTCAAGAGATTATAACTCAAAAAATTTACATTCTAAATTATTAATTAACTGACCAGTATTTTCAGTCTTTCATTATTATGAAACGTAGGCCCGTTTTTTGATCCGTAGTTAACTTCAATGGTTCTAACCATTGCATTGGGCAACGATTGCAAATTTCGGTCAAACATAATTTTCTTCTATGTTAGTCAACAAATGGTCAAATAAGTTGGAGTGGTAATATTTGACAATTAAATTTGTAAAACTAACTATTGAGTATAGTAGTCGTATAAAAAGTTAAAATGAACGTAAAAAAATGAGGATTTACGACCTCTAAAATAATTGAAACATGACTTTACGCCCCGTATTGGTAAATATTTTTACGATACACCCCAAATAGTAAAAATAATCGCGCTAGAGATGTTGGAAAGCCAGGTCGTAAGGGACTTTTTTTTAAAGATAGATTTTTTTTAAACTACCAATCAATAGAGCTTGCGACGCTGATTCCAAATATGTATATAACTCATTTTCGGTAAAATGTCCTTTACGACAATTGAAATTTCCGGTATCGATATGTTTTAGTTTACCATAGATGTAATATAATAAATAATATAATGCAATATATTATAAAGTTATATATTATTCGGTATAGATATACTTATACTAATAAATGAAACAAACGTTGAAATGGCAGCATTGTAATATTTTATATAAAAGTAATCCTTGACAAACTTATGATATTATTATGGTAAAAAATATAAAAACATTTTTGGCTTTTAGATATGAAAGTTATAGTATTACATGTTATTATTAAAGAGGTTATAGCTTAATTATTCATTTTCTTAAAGAAAAGAGGATTGAAGCTTAACCTGAATATTATTACAATCATAAAATAATCTATACTTAGAACACAAAACAGTGCTTATTACATTTACAATTTTTTTGCGTGTATAGCATGCCATCCTGCAGTGCCTTTTTTCGGAGTTTGAAGGCATGAGATTATAATCCTCAAGCGCTTTCTTAGTTCAAAAGTAAACGAACTTATTTCTTATCGAATTCCGAAATTATTGTTTTTATAATTTACCAAAAGTAATTTGTATTGAAATTGCAAAAGGCGACATCTGTTAGCCATTAAGCCAACCGAACATATTACTGTCAATTAGCTAAATTACTTTACGAGTTGGTTTAGAGTCCGTTATTACGATATATAATGACATATATTTAAAACACTTTGTAGGACACTTCTGCACTGTGATTGTTATAAATTGTTTTTTTTGTTTAGCTCGATAAGTCTCCACCAGTATCGCCAGTTTATTTTTAAACCACAAATGCAACCTCTCTTCTTCGCAAGATTCAAAGGTTTATTGAACGGTAAATATTGTTGTTTCGTTCCACTTGTCTCGACACATAAGCCACCTTCGTCCTCCAACCTCTTGACTTTGGCTTACAGTATTTCTCTAAAACAATAACAAATTTATTACACACTTTCAACAAGAGATTGGTTTGCACCTTACCCAAATAATAATAAAAACAACTTACACAAAATCCGGTTTCATATTATGATATTTGAGATATATTGCTGCATATGCCTGCATATTGATTAAAAAGTAAAACTAATAACACGAACTCGTAACTATATGTTCACCAACCAACAACAGCTAAGTAATATTATTTGAGTTATTGTAGTTAATAATAGTTATTGTAGGTAGTGGAATATTTTTTATTCAGTTTCTTTCAAATCTACCGTCATCTTTTTATAATGACTCTAATATAGAAAAAATCTTAAAATAAAGTATCATCGTTAAGTTGCGGATCGGTATTTTTACATATTTTTGTTGTCAGCATTCATAACTCACCAATAAACATTTCAAAAATATTTTGTAAGTTATTAGATTTGAACTCGAACCACCTTGAACGCCTATCAAGACGAGAATCGCTAGGCTATTTAAACACTTACTGTGAGCGTTGAAATTAGTAAGTAGTACCTAACAATCATAAGCGGGCAGCAAGTTGTCAAAGTGTATAAGTGTGTATCAAACTTTATTATAGAAGAAGGTCGTAACTACAACTAGTATTGCTTGGCCATAGTTTTGTGAGATTGTAACTCGACTTTTGGTCTTGACTGTACAAGTTAAAAAGGCTGGGCGAGGTCAACCCGAAGCAGCCGTGCCCCGACAGTACCTGCGTCACCCTGAACGACAGGGAGTCGTGCCTTCTTCCGAGCCAGTCGTCGAGTACTGGCCGGATCGCCTCGACGGTAGCGAGGCCGGCGATAGGGCGCATAAGCATCTGCCGCCAGTACGCCACCAGGAACTGACGGAGCACCTCTCGGCGCAGCGCCATCTGCCGCTGCGCCGTACTGGAGCTCCGTGTCCGCTCTTCCTCGCGCCATCGGTACAATGACGCGAGTACATTCGCCTCTAGGTCCCAGGGCGGGGATCCGGCCAGGACGCAAGCCGCCTCGTAGGAAATCGTGCGTTACCCGCGGACGACCCTGACGGCCATCGCCCTCTGCGGCTTGCGCAGAATGGCGAGTGTTCCGGCCGTCAGGTCCATCGCCCACTCCGATCACGATCCGGGCCCCACTGACCACGATATGTGATCCCGGCGCCGGCGCCATGGTTTCCCTTGGCCTCCGACTTGTAGGTCAACCCCCCCTGCCTCACCCCACACTCTAGCCCAAACTATGCTCATTGTGTATCTGCCCATTTTACACAGTTTCTCTGATTTTCATACCAATACTTAAAATTAGTGACTGTAAATGTGTTACTTATCAAATTGACATCCTAATAATAGCTGCTCTATGGCCATTTCATTAAAAAATGTTGTTCAAAGTTAATGTTGCTTTATGTTAAGATTTAGATAAACTGAGCTTTTATGTTGGTAATAAATTTATTAAATAATTTTTCTGCCGTTATATTTTTGACTAAAAATACAGAAAATAGATTGCAATTGTCTTCTGCCGCACCAAGCCTTATACAAATTCTGTTCTTTAAAATTTTTAGTAGAATTCACGACTTCGAATCGCTCTTGGAACTTGTCGCGGTGGAATGAATTTTGATTTTTCAGATAGACTGTACTTGAAAACCTGTTTGTTGTAACACAAGTAAACAAAGTACTTATTTTCAACTGAGCAAGCAGTAAGCCTCTCGTGAGGAGACGGATATATGCTCGGTTCACTTGTACCATCCTCAAAAACAAAGTAAAACTTGTTGCCGTCGACGATAACAGGGACTCCATTTACCTCCATGTCGGAAGGCGGGTTAAGAATGTTGATGAAGGAGGGGTTATCAGGTAGACCTTTAATCTTCCTGACCTCGTCACCAACCAGTACGTAGACGACGTTCTCATTTGTGTAGAAATATAAATTGCTTCCGTTATCCAAAATGATTTCCTTGGCATTAACTACTTCGTCGACTACCTCCTTCTTTGTTCCTTCTTCTGTGACTTTGTACACAACATTGTCAGCTGTCAGGACATAGATGACGTCACTGCCGATAACTTTAGCGATACCGATGAGGTCATCAGTCACGGTTCCGTATTTCTCAGCTTTGATATTGGTAGCATCGTATGTGTAGATTCCATCGTCAGCAGCGAAGTAAGCTGTGTCATCCTCAGCTGCAGCAGCATCCCTTCCATGATCAAGTAACTTTGTTGCCTCTTTTTCTCTCAGCATGTAGAGACCTCGGTCGACCCTTTCACCATTCTCATTGATGTCAGCTTGAACGATGAAGAGGACGGAATTCATTTCCTGTGCGCTAAGAGGGGTTATTTTGACGATCTCATGATCAGCGGTGTATATTACTAGTGCTTCTGAGACTAATCCTGGGGTAATGCGGATATTTTGATGGACAGATTTGAGAGCGGCTCCAGAGTTTAGTAGATTCATGTTGTGATCTGAAATGAGAAGAAAACCAGTTATTTTACTGATCTTTAATTTACTTCGAGAACAGATGGTAGAGCTGTCCTGTGGGCTAAATTGAGAGAATTCAAAAAGGGGTAGATATATATAACGGCATGTGACTGGTTAATTTTGAATATTGTGATCTGTTTTGTGTCAGTATCAATTATCCGTAAATTACTCTACTATTTTTTGAAGTTGATTAATTGATCGGTATTCGGATAAATTATGATTTTTTTATTAAGAGCGGGTAACGCCATGGAGCGAATGGTAACACCGACTGGAGTTGCGTTTGACATAGCGATCGACCGTTAGGGCGGGCAGCAAAGAGTATAATAATAATAGGGTAAAACAGAGCCCTCTCGAGGGAATTTTGAGCATATCATTTGAAAGCGCCCCCCGGTTTTCTGATCATCAATATTTTTCGCAGCGTATGCGATGAAAGACATTTTATGGTTAACTTTTTCACACCTTCGGTTGGTTTTAATAAGAATTTCTAAAGATTTCTGTAGTAATCTAGTACTAAATATAGCCTATGTTACTCAGTGATAATGAAGTATTCAAATGCAAAAGAATTATTAAAATCGCTCCAGTACTTTTTGAGTTTATTCGTTACATACAAAAATACAAATCTTTCCTCTTTATAATATTATTATTAGTGTAGATAATAGTTGAACCGGGGTTTATTTTTGTCGATTTCACATTGCTAATCAATTGGACTCATACCAGGAAAACAATTATTAATTACAAACTGTAGAGAACACTGACTTAATACACTACTAAAACCTTGGCCAAATTTGTCAGAGAAAACATAAGTAGTTCTAATAAATTTACTTGTACTATTATTATCATGATTAATACAAGCACCTGGCATTGGCTGAGCTGTTAAAGGAGTAGGTGTAGTAAGTTTAGGCAGGGGTGGCTGGAAGCAGGTACAACCAAAGGAAAGACTCATACCTCTCCGCGTTGTACCAGACCAGGTCTGCCAACTTATTAGATTCCTGCATGCGCTTACTCAGTAGCAGTAGCTCATTAGCTTGTTGAGTAGCCTCCTAATTACTAAAGATATCCTTTAGCGCATATTTCCTAACCAACAATGCATCCCGAAGGAGCCGTGTGTCTGTATCATTCATAGTATTACAAAAATCTAATTCTCTATTACAATTTTTTAATTCTTGTATGAAATTTAATTGTTTTTGCCAAGTTTTGTATTTAATTTGTTAACTTTTTCGTGCTTCATGGATTTTTGAGATGATTTTATAAATCTATTAATATTAATATTTTTTTTTAACTTATTGTGGCTTGTAAACAATTTGGTTTTGCTGATAGTATCATCAGTTAAGTTTATTGTCAGTTATAGTTTATCTATATTGAGCATGTTATATATGCCTTTCCTTGAGTGTAAGTGTTCGGGTTCGATTCCAGGCCAGGTAAGTACCAATGCAGCTTTTCTAAGTTATATGTTCTTCCTAAGTATATCTTGGGCACCAATGACTGATTATAAGGTGAAGGAAAACATCCTGAGGAAACTTGGACTAAGTCTGAAATCGCCAACCCGAATTCAGCAAGCGTGGTGATTATGCTCAATATTTCTCTGTATGAGAGAAGACCTGTGCCCAGCAGTGGGACGATAAAAGGATGATGATGACGATATGCCTTTCCTTCATTTTAAAATTTAACATTATGATTTTTCAACTGATATCCTCGGTCATTTTTGTAGTCTCATTATATGTTGCGTATTTTACTCACGTTTTTTATCCTCGTCGCCAATGTTATGTCTTACGTTTGGCTCGAATGGTTTAGAAATAAAACACAGAAATCAATCACTTAGTGCATCGCGGCACGTCCGTTCGCTTGACCTGCCGTCAACGTAATGCCCTCCACCGACGGGTGTCGCGGGCGCACACGTTTAATTGTAATATATCGAAAGAGACTGTGATGTATATTATACATCACAGTCTCTTTCGGGGGAAGTCCATATCTACGCCTATTTGCGCAGGACACTAGATACAGTCTTCCATAGTTCCATGACTCTTATAATTAAGTATATGGATCAGTCAATAACAAAACGTAAAAGTCAAAATAAAAACGAGTAAGGGAGCGAGGCGAGCGAAAAAAAATGTAACGAGAGTAGGGGGAAGTGGGGCACCTTGATACAGTTTTTACTTAGACCCAATAAAAGACGATCTAATGATAGTTACATCCAATTTAATAACCATAATATATTCAATATATATTCAGTTAACTTGTTACATACAAATTAACTGATAGATTGAATCACAAAACGTATTAGAGCCTATTTACTAAAAAATGAAATTTGTATCAATGTACCCCACGTGCGGGGTACATTGGTACATACACTGGTACTTTGGTTCATAGAAATATTCCTATAAATTAAACAAGTTTTATTGATTTTTCTAACCTTTATTTATTGATTTTTTTAAATTATAATTATTCGCTGCTTTTGCTATTGATAATTTTTCTTCCAACACATCAGATATCGCAGAAGCCACGGAAATTTCATTGATGGAACTTCTATTCATCTTGCGTTTAAATGTTCAAACCATTTTTCTATGAATAATATAAAATATATTACCTAAGTCTCACATACATGTATATTTAACAAAATATTGGGGTATCAATGTGCCCCAAGACCACTTGTATCTATGTGCCCCTGCCTACTACAATCGAAATCAACATTTTATAAAAATTAAAGCAATAAATAATTAAATAATTTAAGTCTATTTAATGTGATGACAGATATGTACTTACCAAATGTCTTAATATAACACAGGTAACACTAAATAAATTAGAAGAATTACATCCGAAAGTAAAGTACGAAAATTTTGTTGCGAACATCAGAAACTGTTTTTTACGTGCTAGTCGCTAGTCGTCGAGTGAACGTTGCTCTGTGCTAGTGTGCGTGTAGGCTTTACTATATACCTCCTTATCGGTGGCGTATGGCTCTTCTAACGCGTTTTGTTTTCGACGAATACTGACTGTATCTATGTGCCCCTTGTATCAATGTACCCCGCCTCCCCCTACACGACAGTGATTAGTTGCTCGCATCGTAAACCGTTAGCTGATTGACGAATTGTGCGAGCGAGAGAAGCATATTGCGCACTGACTCTCGATGCAAATGAACATGCAACACGGCGATGGTGGAAGCGACGTGGCGCAGGCGGCTTTGACTTTGAGGAAGACCAGATAATATTAATGTTTTGTTAATAATAATATGTATTTTTGTCATCATGTTGTAATATGTATTTTTGTGTAAGTAGATCATGTCGAACTCTCATGTCGCATCCATACCAATTCTAGTTGGTTGCTCTGCACTCGAAGTTGTTGACGAGTAATACCTGGGACAAACAGTCCAACTAGGTAGGTCCAACTTCGAGAAAGAGGTGTCTCGTCCAATCCAGCTCGGCTGGGCTGCGTTCGGGAAGCTACGCTATATCTTCACGTCGTCCAAGATACCACAGTGTCTCAAGACTAAAGTCTTTGACCAGTGTGCGAAACTGAAACGTGGTCGCTCACAATGTGCCTCATATGAAGGCTCAGAGTCACACAAAGGGCGATGGAAAGAGCTATGCTCGGAGTTTCTGTGTGTGATCGAATCAGAAATGAGGAGATCCGCAGAAGAACCAAAGTCACCGACATAGCTCTTCGAGTCGCTAAAGTTAAGTGGCAGTGGGCAGGGCACATTGCTCGTAGAACCGATGGCCGATGGGGCAGTAAGGTTTTGGAGTGGCGACCACGTACTTAAAGACGCAGCGTAGGGAGGCCCCCAACAAGGTGCACCGATGACCTGGTGAAGGTCGCGGGAAGCCGATGGATGCTGGCAGCACAAGACCGGTAATCGTGGAAAGCCTTGGGGGAGGCCTTGGTCCAGCAGTGGACGTCTATAGGCTGAAGAAAATCGACGGTTAAAAGGAAATAGGGCATAAGCGACATTTTGGTCAAAAATGAGTTATGTATGCCATCCTACGTAAAATTTTCCGCTCTATCGAATGCGCTTACTCCCATGATGGCTCTAAGGTGACTTTTTTGGCGTTTATACCCTAGAAAAAAAAAATCATTTTCCCAGTATTATTTTTCGTAACCGACGAAAATTCAGGCCGTTTTTGTTATAAAGGTGCCCCCCCCCTACAAAAATGATTTATTTTGAGGTTGTTGTCGGTAATGCTTTTTTACTTTATAAGGGTGTCAAGCTTTCGGTTGTTTATGCCTTTTAAGCTTTTCCTTTAAAAAGTACCAACGATGTTTATAGCCTACTTCCATTTCGTAATTTAACATAGCAATGGCGCTTGTATATACAAAATTAATTTTTATATTACTCTGTCGGTTATACCCTATTACCATTCAGTACTCTATAACAGCTATGTCGGTTATGCTCTATTTCCTAAATTTATTTCAATATCACACTGTTGATTATACCCTACTTCCGTATACAATATAAATACAGTTTTGTCGCTAACACCTTATTACCTAAATTAAAATAGATAACATGGTGTCGATTATATCCTACTTCCACATTCTACAATCATATTCCCAATTATTTTCCTAGCTATAAAGTAAGAAATTGTTAGTAATGATAATTAATTGATCTACGACTGTCCTGTTCAATGTGATATACCAACTTCTGCAGAGCAGGAAACCACACCAAATTGTCACTTTTGATAACAATTTTATACATTAATCTTTATAAAGTAAAAAATTTGTTCCATTAAATTGTTCCTTTTAGTAATTGTTATTGATGTGATGGTAATTGTTATGGATAGTAATTGTTATTACCTACTAGTACTTATATGTCTCCACTTCATTCGCTTTTTGACTGATTATTTAGGTGTTGAAGTGAGACTTTTTCTTTGTTTTTATTTGGTACAAACCATGACGCATAAAATAAAAACGTCCATAGTTATAAGTTAAAACAATTTTTTTTCTTTATTCCTGTTTCTTTGAACGTTGTTGCTCGACATAGATACCATGTTATGTTTAACAAAGCTAAATAAGTCTTAAGTTTTGAAGCTTTTCTTAATTTTTCTATAATGGTTGTTACTTTTTTAAAAATTTAATATTACGGATACATACCAAGTTTTCGTAATTGATTAGGTTACCTACCTACTAGCTACAGTATTATTGTGTCCAAAAATGATTAGCAGGTTGCCTACATAATTACCCAATCTTTTTTTTTTCTTGATTAATACATATTATTAACAAAAAATGTATTTTTTTATTTAAAACATCCTACTATTCTGATGAAGGATCGTGTTGGTTGCGCTACTTCATTATTTTTGGGGTGTCTTTTCATCCATATTACCATAGACTCGCACAATGCCAAATGTTGATTATTCTTCTTTTCCTTTGCCTTCAAGCGACATTGTGTGTCACTAATGTGTTATATCCTGGTATTGTTTTGAAAGCTGACTGTTTCTTGTGCCCTATTATCTTTTATACAACCACAGTGAAAAGTACCTTATCCTTCTTTTCCTATAACACTTATTGAACCGCCTAGTCTCTTATACCCTTTTACCTTGCGATGTGAGAAATCGGTATGTCACTTAGGCTTCTTATCCATTAATATTTTATTTTGTCATTTGTATCTTTTGCCATATTTCCTCATTGGAAAATTAAAAGCTATTGTTATAAGCGACAAAAACTACGTTAAATAGCGTCAAATAGTTAAAACTAAAAATACCAATCACTGCTCCATTTTTTTCTGATTTTATAACAGTTTCAGTTTTCACGATATCTTAATAAATAACAAAAATACGTCAGTTTTTCTGAAATTTAAAACTTTGAACGGCTCTCCTGAACATTTCATTTTTTGTCGCTTAGTATACCCTATTTCCTTTTAACCGTCGAAATGTATTTTTGTATACAGAAATGTCTAAAATGTGGTGTTCTGTCGAGCTACTTCATATGTTTTGTATACACATATATATGAAAAAAAAAAAAAAAAATTTTCGAACTCAAATAAAATCAAGCACAATGCTGATACAGCTTTGTTGCCATAATAAGAAATGATTAGACGGACAATTGGTATCAGAATAACCCCTCGTTCGAGTGAATATGATACGGGGTGGCTACCTAATAATTATTAGGGAGCCACCCCGTATTATATTCACTGTGATGAACCAGCTAGCAATCTGATGGTTATTAAAGCTGAACATGAACTGATGGGCTTTTAACCAAAGTTCAGTAAGACAAACAATATCAATGTAATTACAGTTCATGAACAACTCCAATTCTAATTGTTTATTTATCACAAACACGTTTGTGATAAATAAACAATTTGTTATTTATCACAAACGTATATTTGTTGTATTTGTTATTTTTAATAACAATTTTTGTGTTGTGTGTTTTGTTTATATTTTGATGAACAATTTTAAGGTTATTACTGATTTTATGTTGAAAATTAAAATTGGATGGGTCTGATATTAATAAATCTTGAGTGACATTTCTGCTAGAGTTTGACTCTATTATCTCAATGTCCCTTGAAAATGGGTGCTAGTCTAACTTGGTATTTAAAATACGACGACACTGCTGCTCTCAACTATCGTATATTATGTTTTTGCATCTGTCAAGAACAACAAACCTACATATGGAGGAACCATATGTAGGTTTTATCGAGGTCACATCTAATGAGGTGATTGATGATTTAGCGATTCGCGGCTGGGCACGAGGCGGCGACACGAGGAGACGGCGACCGTTGGGATGTTTTAATACTCCGTACAGTTTCAGTTGCACGAAAATAGGTATATCATCCTGATTCAACTGATTTGGGCCTCGTGACACGGTGATGGTCACTGTGTGGGGACATGTATTGGTACCGATACGTAGGAAACACAATTTTCTGACATATTTCGACAGTAATGTTTGCCCATGCCTCGCTAAAAGCTTCATTAAGCTCATCTAAAGTTGTGGTACGATAAGTAGCAACTTTTTCCTTGATGTCATGCCAAAGGTGCTCGATTGGGTTTCGGTCCGGGCTTTGCTGGCCAATCTAGCTCTGATACCGACTGACTATTAAGAAACGACCTGACTGAATGGGCGTATGTTTCGGGTCGTTATCATGCTGAAACTTTCGTATAACAAGGAGATGTTCCTCAACATGAGAAAGCATAGTTTCCTCTAATATTGCCTTGTATTGATGTTGATCCAAGTTACCCTGAACTTTCCTCGCAGGTCCCACTCCACGTCCAGAAAATGAACCCCACATTTTAATGTTTACACCGCCATGTTTCCCCTGCGTTTTTTGTGCATCTTGAGATTCATTTCCGCTTTTACAGGACGCCGTACGTATTCCTTTCCATCTGATGAAATCAAATTAACCTTGAATTAGAATAATACATGTTGCCATTGGGCGTAAGTCCAATGTCCATGTAAACGCCAAACGTGCATTTCGATGTTCTTTCTTCAACAACGGCATTTTGCGAGCCACTCTTCCGAACAAGCCAGCTTCTACCAGACGTCATCAAACGGTCCTCACTGATGCACCGGCCCTTTCGTCTGCCCCAAACATATCGTAATTAATTAAAACAGAGCCTAGAAACGGATCTTTCTTATGAAATGAAATCACTGATCACTTTTACACGTTATATTTTTTTAAACCAGCTGGAGTCGACATTTCCTTACTGCCTACCTCTGAGAAGAAAAAGCCGAAACAAACTCAGAGATCATCGCCTTTTTTCAAGTCCAGACATTAAAAATGCAAACGTTTACAATAATAAACCGCACCAAAGTTGTTGGTGTGAAGTACAAAGTACGGACGACAGCAGGTCAAGCTGCACCAAACTGTCAGATATTAATTAGAGATGGGAGGTTAAAATCCAATGGGTGGAAATGGGTTAAAACCGGGTTTTTGGGTTTAAACCCGAATAAAAACCCAAGAATCGGGTTTAAATTAAATACTTACTTTCACTAAGATTATCGATCTTGGACCTAACACGACTTAGGTACTTCTAGTGTTTTTTGGAGTAATATCACGGATAGTGGTGCATTTAACATCACATCAAGTTTGACAACTTACTCTTCGAACGTGATATTTCAACTGTATTATTATGCAAGTATTTCATCACAGTCCATTGTATGATCAACATAGGTCGGAATAGGTAGAGTGAATTGGGGTCATTGATCGGAAACGGTCCAGTCACTTTAGACAAAAGGGGTAAATCTCGAAATTTGAGATAATAAGCTGGAAACTCGTATACAGCTTCATTTTGGCGTTCTAAAAGTTGTCTGAAAAGTCTCATATTATCTCGTGTCTGCGTCATAACTTATTTGAGGTCAAAGGTCACGAAAATCGGTTTTTTGCAATTACCTCCTATTTGATAATGAGAAGCCACATAAGAGCGGCACTGTTGGCCAATGCCACAGGTGCCAACTCTATGGCCACTCCCAGGCTCACTGTCACGCCAAACCCAGGTGCGTTAAGTGCCTGGGCGACCATGGCACGGCAGAGTGCCCCCGCCCCAAGGACCGAGCGCTCTGCAAAGAGCCACCTAGTTGTGTTCTCTGCGGCGCGACCGGCCATACGGCCAACTATCGCGGGTGTCCCAAGGCCCCTAATTCCTCCTCCTCCAAGTTAGCCACCCGGGCTAACGCACGCCAAAAGCGTGAATCCCCAGGGAGTCAGATCCCAGAGCGACTGTGCCCTCAAAGGCCCAGTCCCTGGAACCAGCTGAACCACCAGAGGGCCTTCCCGGCCCTCGTGGCGACTGCTCCCCAGACCCCCCCAGCCATCTCCGCCTGGAAGGACAAGGATCCTCGTATCCGTCCTACCACGGCCCAAAAGACGGCTCCGCCCCCTCCTGCCCCTGCACCTTTGGCTGCAGCCGCAACCCCCCCGCCCCCTCCCTCGACCCCTTTGTCAGGAAACGGCCCCACAGATGCGTTTAACGTCATCTCGGGGACCTTCCTTATTTTTATGTCGCCCCGCGCCAGACAAATGGCAAGCGAACTAAAAGTAGCTATGGCAGCAGGCAATCTGCAAGCCATTATCAATATATATAACCAGTACCCCGAGATTACGCACGCCCTTTCCTCCCTCGCCTCCAATAAAAATTAATTATGGATAATACGGCCATACAGAGAACCAAGCCCCGATCCCTCAAACTGGCTCACTTCAATGCCGACGGCATTAGAGATCAGAAGTTCGAGATCTCAACCTTCCTTAGAGAGTACCAGATTGATATCTTCCTCGCTCAGGAGACCTTTCTCAAGCCTAGCCACCGCACTCCTCTAATTGCTAACTACCGTGTAGTTCGCAACGGCAGGCTGCGGTGCCACAAAGGCGGTACCCTTATTTATTTCAAAAGGGCTCTTCATTGCATCCCATTGGACCCCCCACCTCTCTCACGACTCGAAGTTTCAATGTGCCGTCTAGGCATGTCAGGTCACCAACCTATCACGTTAGTGTCGGCCTATGTCCCTCCCAGCAACTCTGCAGAGGACCACCAACTCCTAGCAGATGACATTGCCCTAATTCTTGGGTTGAGCGACTCCGTTATAATAGCGGGCGACCTCAACGCCAAACACACTGCCTGGAATAGTACCAGGATCAATTCCAGAGGCAGACTCCTGTTTGACCTCTCCACCCACTTAAACTTCGATGTCGTAGGCCCCATGACCCCCACTCACTTCCCCCATCAAACCGACCACACCCCAGACGTCCTCGACATAGCGCTCCTAAAGAACGTCAACCTACGGTTAGACTCTATAGAAGCGCTATCAGAGCTATCGTCTGACCATCGCCCAGTCATCATTCGACTGGCTCCCCGTACTGGCCTCTCTGATCCAGGTCTAGCACCCCAGACGAAAGTGGTAACAGACTGGAGGAAAGTAAGCGATCGGCTGAAATCCACCACATCCCCCCACTTGGACTCCATACCTGCACGCCTCGACTCTATCGCTGACACGACAGCTGCGATCGACTCGTTCACGGATCACGTACAGTCAGTACTGAACGAATGTTCAAGGGAGGTTACAGTGATAGAAGACTGTCGCTGGAAACTCCCTGCTGACTTGCGTGAACTGTTGACCGAGAAGAACGCGGCGGTCCGTGCCTACAGCAGATTCCCCTGCGCGGCTAACAAAACCCATATGCGCTCTTTACAGAGAACTGTAAAAAGACGTGTATCAGAGTGGCGTGAAGCTGGCTGGGATAAGATGCTGGACGAGTTAGAGCCCACCCATCAAGCCTTCTGGAACCTTCAGAGGAAACTAAAATCCAATGAAGTTGTGACCATGCCTCCCCTGGTTCGCCCTGACAATTCCATCGCCTTCGATGACGATGACAAGGCTGAATGCCTCGCCTCTTGCCTAGAAGCCCAGTGCTCCCCCAGCCTCCTACCAGTAGACCAAGCTCATCTCCTTGAGGTTGACGCTGAAGTCGAACGTAGAACCTCCCTCCCACCTGTTGACGACCCTGAGGATCCCCTGCCCCCATCACACCTGATGAAGTGCAGGACATATCAAAGGTCTTCAACTCAGGAAAGCGCCCGGCTCTGACGGCATCACCAACAGAGTGATCCGCCTCTTCCCTGCCCACCTGATCATCCTCTTGACCACCATCTTCAATGGTGCACTAGGAAATAACATTTTCCCACAAACGTGGAAAGAAGCCACAGTCATAGGCATTCATAAGCCCGGTAAGCCTAAAGCCGAACCCACCAGCTACCGTCCCATCAGCTTACTCAAAGTTCTTGATAAGATCTATGAGAGGCTTATATATAAGCGACTCAGAGCTTATGCCGAGAACAAGGGATTCATTCCTAATGAACAATTCGGGTTCCGTACCCAACACTCCTGTCCCCAACAGATCCTACGCATCACTGAACATATTCATGCAGGGTTCCTGCGTGGTTTGTACACAGGCGTAGTTTATTTCGACATAGCGAAGGCGTTTGACAAAGTCTGGCACAACGGCTTAATCTATAAGCTGTACCAACTCGGTGTGCCTGGCCGTCTCGTCCTCATCTTACGGGACTTTCTGTCAAACCGCACCTTTCGCTACAAAATCGAAGGAGCGCTCTCCTCCCCCCGCCCCATCCGTGCAGGTGTCCCCCAGGGCTCGGTACTAGCCCCCCTCATATTCACGCTTTTTACCAGCGACATCCCGAAAAGAAGCAAGGCTCATCTCGCTCTGTTCGCAGACGACACAGCCATCTACTGCTCGGGACACAGCCCAGATCAGATTCGCTTCCATCTTCAAAGAGCAGTCAACTTTCTAGCTGCCTGGTTTAAGAAATGGAGGATCGAAGTTAACCCCCTTAAGAGCCAAGCGGTTCTTTACAGGAAACCGCGGGTCAGCGTCACCCTTCCACGTCCCATCACCATGGACGGCAAGCCTTGTACCTTAAGTACCTTGGTGTTATACTGGATCAAAACCTCAAATTCTCAGAGCACATTAAGACGGTCCGCGCTCGCGCCGCCTGCGCTCTAGGTCGACTCCACCCCCTCCTCAACCCGCGCAGCAAGCTATCGCTCAGGTGCAAAATGCGCTTGTACACAGCTTGCATACGCCCGATTATGACCTACGCTTGTCCAGTCTTCGCACATGCCAAGCCACGTCATATCCATAGGATGCAAGTAGTCCAAAACCGATTCCTCCGTAAAGCCACAAACGCCCCTTGGTTCGTCCGTAATGAGATCCTCCATCTTGATCTCAAAATACCCACCATCCAGCAGTTCATGAAACGCCTCTCCAAGCGTTTCTTTGACACTGCTGCCAAGCACCGCAATCCTCTTATAGCAGCGGCTGCCAATTACACTCTCTCCACCATCTCCCGCCTTCGCCGCCCTCGGCATGCTCTCACAGACCCCGATGACCCCATTACCCTCCTCCAAGAGGCCAATAGGGCCACCAGCACATTACACAAATACAGACCGACCTACCGACCTCGCCGCCGAGGTCCATCGCGACGCGCTCCACGTAGTAGTCCCCTGCCCCGTCCCTTGTCCGATGAAGGCCAGCCCGCGCCGCAGCTGAGCCAGTAATTATAATAATGTCCCAACAATGACCTCTGAGTTTGTTTCGGCGTTTCTTCTCAGAGCTAGTACTAGGAAACGCCGTGGTCATCAAACCATTAAGTATAACTTCGATCCAGCCGTCTCTTGCTGTCCTCTCTAGCGACGCCCTAAGCCGAGGTCCGTACCCCACAGGGGGTGCCCTTAGTGCGTAGTCGCTTAGTTTTAAGTTAGTCTTATGCCCCTGGCTGGAGGCTTTAATTTTTAATTAAGGCATCCACAGGAAAGTTCGATTAAGTAGTAACGGTCTCTTAAGTCTCAAAAAAAAAAAAAAAAACAAACTAACTAATTATCAACCTGAAATGACCTGAAATGATAAAGGCACAATTAATGGAACTAGTAAAGTTACAAAAAACGAATTACAAACGCTATGCTGTGGATGAGTTGGCCGCTAAATACGGTGTCACAATCCTGCGTCTGCCACCCTATCACTGTGAGCTCAACCCAATAAAGTTAGTTTGGACTCAAGCAAATGGGTACATCGCCAGGAACAACAAAACTTTTAAAATAAAAGAAGTAAAAAAGTTATTTGAAGAAGGCCTGAAGGAAGTGACACTGGAAAGTTAGAGAAAGTGCATCAATCATACCATAAAACTTGAAGACGAAATGTGTCAACTCGACCACATCATGGATGAATGTGTGGATTCATTAATAATAAATGTAACCAATTCCGATTCCGATTCTGAATATACTGATTCAGAATCGGAGTCGTAATCAATAAAAAAGTAAAGAATAAACACGTAGGTATAAAATGATTTGTATTGTTTTATTTAATTCCTCTGAATCTCTTTAAACATTTTTCTCCAGCTCTTGTAATAATGTTGTAGTGAGTTTATTATGGATTGTAAGGTCCATATTTCTAAAATAATATTGTTAAATACGGTATGTATTACATATTTACAATAAAAAAACCGCTTTGATACCCAATAAAATAATGCATGACTAAATGTCTAAGGTGCGTATTCCAGAAGGAAACTCAAGCATTGATCTCTGCTTAAGTATTACTTAAAACTAGTTTCAACCAATCAAATGGCTTGAAACGAGACATAAGTAGAGCTTGAGTTTTGAGTGACGTTCTGTAATACGGACCTCGGTCTATTGATTGCCGAACATCACTATTGTAGCGGGTCATCCTTTTTCGTATTAGTGACAGTTGGCCTTGTCATTTTTCTGACTCGAATTAAAAATCAGAGTGTAGAAAAATATGACAAGCCAATTCTTTTAACTATAAAAGGGCGTATTGATGCTCGCTGCACCGACAAATCCATCAGGCGCTCCAACATGCCCCCTGATGTTGAAAGACTCTTTTTCAACAAACATCAACACAGAGACGCGTAATGGGCAAATACGGTTGAAGTCTCTTCTTATCACTCCAGCAGTAGTCCGAATGTCAGCCACACGAACGATGGCATCTGATCCGGGATGGATGGCATGGGGGGGGGGGGGCGTTAGGTTATTAGGTTATCCTCTTTGATCACTACCAACGAGTCCAGTTTCAATGCATCATTACAGGAATGCCATTACGTAGAAAAGGGAAATCTTTAACAATTGCCTTAAAGATAGTGTTGAGTTCCAGAGTCAATGGTTCGTTCCATGAAAGGTTGTCTAATAACACTTTTTGCAACAACAGTTTCATGGTCACCACAAAAGGAGATATAAGATCTAAAGGGTCAAAAATGCGTGAAATTGCTGAACTCAAATCACGCTCAGTTTTGCCATTAGAAGGCATCTCAGAACTAATCACAAAACCTACTTTATCAGAGTTAGCAAACCAGTTCAGACCTAACAATTTATTGGGCTCACTAGAACCTATACCTTAATCATAGGCTGACTGCGAAGTCCCTGAAATTAAAAGAGGTTCGTTCGACTTCCACTTTCGAAGTGCCATGCAAACTGAATTCAATACTTTGGTAACTTAATTTCGAATTTCTATCACTTCATTTAAATCAGTACCACCGGTGAGTAGATCATCTACGTAAAAATTATGTTTTATTATAGTGGCAATCTAACCATTACCAGTTAGGCATTGAGTGCACTCAATGCCTAACTGCTTGAGGCAGCGCGTCGCAAGAACCGGCGCACTCGCCGGATCATATGTGACGGTGTTGAGTTTAAGTACCTTGACCGGACTGTCCCTGTCTTCCCGCCAAATAACCTGTTGCAAGTGCCTATCAGATGGATGGACTACTATCAGTCTATACATCTATTCAACATCGGATGACAAGACATGCTTATGCTGTCGAAATAGAAGATGTAGACAGGAGGTCGTCCTGAACCATAGGACCCACCATCTGTAAATCATTAGAGGATACCCCTGAGGAAGTAGGGCAACTAGCATTGAAGTGGTGGTTTGCGTAGCACCCCGTGATGAGGGATGTAATATGAATTGATATTTAATTCCTTGTTTATGGTCATAAGACCTAATCTATACTTCTATACTAATATATAAAGCTGAAGAGTTTGTTTGTTTGTTTGAACGCGCTAATCTCAGGAACTTCTGGTCCGATTTGAAAAATTCTTTTTGTGTTGGATAGCCCATTAATCCAGAAAGGCTATATAACATCACGCTGCGACCAATAGGAGCGGAGCATAACTAAACCACGCGAACCAAATCGCTGGCGGCCGCTAGTGAATTATATTCTGCCATAAACTCGTCTTATAATTTACTGAAATCAGGTTTGGCCTTAATTCTGCGTTCCATCGCATCTTTTTCTTTTTATTAAGTAAGAAAAAGATAGAAGATACCATTTTAGTCGAATCCTGTCAAATTAAGATATTCCATAGACAGTTTAGATGCAATTATAAACATGGCGACCAAAAATACTTCAATTTACGTCAGGCGCGGACTAATTTGACAGGTCTAAGCTGACATATTATATTCTGTCAGAACATAATATGACCTATTGAACTTAAATTTAGTTTTGTTTGCGAAAAAGGGAATGGGGGCCATTGTTAGTTTTAAATAAATATAACACCTGCCAGTAGGTTACCACATTTTTATTTCTGGTAACATCATGATGGTTACATTATCCATGGTGTGAATATATTTGGTTTACAATTTTTATCATTACTTTTACAAAAATTGATTGCCAAACTTTAACTGTAGCTTTAGTTGTTATAATTTTTATGACTAAATTTAGTGACGGCAATGGAAATGTGTTGTTTATCAAATTGACATCCTAATAACAGCCGCTCTAAAGACTTTTCGTACAAAGATGTTGTTGAATGTTAAAGATTGGTAAATTAGTGATTTAGATATATTTAGTTTTTGTGTTGGTACTGAATTTATTAACAATTTTTCTGACGTTTGTCTTCTGCCGCACTAGCCTTATACAAAATCTGTTCTTTAAAATGTTTTGGTAGAATTTACGCCTTCAAATCACTCCTGGATCTGGTCGCGATGGACTGAATTGTGTCAGTCATATCGTTCAAGAATGACTTTAGTTCTGTCAAAACTTCACCTAAGATTAAGGTCAGGATATTGTACTCGTAAACCTTTTTGTTGTAACCATAGTATTGAACAAGCGTAGCTTCCATTGAGTAAGCAGAAGGCTTGACGGTGAACTCAAAGTCGCCCAGTTCACTTGTACCATTCTCATAAGCAATGTAAGACTTGTTGTCGACGATAACAGGGACTCCATTTTCAATGATGAAAGGCGGGTTAATGATTTTGACGAAAGAGGGGTTAGCAGGTAGACCTTCAATCTTCCTGACCTCGTCACCAACCAGTACGTAGACAACGTTCTCATTTGTGTAGAAATATAAATTGTTTTCGTAATCCAAAACGATTTCCTTAGCTTTAACTACTTTGTCGACTACCTCCTTCTTTGTTCCTTCTTCTGTGACTTTGTACACAACATTGTCAGCTGTCAGGACATAGATGACGTCACTGCCGTTAACTTTAGCGATACCGATGAGGTCATCAGTCACGGTTCCGTATTTCTCAGCTTTGATAGCGGTAGCATTGTATATGTAGATTCCGTCTTTAGCAGCGAAGTAAGCTGTTTTGGTGTCATCGTTAGCTGCAGAAGCATCCCTTCCATGATCAAGTAACTTCGTTGCCTCTCCTTTTCTCAGCATGTAGAGACCTTGGTCGACCCTTTCACCATTCTCGTTGATGTCAGCTTGAACGATGAAGGTAACGGAATCCGTTTCGGAGCCGCTGTCGTCTTCATTATCTTCATCATCATCGTCATCAAAGTTTAGTGCGTTTAGAGGGGTTAATATTTTGACGATTTCATGTTCAGCGGTGTATACTACTAGTGACTCTGGGAAGAATTCTTCGGTAACGACGAGTTTTACATCGTCGGTGTCGGGAGTGGTTTCAGAGGCGACAGCGGTTTCAGAGGCTGGAGCGGAATATGCTAACCCCGCTAGAAGACATGCCGTGAAGAATATTAGTAGCTTCATGTTGTGATCTGAAATGAGAAGAAAAACAGTTGTTTTACTGATCTTTAATTTACTTCGAGAACAGATGGCAGACCTGTCCTGTGGGTCAAAATGAGAGAATTAAAAAATACATACAATAAGACTATGAATTTTGGAAACTAGATTCCTCTAAAGTTATTTGTAATCATCAATGATTGTTCTTTTCCGTTCCAGAAGAGTACTCAGCCTTACAGTGGGACAATCACATTCTTGTGTTTTATTGTAAGACTAGCAACCTGCCCTTGCTTCGCACCATTTTTAAGACTTTACAAAATGACGTCATTAAATATTATCCGATAGATTTACGTAAGTTTACATTAGCTTTCCGGAATAATTGTTTTATGTGATGGTGTATACCGTAAACAAATTCGTTGTGTAATTTATAACAACGATGAGAACACACGGACACAAAATATATCTTGAATGAAACTGTAGCGCTTGATTGATCGTGTTAAATTATGAACTACCAGGCCCTGTAGCCAATGTAACATCGCTTCCTAGCGAAGCGAAATCGAATACTAAACCAACCAATGGCGGGAACGATTGACCGCGTGATTTATCGCGTCGCGTGGTCAATCGTTCCCGCCATTGGTTGGTTTGTTATTCGATTTCGCTTCGCTATGAAGCGATGTTACTTTGGCTACAGGCCCTGTTCAGCTTGAGAAACTCTTTTAGCATCTGTACGAGTCAGCCATCGTACATGACACGCGCACATTACCTACACAGATCAGCATTATTCCGTCGCCTTGCACAAATTATAGCGTAAGGCGACAGTACACGTTCAGCCTTCAAAGACTGTACTCATTTACACATTCATACCTATATTAGTTACGAGTTAGTTAAGTAATCAATAAATCATCATATTTGGCTATCCGTGACTATTATTGAAGTGTATAACCAAGGTGTGTGCGAATCATTCAGCAGCGCATACAATAACTCCACTCTTCAGGACAGTTTTAACAACTTTATGACTTTTTTTTTGTTTTGGATGGGAAATCATCAAATGTCCTCTCCCATTCTGGGTGGAGCGGAAGGGCGCGTCAGGCTTTCCTGACTCAGGAGGCATCGGTCTTTGTGGACCTCGTCACGGTGTGATGACACCCATTTGAGGCGTGCGTGAAACACAACGCGCCGTCGACTCGGGCCTTGTCATTGACGGGCAAGGACCAAGCCCGCGCCTACGACGGCCGGCAGTTCGATGTTGTCTCCCGACCAGCGCGACTCCTGCGGCGCGGCGGCTAGAAGCGTGAGGGCGCTGGGATTCCCGCTCCCTCACGTGTACCGCCTCCTCCTTTGCCAACATGACTGCTTCGCAGAAGGAGGCAACGAAAGAAAAGAAATAATAAAAAGTAAAAAAACTAAAACCCAACTACGACAAAAAACGACGCTGAAAAAGTATAAAACAAGATTTTCAGAATACTGAACTGAACAAAGTTGCTAATGTAGTTGCAAGTAAATGGACACAGTAGTAATGTCATACAATACTATTCTGAAGTATGCAATATTCACTATGTAGAGATAAATTTTCATGTTTGGAAGGCGTAGTCACACGTTACATATACCTACCTATCGTAGCACCTTGACAACGTGTGACTACGCCTTTCCAAACATGAAAATTTATCACTACATAGTGAATATTGCATACTTCAGAATAGTATTGTATGACATTACTACTGTGTCCATTTACTTGCAACTACATTAGCAACTTTGTTCAGTTCAGTATTCTGAAAATCTTGTTTTATACTTTTTCAGCGTCGTCGTAGTTGGGTTTTAGTTTTTTTACTTTTTATTATTTGTACTATTTTGGTGTTAAAGTGTATTTGTGGCCCATAATATTAACAAAAGTTAAACTGAAGAACTAAAAACTATACCGGCGCCTAGCTCCATAAAGAATAGAAGTAAACAAACCAATTTAGGGTTACCACAACTCACGTTTTACTAATCTTCTGTTATTTACATGATTATCGACTTTTACATGCTAGCTATTTATTAAAAATTCCAATTGCAGCATATTTCAATAGAATCATTAAAATAACATGCATAATAACTTAGAATTTCGAAAAACCATTAAAAAGTCGACATTAATTTTACGTGATAGCCCTAAAAAAAAAGAAAGATGGATGAAATCCAGGTATTAAACACATTTTGTGGAATTCAAGCAATGAATAAAGTTGAGGCATTTGTCAATACAATTTAGCGTATTGTAATTACTTTCAAATCAACTACATAACACAAGCATTGTAATACTTTCTAGTATGGACTAATTATAATTATATGTATCAAAAAAATTAACCTATTAGGAAATTAGCTTACATGTGTGTCATATTGCATTCAAATCGGTTAAGCGTTCTATGCAAATCATAAATATCTAAACAAATAAACTGTTTAGGTAAGTAGGAAGTAGGATTATTACTTTTACGAAATTGAAAAGGTTGTTAACATCTGTGTTTTAGGCGTAAACTTTTTATTGCCTAGCAACGGTTTGTTTACCTCTATTCTTTATCGAATTTGGCTTAACTATAGGTACTTGACATATTACATCTACACGCCCACATAACAACATAAGCCCGAAGGCATATAGTGCAGAGGATATTTTTATGGGAGTTTTAGCCAGTTATGAAACTGTTTCCGCCTTCACCGCGTGGAGTTACTCCCAGCTTATGTCCTTTTCATTAGTGCATTACATATTCTATTAATGTTCACACTGCTCTGCATTGCATAAAGCGATTCACAGTTCCCGTGATCCGCGCTTTACTCTTATCGCTCATATTTAACATCATTAAAGCATTCTTGTAATTATGTACAAGCATAAAGTACTCGTGAAGCTCTTTCACGACCAAATTTCGATACTAAACACGGTATATTTATTTTAATTTTATATTAACATAGAAGTTTTTGTCCGCTAGCCAAGCTTTATAGACTGTTTCCGCCTTAATGATACTGCAATGGTCTTATTCTGATAAGTAGTAAAGAAGCTATGAACGAAAATATGATACTGAATTATATGCAATCAGCCCATGAATATCAGGTAAAGTCTATGAACGAAAATATGTGAATTATATGCAATCAGCCCATGAATACAGGTAAAGTCACAAGTAAATGCTAGCAATATATATATATTCAAAATGTACAAGTAAAGCGCTTTCAAATGATACCAAACACGGCATATTTATCTTAACTTTATTTTTTTACTCTGTATGTTTTGTCCGCTAGAGGGCGCCACAGTATATTTTGTGAAACCCATATAGCCTATAACCAGCAGACAATTAAGACGCTTCTAATGATATGTCATTTGTCGAATTCTGATAAGTAGTTTAGAAGTTACGAGGGAACAGATGAACATACATACATACATACATACATACATACATACATAGCCTGTCAAAATCATAACCCTCCTTTTGCTTTGCCGTAGTCGGGTAAAAATATTGTCTTATCTCTTTTTTTTTTAATAATTTTATCTAGTGTTTGACTGCGATCCCGCCTGATGGTAAACAGTGATGCAATCGTTGATGGTAAAGCGCACTAGTTTATTAAGCCTATTCACTTAAAAAACTTCGGAATAGGAAGGATGACGGCAGTTGAGCGAGGTGATGCAATGTTAAACCTAAGACCAAAGACCAACACGACCAAATGATGCTGCGCTAGAGGGAGATTGGTCTGGCCTATCAGCCTATAAAGTTTCTACTGCTCGGAGACTGGCCTCCCTCTATAAGAGGGGCTGGGTCATGATCCATCACGCGAATCCTTTGCGAGATGTAACATGTCTTCGATTTTTTTTTGTTCTAGAACGTTCCGGTTTCCTTACCATGTTTTTCTTCATCGTTTTGAGAGCATCATCATCATTCTCCTGCCCTTATCCCAATTTATTTGGGGTCGGCGCAACATGTCTTTTTCTTCCATGCATCCCTATCAGAAACCATCTCGGCAGTCACCCCCTTCTTAGCCATATCATCCTTCACACATTCCATCCATCGTTTCTTTGGTCTTCCCCTACTCTTATAGCCATCAACATTCATAAATAAGACTCTCCTCACGACATTCTCCTCAGTTCTCCGTAACACATGCCCGTACCATGACAACCGATTTCCACACAACTTTTCAGCTACCGGTGCCACTTTCAGACTTCCTCTTATGTACTCATTTCTTATTCTATCCATTCGTGTAACACCACACATCCCTCTTAGCATTCTCATCTCGGCTGCATGCAATTGCCTTTCATTCATCCCTTTCGTAGCCCAACATTCTGATCCATACAAGACAGCAGGTCGGATCATGGTTTTATATATTTTCCCCTTAAGTTTAAGGGGAATGCGGGAGTCGCAAATTGTTCCCGTGACCTGCCGCCATTTCATCCACCCAGTGTTAATTCTGTGCTTAACCTTCCGATCTATTTCGCCATCGCTTTGCACGAGTGAACCGAGATACCGAAAGTCGGAGCAGATTGGTAGGATTGCGCCATCAAGGGCTATGTCTCCAGAAGTGGAGAGACCGCCGAAATCGCAGAACATATATTCGGTTTTGGTTCTGCTGATTTTCAAGCCAACATTCTCCAGCTTCTGTTGCCATTTCTCCAATCTGCTCTGGATCTCAGGTCCATCTTCACCGACGAGAACAATGTCATCGGCGAACAGCATGCACCAGGGTGCCTCCTCCTGGATGTCCGACGTAAGAGCGTCCATAATCAACAGGAAGAGGTACGGACTTAAAGCCGATCCCTGGTGCAAGCCTACCGCCACACTGAACTCGTCGGTATTGCCAGCAGCCGACCGGACGTAGGTACGAGATCGACTGTACATAGCACGAATTAACTCTACATACTTCCCAGGCAAACCTTTCTCTTTCAGGGCCCACCACAGCACATCACGAGGTACCCTATCATACGCTTTCTCCAGATCAATGAACACCATGTGCAAGTTCTTGTGTGCACGTCTGTACTTCTCGCACACTTGGCGGAGTGCAAAAGTGGCGTCCATTGTTCCTCGACCTGGCATAAACCCAAACTGGTTTGGGGTAATCTCACTCTCCTCTCGCAATCTTTTCTCAATCACTTTCTCCCATACCTTCATACTATGTGACATGAGCTTTATCCCTCGATAGTTGTTACAGTCCTGTACATCACCTTTATTCTTAAAGATGGGCACTAGTGAACTATTGCACCATTCTTGTGGGATCTCTCCTTCATGCAACAACTTATTGAAGAATAAAGTCAGCCACATACATCCATCTCCTTTTAAACACTTCCATACTTCTACTGGTATATCATCTGGGCCCATAGCTTTTCCATTTTTCATACCTTGAACTGCTATTCTTACTTCATCCATGCTAATTTCTCTTACTAAACCCATATTCTCTTGTACCTCTTTGAGCACGCCACTCCATTTATTCTCTTCGTTCATTAGCTTTTCAAAATAAACCTTCCATCGCTCTTTTATTTCGTCATCCCTGGACAGAACCTTACCAGCATCGTCTTTCATACATTTGATATTACTTATATCTCTCGTTCTCCTTTCTCTTGCTTTTGTAATCCGGTAGAGCTCCTTCTGGCCTCTAGGGCTGTCCAGTGAGTCATACAACTTCTCCTGCGCCTTAGCCCTCGAAACTGCTACCGCCTTTTTGCCTTCCTCTTCCATTCATTATAAATCTTCTTCTTGTCTTCTTTTAAACTATCATTCCCGTTTTCTACACCTTGCCATTCTTTAAAAGCTATTTTCTTTTCTTTGAGTATCTTTTGCACATCTTCATTCCACCACCATGTATCCTTTTCACCTTTCCCTTTGGATTCTCCAAACACATCTTTAGCTACTCTCCTTATATAGTCCGCCATCTCTTTCCAACATTCATTCACAGATTTTCCTTCCATATCCCCCATTTCAATCATCTTATCTACCACTTGGCTCTTAAACACACTAGCATATTCCTCTTTTTCTATCATACGCCATCTAGTTCTGGGCGAGGGCCGTTCCTTGTTCTTTCTGGATGAGACACTGACTGAGCAGTGGTGATGAAATAATTTAGACAAAGTAAAACGCCTTGCTCCGTGTGGTACCGCACTTAGAATAGAATAGAATACTTTTATTTCAGACCGGAGTCCATAAGGTTAGTAACAATCTTACTTAACTTCTAGTGTTAGTAGGTTACAGACACAGATATACATACATAAAATTAACTTAAAACTTAGCGTGGAGCTGCATCCACCTTTGCCACATGGGAGAATCCCACCGATCCGCGAACACACTGAGAATACTGTTGTTACTGCGGCGAACACGCGTCATCAGGGATGCGCATCTATTCCTAATAATGGCAGTAAAACCATTAATATTATTATCCGCAAACATCCCTGATGCACTACAACGCCACGGCAGCCCCAACAGTACCCTCAGTGCATTATTATATTGAACACGAAGGTCGCTGTATGCCCGCTGAGTGAAGCTAACCCACAGGCTGCACGTGTAGAATGATTGACAGTAAGCTTTAAAAAGCATAACTTTAACTGCCTTCGTACATCGCGCGAACCTGCGGGCCAACATGTTACAACGGACAGCCAGCGACCTACGTTCCCTTTCAATGTCACAATTGTCTTTTAGATCTTCGGTGACCCAGTGGCCCAGATACTTAAATTTGTCCACCCTTCGCAGGGGTTCACCACACAGTGCCACACGAGGAATACGCGAATATGTCATGCCACCTGCTTTAAACACCAATAATTCACTCTTTACGACGTTATATCTGAGCCCATGAGTCACCGCATAATGTTCGCTTTCAAGTATGAGTGCGCGGGTTCGATTCTAGGTCAGGCAAGTAACAATGTTACTTTTCTAAGTTATGTATTTTCTAAGTTATTATACTTTCTTGGAGACCAATGACTGATTACAAGGTGAAGGAAAACGTTTTGAGGAAACCTGGACTAAAGTAAAGACAGTCGCCAACCCGCATTGAGCAAGCGTGGTGATTCCGCTCAACCCTTCTCTATACAAGAGGGGGCCTGTACGGCTGTACCCAACCGTGAGACTATAAAAAGGTTAATGATGATGATGATTGGTAGTTTTAAATAAATATGACACTTGCCAGTAGGTTATCACACTTTTATTTCTGGTAACAACATGACGGTTACATTATCCTAGGGTTAATTGGCGTGAATATACATATTTGGTTTACAATTTTTGTCATTACTATTACAGTTATTGATTTCCAGACAAACGTTAGTTGTAGCTATACCTAGTTATTATAAATTCAAATTCAAACTTTTTATTTCAGGCAAGGCCCATATATTTTTAGTAAAAAACTTATCCAATGTTAGTAAAAGAGAAACAAAGATCAGTTGGCGACATGAATATGTGCACGCACATGTCTGTCCGCCCAGAGCCTAATAAAAGATCCGTCGACCTTGTCCGCCAGTGTAGCTACGGTGCTGTTCGGGCCGCCCCGAAATCGCCGCAACATCGAGGCACACCGTTTGCGAATGATGGCATAAAAGTCATCAATTCGCGCTTCCGGGAACATGCCTGATACACTGCAAAACCGAGGCAGCTCCAACAACATCCTCAGCGCATTATTGTACTGGACGCGCAGAGCGTTGTAAGCCATCTGCGTATACCTAACCCACAAGCTGCACGAGTAAAACGACTGGCAGTAAGCTCTAAAGAGCGTCAGTTTTACCTGCTCAGTGCACCGCGCAAACCTGCAAGCAAGCATATTGCATCGGACTGCCAACGCCCTGCGCACCCTATCTATATCCTGGTCATCTGTGAGAGAATCCGTCACCACATGACCGAGGTATTTAAATTGAGAGACCACTTTTAATGGTGTTCCTTGTAACATCACCGGTGGTATATTCATGGGTGTATTATTACAAACCTTAAATACCATAATATCACTTTTAGTGGCATTATACCTCAAGCCATAGGCCTCCGCATACGTCTCACACACGGCCACTAACTTCCTTAGTCCACAGATTGATGGGCTGAGCAGCACCATGTCATCAGCATAGCTTATGTTGTTAATCATTTTGCCATCAACAGAACAACCAACCAGAGTGCTACTCAGCTCACCAACCAGCCGATCTATGTACAAGTTAAAAAGGCTGGGCGAGGTCAACCCACCCCCCCTTTTTTTTTCTTTTTTTTTTCGGAGTGGAAATCCTCATAGGATGTCCGCCGCCCTGGGGTGGGTGACGGGGTCAGACTTTTACTGACTAAAACCACCCCGGTGTCTCTTCTATCACGAGCAAACGCGTGGGGCCGCGAGAGTGTAAATTCTTCCACGGCCCTACACACTCGTGCTGGCCCGGTCGGTCCGGACCTCGTCTCCTGCACGGGGTAGTGGGGTGTTAAACTACCCCGTGTATCGCCTCAGAGGCGCGACACTCGAGCGCCTCCGCCTCGGGGTCCATCGAATAGGGGGTGGGGACTTCCCCACGTCCCTCGCCCTTGGACCCATTCATGGGGGGCGGAAGAGGGCGTTATCCGCCCCTCTTCGGCGCCCAGTGCGTGTTCTGCGGCCCGGGAAAGGAGTTGAGATATCCCTCTTCCGTTCCGCAGCTTCCTTCTGCGACATCACGTCCTCGCAGAAGGACACCACCGCGTCCCACCACTCTGCGCTGCCGACCACCCTCCGCACTACTGCCGGCAGCGTCAGGTCTCCTACTACTTCATTTGTGAGGACACGGCGCTGCCCCTCCCAAGCTACACATTCGGAGAGCGTGTGCTGCGCCGTGTCCTCCCCGCATTGGATGCAGTGGTGGCACCAAGCGTCCGGCTCCCTTCCTAAGCGATGCAGGTACTTGCCGAAGCAGCCGTGCCCCGACAGTACCTGCGTCACCCTGAACGACAGGTAGTCGTGCCTTCTCCCGAGCCAGTCGTCGAGTACTGGCCGGATCGCCTCGACGGTAGCGAGGCCGGCGATAGGGCGCATAAGCATCTGCTGCCAGTCCGCCACCAGGAACTGACGGAGCACCTCTCGGCGCAGCGCCATCTGCCGCTGCGCCGTACTGGAGCTCCGTGTCCGCTCTTCCTCGCGCCATCGGTACAATGACGTGAGTACATTCGCCTCTAGGTCCCAGGGCGGGGATCCGGCCAGGACGCAAGCCGCCTCGTAGGAAATCGTGCGTTACCCGCGGACGACCCTGACGGCCATCGCCCTCTGCGGCTTGCGCAGAATGGCGAGTGTTCCGGCCGTCAGGTCCATCGCCCACTCCGATCACGATCCGGGCCCCACTGACCACGATATGTGATCCCGGCGCCGGCGCCATGGTTTCCCTTGGCCTCCGACTTGTAGGTCAACCCCCCCTGCCTCACCCCACACTCTAGCCCAAACTCTGCTCATTGTGCATCTGCCCATTTTACACAGTTTCTCTGATTTTCATACCAATACTTATAATTAGTGACTGTAAATGTGTTATTTATCCAATTGACATCCTAATAATAGCTGCTCTATGGCCATTTCATTAAAAAATGTTGTTCAAAGTTAATGTTGCTTTAAGTTAAAGATTAGTATTATTAGTGATTTAGATATACTGAGCTTTTATGTTGGTAATAAATTTATTAAATCATTTTTCTGCCGTTAAATTTTTGACTAAAAATACAGAAAATAGATTGCAATTGTCTTCTGCCGCACCAAGCCTTATACAAATTCTGTTCTTTAAAATTTTTAGTAGAATTCACGACTTCGAATCGCTCTTGGAACTTGTCGCGGTGGAATGAATTTTGAATTTTCAGATAGACTGTACTTGAAAACCTGTTTGTCGGAACACAAGTAAGCAAAGTACTTATTTTGAACTGAGCAAGCAGTAAGCATCTCGTGAGGAGACGGATATATGCTCGGTTCACTTGTACCATCCTCAAAAACAAAGTAAAACTTGTTGCCGTCGACGATAACAGGGACTCCATTTACATCGTTGTTCCAAGGCGGGTTAAGGATTGTGATGAAGGAGGGGTTATCAGGTAGACCTTCAATCTTCCTGACCTCGTCACCAACCAGTACGTAGACGACGTTCTCATTTGTGTAGAAATATAAATTGTTTCCGCGATCCAAAATGATTTCCTTGGCATTAACTACTTTGTCGACTATCTCCTTCTTTGTTCCTTCTTCTGTGACTTTGTACACAATATTATCAGCTGTCAGGACATAGATAAGGTCACTGCCGATAACTTTAGCGATACCGATGAGGTCATCAGTCACGGTTCCGTATTTCTCAGCTTTGATATTGGTAGCATCGTAAGTGTAGATTCCATCGTCAGCAGCGAAGTAAGCTGTATCATTGGCAGCTGCAGCAGTATCCCTTCCATGATCAAGTAACTTCGTTGCCTCTTTTTCTCTCAGCATGTAGAGACCTTGGTCGACCTTTTCACCATTCTCGTCGATGTCAGCTTGAACGATGAAGAGGACGGGATCCATTTCCTCTGTGCTAAGAGGGGTTATTTTGACGATCTCATGATCAGCGGTGTAAATTACCCATCCGTTTGCCATTAAATTAAAGAAGGAGATGAGGTCGGCTCCAGAATTTAGTAGATTCATGTTGTGATCTGAAATGAGAAGAAAACCAGTTATTTTACTGATCTTTAATTCACTTCGAGATCATATGGTAGACCTGTCTTGTGGGCTAAAATGAAAGAATTAAAAAAGGGGGAGATGCATATAATAAACAACAAATTTTGGAAACGACATTCTTCTAAACTTTGTTAATACAATTTGAAATTGGTGATCAAGCCAATGTAGTCATCAATGGTCTTCTCTGTCAGAAGAGCTCTCAGACTTTTTTTTGTTTGATGGGTAATCATTAAATGAGAGGTCATTTAATCTCACTATACATAATATTGTATAAAGTCATGTGTTTTTTATATAAACAGACAGCTGTCCTAATGGGGAGTTTGTTCCGTCACTTCTTCCCAGCGAAAGCACTAGAAGTGTCGATGAATGGGCGTTTTGGGGGACTGTCTTATGTAATATTAACGTTCCAAAAGTGCTGATTCTCAGCCTAATTTGAATAAATGAATTTTGATTTAATGATTTCCCTTCCATATTCGACCCTGCTATGGGTGAAGCGGAAGAGCGGGAAGCTGGGGGCGTAGGCAGAAGGCAGACTTTTACTGACTAAAACCATCTATGTTCCTTCACCCGCCTGTGCGCCAGGGCCTTGGCATCTCTTTCAAATAACTCGCAGTCCTGACAGAGAGTTTTAGTTTATAGCCTTGCAGTAGGATGACCATAGGCTTGTGTTTTATTGTAGGACTAGTAACCTGCTCTTGCTTCTAACGGTTTTAAGTCTTTAAAATGACGTTATTGAATATGATCCGATATGTAAGTTTACAATAGCTTTCCGGAATCAATTTTTAAGTGATGGTAAATACCATATACAAATAATTTGTGTAATTTATAACAACGATGAGGACATACAGACATACACAAAAAATGACATGAATGAAACTTTAGTGTTTATTTGAACCAGCTTAAGAACGAGCAGAGAGAAATGAAAAAAATACCATAGCACATGGTAAGCCTATAAAGTTCCGCTCGAAGACTGGCCTTCCTCTGCAAGAGGGACTGGGTCGTGAAGACCACCACGCGAACCTATTGCGGTTTGGTAGATGTCACATGTCTTGGAATATGAATTTATGATACTAAGACATTCCGGTTTTCTCGCAATGTTGTTTTTTATTTCACTGTTTTGAGAGTAATCTTGATGAAATAGGTTAGACATAGTAAAGCGCCTGATGGGATTCCAAACTGCGACCATGCGGGCCATGAAAACTAAGTAGGCGATGCGGGGCGATGCGATGTCTAAGCTGCGGATTGACGTGTGAAGATGCTTCTGTATAGTTACAGATGATCTTGGTTTCGCCGAAAGTGTACATAGTATTTATTAAGAACATGAAATTATTGTTAAAATTTTTGATACTTAAGAGTTTATTTTTATTCACGATATTCATTTTTATATTTATTAAATGACCTCTTGAAATAATCGATTAAGACTTGAATTAGGTAACTACATATAACCATAGTGATAGCGCCATTTAAGTTTATGGAAGATATTTTTATTTTATAATTATAAATCATCATCATCATCTCAGCCACATAAAGTCCACTGTTAGACATAAGCTTCCCTCAAGGATTTCCAAAAAGAACGGTTGGACTCGGCCTGCATTCAGCGCTTCCCTGCGATTTTGGTCAGATCATCCAACTAGTCGGTGGTCGCCCGATGCTGCGCTTACTGGTACGTGGCCGCCATTCAACAGCCTTAAATTATTGCATGACAGCAATACCGCCTGATGGTAAGCAGTGATGAAGTAAATAGGAAGGAAGACGACCATCGACGCTGCGCATATTACCCGGCAAACATCGCAACACAACTGCTAAGACCCGTCCTCCGTACGGCTTCACCAGACATTATGCCGGAACATAACGAATCGCTTGGCGACAAGACTTTGGTGGGTGGTAACTTCTACCGGCAGCCGATGTTATTGCCTACCACCGAGAGAACTGTTCGTGTACAACAATAAAAAATCGATACTACTTCAAGACTATCGTTTTCTTATTCTTACTCATAGGTACCAAGGGTGTATCTGACATCGACGCACAAACGAGTACCATGGATCCAGTACATGATTCTGAAACCCCAGTGGTGGAATTTTGCGTCGGCTTTTTCCCGATTTAAAAAAATAATATGCAGTTTTATTCACTATAGACCGTTCTTAATTGCTATACTTTTATAATCCAATAAGATTTTAAAGTAAAAATTAATTAATTCGTTAATTACTCAAAAAAGCGCAATGTGAACAATACTAGAAAAACTATCCTATCAGCTGATTTAATAGAGCTCGCATCAGGGGTCAACGTCATACCTACAAACATGCACGGCGGCACGCTTGCAACGTTCAAAGGCCGAGCCGACACTTTTTTTTAAGCAGTGTTATTTCTGTAATCGCTCATTAACGACATAAATGACTATTATAATTTTGTTAGTGGTATGCGGTGTAGCCTTTTCGCAAAGTTTGCGTTACGATGTCAGATACACCCTGTATATTATCTTTTAGGGATCCTACCCAAGGAATAAGTAGAGATCTTGATACTAAAACTACTGTCTGGTCTGTATCTCATGAACGGTGAAGTTTAGATAAATGTTTAGGTAAAGGTTTATTGAATGAGATTAAAGACATGACTTCATTAAATAAGATAGATTTCATCACTGCACCAACCCGACATTTTGTTTTTGTGAGGCTTAAAAGGGCATCAAAGGAAAGGCCGTTCTAAGGATCTTAATAATACGTTTATTATTCCACACAAGGCTAACAGATAATAGTCACTATAAGAAAATAAGGATTTGTGAAAATTTCAACTTTTTATCTACCTCAAGATGTTATATTGTCATATTTAGATATTTTAAAGTTATTTGTTTTAATGACGTAAATTAAGCTTTATATTTCCTATACGTCATATCTCATTTCTGGGGGGTAATCGCGCTAAATAGAAGAAGTTCAACTCTTGTTCGTATCTAATCCAGTTACAGTTATGGTTTAGTTTCGATCACATTTCGTATCGCGCTAAAGTTTTAACTTCGATTGAAGTAAAATCAATGTATGAGTGATACATTTCGTCAGTTATAGTAATTAAAAAAATTAATAAATTATAAGTATATCTAATCGTTTAGACGTCAGTTTGAAAAATGGCACAGAAAAAGTTAGCTTTGTTTCAACTTCTTCATTTGACAGCGGTTGGTAGGTCCATCTGTCAAAAGGTTAGCGCGATACGAAACATAACAAAAGTTATGGTTTGGTTGCGATCCAATTATTTTGGTTGAATTATTTTAGCGCATGCATGCGAGTCCATGCGAGAGCATGGGAGTCCGACCAAGAAGTTAAGACCCGGATAGAACTTGCCCGAGCATTTTTCAACAAAATGAAGAAAGTTCTGTGCTGTCGTAAACTCCACATAAAGCTCCGAGTCAGGTTACTGATGTGCTACGTATGGCCTGTCGTCATGTACGGCTGCGAAGCATGGACTCTGAAAGAGGACACTACGCGACGCTTGCGGGCTTTTGAAATGTGGTGTTACCGTCGTATGCTACGTATAAGCTGGACCCAAAAGGTCAGAAATGACACCGTCCTTCAGCGCGTTCAAATGCCTCGAAAGTTGTTGCCCACCATAAAGAAACGCAAAATAGATTATCTCGGTCACGTGCTCCGACACGGTAGATATGCGCTACTCCAACTCATTATGATGGGCAAGGTAGAAGGAATAAGGCGCGCTGGACGAAAGAGAAAGTCGTGGCTGCGTAGCATCAGGGAGTGGACCGGCATTACTTCAGTCGAAAAACTGTTCCGACTCGCGGTTGACAAGACCGAGTACAAGAAGCTGACGGCCAACCTTCAGGATTGAAGAGGCACTGGAAGAAGAAGAAGAATTTTAGCGCGATTGCCCCCCAGTTACGCGACGTGTCCTACTTTGACTGTGCTGTATTTAAATTGATTATTTCCAAATAAATCTAGCTGAATATGCGCCTCTAGGTTAATCAAAAAGAAATATTTTGGCACCTGTTTGAATTTGTAAAATAATTATATCATTATAAACGTGATAAACCGCACAAAAGTAGTTGAAAAGTAGAAATCTGACAGATTAAAGTAGCTTAATGTGCTGTCGGCCGTGCCAAAAAGTGACGTAATGTTGTCTATGGGTCCAAATTAGATTAATAGAAGTAGTTTAACTGAATGTGATACCTCTATCATTATACTGATTGTAATGAACATTCGAATTACAATATGCTATTATCAACATTGCAGGTTAGTTTTATTTTATAGTAATGTTTATCTAGTTTACCTGGTGAAGGTCACGGGAAACCGCTGGATGCGGGAGGCGAAGGACCGGTCGTCGTGGAGATCCTTGGGGGAGGCCTATGTCCAGCAGTGGACGTCTTTCGGCTGAAATGATGATGAATAATTTAAAATTATAAAATAAGAATATCTTCCAATAATTTAAATGGCGCTACCACTAAGGTTATATATAGTTACCTAATTCAAGTCTTAATCGATTAGTTCAAGAGGTTATTTAGAGACGTAATGGAACTCTTCATGGAATTAGTACACATTGAACTTCAATTAACGTGAAAAATAATGAATATTGAATGTAAAAAGTAATATTTTCCGATAGTCATATTATTAATGTATAAAATAAAACACACATAACCTTAAAATAATACTTTTAAAATAGTGGAATTCCCATTACATAACGGACAACTTTCTAGAAATCCACTCAAATATAGAAAAATGAAGCTTACCTCAACACGTGTTCAATGGCGCCGATTCGTTTGTAGATCGAACTAAACTAAACTAACCCTTAACTTTTCTTAATTTTTAGTTAAGAGTATCAAAAAAATCGAAGTTTAGCCAAAATCAGCAGTTAGACTTGTAAAGCGGACCCCAGACTCCAAGACAAAGACTGAGAAAGCTTCGGAATCGACTGGGATTAACGCTGAGATGATGATGACGACTATCTAAAAGGCAATGACAATTTTTAAAAAGAAATTTGACATAGTTAAAATCGAGTTTGACAATCGCTAAGTTGAGTAAACCATAGACCAAGATTTCTTGGAAATATAAACAAAAAATTAATGAAAGTGAAGGAAATAATTTGGGGGCTTACCATGACCTCTTATGAAAACATTATGTTTCCAGTCAGTTTTGAAGTAAGCCTAATTTAGCGCTGCTAATAATCACACTACGGTAGTATTAATATTAAACGATAATTATAGAACGAAGTTCGCCGATGTTGAATCATCATGTGATGCTTGTCTGTGGCCTGCTGTAACGTAATTACACATTGATACGCATCGTTCAGAAACTTTAATCAAATTATTATTTTTTTATTTTATCGGTTTTTTGAAAATAACAGACACACATTTTTCTTGGGTATATAGATACATATTTTAACTATGATTATGTGTGACTAGCTATCTAATACCCGTCCCCTAATCGTCAAACACATTTTTGTCAAATGATTGCGACTAGTTGGGATCGTTTGGACCGAACGGACCAATGGGCAGTCCAAACGATTCCAACTGATCCCAACTAGTCGCAATCATTTGACAAAAATGTGTACGCCGACACAGTAGACAGAGAACAGTAGATTATCTAAGGCCGCCCGCAGAGTTATTCGCCTACTCTTGCGTTGAACCCTAGGGTTGTCACTTTGATCTAAATTTATGGAATAAAAAGCATATTATGATTGAATATTTTACCAATTTATAAATTTAGTAAAAATAAAAAGCCTTTATTCACATGGCAATTTGTTATATTAAGTTACAAATTTGATACCGAGAAAATTTTTAAGACTACTTAAGTGTAACACTAAATTATATTCTAAAGCTCGTAAATAATGATAAATTTTAAGTGATGTGTGATATGGGAAATCGATATAACTGGTTCTTATCAGAGAAGATTGTAAGTGATGAGTACTTAAATGTAACACTAACACAATAATATTCACAAGCTAATAACTAATGCTTAAATGATATAAAACATGAGAATGTAAACAATAAATATGTAGTTCTTATGAAAAAGTAGACATTAGTAAAGCTAAGATTATGTATGGGTAGCGAATATTTAACAAATGATACCTTACTTTAATAAAACCGCAAAACCTTTTTAGCCTAATTAGTTTCTGAGGTACAATTATAATGATTGTTTATATGGGTACTATGTAATGTTTGTTTATATAATCGGATAGCATCAGCTAGCTCAAATGCAACAAAGGTTATAATGTTACAAATAAAATTCTACGCAACCCTAAGCGTCAGTCGGTCACATTTTACTATAATTTTATTAACTTAATATTATGATTAAGACGCCATATTTGGATCAAACAACACATAAGATAATAGAAAAAAATTAATAGTCATTTGCAATATTGATTATTGTGAAATTGCCCTTATTACACTATACGCGACAAATACGTTTACTTAAAAGATATTTCGTACTCAATACTCTGTTTTATAGTAAAACTGGGCCTCTTAAAATAAACTTAACTTTTTCACCCTTTTGAAGTCATGATACTCGTAATAATTAATATTATGGTAAGTTTCCGGCGAGAGTTAACGAACGCGAGCGGTCATGTAATTTACGCGCGTGCTCACAGTCACGCGGCACAGCCCGTACTGCCGCCATCTTATACCATCCTATATTATGCCAGCGTGTGCGTGAAATCGCGTACCGACACGGCGCTCGGCGCGCACGCATACATTCAAACCGAGAGCGGCTCGTTTATATGAAGATGTTTTACTGTTCTCTGTCTATTGTGACGCCGATTAGGAGGCTGGTCACATTATCTCGAGACCTGGCATCAATGATGTCACATCGCGTTGGCGCTCTTATATGGTGCGCTAAACAAGCACCTCTAGTAGGATAAACAATAAGATTATAAACAATAAGATCTCCAACAAAACAAATATTGTGTTAATTAATTTAATGTAGGTAATATTATTATAATGATGTAATTAAAATGATTAAAAATAAATGAAACAATCTTGGTTAAGTGGGTACAAAAAGTGTTTATTACACAAAACTAGAGAATAAAAATCTACTTCAGAATATACTTCTGATTGGCTCGATGCCAGTCATTGTCTCATTATCGCTATCACTGATTTCAATGTCCGAACTCTCTTCGCTTAGAGATATAATTATTTCACGAACATTTTCTTCTTTATGGTGGTCTTTCTCCCAATCATCATCATCAACCTTTTTATCGTCCCACTGCTGGGCACAGATCTCCTCTCATACAGCTAGAGAAGGATTGACCATAATCACCACGTTTGCTCAATGCGGGTTAGCGATTTCAAACTTAAACTCCAGGTTTCCTCAAGATGTTTTCCTTCACCTTTTAATAAGTCATTGGTGTCCAAGATACACTTAGAAAATACACATAACTTAGAAAAGTTACATTGGCACTTGCCTGACCTGGAATCGAACCCGCACACTCATACTTGAGAGGCTGGTGTTTTAACCACTAGGCCGCCACGACTTTTCCGTTCAACTGTGTACTGACTCGCATTGCCCGAATGTATAACTCAGAATTCTCAAAAGTGTATTTATTTTATGATAGTAAGTAGATATTCAAAAACGAATAGTCGAATGGAGCAGGTGGGTTTTTTTTTTTTTATTTTTTTTTTTTATTTTTTTTACTAGCTACCTCCAACATTATTGGAGCCTTTTTTGTAACTATACCCTTTCATACCAGTTCTCGCTATTATTCCTCTCGCACTTTTATTCCGCATACCTATTTTATCTTTCTGTCATTCATCGTCTTTTAGTCTAATGGGTGGGACTCCCATTTTATTATTGAACTTTATCTTAACTTATTTGTCGTTTGGGGAAATAATTATGAACTTATATTTATTTATTACTTAATTACCTTAACTAACTTATTATACGCACTACAACACACTATAATTATATACCTACTAAATAACATAATTATATTTTCTTAACTATTACTTACAATTAATTATTTGTTAAGTCTATTTCCCTATGCTTAACATAAATATACATAATATCTACTAAGCATAGTATCATTATACTGATTTATTTCTATTAATTACGATTTCGGCTATTTTTACGCAATAGTTTAGGAACAATTTTCTATTCTTTCCTCGCATGACTTCTGCAATGTTTTTTTTTTCTCAGGTTCACGTCAAGCTGCTGCTCCAGATCATACCGCACTGCGGCATAAGCTGGGCACTCCACAATCAAGTGCGGTATGGATTCGCTCACGCCTGGATCACAGACGCACGATGGACTCCCCTTACACTTAAAACGATATAAGTATTCGGAGAATCCACCGTGCCCCGTCAATACCTGCGTGAGCGTACCCGTTGGGCGAACCTGTTTCACTATACGGTAGGCCGCTATGGCATCCGGAAAGAACATTTTCGTCACCGAGGCCGTCGCTCCAGACACATATCTCCGATTCCATTCATCAAGCGATTCCATTCGGACCTGGCGTCTGATGAATGAAATCGGACACCGGTCATAGTCCGGCTTCCTCCGCAACGACAATGCTGCCTCCTTGGCCAGTTTGTCCGCTCGCTCATTTCCCGGCAGGCCTGCGTGGGCCTTTACCCAGAACAAGGACACAGCTTTGCTCTGTGTCGAGGCCTGAGCTAGGTTTCTGCGCGCCTGCTCTGCCAGGGGATGAAGCGAGCCATGGCTTGTGAGTGTCTGCAGTGCGGACATTGAGTCACTGTACAGTACATAGCTCGCCTCCTTGCGTTTGAGGATGACGTCGGTCGCTCTGCAAATGGCTAGTAGTTCCGCCTGGTAGACTGTGCAGTACGCGGCGAGGCTAAGTTTGAAGCTCTGGATTTCCCCAACATTATCCCACAGGGATAATGCGGCTCCCACCTTCCCTTCAATCCTGCTGCCGTCAGTGAATATTCGCACTGCCTGCACGTTATTAGTGTCTACAAGCTGTTGGTCTGCCAGACAAGTGAACTCCAGATCCATTTGCTGAGCTGGGTGAGAGGCTTCTGCAAACCCTACCATACACTCCACCTCGCGGTCTCCCGGTATGTGCTGAGACGACCCTCTCCTTGCCTCATACAAGGCAGCTGCCTCTTGTATTCGGAGGTCTAGAGGAAGCATCCCAGACAGAACCGAGCAGGTGGGTTACTCCAGTTGTTAGAAACTGGGGTAGCGAACCAGACTCTAAAGCAGTCTGGAATTGAGATGCCAAGCGAGCGTGCGACCCGGAAAACCATTTGATCCAAAAGTTGTGCAGCCCATCCGGCCCTGGAGACTTCCAATTAGGCAACGGACGGACTGCACGAGCTACATCTTGGGGGCAGATGGTAATAGCCCCCATTTCTGGTACAGTCAGAAGCAATAATATGTATACATTGCCAAGGCTCCAAAAATATGTAAACATCTTCGACTTTAAGACGAAGTGCTCAACTGGAAGAGCATAAAATTGTAGCCACCGGTTCACATCATAAATATGTTTACGCTCATTGCTTCATTAATTTATGCCCACCACGAAAGGAACAATACTATGTATGCACGCTTCCATCAATAGCATGTATTCACGCGTTGGTTCATAAATTAATGAAGCAATGAGCGTACTCGTATACATATTTATGATGTGAACCGGTGGCTACAATTTTATGCTCTTCAAGTTGAGCACTTCGTCTTAAAGTGGAAGATGTTTACATATTTTTGGAGCCTTGGCAATGTATACATATTTTTGCTTCTGACTGTACTGGATCGCAGGCTCGCTCAACAACCCGAGTCCAACTACCTTCGGTGTGACTGACAGGCACCGACCAGATATGGCGCCAGAATGAACACGTGGCATCATCATCCGGTAGGCACGTGTCAGTGACACCTTGGTCTGATCGCTCCCAAGCTCTATAGACCCGCCTTTCATCGCTTTGGAAATTGCGATTCTGAGAATATCGCTCAACTCTTCGCCTGTACCGACGAATACGGTTTGCCCATGCATAAATCTTCTGCTTAAAAAAGTCGATGCGCTCTGTGACGCGGAACAAATAGTCTCGAGTACTAGTATCAGTCCCCGAGAACGCCCGCCTCACAAAGCGCATCACTCTAGGGCGTGTATTGCTCTCCCTGAAGCTAATAAGCTTGCCAATGAGTGCTCTAGTCTCTCCGATACGACGTTCAATCCTGCACTGCCAAGCTGGTACAGCTGATTTTGGTCGTGTGGCTCTGTCACTGTCTGGGAATTTGACATGTGCCACACGACATATCGCAACAGCTCCACAGTACAAGATTGAATGTGTATCATTCAGATCTTTGCTGTCCTTTAAATAATTAGACAGCTGAAAGTCTAGAGCACACACCAGCGCCTTGTTTTTTTTATGCATGGGCAATCGAGGCAAACGTGGTCTAAATTCAGGCGGAATAGAGCGGTACTCACGGAAAGCATCCTCCAAAGCGCTCCTCAATTTTTCATTGCACTGGGGACTCACGGATATAGCCCTATCATCATCCTCTTCATCAACGTGGTTGGGTCGCGGTGAAACACTGTTAAGTTGTACCGCGACCAGTGACGAAGCAGGCGTAACACGACTATTCCGTGACTCGAGGCGTAGGCGATCAAGTACCACATCATCCAGCATATGGTTACGCTGGATGACCCGCACCTGATCCGACAGTCGTTGCGCCGACACGTTGACAGCTGGCTCAAGCACCTGAAACAGAGAGAGCATTCGAACACGGTACGCGGTCAGGTTGTTCCCTCCCTCTGTAGCCCCATAGTATGAGCGCATGACATTTTCGTTGATGGATTGTGTCCATCTCATGCGCTGCACACTTCCGCCGGGAGCTGGGACCCTGTCAGAAGCCGATGGGCCTCGAGGTCCTAAGCGGTCCGGCGGCCGGCGTCCTCCCCGTCGGCGAGCAGGTGGTGGCGTCGTTGGCGGAGAGAAATACTCGTCGCTCGAGCTCGACGCAACTACCGCGGCCGGTGTCATCACAGCGTTCACATTGGGGCTGGAGACCGGCGGCGGCGAGGCGGAGCTGAGCGACGAGTCCGGAGGTGGTGGGCGTGCACTTCGAGCGGCAGATCGTGTCAACATCTATTCTTCATATATACATTTCTTTTATTATTCTCATAATTATTTGCGTATCGGTGTGGAGGTGACAATGACAAATGTCATTCACAATTTTCCAGGTACATGTTTAATTTTTATTTGTGCTATTTTCTGTTATTTATCGCTGAGTGAAGCTAACCCACAGGCTGCACGTGTAGAATGATTGACAGTAAGCTTTAAAAAGCATAACTTTAACTGCCTTCGTACATCGCGCGAACCTGCGGGCCAACATGTTACAACAGACAGCCAGCGACCTACGTTCCCTTTCAATGTCACAATTGTCTTTTAGATCTTCGGTGACCCAGTGGCCCAGATACTTAAATTTGTCCACCCTTCGCAGGGGTTCACCACACAGTGTGACACGAGGAATACGCGAATATGTCATGCCACCTACTTTAAACACCAATAATTCACTCTTTACGACGTTATATCTGAGCCCATGAGTTACCGCATAATGTTCGCTTTCAAGTATGAGTGCGCGGGTTCGATTCTAGGTCAGGCAAGTAACAATGTTACTTTTCTAAGTTATGTATTTTCTAAGTTATTATACTTTCTTGGAGACCAATGACTGATTACAAGGTGAAGGAAAACGTTTTGAGGAAACCTGGACTAAAGTAAAGACTTAAAAGTCTGAAGTCGCCAACCCGCATTGAGCAAGCGTGGTGATTCCGCTCAACCCTTCTCTATACGAGAGGGGGCCTGTACGGCTGTACCCAACCGTGAGACTATAAAAAGGTTAATGATGATGATGATTGGTAGTTTTAAATAAATATGACACTTGCCAGTAGGTTATCACACTTTTATTTCTGGTAACACCATGGCGGTTACATTATCCTAGGGTTAATTGGCGTGAATATACATATTTGGTTTACAATTTTTGTCTTTACTATTACAGTTATTGATTTCCAGACAAACGTTAGTTGTAGCTATACCTAGTTGTTTTATATTCAAATTCAAACTTTTTATTTCAGGCAAGGCCCATATATTTTTAGTAAAAAACTTATCCAATGTTAGTAAAAGAGAAACAAAGATCAGTTGGCGACATGAATATGTACACGCACATGTCTGTCGGCCCAGAGCCTAATAAAAGATCCGTCGACCTTGTCCGCCAGTGTAGCTACGGTACTGTTCGGACCGCCCCGAAATCGCCGCAACATCGAGGCACACCGTTTGCGAATGATGGCATAAAAGTCATCAATTCGCGCTTCCGGGAACATGCCTGATACACTGCAAAACCGAGGCAGCTCCAACAACATCCTCAGCGCATTATTGTACTGGACGCGCAGAGCGTTGTAAGCCTTCTGCGTATACCTAACCCACAAGCTGCACGAGTAAAACGACTGGCAGTAAGCTCTAAAGAGCGTCAGTTTTACCTGCTCAGTGCACCGCGCAAACCTGCAAGCAAGCATATTGCATCGGACTGCCAACGCCCTGCGCTCCCTATCTATATCCTGGTCATCTATGAGAGAATCCGTCACCACATGACCGAGGTATTTAAATTGAGAGACCACTTTTAATGGTGTTCCTTGTAACATCACCGGTGGTATATTCATGGGTGTATTATTACAAACCTTAAATACCATAATATCACTTTTAGTGGCATTATACCTCAAGCCATAGGCCTCCGCATACCTCTCACACATGGCCACTAACTTCCTTAGTCCACAGATTGATGGGCTGAGCAGCACCATGTCATCAGCATAGCTTATGTTGTTAATCATTTTGCCATCAACAGAACAACCAACCAGAGTGCTACTCAGCTCACCAACCAGCCGATCTATGTACAATCAGCTGTAGAAGTCCATTCCCACCTTAAAGACTACTGTCGCCTGCGCTAAACCGGCCACGCACACTAACGCATTATTTTTATTATCGCAGTCTTCATCTTTCTTTAAAGTAATGCAAAATTTCGTTACTTCATTTGAAGTTAAGTTAGCGGCCGCACTTAACAATGGTCTATCATAAGCGAGCGATTGTGGGTTCGATCCTTAATAACGGCAAATCTTTTTGTTGTTTGATATAATTTAAAATTATGATAACTGATTTGTATTTTAAAATAAAAATGTTTGCAAATAATATTTAAACGAATAGGAAAATTTACTGAATATTTATACCAAAATAGGTTTTTATTATATCGATACCGGAAATTTCAATTGTCGTAAAGGACAAAACACAAGTTTACAGTAGAGCCGAAAAACAAAAAAAGAAATTGTTTTTTACTTATATCTTTTTCAAACAAAGTGCTATGTTCATGATGTCAAAAGAAACCCTAACTATTTTTTCGTGTGCTATCCATGTAAATTAACAAAATAAACCAAACTTAATTAAATACCAAAATGAGAGTCCTTTACAGACCAAAAAAATTCAACTGAAGTACTTTACAGCCACGAAAAATTGGTATTGATAAAGTCAGCTATGTCGTAAAGGACTATTTTTGATCATCAGTGGGTAGTATAAGTCAATTAAATCAAAAACTAAGGTGGTAAAAGGACAAAAAACCGAAAGCTCTAAATAGAAATACCTACAATAGGTACCTACCTAGTACAATCAAGTGAAACAAAATGTATTTTTATTATGTTTTGTTTATTATTCAAATAAATAGTAAAGTATTACAATAGTTACTCTAATAGGAACTCAATATTTAAATGAAATTTAATGCAACTTTTTAATCACCAGTAATTGTTGTGCTGCTAAAATGAACTCAGTTTTAGAGTAATCGGCTAATAAAATTATCTACTTACTAATTTTTTAAATTGTTGTTATTGAAACTCAAACAATAATTATTAGAACAGTCTTAGATTATTTGAAGAAATCGTTCATTAATAAAACTAAAGTCAAAAATAAACATATTACTATAAAAAACAAAATACCTGATGGAAAAAAGTAAATGTAAAGTGACTTTAGCTTTTTAAATTTCATATTAGTAATAAATGATAAACATACTGTTTATTTTTAATAATCAGTAAACAAATTACTATTGTTTAACAATTTTTAATGAAACTCAAACAGACTTGAACATAATAATAAAGTCAAAATAACCAAAATAATAACAATATTTGTCCTCAAGAGATTATAACTCAAAAAATTTACATTCTAAATTATTAATTAACTGACCAGTATTTTCAGTCTTTCATTATTATGAAACGTAGGCCCGTTTTTTGATCCGTAGTTAACTTCAATGGTTCTAATTGGCATTGGGCAACGATTGCAAATTTCGGTCAAACATAATTTTCTTCTATGTTAGTCAACAAATGGTCAAATAAGTTGGAGTGGTAATTATTTGACAATTAAATTTGTAAAACTAACTATTGAGTATAGTAGTCGTATAAAAAGTTAAAATGAACGTAAAAAAATGAGGATTTACGACCTCTAAAATAATTGAAACATGACTTTACGCCCCGTATTGGTAAATATTTTTACGATACACCCCAAATAGTAAAAATAATCGCGCTAGAGATGTTGGAAAGCCAGGTCGTAAGGGACTTTTTTTTAAAGATAGATTTTTTTTAAACTACCAATCAATAGAGCTTGCGACGCTGATTCCAAATATGTATATAACTCATTTTCGGTAAAATGTCCTTTACGACAATTGAAATTTCCGGTATCGATATGTTTTAGTTTACCATAGATGTAATATAATAAATAATATAATGCAATATATTATAAAGTTATATATTATTCGGTATAGATATACTTATACTAATAAATGAAACAAACGTTGAAATGGCAGCATTGTAATATTTTATATAAAAGTAATCCTTGACAAACTTATGATATTATTATGGTAAAAAATATAAAAACATTTTTGGCTTTTAGATATGAAAGTTATAGTATTACATGTTATTATTAAAGAGGTTATAGCTTAATTATTCATTTTCTTAAAGAAAAGAGGATTGAAGCTTAACCTGAATATTATTACAATCATAAAATAATCTATACTTAGAACACAAAACAGTGCTTATTACATTTACAATTTTTTTTGCGTGTATAGCATGCCATCCTGCAGTGCCTTTTTTCGGAGTTTGAAGGCATGAGATTATAATCCTCAAGCGCTTTCTTAGTTCAAAAGTAAACGAACTTATTTCTTATCGAATTCCGAAATTATTGTTTTTATAATTTACCAAAAGTAATTTGTATTGAAATTGCAAAAGGCGACATCTGTTAGCCATTAAGCCAACCGAACATATTACTGTCAATTAGCTAAATTACTTTACGAGTTGGTTTAGAGTCCGTTATTACGATATATAATGTAATAACGTAGTAATATTGTAGTTAATAATAGTTATTGTAGGTAGTGGAATATTTTTTATTCAGTTTCTTTCAAATCTACCGTCATCTTTTTATAATGACTCTAATATAGAAAAAATCTTAAAATAAAGTATCATCGTTAAGTTGCGGATCGGTATTTTTACATATTTTTGTTGTCAGCATTCATAACTCACCAATAAACATTTCAAAAATATTTTGTAAGTTATTAGATTTGAACTCGAACCACCTTGAACGCCTATCAAGACGAGAACCGCTAGGCTATTTAAACACTTACTGTGAGCGTTGAAATTAGTAAGTAGTACCTAACAATCATAAGCGGGCAGCAAGTTGTCAAAGTGTATAAGTGTGTATCAAACTTTATTATAGAAGAAGGTCGTAACTACAACTAGTATTGCTTGGCCATAGTTTTGTGAGATTGTAACTCGACTTTTGGTCTTGACTGTACAAGTTAAAAAGGCTGGGCGAGGTCAACCCGAAGCAGCCGTGCCCCGACAGTACCTGCGTCACCCTGAACGACAGGGAGTCGTGCCTTCTTCCGAGCCAGTCGTCGAGTACTGGCCGGATCGCCTCGACGGTAGCGAGGCCGGCGATAGGGCGCATAAGCATCTGCCGCCAGTACGCCACCAGGAACTGACGGAGCACTTCTCGGCGCAGCGCCATCTGCCGCTGCGCCGTACTGGAGCTCCGTGTCCGCTCTTCCTCGCGCCATCGGTACAATGACGCGAGTACATTCGCACCTAGGTCCCAGGGCGGGGATCCGGCCAGGACGCAAGCCGCCTCGTAGGAAATCGTGCGTTACCCGCGGACAACCCTGACGGCCATCGCCCTCTGCGGCTTGCGCAGAATGGCGAGTGTTCCGGCCGTCAGGTCCATCGCCCACTCCGATCACGATCCGGGCCCCACTGACCACGATATGTGATCCCGGCGCCGGCGCCATGGTTTCCCTTGGCCTCCGACTTGTAGGTCAACCCCCCCTGCCTCACCCCACACTCTAGCCCAAACTATGCTCATTGTGTATCTGCCCATTTTACACAGTTTCTCTGATTTTCATACCAATACTTAAAATTAGTGACTGTAAATGTGTTACTTATCAAATTGACATCCTAATAATAGCTGCTCTATGGCCATTTCATTAAAAAATGTTGTTCAAAGTTAATGTTGCTTTATGTTAAGATTTAGATAAACTGAGCTTTTATGTTGGTAATAAATTTATTAAATAATTTTTCTGCCGTTATATTTTTGACTAAAAATACAGAAAATAGATTGCAATTGTCTTCTGCCGCACCAAGCCTTATACAAATTCTGTTCTTTAAAATTTTTAGTAGAATTCACGACTTCGAATCGCTCTTGGAACTTGTCGCGGTGGAATGAATTTTGATTTTTCAGATAGACTGTACTTGAAAACCTGTTTGTTGTAACACAAGTAAACAAAGTACTTATTTTCAACTGAGCAAGCAGTAAGCCTCTCGTGAGGAGACGGATATATGCTCGGTTCACTTGTACCATCCTCAAAAACAAAGTAAAACTTGTTGCCGTCGACGATAACAGGGACTCCATTTACCTCCATGTCGGAAGGCGGGTTAAGAATGTTGATGAAGGAGGGGTTATCAGGTAGACCTTTAATCTTCCTGACCTCGTCACCAACCAGTACGTAGACGACGTTCTCATTTGTGTAGAAATATAAATTGCTTCCGTTATCCAAAATGATTTCCTTGGCATTAACTACTTCGTCGACTACCTCCTTCTTTGTTCCTTCTTCTGTGACTTTGTACACAACATTGTCAGCTGTCAGGACATAGATGACGTCACTGCCGATAACTTTAGCGATACCGATGAGGTCATCAGTCACGGTTCCGTATTTCTCAGCTTTGATATTGGTAGCATCGTATGTGTAGATTCCATCGTCAGCAGCGAAGTAAGCTGTGTCATCCTCAGCTGCAGCAGCATCCCTTCCATGATCAAGTAACTTTGTTGCCTCTTTTTCTCTCAGCATGTAGAGACCTCGGTCGACCCTTTCACCATTCTCATTGATGTCAGCTTGAACGATGAAGAGGACGGAATTCATTTCCTGTGCGCTAAGAGGGGTTATTTTGACGATCTCATGATCAGCGGTGTATATTACTAGTGCTTCTGAGACTAATCCTGGGGTAATGCGGATATTTTGATGGACAGATTTGAGAGCGGCTCCAGAGTTTAGTAGATTCATGTTGTGATCTGAAATGAGAAGAAAACCAGTTATTTTACTGATCTTTAATTTACTTCGAGAACAGATGGTAGAGCTGTCCTGTGGGCTAAATTGAGAGAATTCAAAAAGGGGTAGATATATATAACGGCATGTGACTGGTTAATTTTGAATATTGTGATCTGTTTTGTGTCAGTATCAATTATCCGTAAATTACTCTACTATTTTTTGAAGTTGATTAATTGATCGGTATTCGGATAAATTATGATTTTTTTATTAAGAGCGGGTAACGCCATGGAGCGAATGGTAACACCGACTGGAGTTGCGTTTGACATAGCGATCGACCGTTAGGGCGGGCAGCAAAGAGTATAATAATAATAGGGTAAAACAGAGCCCTCTCGAGGGAATTTTGAGCATATCATTTGAAAGCGCCCCCCGGTTTTCTGATCATCAATATTTTTCGCAGCGTATGCGATGAAAGACATTTTATGGTTAACTTTTTCACACCTTCGGTTGGTTTTAATAAGAATTTCTAAAGATTTCTGTAGTAATCTAGTACTAAATATAGCCTATGTTACTCAGTGATAATGAAGTATTCAAATGCAAAAGAATTATTAAAATCGCTCCAGTACTTTTTGAGTTTATTCGTTACATACAAAAATACAAATCTTTCCTCTTTATAATATTATTATTAGTGTAGATAATAGTTGAACCGGGGTTTATTTTTGTCGATTTCACATTGCTAATCAATTGGACTCATACCAGGAAAACAATTATTAATTACAAACTGTAGAGAACACTGACTTAATACACTACTAAAACCTTGGCCAAATTTGTCAGAGAAAACATAAGTAGTTCTAATAAATTTACTTGTACTATTATTATCATGATTAATACAAGCACCTGGCATTGGCTGAGCTGTTAAAGGAGTAGGTGTAGTAAGTTTAGGCAGGGGTGGCTGGAAGCAGGTACAACCAAAGGAAAGACTCATACCTCTCCGCGTTGTACCAGACCAGGTCTGCCAACTTATTAGATTCCTGCATGCGCTTACTCAGTAGCAGTAGCTCATTAGCTTGTTGAGTAGCCTCCTAATTACTAAAGATATCCTTTAGCGCATATTTCCTAACCAACAATGCATCCCGAAGGAGCCGTGTGTCTGTATCATTCATAGTATTACAAAAATCTAATTCTCTATTACAATTTTTTAATTCTTGTATGAAATTTAATTGTTTTTGCCAAGTTTTGTATTTAATTTGTTAACTTTTTCGTGCTTCATGGATTTTTGAGATGATTTTATAAATCTATTAATATTAATATTTTTTTTTAACTTATTGTGGCTTGTAAACAATTTGGTTTTGCTGATAGTATCATCAGTTAAGTTTATTGTCAGTTATAGTTTATCTATATTGAGCATGTTATATATGCCTTTCCTTGAGTGTAAGTGTTCGGGTTCGATTCCAGGCCAGGTAAGTACCAATGCAGCTTTTCTAAGTTATATGTTCTTCCTAAGTATATCTTGGGCACCAATGACTGATTATAAGGTGAAGGAAAACATCCTGAGGAAACTTGGACTAAGTCTGAAATCGCCAACCCGAATTCAGCAAGCGTGGTGATTATGCTCAATATTTCTCTGTATGAGAGAAGACCTGTGCCCAGCAGTGGGACGATAAAAGGATGATGATGACGATATGCCTTTCCTTCATTTTAAAATTTAACATTATGATTTTTCAACTGATATCCTCGGTCATTTTTGTAGTCTCATTATATGTTGCGTATTTTACTCACGTTTTTTATCCTCGTCGCCAATGTTATGTCTTACGTTTGGCTCGAATGGTTTAGAAATAAAACACAGAAATCAATCACTTAGTGCATCGCGGCACGTCCGTTCGCTTGACCTGCCGTCAACGTAATGCCCTCCACCGACGGGTGTCGCGGGCGCACACGTTTAATTGTAATATATCGAAAGAGACTGTGATGTATATTATACATCACAGTCTCTTTCGGGGGAAGTCCATATCTACGCCTATTTGCGCAGGACACTAGATACAGTCTTCCATAGTTCCATGACTCTTATAATTAAGTATATGGATCAGTCAATAACAAAACGTAAAAGTCAAAATAAAAACGAGTAAGGGAGCGAGGCGAGCGAAAAAAAATGTAACGAGAGTAGGGGGAAGTGGGGCACCTTGATACAGTTTTTACTTAGACCCAATAAAAGACGATCTAATGATAGTTACATCCAATTTAATAACCATAATATATTCAATATATATTCAGTTAACTTGTTACATACAAATTAACTGATAGATTGAATCACAAAACGTATTAGAGCCTATTTACTAAAAAATGAAATTTGTATCAATGTACCCCACGTGCGGGGTACATTGGTACATACACTGGTACTTTGGTTCATAGAAATATTCCTATAAATTAAACAAGTTTTATTGATTTTTCTAACCTTTATTTATTGATTTTTTTAAATTATAATTATTCGCTGCTTTTGCTATTGATAATTTTTCTTCCAACACATCAGATATCGCAGAAGCCACGGAAATTTCATTGATGGAACTTCTATTCATCTTGCGTTTAAATGTTCAAACCATTTTTCTATGAATAATATAAAATATATTACCTAAGTCTCACATACATGTATATTTAACAAAATATTGGGGTATCAATGTGCCCCAAGACCACTTGTATCTATGTGCCCCTGCCTACTACAATCGAAATCAACATTTTATAAAAATTAAAGCAATAAATAATTAAATAATTTAAGTCTATTTAATGTGATGACAGATATGTACTTACCAAATGTCTTAATATAACACAGGTAACACTAAATAAATTAGAAGAATTACATCCGAAAGTAAAGTACGAAAATTTTGTTGCGAACATCAGAAACTGTTTTTTACGTGCTAGTCGCTAGTCGTCGAGTGAACGTTGCTCTGTGCTAGTGTGCGTGTAGGCTTTACTATATACCTCCTTATCGGTGGCGTATGGCTCTTCTAACGCGTTTTGTTTTCGACGAATACTGACTGTATCTATGTGCCCCTTGTATCAATGTACCCCGCCTCCCCCTACACGACAGTGATTAGTTGCTCGCATCGTAAACCGTTAGCTGATTGACGAATTGTGCGAGCGAGAGAAGCATATTGCGCACTGACTCTCGATGCAAATGAACATGCAACACGGCGATGGTGGAAGCGACGTGGCGCAGGCGGCTTTGACTTTGAGGAAGACCAGATAATATTAATGTTTTGTTAATAATAATATGTATTTTTGTCATCATGTTGTAATATGTATTTTTGTGTAAGTAGATCATGTCGAACTCTCATGTCGCATCCATACCAATTCTAGTTGGTTGCTCTGCACTCGAAGTTGTTGACGAGTAATACCTGGGACAAACAGTCCAACTAGGTAGGTCCAACTTCGAGAAAGAGGTGTCTCGTCCAATCCAGCTCGGCTGGGCTGCGTTCGGGAAGCTACGCTATATCTTCACGTCGTCCAAGATACCACAGTGTCTCAAGACTAAAGTCTTTGACCAGTGTGCGAAACTGAAACGTGGTCGCTCACAATGTGCCTCATATGAAGGCTCAGAGTCACACAAAGGGCGATGGAAAGAGCTATGCTCGGAGTTTCTGTGTGTGATCGAATCAGAAATGAGGAGATCCGCAGAAGAACCAAAGTCACCGACATAGCTCTTCGAGTCGCTAAAGTTAAGTGGCAGTGGGCAGGGCACATTGCTCGTAGAACCGATGGCCGATGGGGCAGTAAGGTTTTGGAGTGGCGACCACGTACTTAAAGACGCAGCGTAGGGAGGCCCCCAACAAGGTGCACCGATGACCTGGTGAAGGTCGCGGGAAGCCGATGGATGCTGGCAGCACAAGACCGGTAATCGTGGAAAGCCTTGGGGGAGGCCTTGGTCCAGCAGTGGACGTCTATAGGCTGAAGAAAATCGACGGTTAAAAGGAAATAGGGCATAAGCGACATTTTGGTCAAAAATGAGTTATGTATGCCATCCTACGTAAAATTTTCCGCTCTATCGAATGCGCTTACTCCCATGATGGCTCTAAGGTGACTTTTTTGGCGTTTATACCCTAGAAAAAAAAAATCATTTTCCCAGTATTATTTTTCGTAACCGACGAAAATTCAGGCCGTTTTTGTTATAAAGGTGCCCCCCCCCTACAATGATTTATTTTGAGGTTGTTGTCGGTAATGCTTTTTTACTTTATAAGGGTGTCAAGCTTTCGGTTGTTTATGCCTTTTAAGCTTTTCCTTTAAAAAGTACCAACGATGTTTATAGCCTACTTCCATTTCGTAATTTAACATAGCAATGGCGCTTGTATATACAAAATTAATTTTTATATTACTCTGTCGGTTATACCCTATTACCATTCAGTACTCTATAACAGCTATGTCGGTTATGCTCTATTTCCTAAATTTATTTCAATATCACACTGTTGATTATACCCTACTTCCGTATACAATATAAATACAGTTTTGTCGCTAACACCTTATTACCTAAATTAAAATAGATAACATGGTGTCGATTATATCCTACTTCCACATTCTACAATCATATTCCCAATTATTTTCCTAGCTATAAAGTAAGAAATTGTTAGTAATGATAATTAATTGATCTACGACTGTCCTGTTCAATGTGATATACCAACTTCTGCAGAGCAGGAAACCACACCAAATTGTCACTTTTGATAACAATTTTATACATTAATCTTTATAAAGTAAAAAATTTGTTCCATTAAATTGTTCCTTTTAGTAATTGTTATTGATGTGATGGTAATTGTTATGGATAGTAATTGTTATTACCTACTAGTACTTATATGTCTCCACTTCATTCGCTTTTTGACTGATTATTTAGGTGTTGAAGTGAGACTTTTTCTTTGTTTTTATTTGGTACAAACCATGACGCATAAAATAAAAACGTCCATAGTTATAAGTTAAAACAATTTTTTTTCTTTATTCCTGTTTCTTTGAACGTTGTTGCTCGACATAGATACCATGTTATGTTTAACAAAGCTAAATAAGTCTTAAGTTTTGAAGCTTTTCTTAATTTTTCTATAATGGTTGTTACTTTTTTAAAAATTTAATATTACGGATACATACCAAGTTTTCGTAATTGATTAGGTTACCTACCTACTAGCTACAGTATTATTGTGTCCAAAAATGATTAGCAGGTTGCCTACATAATTACCCAATCTTTTTTTTTTCTTGATTAATACATATTATTAACAAAAAATGTATTTTTTTATTTAAAACATCCTACTATTCTGATGAAGGATCGTGTTGGTTGCGCTACTTCATTATTTTTGGGGTGTCTTTTCATCCATATTACCATAGACTCGCACAATGCCAAATGTTGATTATTCTTCTTTTCCTTTGCCTTCAAGCGACATTGTGTGTCACTAATGTGTTATATCCTGGTATTGTTTTGAAAGCTGACTGTTTCTTGTGCCCTATTATCTTTTATACAACCACAGTGAAAAGTACCTTATCCTTCTTTTCCTATAACACTTATTGAACCGCCTAGTCTCTTATACCCTTTTACCTTGCGATGTGAGAAATCGGTATGTCACTTAGGCTTCTTATCCATTAATATTTTATTTTGTCATTTGTATCTTTTGCCATATTTCCTCATTGGAAAATTAAAAGCTATTGTTATAAGCGACAAAAACTACGTTAAATAGCGTCAAATAGTTAAAACTAAAAATACCAATCACTGCTCCATTTTTTTCTGATTTTATAACAGTTTCAGTTTTCACGATATCTTAATAAATAACAAAAATACGTCAGTTTTTCTGAAATTTAAAACTTTGAACGGCTCTCCTGAACATTTCATTTTTTGTCGCTTAGTATACCCTATTTCCTTTTAACCGTCGAAATGTATTTTTGTATACAGAAATGTCTAAAATGTGGTGTTCTGTCGAGCTACTTCATATGTTTTGTATACACATATATATGAAAAAAAAAAAAAAAAATTTTCGAACTCAAATAAAATCAAGCACAATGCTGATACAGCTTTGTTGCCATAATAAGAAATGATTAGACGGACAATTGGTATCAGAATAACCCCTCGTTCGAGTGAATATGATACGGGGTGGCTACCTAATAATTATTAGGGAGCCACCCCGTATTATATTCACTGTGATGAACCAGCTA